>OY754971.1:1767076-2967076 GCA_963576475.1 Molanna angustata | reverse complement strand
CACTTAAAATCACCGAAAGTACACACACACACATATGACGATTAAAATCAGAAATACTGGCGTGGAAAATAAGAGAAAGCCATTAGCCTTGTGAATATAACCAAATTAACTCCCACAGTGGATACGAAACAGTATATTACTATACAGTCTTCAATATCTTTATTGTGATAGCTTCCAATTCCAATTTGTATAATGTACCTAAGCTTCAAATTGTAAAAAAACACATGACTCGTCGGCCTTCGCGGCTCAGTTAATTAGGTATCTGAATGCTGATCCAAAGGTTCCGCGTTCGATTCCCGGTGGAGACACAGTTTTTCATTGTGTTTTCAGTCTGAATCGGAGACGATTAATATCACAAGTCTCCAGAATATGGCAACTTGTAATTGGATGCGTTTTAAATTAATATTCCAAAACAAAAAGAAAAAGACAGATACGCGAGAATGTATGCAGGGTCTATATTTTTCACGGTTTTTCCAACTTTGAAGTCAAAAAACACCAACTTAGAGGCTTCGCAGCATATATGTTCCATATACGGATTTAGTCAGAATTCAGAGTCTGAATGTGTGTGTGAGGGTGTGTGTGTATGTGTGTGTGTGTGTGTGTGTGTGTGTGTGTGTGTGTGTGTGTGTGTGTGTGCGTGTGTGTGTCTGTGTGTTTGTGTGTGAATGTGAGTGTGACTAGACCCTTATCAATAATTTTGTTTTATTTTAAAATATCTAGTATAATTGAGTTCTACACTTCAAATACCGTCGAATATTGACAATTTTAAAACGTAACACCTAACCATCAAATAAATATTGCTCTGTATAGCCTAAACTATATTTGTTTCTTTATTTCATAACATTATTCGTCGGCCTTCGTGGCTCAGTTGATCAGGTATCTGACTGGTGATCCAAGGTTCCCGGGTTCGATTTCCGGTGGAGACACAGTTTTTAATTGTGTTTTCAGTCTGAATCTGTGAGACGATAAATATCGCAAGTCTCCAGAATGTGGCAACTTGTTATTGGGTGCGTGTTAAATAATTATTTCACATAGCACCTGTTAGTTGCCCGAGAAGCTACATAAAATAAATATTAAATTATAGTGCACTCTGCATCACTTAGCGTTCTCCACTTAGTTGGTGGTGGAAGTAGTGAGAACCCTACATTTGCTAATAATAATCAAAACGTAGATATCTAAATACAAAGCATTGTTGAAGAATTATCTTCAATCTCTAATCACAGAGGCTTGTTCTTTATTGAGGTCGATGGCTCTTTGAATAATAATAACAGCGCACTTACCCACTGTGTAAAAGTAACAGTTAAAAATAATGGTAGTTCAACGCAAAGTCATATATTCCTCGGCTGCAATAAATATCCAACAGTTTTCCTTTCATATTGGACTCGCGCGAATGTATGCCCATATATTACGTTCGGCCTCAGCAATTCACCCCATTTTTAATAATAAAAAGTCTCCCAACCGTATGAGAGACCTTCGTACAACGTCCATGTACCTACTTGGAACGTAATTTGATTCCTTAAATATTCCAAATGCTTTCATTATCCTTAATTATAAACATGGAATAGAATAGGCTCTCTTTACATGTAAAAATAAGAACCATTCCCATCCCAGTTAAATGAATAATTTATTTAGGATTCAACGTGTGTATGGTAGATACATATGTACTTCCTGAAAACGGTTTGTTTGTTATATTATTGTTCTTTGTATATTTTTTGTTTTCTCGTCAGAATTCATTTATAATGCTTGGCATATTGTTTGTTTATTTTTTGTTCATATCAGCAATATTATTTTTTTTTCAATCAAGAGAAACGTAAATACACATTAAAAATATCAGTTTTTTACGAGGTTTTGCTGCCTTCCTTGGAAAGTACTAAGGACAATGCGTTGCTAATGAATTGTTTTCTAAAAATATTACAATATGTAAATTATCGGGATAATTAGAAATACTTTGCCCTTAAAGACATAAGAAATAGACCTATTAGTGTTCTTTGTATTCTCTCTCAACCCTTTTGGCCCTTAAATTATTATTTACATAAAAGACGAGTGGGTTGTGGCCAACGCTATACTCCTCACTACCAAGCCGCAAGTCATTCCATAAAGTATGAAGATTTTGTATGGAATATTTTCAACATTTTTATAAAATGAGTTAATACAACAATTTTTTTATTTAATTATTTTATTGAGAAAATTTCAATATCATTTTACGAAAGTGATGTGCCATTTTACCAATTTTAAAATAAAAAAAATCAAATTTTAAGTTTCCTGAGCTTGGGGTCACTTTGAAATATTTGACAGTTAAAAAATTTGTGAAACACAATTCAGATATCCTTCAAAGTCGAATGGGGTCTAAGCGAGTATTAGATATACATATTTACAAAATTTTAAAAGAATACTTTACTCGAGTACTTTAGTATATAATCGATAAAGTAAAATAAACACGTCGTACATAGCACACACACAGATACATTGTGAAGAAACTTTCAGAATACAATCTCAGCATGATACTAGTTGATAATCTACAATAAAAAAAATACCCTTGAAAATTTCGAAACCATAACTCCCTACTATATCCCTTTGGGTTAGCGAGGAGTAAAAACAACTGTCAAGAGAATCATATTTTTTATTTTTATTTATTTATTTGAAATAAAATATTACAATAAATCAATTTACGATACCATACCATCACGCCATTTCCCTATTTGGGGTAGGCAGAGAGAACCAAACGCCAGACTCCTCTCTCTTGACATACATTCCTCGCTTCATTCACGTCCATACATCGTCTCATACACGCTCTTCTATTATTCTTACTTCTAACATCTCCATCTTTCAAAATCCCATTTATGTGAACGTGCCAACTCTTTCTTGGCCGACCTCTACTTTTCATTCCTCTTTATCAGCCTTGTATACTTTTTTTGTCAGACGGTCATCACTCATTCTTTCTATGTGGCCGAACCATCTTAGGGCATTTATTTTCATCTTACTTACGATATTTCTTTCAATCATACATACATACATTTTCGTCTAATATCCTCATTTCTTATTCTATCATACATCGTTTTACCACACATTCGTCTTAGTGACCTCATTTCAACCGCGTTAATTCTACTTTCATGCGTCTTCTGCCATGTCCATGTCTCACTAGCATACATAAATATCTAATGTATAAATCAATTTACAAATACTTATATAGCATACACAAAAATATTTTATTTATATTACCCCCCAAAAAGATTTTTGTACTCGTGCGTTGGGGGGGATTCTTAAATTAATCAAAAATTAATCCTTATTATTATCATGATTAATCAAAAACTAATAATTTACACAATATCAAGAGAAAAAAAAACATAAACAGATCAAAATAATAACAAAAATGTCACATTAAAATTGTTCCATTTTTCAAGAATAAAACTAATCTGTAGAAATGTATATATAAAATCAAGATGTCACATTTGAATATACTCCGAGAATTTTTTTTTCGAAATAATGCAAATCCTAACTAATAGTACCTACGTGTTTTTACATAATCCTTTATCAGTTAGCTATACGAAACGTCACACGACATTGTAAAAATTAAATTACGAATAGGGTTTAAAGAATTTATTTTCTTCTACCAGCCAAGTAGATAAAAAAGTCTGAAAATAAAATTGTTCAATCTATATCACTCAATAACAAAAAAGTTTGGTTCCAAGCTAAGTTAGTTTAGCTTAGCGCGCATAGCCGAGGTCATTTTCCATACTAGCTCACATAGTGTGCGGTCTGCACATTTGTATGAAAAACGACCTCAGGTATGCGAGCTAAGTTAACTTTGCTCAGCTTTTGGGCTGCACCCAGCTTCATCTTGGAGATTGGTTTCCTCCACTGCGCTCGGTCTTCAGCGAATCTCTTCAACTCTTTCGTATAATCTGATCGTTTTACTCGAAAATATATATCATTTTAGCTCTGAATTGAAAGCAAAGTTAATTTTATACGTATCAATACGAATCAATGCTTTCATTCATACCATCACGGCATTTCCAACAGTGTGGGGTAAGCAGCGACAGGTGTACGGGTGAAAATTAGGTACCTTATAGGAGGCGGTACGACATATGTGTATCGTACATCAATCTCGTTTTGTCTGAAAAGGCACTCATACAAAATGCTTTTTTTATTTATTTTTTTAAGAATGAATATGTCCTTGAAACAAGTACATATCTATCTTCATATATTCCCTAAATTAAGCAAAAATGATTGTGCTATAGGGAACGTTTGTTGTATTTTCGATTATCCCGCTCTTTCGGGACACCCAAAAACGATGATTGCAGAAAAGAGTGAGAGCACTATTCAAAATCGGTGCCTCAAAAAAAAACATAAATCTAACATCATACTTAGTATCTTTTGAGATTTTAAACTTTTTTATTGTTATTTTCATTAAAACTTTTATAGAGGGATTTGAGACTACATGAAACGTTATATAAATTATACGTCTAGGCGTCATATTAAATGAATGTTTATTTGAGTTTTTGTATAACCAGAGGAACATTTAAGTACACATATGAAGTTCACTGTATGAAAATTATAATGTCAACGAGATGTAAGTAAATTATCCTGGAAAAATTTGTTTGTTATACACCGATCCTCATATTAAGTGTAATTTTATGCTAATTTTATCTTTATGAATTGTGAACATTTTAAAAATGAATTATCATATCAAAAAATGTAAGTAGACAGTTGAATTAAGAATGAATTATAACTCTTAACTTTTAACTCTTGCATTAAATATTAATAAGTGTAAAAAATCCATATTGAATAACTTCTACATCTTTTATGTTCATAGGTATATGTTTTCGATCGAGATATTTCCAACTCCACCAAAATTAAAATCATCAGAACTCTCATCTTCCCAATATTTCTATATTCAGCCGATACCTGGACAATGAAGTCCCGTGATCGTGCCAGGATTGACGCATTTGAAATGTGGTGTTGGCGTCGCATGCTGAGGATTCCGTGGACTGCAAGAAGAACGAATGACTCGGTCCGTAAAGAGCTCTAAATAAAAGAAAGATGCAGCCGTACAGTATGCAGCCGCCGAGCCAGAGAGCCAGGTAACATTACCACAGTGTACCAGGCAAAAGAAGAAGAGGCAGATCTCCTGCGCGATGGTGTGACCAAATTAAGGAGATGACTGGGAACGACCTTTATTCGGCGGTGCGAGGTGCGGAGGGCAGAGAGGACTGGAGGCGACTAGTTCTGTCCATTAGCGGCCCCATAGATCACGACCCTCAGCATTGAGGAAACGAAGAAGATGTTTTCGGGA
This sequence comes from Molanna angustata, assembly GCA_963576475.1. Taxonomy (NCBI): domain Eukaryota; kingdom Metazoa; phylum Arthropoda; class Insecta; order Trichoptera; family Molannidae; genus Molanna; species Molanna angustata. The sequence goes on along the minus strand of OY754971.1, from coordinate 2,961,783 downwards.
TCAAATTCTTTTAAATAATGCAATTTTTTTTTCATTTAAAAAAAATGTTCATATTTTATTGCAAACGATCAGGGGGACAAGTCTGGTCCAACCGGCGAAATCAAAACCCTCATGATTACCCATATCATGGATACAATTATATATGACATCTAAAGATATTATAGAACTCATATAATAATTATATCCATGATATGGGTAATCGTCAGGGTTTTGATTTCGCAGGTTGGACCAGACTTGCCCCCCCCTGGTCTATATGCGGTGTCGAGGATATAACAAGACGCGGGCTTAACAGAAGACGCTTCTGAAGAATCCACGTCGATCGCATGGACGACAGTAGAATTGTCAAAATTGTTAAGACTGAAATACCCAACAATATAAGATTACCCGGAAGACCTGCAAAGAGGCGGAAAGTCACTTGGTAGGTACTACTCCTCACAGGATAATCCACCATCTCAAACTGGTCTAGTGACTTATTACACGATGAAGAAAAAGAAGAAATTCTAGAAATAGAAAATTACTTATGAAAAAATAGGTACTTTGAAAGATTGAATTTCGCCATATTTCTTCCAAAAAATTGTAAAAAAATGAGGCTATAGTAGGCTATATTGAAAATAATTTCGCCAGTACCCTCAAAGGATACGTCAATTTAATAAGGAACAGTTTGAACAGTTACATACTTTTTTTGTAAAATTAGGTTTAGTAAAACCATTTTTTATTTTTTTATTTAAATAACTAAAAAACTACAAGGCCTGTGAAGTAGATTTTTACTTCGATCGAAAGAGAATATGAAAATCTACCGGCTGTTTTTTTTTATTTTTGTAATATTTTAATTTTGTTCTTGCTGTTTAAAAAAAACCTTTTCTTCGCGAAAAAATGTTGTATCTCACATATTAAGTGATATGCAATATTTTTTCGTATTTTATACATTAGAAGGCAAATTAGTGTGCATCTTTGTGTACATCCGTATACCTGGAGAATACAAGGACCAGGGATTAACGACATTCTAGTACATGTATTCAATCTGAACTATCCAGACCCAACACAAATGTTTTTTTTAACACTGTAGAAATAACCTTAAAAATATATATTATTTGATCATTTAGTTTCCGGAGGCTCAGCGCATCGGACAAAGATATCCCACGTTGAAGATTAACATAATATGACGTGAATTCTAACAGACTTATAATGACAATATTTACTCGCGGAAAATACAACATTGAGCAAATTACCATATAAGTCTTCAATATATATAATATTTTTTCGCAAAAATAATGCAGATTATGCTGGGAAACGTCAAATTATATTCGTACCGCACGCAACCGATGATGATACAAATCAGATGAACAAAGTTGTCTGCAATAGCGTGTGGTGGAGGCAGTGGGAGGTTTCTATCCATCCATATTAACTAGTATGTAGGAAGGCAAGCGAGTTAAATTTTGCATAAAAATATCCGATTTTCCCGGCCGATTCGCATGTGAAAACAACGTATAACCTGCAATCCAAGCACGCAGTACATTAGTTTCACATCGACGATCGAAAAAGTAGACTCTCATTCGTTCATTCCATCACGGCATATCTTGCAGCGTGGGGTTGCCAGCGACAGGTGTGCAGTAGGCTGGGCCGTCCATGTGTGGAGAATTAACATATCTTAGCGAAAGGGGTCTCAAAAATAATTACAGAGTAATATTTAGATTGTAACTGCATTTTTAATTTTCAAATTCAGTAGTACTTTTGGCTCTCTACTGATACGTGTAGCGGGGGCTTGTAGGATTTGAAAATACGAATTATTATTGATATTATTTGTATTTTTAAAATACTTCCAAAATAAATAATTAACGTTTTATTGCGGGAAATGAATTTAATTATTAACAACATACATCTGATCTAATTAACTATTACTACCTTTCAAATCAACGATTGGAGGCTTCCTAAAAAGGCACAAACGAATTTCTAAAAAGGCACACCACTTTCATAAAAAGGCCCTGAAGAATTAATATTTAAATAAAAATAAATTAATAATCTCAATTCATGTAGGTAAATGCTGAAAATTTTCCATATTTAATTATAATGCTTTCTGTAGTGAGGAACATAGCGTAGGCCACAACCCACTCGTTTTTATAGTTCTTGAAACATTTTCTTTAAAACATAAGTAGGTGCATGAAAAAAACACTAAAGAATAATATTTTTGACTGTTAACATCCCGCTATGTACGTGTTTTTGTGAGGTTCATAAAAATATAATTCTTCTGGTTGAAGAACGCCACAAAAAATTTACAACGCATGAAAAATTGTTACTTTTTTAGGTTCAAAATAAACAAATACCTTCGTGGAATATACAATTTTTCCCTATAAAATCTCAAGTGATTCTAAGTTAAAATTTATATAATAGTAATTTGATAGAATTATATGGAAATTTTCTCAATGTTTCGTTTTCCGCGAGTAAATATTGTCATTATCCGTCTGCTGGAATTCACGTCGTTTGTAAATATCTTTGTCATTGGATGTCTAAATTCAACTTATATATTGTTATTTTATCCAAAATCTATAAAAATCCATCGTTAAAAAATTACAAAAATCAAGATTCTACACTATTTTCCTTGGTTTCATAAAGATTGTGCATTTTTAACAATTTGATTAGGTACCTATATCATAAAAAAAGTTCTTCTCATTAACAAATGTAGCTACCTTTGTCATATTTCTCAATATTTTTATTTATTCAATGATTTAATTGTTCAAGGCATTTCGCCATAGTATAATCAAAGAATATATTAAAAATATTTTTAGGGACATGGCATGATAATACCCCCTATTCAGTAACTATTGTAACTAAAATAGGAACGAACTAAAATTGTAGATTTTAGATTTACGGTCTTATTTCAGCGTTATAAAATATCAACTTGGACTAAATGGAATAGGAACTTACCTATATTGTTCGGAACGTTCTTAAAAAGTTACTGAATCAAACGTATTATGAATAATAATGAAAATTATGAAATTTTCATCATATTCATAATTATTCAAAATACGTCTAATTCAGTAACTTTTTTAAGAACGTTTCGGCCAATATAGATACATTCCTATTCCATTTAGTCCAAGTTGATATTTTATAATGCTGAAATAAAACCGAAAATCTAAAATCTACCATTTAAGTACGTTCCTATTTTAGTTACAATAGTTACTGAATAGGGGTATTAATGTTGTCAAGATTGCAATTGCTGGATTGAGCGATTTTTTTCATCTTGCTGGATCCAGCGCTGCGGATATGCAATTAATTAATTGACCAAACAGTGGCGCAATAATGTACATTGTTTTAATAAAAGGTAAAGGCTTAGTTTTTTACTCAAAGGTTAGAGTAAAACTATTGTTAAAATACTATGATTTCATAGAATTGTGCATTTGCGTAATTTAATTCCGTCAATTTTGAACAATTTAATGAAATCAAAGTATTTAAACTACTTGTATCTTTGTTGATACGTGTGGCGACAGACTACAGCCGCTATCCTCAGTCATGAGGAAAAGGACGAATGAATGAATGAATGAAATCTTTGTTGAAACACTCTAACTTAAAAGATTCGATGTAAAATTGTATTATCACTTACATTGATTCTTCATCATGTGTCATGACGACCAAACTTTTTTCCACACCTTTGCTACATTTCAAAAAAAATCTAATGTTTAGAAAATTTTTCAAAAACTTTAATCCATGTAGTTTATTTATGATATTTTTAATCGACTAAAATTAACTTTTGTCGGCCTTCGTGATTCAGTTGGTTAAGTAATTGACTGCTGATCCAAGGGTCCCGGGTTCGATTCTCGGTGGAGACACAGTTTTTAATTGTGTTTTCAGTCTGGATCCGTGAGACGATTAATATCCAGAATGTGGCAAATTGTTATTGGGTGCGTGTAAAATAATTATTTGAGAGAGTACCTGTTAGTTCCCCGAGAAGCTACATTAAAATAAAATAAAATAAATAAAAATTATGTGAAATAAAAAAGTATCTTATATTTATGAGAATATTTTAGTATTCATTAAAAAATCGCATATTGCTGGATTGTGCTGCTGAATAGCAATTCCTTGTCTGTCATAGAGACAGTGTAATACTTACTACTTGTATAGGTACGAGCACATCATAAATAAAAAAATATATTAATAAAAATGCACATTAAAAGTAAACCAATTCATTTCAATATCATTTAATGATTCGGCGGATATTTTGTGGTAGTTAATATAAACCATTTTCGAATTATTAATTAGCTATAAACCACTTGTTTTTTGAGTCACTTCGCGACATGTTTCGGAAGCGCTGTCCTTCCATCGACCGACATGTCGCGAAGTGACTCAAAAAACAAGTGGTTTATAGCTAATTAATAATTCGAAAACAATTCATTTCAATTTAACTTTTATTTCATACATCCAGTTTTAATATATTTTTTTATTTATTTATTATTATTATAAAGAAGAACTCACGATTTAATACTATACATACTATAAGATAAGTATATGTGCACATATAAGTGTGTTATTGATAATTATGTGATTGCGAGGGTACAATGAACACCTCACTAGGAAGTCCTGTGCCGAGGTGTTCATTTGAACAGTTGTGTAGTACATTATGTGTAAAGTTCTTAAATTAAATTATACATAAAATTGATATTGAGAATAAAATATGAAAATTAATTATATTTGATAAGGTGTAATTATATTATTGATATGATCAGAACCGGTGTTATAGATAGAGGTTCTTGTTGTTCTTGCAGGTTGTATATTGTGTACAGTGGATAAGTTGTGTTTAATGATTTAAAAGTACAGATCTTTCGTATAATTGTCGCAGTGTCACAACTTCCAAAGTCGTGAAAATTACTGTGGATATAATATTATGTTTAAAATCTGTGCCTAATCTTGTTTATTCAAACCGGTGTTATAGATAGAGGTTCTTGTTGTTCTTGCAGGTTGTATATTGTGTACAGTGGATAAGTTGTGTTTAATGATTTAAAAGTACAGATCTTTCGTATAATTGTCGCAGTGTCACAACTTCCAAAGTCGTGAAAATTACTGTGGATATAATATTATGTTTAAAATCTGTGCCTAATCTTGTTTATTCAAACCGGTGTTATAGATAGAGGTTCTTGTTGTTCTTGCAGGTTGTATATTGTGTACAGTGGATAAGTTGTGTTTAATGATTTAAAAGTACAGATCTTTCGTATAATTGTCGCAGTGTCACAACTTCCAAAGTCGTGAAAATTACTGTGGATATAATATTATGTTTAAAATCTGTGCCTAATCTTGTTTATTCAAACCGGTGTTATAGATAGAGGTTCTTGTTGTTCTTGCAGGTTGTATATTGTGTACAGTGGATAAGTTGTGTTTAATGATTTAAAAGTACAGATCTTTCGTATAATTGTCGCAGTGTCACAACTTCCAAAGTCGTGAAAATTACTGTGGATATAATATTATGTTTAAAATCTGTGCCTAATCTTGTTTATTCAAACCGGTGTTATAGATAGAGGTTCTTGTTGTTCTTGCAGGTTGTATATTGTGTACAGTGGATAAGTTGTGTTTAATGATTTAAAAGTACAGATCTTTCGTATAATTGTCGCAGTGTCACAACTTCCAAAGTCGTGAAAATTACTGTGGATATAATATTATGTTTAAAATCTGTGCCTAATCTTGTTTATTCAAACCGGTGTTATAGATAGAGGTTCTTGTTGTTCTTGCAGGTTGTATATTGTGTACAGTGGATAAGTTGTGTTTAATGATTTAAAAGTACAGATCTTTCGTATAATTGTCGCAGTGTCACAACTTCCAAAGTCGTGAAAATTACTGTGGATATAATATTATGTTTAAAATCTGTGCCTAATCTTGTTTATTCAAACCGGTGTTATAGATAGAGGTTCTTGTTGTTCTTGCAGGTTGTATATTGTGTACAGTGGATAAGTTGTGTTTAATGATTTAAAAGTACAGATCTTTCGTATAATTGTCGCAGTGTCACAACTTCCAAAGTCGTGAAAATTACTGTGGATATAATATTATGTTTAAAATCTGTGCCTAATCTTGTTTATTCAAACCGGTGTTATAGATAGAGGTTCTTGTTGTTCTTGCAGGTTGTATATTGTGTACAGTGGATAAGTTGTGTTTAATGATTTAAAAGTACAGATCTTTCGTATAATTGTCGCAGTGTCACAACTTCCAAAGTCGTGAAAATTACTGTGGATATAATATTATGTTTAAAATCTGTGCCTAATCTTGTTTATTCAAACCGGTGTTATAGATAGAGGTTCTTGTTGTTCTTGCAGGTTGTATATTGTGTACAGTGGATAAGTTGTGTTTAATGATTTAAAAGTACAGATCTTTCGTATAATTGTCGCAGTGTCACAACTTCCAAAGTCGTGAAAATTACTGTGGATATAATATTATGTTTAAAATCTGTGCCTAATCTTGTTTATTCAAACCGGTGTTATAGATAGAGGTTCTTGTTGTTCTTGCAGGTTGTATATTGTGTACAGTGGATAAGTTGTGTTTAATGATTTAAAAGTACAGATCTTTCGTATAATTGTCGCAGTGTCACAACTTCCAAAGTCGTGAAAATTACTGTGGATATAATATTATGTTTTAAATCTGTGCCTAATCTTGTTTATTCAAACCGGTGTTATAGATAGAGGTTCTTGTTGTTCTTGCAGGTTGTATATTGTGTACAGTGGATAAGTTGTGTTTAATGATTTAAAAGTACAGATCTTTCGTATAATTGTCGCAGTGTCACAACTTCCAAAGTCGTGAAAATTACTGTGGATATAATATTATGTTTAAAATCTGTGCCTAATCTTGTTTATTCAAACCGGTGTTATAGATAGAGGTTCTTGTTGTTCTTGCAGGTTGTATATTGTGTACAGTGGATAAGTTGTGTTTAATGATTTAAAAGTACAGATCTTTCGTATAATTGTCGCAGTGTCACAACTTCCAAAGTCGTGAAAATTACTGTGGATATAATATTATGTTTAAAATCTGTGCCTAATCTTGTTTATTCAAACCGGTGTTATAGATAGAGGTTCTTGTTGTTCTTGCAGGTTGTATATTGTGTACAGTGGATAAGTTGTGTTTAATGATTTAAAAGTACAGATCTTTCGTATAATTGTCGCAGTGTCACAACTTCCAAAGTCGTGAAAATTACTGTGGATATAATATTATGTTTAAAATCTGTGCCTAATCTTGTTTATTCAAACCGGTGTTATAGATAGAGGTTCTTGTTGTTCTTGCAGGTTGTATATTGTGTACAGTGGATAAGTTGTGTTTAATGATTTAAAAGTACAGATCTTTCGTATAATTGTCGCAGTGTCACAACTTCCAAAGTCGTGAAAATTACTGTGGATATAATATTATGTTTAAAATCTGTGCCTAATCTTGTTTATTCAAACCGGTGTTATAGATAGAGGTTCTTGTTGTTCTTGCAGGTTGTATATTGTGTACAGTGGATAAGTTGTGTTTAATGATTTAAAAGTACAGATCTTTCGTATAATTGTCGCAGTGTCACAACTTCCAAAGTCGTGAAAATTACTGTGGATATAATATTATGTTTAAAATCTGTCCCTAATCTTGTTTATTCAAACGTTATTCTAGTTTTAAATTTTTTTTTCATTTTCTCTCAGACTTGTAATAAAGATATCAACATTTTGTTTTTGCTTCATCATTTTTCAAGAAATGCTGAAAAATGTTGGCCTGTATATTATATTTACATAGTTAATCCATTGGGATTGATGTAGGTATATAAGAACTGAGAAACTCAAACATTGAATGTGTAAATTTTAGCTTTATCAAATTGCGCCAATCAAAACCCCGGTACAAAAAAAAATCAATTTGCGTTGATGAAAATGGCCAATAATTTGAATTCTTTGTCCATACGAACGGATTGATCGATACCAACAACAAAGATAATTAATCCGAACAACTTATTGTTGTTATCATTATAACTATTTCTGATACACAAAATACACAAAGAAGAAAGCAAACATTTTGGTTTTGTTAATGAATATTAATGATTGTTTCATTTGTAACCGTTAGCACGGGAAAAGAACAATATTTCATACTTAATTTTTCTCCAAATACACCTCAAAATGTTCCTCCTATGTGGAGGCAAAACTATGAGGCTAAAATGAAAATGTATTACCGCTAAACACTGTGCCCTATTTAGCCAATAAGGTGTTATTTCAAAACATCGATTTATTTGTTCGTTACACGACAATTTATAATGAAAAAATGTATTTAAGAAAGAAATAAATAAAGATTTATAATTCTACTAATTTTATTCCTATTTTTAAGATCGTTTCGATTCATAAGGACGTTAGGGCTTTTTATGGACTCACCTCGTTAAAATGATTTGTGTAAAAATACACCCTACCTTATATAATATATAGATTGGATGATTCGGAGAGGACTCAGAGAGAGAATTGACGTTTGTTCTAAGATAATATTATTTCCAGCTATGAAAGAGATTGTTTCTTACACCATCATAAAGCCTTTATTACAAATATGCCCACATCGTCCACTTACACATGCAAACACACCTCACCCTCATAAATACACTTGTTTTTAGTCCTATATACTTTTGTTCTTCCATAATTATTGTTAGTATTACCTCAGATCAGGCTTCGCCTAGTGACGCAATAAATTCCATTTTAATATAATTAGTGCAATTTGTTTATATAATGTTTTTTTTTATTTCCATTGTTGTTTGTGATATTATCACTTTCTATATACGATAGATGTTGGCATCAACTAATACAGTGTCACTGTCTCGAGGTGCATTGGCCCCGGCACAGGTTATTTGCATAGTGGGGCATGGCAGATTCAATTATTATTGTAATGTCATCAATGTTTGCATGAATAAATAAATAAATAAATAAAAAAAATTGTTATATTAATCCACCTCAATTAAATGATATAATATGACAAATAAAAAATATATATTTATTGTATTCTACATATTATATTTAAAAAATAATAATAATATTATATTTTGAATATTGACATTAGACAAGCAAGCCTACTTGTGCTATTATTTTATAATTTTTGTTTTTTTTTTACCATTATTTTTGTATCTAAACTTTGTTTGTTATGATGTGTATGTGATTGACCCATACGATAAATAAATAATATTAACCTTATGTATATACATACTTACCTCATAAATTACTTGAAAAAAATATATAGGTACTTCATAAATTGAGTCAATATGAATTAGATTTAGCTTGTGATTTTGGATGTAGACCTTTGAATTAAATAAATCTTTGTGAAATCTATTTCAATGTTTTAAGTCCATTTTAGGTTTAAAAAAAAACCCTAAAATGGACAAAAAACCCTAATCAAGACATTTCCAACAATGGACTATAGATTCATGTATATGTGGTTGCCATTTTAAACTTCAGATTTCGATCATTAAAAACTTAACGCAGTAATGAGTTTTATAAGCACTTTGTTGAAAATCTAATTAAAGTTTTCCAGTATTATTTGTATTTTAAAGTTCCGAAAACACGTAAACCAAGAATACAAAATGAACATTATTATTATATTCAAAATGTCTTTAAAATACTTTGAAGTTGTTATGATAAAGTTTTACCCATATAAAATAACATTATATTATCATTTACTCACAATAATTATTCATCATCTTTATAAGAAACCATAATTCTTGAGAAAAGGAAAACAATCATTATTTACTGTTGATATCCCTCTGACGAATACAAATGAATTTCGGTCATCTCTTCCTATCCCGTAAGGAATATGAATTTGTCAATACAAAATGTTGATAGAAATTCGGTATATGCGTGAAACATGGACATATCGAATATCGATAGACAATGTTTGTCAGAGTTAGAAATGATGACTTTAATACAGATGGAAGGATATAAAAAGATTTAGTTATCTTATTAATGAACTCTCGATAAAATATCATACAAAACTCTACTCGACATAAAGAAAACACTGCGATTGAAGAATTTTTCAGATGTTGGAGACAATTAGGTAGATGTGGGCGAAAAAAATGATATCGGATAGACCATGTAGAAAGAATGGGCTCAAAAAGATCACCAAACCTTGGAAAACCAGAACGAAGAATGTTGCCCGAAAGACCCCCAACAGATGTAAATACAAATAGAGGTCTACATCACAAAGGGCAGTAAACTCTGCGTATACGGGCCCAAATGGCCTTCGACCATTGATTGTGAATTACAAAAAACACATTAATTATGGAAGGAGAAACGACTTCAAACAACGCATGAAAAATATATCGGCAGGATATGGAGAACGACATTATTTATATTTTTTAATTTCAATGTTCAGGAAAACGTAGGGTTGATGAGTGGTAATGGCCCCTCCTCAGAGCCTAATCCTGTGGTATGTAAGTGCCTGGATGGTTGAATTATTCCCAATTGAAAGCTTGATCGATGTTTCTTTTAAATAATTTACAATTTAAGTATTGATCTGCTAGTTCTTTTGAGCAACTCCATGATAATAGTAATAATCATTGTTTATTTGTAGTATGTACATAGTATGTTTTGAATAATTCAGCCAACGCTGTTTAAAAACGAGTGGGTTGTGGCCAACGCTACACTCTTCACAACCAAGTCACTCCATAAAGTATACAAATATTATATAGAATATTTTCAAACTTTTCGTGAAATGAGATTGTTAAATTATTATTGATTTAATATTTTATTATTAAAACTCGATAATTCTTCAATGCCATTTTATGAAGGTGGTGTGTATTATAAGCAATTTGAAAGTATAAATATAAAATTTTAAGTCTCCTGAGCTTGGGGTCAAGAAATATTTGAAAGTTAAAAAAATAAGTAGGTACTGATCAGATATCCTTCAAAATCCAATGTGGTCTAAGCGAGTGTTAGATGTACAAATTTACAAAAAAATTATACTTTAGTCTATATAATAATCGATCAAATAGACACACACACAGATACATTGTGATGAAACTTTCAGAACACAATCTCGGCATGATACTTGTTGATAATCTGCAATAAAAAAATAACCATAGAAATCGCCAATTCATAACTCTCCACCATATCCCCTTGGTTAAAACTTGAAAATCTTTCTATCAATCTTACACGAAGTTTCTATTTATGTCCTACATGATAAATAAGTGTGGCGTTAGGTTCTGTGTGCCTACATATTTGTTACACGGCATGATTATGTCTGTATGTTTTTCGACGGAGTCCAGTGGCGGTGCCTTTGTACAAGCGCATAAGCTCGGCTTACCTCGCGTCATTTCGCCGCTCGGCTAAAGCACACAGATCACTATCGTCCATGTGCTACCCAGATGTCCTCCCGTGTTTGCAAGTACTTAGCATTTATTATTGTTTGCTCTCCGGTGCATTTACCAACGAGAACGATGAATACAACTTTCTTTTGACGTGATGTTATCTTTCCCACAAAGTTTGAGTTTGGTACGTTACACGTTCACTAGTTGAAGACAGCCCCGAGCGCCACTAAGTAACATATTACATACATATATGGAGAGCATTACACCATACATAATGTACGAGGGTAAGGTTTATATATCTATACCATGTATGATAGATAATAGGTGAGTTGAGGTTTTAGTTGTTAATTGTTTATTTGTTTTGTGAATAATTTAACTCGGGTCTTAAGCAAAGCAGCTCGGATTATTTCAAAGGGTGTGAAATAAAACGGATTAAGATTGAATTATAAACGAGCGGGTTGTGCCCAACACTATACTTTTTTCTTTCTCATAGATTGGCAAGGAATTTACACTTTATACTATAACACTTCATACAATAAACAGAAAATAGTAATTTTTCACACATTACAAAGACATTTTTTGTATTTATATTATAATACATAAGCAATAGGATCATGCTGAAAATCAGCTGCTGGCGGCTTGTCTTCCTGCAACATTGCTGAGCATGGTCCTTTTGAGTCAGAAAGGTTCTTATTCTATTCATTTGTTGATATATGTCTGTGTATAGAACTTCATAAGACTGCCTTTGTTCTGTGAGCCAACAAATGACCTATAGCGCCCTTGGAGTGATTTTGTATCACTAAACGGCGCTTTATAAATTATTATTTCATATTGTGATTGACATATTAATAGACATAATATGCAAAAGTTACACAGTAAAAAATAACATAGGTACTTTGGTACTTTCCTACACTCGTGTGAAAACGAGACATTTCAATACAAAAAATATCTTATTCCTATAGGCTTATTGCTGTATAAAATCAAGTGTTAAAATATATATACCTACCTTTATAATTACAATCAGTTTGAAAGGTTTATTTAAACTCAGCTACCAGTCTTAAAGTTGATTGAACCACACCACCTTATTGTAAGTGTAGTAGTGTACAAAACTCGTATGTGCTTGTGGAATGCACAATTGTTCCACTGCACATAGTAAATTATATAAAATATGCTTCTCTTATGCATTTTTTTGGCTTAAGAAGATAAATTATAAAAATTATATTAATTTTTGGCTTAGAGAAATTATAAAAATTAAATTACTTAAATATCCTACTAGACATCACTGTGGTAGTTGGCTAGTTTCTATTCTTATTTATCGCTCTATCCTTAAAAAAGTTAAGTATGGATATGGATGCTTTTAAACTAAACGTAACCGAAACACGTTTTAAGCTACTCGATTTACATTTCCGATGACAAACGAGTGTTGGAAACAAACTGCGCTGCAGATCTGATCTTCCTGAGATATCTCAACCTAAAGGTACCATCTGCAACAAAATTCTGATCGCAAACCATTGCATTTGGCATTTGTCTTCACTGGAAAAACCTGATACCACACAACTGTTTGTAAATAGATCCTTTTCGTTTGAATATTATTTCGCTCACTTTGGGGATTTGGAATTGCATTTATAACACTATGTATGGCTGATGTTACTATAAATATCCTGAAATAAGTTTAGCAATCATGATAGTTTATATTGCGGGCAACTATCAGGTACTATTTCATTTATATATAGGTACACTTATTTATTTATTAAAATGGCTCAAAGCCTTTTTCAAAGCATGAATAAAAATATCCCCTGTTCAGTAACTATTGTAACTAAAATATTTATTCATTCATTCATACCATCACGGCATATCCCACTATGTGGGGTAACCAGCGAAAGGTGTGCGGGTGTGCATTGCCTTATAAAAGAGAGCACAACATATCTGTGTAGGTACACCCACACACCAGTCTCGTCTCACCTAAATAAATATGAAAAATTATTTGAAATATGTAAAATACTCCCAATTCAAAATAAAGTAAAACAGTGCATCATTTTGGAAGAATATACAAATGAATCTTTTAAAACAGAAATAAGTCACATATATGGGACAAGGCTGGCGATGGAGCGTGCCCTGCAGGTACCTAAGACAAACAACGTGTATGGAGATCGTACCAGGAAACATCTTGTACCGCATAATATTATTAACGCGTTGCCGATTAGGATAAGAAATATTTTAAAGTCTGACGAAACGAAAATAGTAACAATAAAAAATACACTGAAACATCTGTATCTTAATTCAAGCGTTCGTTAGACTTTGAATTATTATTGTTGATTAATTATAGGTATATCTAATGTATATTATGTGTAAGGTTTATTTCAATTTTTTTTTTCTTTCAAATTTTTGTTTAGTTTCCGTTTCTTCAATATTTGAGATAAGTTTATAATGAAATAATTATATGTGAAATTTATAATATTATGTGAAAGAGAGAATCTGCTCTGCCAAAAAACTGCGTTGCAGTTTGGCGGGAAAATAAATATGTATTACCTACTTTTTATTAAAAAAATAAACATCTTAAAAAAAAAGGCACTATATTCAGAATGGGTGGTGTACCTCATTGCTGAACTATGTGAAATGTTATTGTTGCCTGTTGTATTTTCGATTACCTGGCTCTTACGGGACACTCGAAAACAATAATAGAAAAGAGTGGAAGCACTATTCTAAGCCGGTGCCTCACAGCTAACATAGGAACGTTCTAAAATTGTAGATTTTAGATTTACGGTCTTATTTCAGCGTTATAAAATATCAACTTGGACTAAATGGAATAGGAACGTACCTATATTGGCCGGAACGTTCTTAATAACTTACTGAATTAGACGTATTATGAAAAATTATGAAATTTTCATCATTTTCATAATTATTCAAATAACTTCTAATTCAGTATTTTTTTAAGAACATTCCGGCCAATTTAGGTAAGTTCCTATTCCATTTAGTTTAGACCGTAAATCTAAAATCTACAATTTGAGAACTTTCCTATTTTAGTTACAATAGTTACTGAATAGGGGGTAGTATGTTTTAAAATAAGTTCCTTTTTAGGTGAGGCGAGACTGATTTTCGAGTTAATGCACAACCGCACGCCTGTCGCCGGTTACCTCACATTGTGGGATATATGTCATCTCACAAATGAGAGTTAAATGTTGCCCACAACCACTTATTCATAATAGTAATTTATTTATTAATTAATTTATTAAGTAGAGAAAATGGTGCTATGGTCTGGCGACGTATGAATCATGGGATGTAATAAAATACAACAATGAAATAAAATTATGATGTGTGTAAATCCCATTCCCCTAAATTTTTTAATTAAATCCATGTAGTGTTTAATAGTAATAGCGACTGCTTTATAAATTGAATGGAAATCGGTCGCAGGAAAAATGTTATCAACACCTTTGTCATTTGAGGTTATGAATAAGTTTATTATGTATTTGCATTTGATTACATTTTTCAAATATATTATATTTCTCAACATATTACTATTTACGTAATTGTAAGATACCTACTATTATTAATGCTATTTATTATTTACTCAGTTAAATATTTGTGCGTATTTCCGACATCCGTCCTTTGACCGTTAGTCGCCAGGCGCTTGCTCAAATAGTGAATGACATATAGTTTATAGTGATATCAAAATCTTTAATTAACTTAGTTTACTTCACCGAACGAAGACAATAATATGTGATATCAAATAGCACCGCAGAGCAAAGGTTAAATGTATGTATGTATGTCGAATGGTGTTTTCTCCAACTCACGCCATGGGTCCTATCAAATGGACAGCCTTATATACGCTGATTGCAGAGTAATAGAATTTTATTGGAACTTAAGTAAACTGCCCATGTCTCTAGACTGTCATTAATTCTATATAGACCCATATTGGCAACAAAATGATCTTATTGTTCAATATATCTACATTGGCACACATCCCGGCATCTACATTGCAAACTGGCAATTTCTTTCAAGAATCAAATGTTTATATTATGTAATTATTAAATGTATATACAAATATCTTCTATTTAGTCACATGTCTCCGATGGCGAGATTAAGTTTCGAAAAAAAGTTTCTTGACCACGACATCCCTTCAAATGCCGCCAGTAAGGGCAAGGCAAGAACACTGGATTGGACAGTACAGTGGAAGTCAAAATAAGCTGTCGGAAATATTAAGACCGAGACACTATCTACCCTACGGCACATGGAAGACATTGAATAGACTTCGCGTAAGTGTTACATGGTGTAAAAAAACTTGTACAGGTGGGGTATAGGACGAGAAATGTATCTTGCGATTGCGGAGAGGTCCAAGATGATAAGCATCTTCTTGTTTGCCGAAACATGGTAGAGGGATGTAACGAGGAAGACTTGGTTGTGGAAAATGATGTAGCAATATATTCTGCAACGTATTGGAGTGGAAAGGCCTAATATGTATGTCCGGACACGTTAACTAAGTATGTAAAATCAAGATTGGTTAATCGCCAAGAGGCAATGTCTTCCGACGAAAACAAGCACCGTCAAGCTTCAGTCAATCATGTGTATGAGGAATGAAAGGAAAAAAATTGACCAATACAATAAATAACCGTCGGAAGTCAAATGATTTCTTGAATATGTGTTGACAACATCATTGAGGACATGGAATGAGTGAACCACTGTCTCTTTCCTTTCTGTAACATGACGTGATGGCATATACATATATTTGCTGTCTGGAGTCCATTGTTTTTGTTGTAAATATCCTCTAAGATCTTCTTCTTCGATGGCGCTTCATCCCAAATTTAGTCTTGGCCTCGAT
Organism: Molanna angustata; assembly: GCA_963576475.1. Taxonomy (NCBI): domain Eukaryota; kingdom Metazoa; phylum Arthropoda; class Insecta; order Trichoptera; family Molannidae; genus Molanna; species Molanna angustata. The sequence continues at coordinate 2,945,704 of OY754971.1, read as the reverse complement.
TAATTTTTGCCTCCAATTCTTTCTGTTCTCAGCCGCCGATCTTCAAGATAACGTTGGCAAGAGCTACCCCTAAGAGTCCAACGCCTTCCCGCTAACGGAAAGCTCACACTCCTCTCAGTACTCTTGTTAACGATTCAAACCGAGCCTTCTATCACCCGAACCCTCCATCGTGGATTTCATTTATAGTTCATATTTGATAGTTGTCCTTGTATTGTACGAGCAGGTGGTTCTGGAACAAATAGGACGATCGTCCTGTAGCGTTCCCAAATGGAGTGACGTGGATGACTGTTCTTCCTCTGCCACCACCCGTTCTGCTTATGGGGATTAATAACGGTCCTTTGAAAAACTCTGAAAAAACACAGTCCAGAGTACTGTAAAATCTTGCAGACAGCTGGCTCACCGTTCACAGATAGTGGAGATATGAGTAAACCGTATTTTTAAGACTTGAAGCCTTGAAGTAGTCATTCATTGCTACAAGGTTCGCGTAATCAATGGGTCCAAGAAGTGAGAGATTCCGCAAATACTGTTATGTTGGCAACAACTGAGTCGCATTTCTCTTCGTGTGTGTATATACGATTTCTTTAATTAATTCAAAGTGTCTCTGGATGTACTTCAAAAGAAAAAGACGTAGAATTCTACAGTCTACATGAGTATAAGTTGATATGTTCAGTACAGACAGGATGGATACAAGAAAATGTTCATTGCTATTTTTGTTTCTTAAACCGTACACAAGTTCGATTCAGTAATGTGAAATGAAATTTTCTAAAGTTAAAATGAAAATTTTCCACCGTGAGAAAGTTAACACCGAATTTCATTAGCGCAGCTTTAAAAATTAATAAAATTCATTCAAATAAACGAATTTACGCCCGACTCGTTTTACCAATTAAAATGCCAATTTTCCGTCAAACAAACTCTGAAAGTTTTTAGTTTGGAAAATTAAAATAAATAATTTTTCACGTCCCCCAGCTCTACTGGACCGTCTACCGTTGTGATTTTTATTTGATTATTGTCATGCATCAATAAATTATTATATTTTAATGATTGTATCGGTTCAATTGTCTAACTACCAATCCACTAATTATTTCAGTTTATTTGCGATATCTCACAAAGAGCAAAAGAATTTGAAGAAATGATTTTTTGTTCAATATTATTATAATTATTCGTCAAATGCAATTAATTTTTTTAATGACTTGTTTTTTGATATTTTCTTATTGAATATAGGTATGAAAAGGTAAGTATGGCACCTGGAATAGTTGCGTTTACCAGTGCGCAACCTCTTTTTGTAGGTGAAAATATTGCAGATTTTAGTGTCATTTACATCTTTGTAAGGCCTTTTTATGTTCTTATACCATCCATCTGATTAAAATGATATCATAAGTCTTCTTATAATATGTTTTTTATTATAATTTTTATTAAACCCTAACAAATATACCTATAGTCATACAAACAAATATTAAAACAATTTAAATTTTAACAATATACCTTAGGCCAATTTTATTTGCGGATATAACATTATTTTTTAAGCTGCACAGTATAAAACAATTGCTATTAAAAATTAGTAGGTACCCAAAATTCAAAGAAGAAGCCCAAAAAGAGGAAAAGAAAGGTTGTGTCATTCGCAGTCAAAATGAACAAAGCAGGAATCAGCTACCGTAAACCTCTAAGGAACTCAGAGATGGCATTTTTATATTTTATTTTAGTATGTCTAAAAATATCAACATACTTAAAAAAACATTATAAAGGTTACAAGCCCATTAGATGAATGAATTTCGGACTTTGGAATGAATATGGTTACTATAAAAAAATAATGCAAATAAATCATTTCATTTCATTTCAATGAATTATGGTTCAGCGCACAATCGGGAAGATTTCTGAAAAAAAAACTTATTTTATTTACGTATTTCAGTTACAGTAAGGTACATATTTCACAAACAGAAGGATTTTATAGGTACATATAACAAACGAGTACCTACAAATTATATTGAAATAAAATCTGCAATTTTCGCCTACAAAAAGGATGCTCACAGGTAAACGCAACCACTCCCAGGTGCCAGACTTATCTTTTTCATACCTATATCCAATAAGAAAGAGAATATAAAAAATCTACCATTAAAAAATGATTCATCGGAAACGTCCAATAAATATTTTGGGAGACTTTCCAACTTATGGATGAATCTACTGAAGGTACGGGCACCCCCAAGAGTCAATGTAAAGATTAAAAAACCACGGTGATAATACTCAACCTTGTCTCACCCCCTTGTTGATGGAGAACTAGCCTGAGAAACTGGTTTCAATCCTCACACAGGCTTGGTTTCCCTCATAAAAAGATAGTACCTCTTTTTCTAATAAACCTACTCCCAATTTCATATACTGATTACAAGTCATGAGCCTTTTCTAGGTCTACAAAAGCACAGAATAGATTCAGGTTTTTTCCAGAACTTTTTCAGGCACCGTTCGATAGAAAAAAATTGGTCAGTACCTTCTCTACCTTGCATCTGTGCATCGCATACCTTGCTTGCAGACTTACTGCACTGGCTACGCGTTCCGGAGCGTATTTTGTTTAAAGACTTTTGGATGGTGCCTAAAGCGGTGAATGTAATATCATACATAACGGAGTTGTGTATACCACAGCAGTTGACAAACCAGAGGACAAGGCTTCGATCCGCAGCAATCCTTTATCTGAAAATCACTTCATCGGTGTCACTTCACTAAATTCGCTGAACGTGCTTTTCCAACCATCAGAATAATCAAAAGTGGAAATAATTTTAAAAATACATTTAAAAACTCATATGTTTAAGTAAAGTTATTGTGTTTAATTCCCATTTAAAATAGTATAGCACCATTGTGGTGAATATACAATAACTGTGTTATATAAGTGTGCCAGCTATATCGTTATAAAGCTGGCTATGGGCATATTATAAAGGTCAATTTAGCTCACTTAGTTTACTTCCTACAGTTTTTTAAGATCGTTATAAAAATTTTAATACGTATTATTTAAATACATTTAACTAACGACTTATTAAAATTAACTTTTCTTGACACAAACCTCAAAAAAATATAATTGTACTGTACATATTATAGCGTTAATGAATCTGCCTCATAAAAATAATTAGTGTCTGTTGAATGAATCGCTTCCAATAACATGAATTCCCTTTCATCGCTTAACATATATATTTTTATTTTATTTTAACAGAAAGGTCACACTTTATGTGGCGATATTTTGTTGTTTCTACTTCAGGCCAGGGGTAATGAACGTCGGGTCATGGAACGGAAATTAAATAATTTATTTATATTTTCAATTACAAGTGACAATTCATTAATTTCATTATACATACCAGTAAATTGGAAACAAATAAATTATATATTACTAGGACACAATAGACGTTGTCCTGCCCGAATGTCATCTGCTATTATTAGCTGGTTCTAAAAAAACAATAATAATTACACACTATCACGGCATATCACACAGTGAAGGGTACCCAGCGACAGGTGTGCGGGCGTGCGTTACATTATAAAAGTAAACATGACACATGCGTGTATAACCACACAGCAGTCGCTTAGGAGTTCAGTGACATTCACACGTACAGAAGAATTATTTATTTATTTTACGGCACATATTGCCCTTTACAAATATTAAAAAATACAAATATTGAAAACAAAATCACAGTAAAGAAAACAATAATAAATTAACCATAAAAGAAAAAAACCTGTTTTTATACCTCTGTAATTTATCGAAAAAAGGTTATAAAATATCATAACAGAGTAGGTACAATTCTCTGACACTTCTTCAAACGAGTATCTTAAGATATTATGGAACTTCATAAGATAATTATATCCATGATATGGGTCAACATGGATTGTTTTGAATCCGCTGACCAGTCTTGCGTGAAATTTATACCTATGATCATCTCTGAAACACGCCTTTCCTTAACTTTAAAAAAGGAATCAAAGGAATCATCGTGTGGTTAAAAAAAATAGTGTCGCTGAAGTGAAAATTGAAAAGTTTAATGATTTTCTCATAGATCCCATGATCAGATCTTGGCCAAATTGAATTGGGACCTATCGGAAGATACCCATTTTCGAATGAATAAGAAATCGACGATATCGGACCACGTCGTAATACATAAGTAATATTCTTCTTCTTCTTATTCTAGATCGTAGATCTGTATTTTATATATTCGAGAAAGCTATTCCTATGAAGCTAAGGTCCAGCTATCCCTCCACCTCTTCGGTGGTCTTCTGGGGAGGCGATGCCCTGGTAGGATTTCCTTTGCCGCTATGGATGGAATTCGAGATGCGTCCATCCTATTAACATAGTCCCTATAGAATCTTCTCCTAGCTCTACTCCATCGTATGATGTTCAGCGATTTCATAAGTAATCGCCGAACATAAATAAAAAAATTACGTAGAATTGGTAACATCTCCGATTTTGGACATCGGTTAAAAAGTAACTTGTACAAATAATATATTTTTATTATGAGAGTGGCGACACTCACTCTCTCTCTTCTAAGACACCATCGTGATAGGTCGAATAAATATATCTCCGCAAATAAGTTTTTCATTGTAATATAATTCTGCGAGGCACCGGTTTGGAATGATGCTTCCATTCTTTTCTATTATCATCATTTTCGGGTTGGAGTCGGGTAACTGAGGGTACAAGACGGTAAACAACATCTCACATAGTACAACAATGAGATTCAACACCCATTCTGAATGTTGCCTTCTTAGGTATGACGAATCTGGTGTATGGTGATACGTGCATGTGTAATGCTTCCCTTTTGATGTCGTGCACACACGCGCACCTGTCGCTGGTTACAATACCGTGATGGTATGAATGAATGAACGAATGAACGGATGAACGAATAAACGAATGAACGAATCAACGAATGAATGAATAAATGAATAATCTAAAGAAAATAAGTTAAAGGCAAACGTGTTTTTGATGAGACGCTCAGTTTTCCTTGCTCACTTTGTGAGGGACATGGCGTGATTTAAAAAAAAAAATTTAAAGTTTCGTCGCTTCTGACTTTCACAATACCAATCTCCTTGCGACTACTGACGTGGGGGCCATTATATCGGCGATCTCACCATTCTGACTTTGAGAAAGGCCGATCTCACACCACTAGCGTTTCGCTCCCTGTTCTACGTATAAAATGTGGGGTCGATAACACGACATGTACAGTCACGCCAACTTCCCATATATCTCGGTCATTATACAGTCTACTTTTCTTGGCGCTTTGAAACCTGTCCAACACACGACATTAACATCGCTACCAATAAAGACCAATTCTCATTGTATAAATAGACCGGAAATGGGTATTTGTTTTGAATTACGTTTTTATTTTTTGTAAATTTTGGAATCGTATTTTTGGCATCAATTTTTCAATGGGTGTCTGTCGATCACCGTGGCATTGTGGTAATTCTTCTCCTTTCTTGGCTTATGAGAGGGCGATTTCGATTTGATTCCCAGCAGGGGATAATTATACTATGTAAAAATAATTCTCGCCACTTACACAGGGTGAAATGATAATGTTTAGAAGTTAATAAATAACGACCAATTCTGCTTGGATGAAAAAAAATGCTTAATGACAATGAGCCCGCCTGTATTCAATATATTTTCTTTACATTCTGTAGAAAAAAAAAATAATAAATAAATAGGCGTGAAACTGGTACATGTTTGCGTTGAACTTTGATTTACATCAAATTTTCAACCGGTATCACTAAGATAGTGAGTAGGTATTGCCAGGAAACTATCTTTAGTAGTGAAAAGTTTAATGCCGTCTGGAGATTTTAATCGATTCGTTATCAAAATATATACTTTATAGAAAACTTACTGTTTTAGGTACAACTGAAATAGACGTTGAATAACTGCAAAAAAATATACAATGTATAATTGCAGATAGAACTGGGTTTTAAGCACTAAATATTCTTGAATTTAATGTACAGGTGTCTTTATCTTATTTTATCTATAAGCACTTTATTTACAAAACAAATTATTTCATTGATTTTGAAAAGGCACTTCTTATATTTATATAAATAAACTGACATGTACAAAATTTCCATCACTTGCATTTCATTGATTCCGAAAAAAAAACTTTTTTTAATGATTCTTATAATTATATAAAAAACTTACATGTACATTATTGTCATCACTTGTGGGTACGTCATTAAAGTTTGTTACGTTAAACATTACGGTAATCATATTTGACATGCATAAGTTTAGTTATGCCTTGTTTAGTATCGGAATATTATGGCATGTTTGAGAACATACCATTTTACTGCAACTCTTGTTAAATTACCAGACGTAAAAGTACGAGCTTCGATAAACGAACAGTCAGGGTTGTCAGATTTGGAATTATTTAATTGTTATATTTTGGGATCGTTTTGTAATCCTACCCTTTTTATTTCGTTATTTAATTTATGTACAAAGGAAGGTTTAATCCCCTAACTCTATCTGTTACAGCCAACTCAATTAAATTCGGAACAGTAACGTAATTTCGGTATAGTAATGAACTAACGGTTGAAATATGAAGAGCATGTCCAAAAAAGGTGCAATTGGGCTATTCAAGGCTACGCCTTTTATATAAAATTCGAGAATATGTTCCGGTCAATGTTCGCTGACATAAAAATATGTGCAACGTATTCGAAATGCGTTTGCGCGTTTTTGTCACAAAATACCTAGGTGAGCACATGTTTCTCCATACCTTAAGCAGCAGGGGATACTGAATATATATGTTTAACAGAAGGAAGTTTCATCATCTGTGTCAAATATTCAGGATCATTAAAAGTAAGACACCTTCCTATCTGTATGACAGATTACAATGGTCTCGTGATATTCACATGTATGCCACGCGACAAAGAGACCATCTACTCATTCTCCCCAGACATCGAACTTTGAAGGGAGTTATACATACACATCAACCAAATATTGGAATGAATTGCCGCAGCACATCCGTACTGCAGAGCTTTAAAAATCATTGCAATGAATGGCTGTTAAGTACACAAAATTAAATAATAATACGAGTGAAATATTTGTTTATTTTTACTTTTTATCGTTTGTTTCTTTTTTCAATTATTTTCTTTTCTGTTTTCATAAATATAATTATATTTTTCTTTGTATTATTATCTATATATGTATCTAAGTATATATTTTGTGATCGTCCAATACATCAGTAAGTAATCACTTCAGTGTTTTTTTTTCTCTCAGTAATTAGCGCCAAAATTTGTTAAACTGAAAAAAAAATTCAAAAAAATTAATTCAATTCTAAGAATTATCTAATCTTTTAGTAACCCTGTCTCTCGGTTGCAAAAATCACTGCTAATTTTCATTGGCTATTTCTTTACGTATCGAACTTTTCATCTATTAGCGTAATTAAGAGTTTTATCGTTTTTTTTACTCTTTCCAATGAACGGGAATAACCAGTTGTAGCGTATCTAATTGTTATAACAGTTTTAATGCAACCCTCTCGTTATAGGGTATTTTAAAATTTTCAAGTTTCTTTAATTAAGGATTTAATATAAAATCAACAATATGTACTTGCTAGACAAAAAAAATGTCTGCACAGAATCACGGTAATTCAATTTATAGTCTTGAAAATATTTAAAATATTTTTTTACTTTTGTAGTACCTACCTATGTTATAAAGTTTCAAAATTGTGAATCATTTAATTCCCAACGGGTGTCAAGCCAAGAGTGTAAACCGTTAGTTTGATGTAGGTATAACATTCGTCTACAACTTCAAAATTGATGTGTCAAACTTGAAAAATCTGTTTATTTGTCTCTCTGCCTACCCCATGAGGGTCATGGCGCGGTGGTATGCATTTATGTAGTAATGTAATCGTTCATACAATTCGTCTTTACAAAACTACGCAAATCCATCGCAAATTGTAGAAATTTATGATTTTCCATGATAACCATCATCAAACCTCTTGGCTTAGTTGAGATGAAACCACTCCAGAAGTAATCCCTTCCTAATAAAAAAGGAATCATCGAAATCGGACGACGAAGTAAAGAATTAATATTAGTTGCAGATATCACATGAGATCCAACTATCGATGGCAATAGTATGCATAATTGAAGAATGCGTACCAAACTATAAATACAAATTAATAATTATTTTAAGATATTTTGTTTTCTATATAAATTATGTAGGTATATGTGTGAGGATAAAAAGAATAAGAATACTTATAATTAAAGATTTTTATTGAGTTAAACAACGTGGCGGACTTATTACCCGCAGGCAATTTCTACCATTCAAACACCATATTATAGTAGTGAATGTGGAGAGGAGCAAAACCTTCTGTCGTGCCCACTCATGGAGGAGCCTTGCACTGAGGAGGACCTTCTGGCTGCAAACGACAAGGCTGTAACGGCTTCAAGATATTGGAGAGGGCGCATATAGGATCTGGACACGTAAAGTAAGTAAGTTAGGATATGATAGCATGGAGGATATGATAGTATGGAGGTCAGTCTATTTTCCTACCCAGAATATGGAAACAGCATGATGTATGCTTGTAAAATAGGTATCAAACTATTGAGTGAGATATTGCGTAGTATTTACTGCCTTACAAATTGTATGAAACAATGTCGTCACTAAATTCAATTTTTATCAAAATTATTAAAAAAAGTTCTGGATTTAATTATCTAGTTGGGGTGTTTCGTATTTTTTCGATATTTTTGTAAACTTTGGAATTATAGACACATAATTTTTTTTTTTTAAGTGTCTATAATTCCAAAGTTTACAAAAATATCGAGAAAAAACGAAACACCCCAACACATAAATTAATCATAAAAAAAATGTTATTCTCTATAAAAAATGTTTGAGAAATTCTGGAATTATTTGAAATAATAAATTTGAGATTTAATATTTGTCTATATTTATACCAATTTGCAGGGTTTTGCATTAAAGTTTTGTAGGCCTGTAACTGACTATATATTCTGAAATTTTGGTCTCTTTGAATTGAGCGGGTCAAAAGTTATAAGGGGGGACGGCACACACACAGACACACTGACACAAAAAATGTTGAATTAATTCATGTATAAAGAACATTAGTGTTTTTGGCATGCAAAAAGTCCACTACACTATAAAAATGTTCCTCCATACACGCGTCTTGGCTTAATACTGTCGATTCATTAAGAGACTTAAATTCTCTTGAACGAAACGAGTTTGGTATTTTTTTTCTCCTGAGATCCACCATCAAAACTCGATGAAATTTACATATTATGTGTGAGTATCTGTGAATCACTCCCTTTTAAAAAAGAAATCATTAAAATCGGACAGTGTTGTAAAGAGTTCTTATCATTGGAACAGACCGGCGAAGGAAAGAGAGACATGGAAGACAAGGAGGGATGTCTATATCCAACACTGATGGCTGATGAGGATGACTGAAAAGTTCACTCAAATCTCCATGAACACCGTGTATTGAAGTATTTGATAAATAATAATGAAATTCAGATTTTAGGTACCCATAAAAATGACAAAGTATACAAGAACGTTTATTTCCGCAAAGAAAAAACTTTCTTCTGAAACAATACACGGATAAAATTTCTATGGAAGCATAAAACCATTAACTAAATCAAATTTCTACATACTTATTCCGATGACAAGTAAATACATTATCCACATTATATAAACGTAGCTTTAATATTTTTTCAACACGCAGGACAATATATTGTCATGACAATAAAATATTACTAGGCATAATATAACTATAAAATATTAGATAATATTAATTTTGATAACCAATCTATCCAACTAGAAATATTATGTAACCAAATCAAATATGTTTTATATTTAATTTATGATGCTACAATAATTTGAATACAGTAGATGATACCTTTATACCTCAAGTAAAAGTATAGGGTATAAAGTATAGATTTATTAATTTATTTATTGTTAGTAAATAAATAAATAAATCTATACTTTATATTTATATTTATTTTAATTTTTACTACTCGATTTTTTATTTTTGTTTGTTTGTTAATTAATTCATTTATCTTTCAAATTAAATTGTGATTGTTGACTGCTTGTATTCTCTGAGTTGATAAATGAATCATACTTTTTGGTTCTTGTCTCCTGACCCTGCTTCTATTATTTTTCTTTTATTTTTATATAAGTATTTTTTTTATACTACAGATTTTACTTGTTGGTGTTACAACTCTATTAAAAATTTATTCTGAATTTATTAATATTAATCTACTCCTCCTTATTATAATTTGTATTTATTTGTTTCTTACTTGTTGGGTTTTCAATTTGGTGCACTTATGTCTTTCTTTTTCTCAATATTCTGCTCTTGTGTAAAAGTTCAATGATTTTTTTATATTATTATTATTATTTTTTTTTAATCATTATTGGAAATTCTCAATTTTAACTAGAAAGTGTAGATTGACTGCGACATGCATATCCTTGTACTTGCCAAGTATTGTTACTATCGACTGCGGGTATAATATTTGGTAGCACCGCTGTCAGTCTGCTGATTCATGTAAACTTATTGATGTTTCGTATATAAATATGTGTATGTATATTTTTCATATATAATTTGTATACTTTATATTTTTTGCACTTGTTTCCTGCCTAAGCAATTTGCTATATTTTATTTTTATAAATAACTAATGTTACTAACGAAATAATTTTGAATATTTTTAATTGGTATACCCACAGACAGGCTATGCCTTGTGGGATTTTTGTGTGCACGGTTGATTTATTGTGATTGATATTATGTTTATGTATATTGTATTTTTTAACAGATTTTTAATTATCTCAAGAGACGAAGTTGGAATATTTATTGTAGGAGAACCGGGAAATCAAGGCACCTACAGGGCTTACGACCTGTCATCGGCTGGTTTACGTGATCACTTTATGCGCTTGCGCAACGTTCACCAATTATGCCTTTTAATGAGATCCCTATCAATTCAATTTTGAAAGTTCTATATATTGTAATACTGAAATTCTTTTCGCTTGAAAATAAGGAATTTTTACTACAGCCATCTATGGGTGAAATTATGAACAACAATCTTATTATTTTTATTTATTTTGTTGGAACGCCATCTATTGAGAGAATTGGTATTTTGTAAATAATGAAAGCTACAATTCTTATATCTGAGGTGACAATGCATTTTTCGCATAGAAGTCACCCCTGAATTGCGCCAGACTTATAAGGTCATTTTTGTCTTATTTACCTACTTGTACCAATGTGTAAGTAATCGAATATTTTTATTCTTGCATATGCGCAAACTATAGTTTGCGCATATGCAAGAATAAAAATATTCGTATATTGTATGTTAACCGTGTACCAAATCTTAAATAAATAAATAAAAAAATAAATAAATACAAAGACATTTTTACATATTTAGGTTAAGTAAGTAACGCCCCACTAGGCAAAACCTGTTCTGGGGCTGTTACTTTTACACAATAAGGTATACAAATTATTTACATATAGAGGATACAAAATATATAAGGTGCACAAATGTTACATTCAAGTAGTTATAAGAAAATGATTACAAAAGAGTAAGAAGTAAAGTATTAGATTAAATAAAACAAATGATTAAGAAGATTAAGAAGAAAGGAAATATAGGAATAAAAGTAAATAAGTCAGATGTTAAGGATGGACAACCTCCTCAGCATATTAGAGCCTGCCTGAAGGAATCAGCCATTTTTTTGTATGAATTTTAAAGGAATTGAGATGTGGTGTTTTCTTTATGTCATTGTCTATGCCACCAATGCCACGAATGATGCCACGAATATTCGGCCATTATTCGGTATTCGGCCTATTCGGCCACTTTTTAAAACCAACATATTATTCAAAAATGCGAAATTTAATGACAAATGACTATATTAATATTTAAAATCTACCAATGGTAAGTTGTGATGAACAAATTTTTCTGCATTTGTTGACAGAAAACGGTTGCGCTTTTATTCATAAATAATACCCGCTTCTGAAAAAAGTATCTCACTATGGACACAACTACAAGGAGCCGATAGATAAATCTTAGCGAATTCCGTCAGGACTGTGTATATTCGAAGCCGAATATTCGTTATTAGGTTATTCGGCCAAATTATTATTCGTGGCAACTCTAGCATAAAAGTATATTAAACTCAATAATATATATTATAATTTAAGAAAAAACTCAAATCAATAGAAAGAAAGTATGTAAATAAACGCTTCAACATTAAATTAAAATTAGATGGAAAATAAGTGCTTTATTTATTTTATGTAGCTTCTCGGACAACTAACAGGTACTATGTCAAATAATTATTTAACACGCACCCAATAACAAGTTGCCACATTCTGGAGACTAACGATATTAATCGTCTCACAGATCCAGACTGAAAACACAATTAAAAACTGTGTCTCCACCGGGAATCAAACCCGGGACCCTTGGATCAGCAGTCAGATACCCAACCAACTGAGCCACGTCTAGTCCCAACTTTTCTTTTCTGCATTATTAGGTTTGTTTTAAGTTTGCTTATAATAATAATAAGCGAATTTGCTTTTTTTTTAATCTTCGCATTAAATATATAATTTCACAGCTCATTTGACTCAATACTACGAGATCTCAACGAATCAGAGAGCCAACCGGAAATTTTGACTTACTACACCGGAAACAGGTGAGTGCGGATTGTAGACGCTAGTGTCTGAAAGTTGGTTAAAAATCTATTGCAATTACAGTACAGAAGTTAAGTTAAAAGAAATGTTGTAAAAAGCAGGACGAATCCGCCAAACATATCGATACATATTTAAAATGGGCGTATACCTCCTTGCAGTGACGTTACATTTTACGTCCATCATAACTATAAAACTACTGTACTATGAATTCTGGACTGGATGTTGATTGGTTAATAAACACGTAAAACGTTGCACTACATAGTAACAACACAAAAATAGCGGTGGATACAGTACGACCTACCTAACACGAACGTCATATTATAGGGCGCTACGAGCGGTGTTCACTTGAGCGTTTCGAGCGCTCAACGCTGCATTTCCCAAAACACTCGATTGGTTAAGAATTTAACAATGCGTGTTCCATAATCCGTGAGCTAAACGGCGATCCTATCGAATTTACGAGAATTCGTGCTGGATTTCACAACAATTTTAGAGCTTTTGATACAAAGTCTTCATTCATTCATACCATCACGGCATCTCCCACAATGTGGAAATGTACGGGTGTGCATTATCTTATAAAAGGAATCACGTCACGTGCGTGTATATCCACACACCAGTCTCGTCTCACCTAAAAAGGCACTACGTTCAGAGTAGGTGGTGAACTCATTAGTGAAATGATGAACTGTGTGAGATGTTATTTTGCCTCTTGTATTTTCGATTACCCAGCTCTTACGGGACACCTGAAATGATGATAAATGAAACGAATGGAAGCACTATTCTAAGCCTCATAGCAAAATGTAATCGATGGTTGGTCTAATAGATCGTGAGTTCGAATCCTGCCACGACCGATTTCGTTCACCTATAATACAAGCAATAATGCTTAATTAAGGAAATGTCTGAGGATGAAAAATATGGACCTACCGACGAATACTTGGTGTATCTTGATGATGTGAAGTTCTTCTATTTCTCAGCAAAATAGAAGAACTTCACATCATCTTGGAGGGGATGGTTAAGTGATCAACTGGAAGAGGGAGTCCCCTCCGGGAGTATTCAATACAGATGTGCGAGGACATGAAGTGTACCTCCTGTACAGAGTTGATGAGAATCACTGAAGATCGAACGGAGTTGAGGAAGAGATACATCGCTTTTCTGTCAACCAATCCCCAAGATTGAAACTAAAGAAGGCAAACACAAAGAGTGATTAAAAAAAGGTATTAAAAATACACACTTATTATATAACGCCGTTTAATGATTAGAAGATCGTTCCAACGAAAAGAAAACAAGTTGATTGATCAGCTAAATCTTTTGAAAAAGTGCACACACCTTATAAAAAGCGGCGTTTAATCAAACAAGATCACTCTGATAATGCTATAAATAGATAATAGGACCAATGAAGCTAAGTATTATTGAATTATTTACCGAAAGCCAAAAGACTTTGCGCTACAGGTATGTCAGTGGTTAGAATATTCCACTTTAAAATCCCGTGTAGCGACTGCGCCAATTGCACCAATTGCGCCAATTGCGCCGCGCAGTGCGTCGCTGCGCTGAGTACTTCGGCAGGCGCCATCTTGCCCTGCGCCGTATGCACAGCCGTCTCCTATTTAAGGGGAAGCACAGCGCGCCCAATTCATTCCCGTCATCCAGACCTCGAAGCTAGGCATCACGCTGCCCGACCGCTCATCGCTGTTCAAATCGTCCGCGTTTCAAATTTACATTTATATTCATTAAATAATAACTCGACATTTCTGTACCAAGTAATATTAGTAAACATCAATTGTAATCATCAACTTGATAAATAAAAGAGTAAGTTAAATTTCCTGTTATATCTTTCAATCTGTCTACCATTCCTACCTGAGTAATATTTGGTAATAATATTTAATCTATTGTATACGGTATCGCAGTTGCTTGGTCGATCAATCTGTGGCTCAGCTGTCGGGACTATCCGAACAGACCGCCACCAGGTTCGAACCAAGCGGTTGAGATATCATTTGGGTTGTATGTAGCTAAAGGCGGACAAACAGGTAATACCTACACGTCCAACTGACCGACCTTACCACCTCAATTACAGGCTTGCATATCAGCTCACGCTGGTATGCAATCGCTTCTAACCAAGTGACCACTCTGGCACTTTGGTAAGCTCTACATACCACAAAATACTAAAACACCCCCAAAACTGGTGACCACCGAACGTGTCTCAGAACACACACATACCTTCAGAAACTGGTAAGATTCCGAAATCGTTTAAAAACTCAGGTACTTTTATTTTGTGCTAATAATTTTATATATGTTATATTGTGGTAATTGACTGGTAGCCATTGCGCGACAACCAAGTATTGTGTAACGTAAAATCAGTAGCTATATTAAACAGAACGATTATACGTGTTCATTAATATAATACTTAACATTTTTATAACACGACAGAAATAAAAAGATTTAATGGGAAATAGGTATTAAGCAATGAGGTCTGGATGAAGCGAATCTGAACGGGTAACTTTTAAAAAAATATATTTTAAAATTTGTGTATAACTTAAACCCGCAAATTACGCAAACCCCGTTCATTCGCGTTTGTAAAAAAGCGTAATTTAAATATAAAAAATCGACGCAATATAAAAAAACATTCATATAAGTAGAACTAAGTTAAGGCATATAAATATATATATGCAAAATTATCCAATGATAATATATTATTTTAAAAATTTAATTATTAAAAACGATCATACGCAAATCCCACATAACTAAACATATTTACAACTGTTTTTAATATATATGTAATATTTAATATGTACCTTGTATTTTTTTCATGACTGACGAGACGCAAAAATAATACAGAGGAACCAAATTTAAAAAAAAAGCTACCTAAAAACCAAAATAACAAGGGAATAAAGAGGAGAAAATAAATAAATACATACAAGGATGAAGGTATAAAAATCTAAAGCAAAAAGCCAGAGAACCAAAACGCCGAATAGAGGTATAAAAATTATAATATTACTAAAGTCATTCTAAAAGCCTAAAAGTCATTATAAATATTTTAATTTGTTCAAAATTGATAAAACGTAAAAAACATAAAAACTAAAAATAGATTTCATAACATATTTTATTTTTGCTAAATAATGTAATAAGTAAAAATTAGAAAATTATTTATAAAAATTATAATAATAAAACCGTTACCATAAAAACTGAAAATTAGAAACATATAGATAAATAATCGGTATATTCGTAAAACGCATATTCTTATGTAAAAATTCAAAACACAAATATATACTTTATATTTAAAAATATTATATCGCGTCGTCAAACGGTCGAAATACTTTCACTTATTTACAAGCAAAAAAACCAAGGTAAACGAACTCTAAACAAAAGAATGGCCGCATGAACCTGAATAACCCGCTGAAACCGCGATAAGGTAATAAAACGAAGTCAACGACCTTAGGAGCCGATGAACTCGGTCACAGAAACCCCGAGCAAATAACAATTTAAAAGAGTACTAAAATATTAAATAATAATATACCTCACTTTATCGAATAAATTAACAACGCAAAGCAAAAATATAATAAATTAAAAACTAAAATAAAACATTTTCTAAATATACTTACGGGAATAAAAAACTATATACAATTACAATTATTTAAAATTATGTAAAATAAACTACATACGCAAACGAACATTATAAAATATTTTTAAAATAATTTTTGTATAAATAATATTTTGAAAATAAAATAAACTAATAGTCATAACATAAAATAGAAAGCGAATAAAAATAATAACTAGCTGCGAATAAGCGTTGTAATAAAATATAAACAGAAATAAATAAAAATAATATAAAATATTTACAAAATATTATACTTAAATAAACACAAATAAATAAAAATTTACAAAAAGGGAATAATGAAATAAAAAGACATTGATAAAAACTTATCGAATAATTTAAAAATAATATTTCAAAATAATTTTTCGATTTTTTTTTTTAAAAAAAAAATACTTAGAATTTTAAAATTATAACATTTTTGCATAAAATACTTAACTAAATAAACATGTCAATGGACAAAGCAACAAACAGAGAACAAGACAATAACGATGACGGACACCAAGAGTACAGAACAGAAATATATTCAACCAATTTAAAACTACCAAGTGTGTGGAGACAGAAAATACACCTATGGTTCTACACAATAGAAGCCCAATTTGCCAACGCACGCATAACTAAGGACGAATCAAAGTACCATCATGTGCTGGCAGCCTTGGACGCAGAGACGATGTCATGCGTTGCGGATGTCATCCAAAACCCACCAAGCATAGAGAAATACAAGAACTTAAAATCAACATTATTAAATCGACTCCAAGAATCAGAAGAAAAACGACTAACGCAACTTTTACACGGAATTCAATTGGGTGACCAATCACCATCAGAACTGCTACGAAAGATGAAGAACCTAGCCGGACCAACATTGAACAACAACAGTCTCATCAAAAGGCTGTGGCTAGAAAGACTACCACACAGGGTGCAAGAAATAATATCTGCAATAACAACGGATGATGTTTTGGTACTTGCCACCACCGCGGACCGGATAATGGAGGTTAACTGTAGAACAGAAGTACTCGCAGTAAACTCAACTCCAACTTCAAGCAACCCCTGCTCAAATAACGAACAAAATACAATAAATATCTTACTAGGAATGCAACATCAAATACAGAATTTAACAGAAAAAATACAAGGATTGGAATTACAACAAAGACAATCACGCCCATGCTTTAGAAATCAACAAAGGGATCGTTCGAGATCGCGATCATATAATAGAAACCGCTTTGATTACAGAAATAACAACAATTACCGGCATTCAAATAAAAATCAAAATTTCAAAAGTAAATATAACACGTATCAACAAAGTTATAATAACGAAAACAAACAGAAAAAACAAGATGTATGTAGGTATCACCAAAAATTCGGAACAGAAGCACATAAATGCCAGCAGCCGTGCACATTCAATCAGCCGGAAAACTTATAATGCGGCAGGTGTGCGAGACAACACCGTCGCATATAAAGCACCGTCTCTTCATACAAGACATAGCCAGTGGCGTGCAATATCTCGTAGACACAGGCTCCGAAATTAGCATAATACCAAAGTATTATAAAAATGACAAATCAATAATATCTACGGACAACATCATCACACCAATATATGCAGCCAATGGAACGTCAATACCAACAGATGGCCACAAAATAATACACTTGAACCTCGGTTTACGCAGAAACCACAAATGGAAGTTTGTTATAGCCGACGTAACCAAACCAATCATCGGAGCAGACTTCCTAACGAACTACGATATTCTAGTCGACTTAAAAAGAAGAAGTTTAATTGATAGAACAACGGGCATCACCAGCAAAGGATGTATCTACAAAACGAGCGTCACTAATATCGCTACGGTTCAAGCAACATCAAAATTTCAAGCAATAATACGAAAATACCCGTGCCTGACAAGGGCACACATGTCACAAATAGAGCCAAAACATGATGTAACTCACCATATACAAACAAAAGGTCCTCCAGTAACCACAAAAGCAAGAAGACTCAATCCAATACAACTCGAAATAGCTAAAAAAGAATTCGCATACATGATAGAACAAGGCATATGCAGACCGTCGAAAAGCAACTGGTCCAGCCCACTTCATATGGTAAAGAAGACCGACGGAAGTTACAGAATGTGCGGAGACTACAGGCGTTTAAATTCCATAACAAAGCCCGATAAATACCCAATACCACAACTGCAAGACTTTTCGCACAAGTTACATGGAAAAACCATATTCAGCAAAGTGGATCTCGCAAGAGCCTATAATCAAGTAAAGATGGAAGAAAAAGATATACCTAAAACCGCGATTTTAACCACATTTGGATTATTCGAATTTACGCGAATGCAACCAGGATTATCAAACGCCGCTCAGAGCTTCCAACGTTACCTACACACAATTACAAGGGATTTAGAATTTGTATTCACATATATAGATGACATCCTGGTCGCATCAAACAACCTTCAAGACCACGAAAAACATCTGAATACATTGTTCAAGAGACTCGCTGAGAATGGTCTAATTATTAATCAAGAAAAATGCCAGCTAGGAGTAGAGGAAGTAAAATTTCTAGGATACAAAATCAACAAAAATGGGAGTAAACCTCTCGCAGAAAAAGTAAAAGCCATTACACAGTTAGAACCACCTAAAGAAGCAAAAGGATTAAGAAGATATATGGGAATGTTAAATTTCTATAGGAAATTCCTACCAAACGCAGCGGACACCCAGAAACCATTATTTGAGCAACTAAAAGGCTACACAAAGAGCGACAAGAGAAAAATAGTATGGACAGAAGAGCTACTACACGCATTCGAGAAATGTAAGAAAGACTTAGCTCAAGCTGCACTACTTGTGCACGTTAACCCATCCGCTGAAATAACAATCATGGTCGACGCATCGAACAACGCCATGGGCGCAGCTCTACAACAGAAAAAAAAAGACACCTGGCAACCAATATCATTTTTTTCAAAAAAATTTAACGACGCGCAGCTAAAATATAGCACCTACGACAGGGAACTGACCGCTATATACGAAGCAGTAAAGTATTTTCGATCACAAATAGAAGGAAGACAATTTTCAATAACAACAGATCACAAACCATTAATATTCGCATTTTCGAAAAATAAACTAAACTCCCCGCGACAAGAAAGACAGTTAGATTACATAAGCCAATTTACAACAGACGTGAGGCATATTAAGGGCGAAGAAAACACAGTCGCAGACACACTATCACGGATAGAAGAAATAGAAATAACACCCAGCATTAATTACGAAAAAATGGCAGAAAAACAAAGTAACGATAACGAATTAAAATACCTACAAGAAAAATCGTCTCTACAATTAAAAAAAATAATAATACCCGGCACCAAACAAACGTTATGGTGCGACATTACTAATAACGCATTACGCCCATATGTACCGGCCGACATGAGAGCCTACATAATTAAAACAATACACGCGATAAGCCACACAGGAGCAAAGGCAACAAGCAAGATAATAAAGCATAGATACGTATGGCCAAATATCGACAAATCAGTGAAAAATGTCGTAGACGCATGCATACAATGTCAAGCAGCGAAAATTCACAGGCATACGATAACACCGTTAAAAGACTATCAGCATACCGACGGAAGATTCAAGAATATTCACCTGGATTTAGTAGGCCCGCTACAGCCTTCAAAAGAATACACATACCTGCTCACCATAATAGACAGATATACAAGATGGCCCGAAGCAATCCCGCTTAAAAACATAACCGCCGAAACAGTCGCAGACGCCTTAATGTACAACTGGATAGCAAGATTCGGCGTCCCAACATCAATAACCACCGACCAGGGCCGGCAGTTTGAAAGTGCCTTATTTAACGGCCTAACAAGAAAAATGGGGATCACACACCACCGAACCACAGCCTATCACCCACAATGCAACGGAATGATAGAGAGGTGGCATCGCACATTAAAAAGCTCCATCATGGCAGCCGACAATACCTCAAGGACGTCATCACTACCGCTGATACTCCTGGGGTTACGATCCGTAACCAAAGAAGGCTCAAATCACACACCCGCAGAAATGACATATGGGGCTACGTTAAGACTCCCGGGGGACTTCTTCGAAGAAACCACTCCGGAAGAACCAGACACGTACGGACAAAAACTACAAGAAATAATGTCAAAAATGCGACCCATACCAATCAGCAGACATTGTACAAGACAGACTTTTGTACACAAGCAACTTAAAAACAGTAAATACGTCTTTCTCAGACACGACGCCGTAAAACGCCCACTTCAGAAGCCCTACGACGGACCATACCTGGTACGAGACAGAGACGATAAAACAGCCATCATCATAATCAACGGAAAAGAAAAAAAAGTCTCTTTAGATCGCCTAAAACCAGCATTCAACATAAATGAAGGAATGGAACACTGTGAAGACAACAACGAGCATCAACCGAATACCACTGAGGAACACATAAGGATGTCCAGCCAGCACACACAGGACGACACTCCTTCATCCAGCCCAGTATCGGAGCAACCACACACCACAACAAGAGCAGGAAGAAAGGTCTACTTCCCACAACGATTTACAAGCGTCAGATATTTTTAAAAGATAAGTAACTTCATACCTTGTACTAAAACAAATTTATACTTATAATATGATTAACTTTATATATGTATAGATTAAGTTGTATTTAAATAATTACATAACTGTGTATTAGAAAAGATTACCTTGTACTAAAACAAATTTATACTTATAATATGATTAACTTTATATATGTATAGATTAAGCTGTATTTAAATAATTACATTACTGTGTATTAGAAAAGACTACTTTGCATATAGAAATTGATAACATAAGATGTACATAGCGGTTCAAAAGAAAACCCTATACAAATAACAAATCAAATGCTTTAAAAAAAAATTTTTTTTTATCTTTCACAGAACGCAATGTAAGGACTCTGAACTTCGAGGAGGGGTCGTGTTTCGTCTAAGCGACTGCCAGCGGGGTCTGTAGCGACTGCGCCAATTGCACCAATTGCGCCAATTGCGCCGCGCAGTGCGTCGCTGCGCTGAGTACTTCGGCAGGCGCCATCTTGCCCTGCGCCGTATGCACAGCCGTCTCCTATTTAAGGGGAAGCACAGCGCGCCCAATTCATTCCCGTCATCCAGACCTCGAAGCTAGGCATCACGCTGCCCGACCGCTCATCGCTGTTCAAATCGTCCGCGTTTCAAATTTACATTTATATTCATTAAATAATAACTCGACATTTCTGTACCAAGTAATATTAGTAAACATCAATTGTAATCATCAACTTGATAAATAAAAGAGTAAGTTAAATTTCCTGTTATATCTTTCAATCTGTCTACCATTCCTACCTGAGTAATATTTGGTAATAATATTTAATCTATTGTATACGGTATCGCAGTTGCTTGGTCGATCAATCTGTGGCTCAGCTGTCGGGACTATCCGAACAGACCGCCACCAGGTTCGAACCAAGCGGTTGAGATATCATTTGGGTTGTATGTAGCTAAAGGCGGACAAACAGGTAATACCTACACGTCCAACTGACCGACCTTACCACCTCAATTACAGGCTTGCATATCAGCTCACGCTGGTATGCAATCGCTTCTAACCAAGTGACCACTCTGGCACTTTGGTAAGCTCTACATACCACAAAATACTAAAACACCCCCAAACCCGTTTCCTCTGAAACTGGGATCATCGCAAGCCGCCTTATAAACTTTGTCCACTTCCTTCAAACAATTGGTACCTTCATTACTTGCTCTGGCTACTTCAACCAGAGCAGTTTCTTTAAGAAGAGATGCTATGAGACATCTTTTGTCAGTTAACTCATCATCATCATTGGCGCTACATCCCTGTGTGGTTCTGGCCTCTTCCATAATCATTCTCCAGCCTACCCTGTTCTTCGCCGCTCTCCTCCAGTTTGCAAATCTGATCGCCCTTGTCTCGTATTTTATATCATCCATCCATCTTAGCTTGGATCTGCTTCTACTTCTTCAACCCTCTGGATTAGTGTTTAGATTCTTTTAAGGGATACGATCATATTTCATCCAGCTGACATATCCCAGCCACTGCAGTCTACGTACTCAGCTAACAATCTATTATCAATAGATTCTAAAACGAGCGGGTTGTGGCCAACGCTAAACTCCTTACTAACAAGTCATTCTATAAAGTATTTGAATTTTGTATGAAAAATATTCAGCATTTTCATGAAATGAGTTTGATACATTATGTTTTATGTAAATATTTTTGGGGTAAGAAGTATGTGGTATGTAGTGCTTACTAAAGTGCCAGAGTGGTCACTTGGTTGGAAGCGATTGCATACCAGCGTGAGCTGGTATACACGCCTGTGATTGAGGTGGTAAGGTCGGTCAGTTGGACGTGTAGGTATTACCTGTTTGTCCGCCTTCAGCTACATACAACCCAAATGATATCTCAACCGCTTGGTTCGAACCTGGAGGCCGTCTGTTCGGATAGTCCCGACAGCTGAGCCACAGATTGATCGACCAAGCAACTGCGATACCGTATACAATAGATCAAATATTATTATCAAATATTACTCAGGTAGGAATGGTTGACAGATTGAAAGATATAACAGGAAATTTAACTTACTCTTTTATTTATCAAGATGATGATTACAATTGTTGTTTACTATTATTACTTGGTACAGAAATGTCGAGTTATTATTTAATGAATATAAATGTAAATTTGAAACGCGGACGATTTGAACGACGACGAGCGGTCGGGCAGCGTGATGCCTAGCTTCGAGATCTGGATGAGCGGAATGATGTGGGCGCGCTGTGCTTCCCCTTAAATAGGAGACGGGCTGTGAATACGGCGCAGGGCAAGATGGCGCCTGCCGAAGTACTCAGCGCAGCGAAGCACTGCGCGGCGCAATTGGCGCAATTGGCGCAATCGCCACAGACCCCGCTGGCAGTCTCTTAGACGAAACACGACCCCTCCTCGAAGTTCAAAGTCCTTACATTGCGTTCTGTGAAAGATAAAAAAAATTTTTAAAGCATTTGATTTGTTATGTTATTTTGTATAGGGTTTTCTTTTGAACCGCTATGTACATGTTATGTAATGAATTTCTATATGAAAAGTAGTCTTTTCTAATACACAGTAATGTAATTATTTAAATACAACTTAATCTATACATATATAAAGTTAATCATATTATAAGTATAAATTTGTTTTTGTACAAAGTATGAAGTTACTTATCTTTTAAAAATATCTGCTGCTGGTATGATTTGCTGCTCTTGTGATGGCGTGTGGTTGCTCTGCTATTGAGGTGAATGGAGGAGTGTCGTCCTGCGTGTGCTGGCTGGACATCCTTATGTGTTCCTCAGTGGTATAGCTTGTTGGGTGTTGTTGATTGCGACTTCGTAGTGTACCA
Organism: Molanna angustata; assembly: GCA_963576475.1. NCBI lineage: Eukaryota > Metazoa > Arthropoda > Insecta > Trichoptera > Molannidae > Molanna > Molanna angustata. Next base: position 2,922,123 of record OY754971.1, on the reverse strand, counting down.
TTAATTGTGAATGGTCCCCAGTTTTCTGTTATGAAGTGTAGAAGTTCTATTTTTTGTTCAGGATGAAGTAGATGTGTTATGTATGTAAAAAATTGATGCAGTTGTATGCGTGGATGCTTCGACTTTGTCGGGAATATCTTCCTGAAGTAGGTATTTATCCAGCTAGGCGAAATGGTTTGCAGTGTGCTCAGCGTGTGTATGCTTGTATATAAATATTCGACAGCTGCTTCGTGTGCCGGCAAGGGCGAAGCACGGGGGTGTCTTGTGGTTTGCGGCGTGTCAGGCGTGACAGCTTTGGATGTGGCGATATCCAGTTTAGCCTGTAGGGTTTTGCGGTGCGCCATGTTGACGGCTTTGAAGTGCATGGGACTTCAGTGTAACCTGGGTACATTTCGTGAAACCGGAGGATGTGATGTGAACTCCTCAGGGCGGTGACACGTAAATGTTGAGCAGCTTCGTTTCTTCATGCGTCGCAAGGAGGTTGACATTAGCTCTTTGCGTGCAGGCCATGAAGGAAGAGACGTTGTATGTCCAACAAAATCGTTCCTCGTCAGAGCAATGATGGCGATGACTTGGGGAAGACTTTGCGTGCTCTTGTAGTAAGTGTATGTGTGATGCTGGCACGGAGATGTTCTCAAAAGGCAAACGTTGCTGGTTCTTCAGCGGTGTTGAGCAGTGAGTATTGGCGGTACCAATGATGATCCTCAGCGATGCTCCGGTTGAATGCTGGTATGATGTGAAGATGCAGTGGTTCCTCCATAATTAATTTCTTCCTGGTAGTGATGCGGTAGAATGCGGGGGCAGCTAGTTTCTGTATGAAGTCGTCCAGATGATGATGATGATGTGATTCATCATAAATAATTTTTTCTTATATGTAGTGATGCGGTTGAATGCGGGGGCAGCTAGTTGCTGTATGAAGTCGTCCAGATGATTCTTGTTGATGTCTTTGATGCTCAATTTGAAATTTTAAAATTATACAATAGAATTATACAATGTAAATGTTTGTACTTGCGATGATTGATAGGTATAAAATAATGTTTGTTATAATTTGCAAGTTCCATTTGATTATAAGTATTTATAAGTATTATAAGTTCCATTTGATTTGATTTATAAGTATGTTTATACTCGTTGCTGAAGTATTGTATAATGTATGATGCCATATAATGTTATTTGTTTGTTTCGTATTGTATTGTACAATGTTTTTTTTTTAAATTTAATATACGAGTATGTTTATAATATTTATTATTATTATGTATGCCATGTTTCAATGTTTTATAATTTTAATGTTTTATAATACTTTTTGTAGTATTACATAGTTAGTATAATATAGTTTAGTTTCATTGTTTCTATATTCTAGAACGTAAACGCTGTTTTATCGTATTATTTTTATTGTTCGATCATGGTTTTATAGTTGTAGTGTTTTTTTATAAAAAATAAAGTAAAATATTTTGTATATAAAAAATATTTTGTATTTAGATAATTGTAGCTGTTCAACATTAGCTATTTGTAGCTGTTCAATGTATCACGGCTTTTTATTTTTATTTATTTCGATTGTATTTAAAAACAATGTTTATTTGTAGTTAGTAATTGTTTAAATTTGCTTTCTATATTATAGTAATAGTTTTAAACTTCCGTATCGTATGCTTGTTGGAGTTTTTTTTTAGAATAATATTTTAATATTATAGTTTTAGAAGCATTAGTTTAGTTTATTTTCAAAAAATTATTTCGAAAAAATATTTTAAAAATATATTATAATGTTCGTTTGCGTACGTATTTTATTTTATTTAATTGTAATTGTATACAATTGTTTTATTCCTATAATTATGTTTAGAAACGATGTATCTAATTTATTTAAATATTTAATGTATTTTATTATTTGTGCATTGCGTTGTTAAATTATTTGTTGAATTCTATTTTTATTTAGGCGATGTAAAATTTTATTTTTGCGATCGATGTTTTAAATATCATTATGCTAACTTTCACTTTTGTAAATGGGGTATTGACCTGACCGTTATCGTGGTTTCATGGGTTATTCGAGTTCATACGGCTATTCTTTTGTTTGAAGTTCGTTTACCTTCGTTTTTTATTACCGATGGACGCGGTGTAACATTCTTAAACATATATTTGGTTTACTGAATTTTTACATAAAAATATGCGTTTTACGAATATAATAATTATTTAACTATATGTTTCTAATTTTTAGTTTTTATGATAATGGTTTTATTTGGGAATGTAATATGTATTTTTTATTGATAATTTTTTAATTTTTACGTATTACGATATTTAGCAAAAATAAATATTTTATGAATTTCTATGAAATTTATTTTTAATTTTTATTTTTTCTCTGCGTTTTATCAATTATGAAAAGAAGTAAAATATTTTGAATGACTTTAGGCTTTTAAGATGACTTTAGTAATATTATGATTTTTATACCTCTTTTCGGCGTTTTTGATTCTCTAGCTTTTTGCTTTTTATTTTTATACCTTCGTCCTTTGTATGTATTTATTTATTTTCTGGTACTTTTGGTTTTTTTTTTTTTTAGGCAGCTTCTTTTTTAATTGTTCCGTCTGGATTATTTTTGCGTCTCGTCAGTCATGAAAAAATATAAAGTACATATTAGTTATATATTAAACAATTGTAAATATGTTAAGTTAGGTGGAATTTGCGTATGAGCGTTTTTTGAGCGTTTTTTGAGCGGGTACACTTGTAATTAATTTTTGACAAATTATAAGACAAATGTATTTAATATATTAGCTTGTAATATATGTGTTACCTGCTCGAGTGATTCCGTTCATCCAGACCTCGCTGTTCAAGTATTAATTCCTGTTAAATCCTTTGTTTCTGTCGTGCAGTAAAATGTTACGCAGTATATTAATGAACACGTATTATTGTTCTGTTTAATAAAACTACTGATTTTACGTTAAAAAGGCACAATAGGTTGTGATAGGCTCACCAGATTTTTTTACCACAGTATAACAATTGAAATTATGAGCACAAAATAAAAGTACCTGAGTTTTTTTAAGCGATTTCGGAATTTTACCAGTTTCTGAAGGTATGTGTGTGTTCAGAGACACGTTCGGATCACCAGTTTTGGACTGGTGGGTGTTCAGAGACACGATCGGGAGTCACCAGTTTTGGGACTGTTTAGAAGGTATGTTCAGACACGTTCGGGTCACCAGTTTTGGGCTGGTGGGTGTTCAGAGACACGATCGGGAGTCACCAGTTTTGGGGTAAGAAGATTGCACACCAGCCGGAGCTGATATGCAAGCCTGTGATTGAGGTGGTAAGGTCGGTCAGTTGGACGTGTAGGTATTACCTGTTTGTCCGCCTTCAGCTACATACAACCCAAATGATATCTCAACCGCTTGGTTCGAACCTGGAGGCCGTCTGTTCGGATAGTCCCGACAGCTGAGCCACAGATTGATCGACCAAGCAACTGCGATACCGTATACAATAGATCAAATATTATTATCAAATATTACTCAGGTAGGAATGGTTGACAGATTGAAAGATATAACAGGAAATTTAACTTACTCTTTTATTTATCAAGATGATGATTACAATTGTTGTTTACTATTATTACTTGGTACAGAAATGTCGAGTTATTATTTAATGAATATAAATGTAAATTTGAAACGCGGACGATTTGAACGACGACGAGCGGTCGGGCAGCGTGATGCCTAGCTTCGAGATCTGGATGAGCGGAATGATGTGGGCGCGCTGTGCTTCCCCTTAAATAGGAGACGGGCTGTGAATACGGCGCAGGGCAAGATGGCGCCTGCCGAAGTACTCAGCGCAGCGAAGCACTGCGCGGCGCAATTGGCGCAATTGGCGCAATCGCCACATATTTTATTATGAAAACTAAATAATTTTTCAATGCCATTTTATGAAAGTGATGTGCCTTTTTACCAATTTGAAAATAAAATTTTCAAATTATAAGTTTCCTGAGCTTGGAGTCACTTTGAAATATTTAACAGTTAAAAAAATTGAGAAGCATTATTCAGATATCCTTCAAAATCTAACGGGGCCTAAGTGAGTATTAGATATACAAATTTGCAAAATTTTAATGGAGTCGAATGAGTACTTTAGTCTATAATCGATAAAAAGTAAAATGAACACGCCGTACATACCACACACAGATTTCATTGTGATGAAACTTTTCAGAATACAATCTCAGCATGATACTAGTTGATAATTTGCAATAAAAAAAATTGCCAAAAAATTGCGAAATCATAACTCCCCACTATATCCCCTTGGGTTAGTGAGGAGTAAAAAATAATCATATTTTTATGTTCGTAAATTTTATTCGAACCTGAATAAACACAAATATATTCATGTTGGTATTAAATAATATTATATGTAAGACTGCACTATCTGGCTACAGTCGCTATACTAATACATAATAGCTGAGCTATGTAACCTGTTGATGATCGCGGACTTCCGTTACTTCTCCCCTGCATTGTCAAGATTCACGGTACTCGAGTGCTGAACATATCACTATCGCCTTATACACGAATGCAGGAAGTGAGGGGTGGTGAACACACGAGTCGCATCATTTATACAATACATTTTATATTCAAACCCAAAGTAGTTGCGGACCGTTCTATGTGAAAGACGGAAATTGTTAAAGTCACATCCTTTGACACAATACAATTTTGTCGTGTAGTTCCAATACCCTCTCAATAATGAATTATTACAAATAATGAGCTATAAATAGAGTTTTAAAATATTTGTTTTTTTTTCTACTTGTTGACTTACAATAGTCATAATAGTAAAACAAGCTGCACATGTAAACCAAGCATTACCTACTAAACCTCGATAAAATACCAAAAACTAAGACAACACATGGTCAAGAAAATTACGTGTGCCTAGGTCTTAAAATATTTATTTTCTTTAAAACTGACATTCCATCCATAATAACCTGACATATCAAATTGAAAGACATAGCAAACAACTGGTTAATTACTTAATTTATTTGAAAATTTATTTCATTTACAAATATCAAAACTATATTAGCATTACCCTTTTTACATAATTTCACTTCTATAACGTATAATTGCTTCTGTCTCACTTCAACCTACCTCTAAACCTTATAAAAAATAACTAATACTAGGTATGACGAATAAAAAATAATAGAAATGATTTACATAACGCTACTCTGGGACAGGCATAGCCTAGTAGAGAAGCCTAATCCACAAATCAAAATAAACATATATGTATGTACACAGATAACTTAAACTTTTAACTTAATTATAGTATTATACGTTTTATTTAAGTACTACATACTTTATCAACTTATATTGTACCTACATAAGATATTATTATACTTGTTAAAATGGATTTTTGATAGATAAATATATAAATAAATAGGTAGGTATGTAAAAACTACTCATTAAATTAAAAAAAATATAAGATTGATAGATTTGACGGTAACTTTGTGGTAGTCCATGATTACAAAAATAAAAATGAAGCAAATACTTTGCTATATACCACTTATTGAGTATAATTAAACACTACTAGTTTCGGGAGTGCACTCTTCCCATCGACAGGTGAATTATAACTAAATAATGTTAGTGAGATTCTATGTCTACTAAGTGTGTTGTGTTGATTGGTGGGGTGTAGGGTGGGGTAGGGGTAAATTGTGCGTTGTTGTGATTGGTTGGACAGAAGAATGAGGGACGGATAACGGGAAAATTGACAACAATGGAGAAGAATTAGGGAATTTGGTGTTATTGATAAGCGGTTTACATTAGTTGATGTTTCTTTGAATTTCTATTGTCTCTAAACTATTCATCAAATGACCTTTGTGTGTTACCTGGTGTAAGAGTTTAACAGTATGGCTATGGAATGAGTGGTTGGTTTCTAATATGTGGTTTGCAAATTCAGAGAAGTTGCTATTCATTATACATCGCCTATGTTCTTTAATCCTCGTATTAATGTTTCTGGAGGTTTGGCCAATGTATAATGAATCGCAATCTCCACATGATATCTCGTATATACCGCTTTTTTCCTTTATATCAATTTTTGTTTTTGAGTTACAAAGTACTTTTCCGAGATTATTATTTGTATAAAATGCTGGTTTGATTGTTGTAGGTAGATGTTTTGTTATTTTTGTAGATAATTTATCTATGTACAAAATTCTTCGCCATTTTTGGTTTTCTTTATTATTGATCGGTGGATAAATAAATTGATTTATTATTAATTTTAATTCTTTCCGATTAATTATTTTATCAATCAATTGTTGTTCATACCTGTTATTGAACGCTATTTGTTTGATTGTATTCAGTTCTTTTTCGTAATTTATCTGTGAGAGAGGGATCTTTAACAATCTATCTAATAATTGAATAAAAACATGCGAGTTTATGTGTGGTTGGGTGGTGTGAAGATGCAGGAATAATCATATCAGTGTGCGTGGGTTTTCTATATATGTTGAAATCAAGTTTGTTGTTAATTATTGTGATTGATAGGTCTAGAAAATTCAAACATTAATCTACTTCTTTTTCGACTGTGAACTTGATTTTTTGATGTTGTGAGTTAATTAATGATAGGAATCTATCCAATTGTCTGTCTGTCCCTATAAAAATACAAAAAATATCATCCACGTAGCGGTACCACTCTAAGACACATTTGAGTAGGGGGTGGTCAGCAGCAAACAAGTCTGTTTCGAGTTTGTTCATGAATATGTCAGCCAAGATCGGACTGGGCTGGCATCCCCATGGGTAAACCGTTTTTTTGGGTATATATATTATTATTAAATTCGAAATAATTTTGATTAGTGCAGACATTGAAGATTCTGACCAACTCCTGTACAATATCATCTCCTAGCTGAGAATCAACCAAGGTTTTTTTATACTCAATAAGTGGTATATAACAAAGTATTTGCTTCATTTTTATTTTTGTAAAAAAAATATGCTTATTCCAAATAGACTAAAGTTCAATCAAACCTTTGATGCTTACTCAGTAACAAGAATTCTGAGGGATCAGTTCCCGTTACGGTAACGGTTTTTTCACAATACATCATCTTCTTCATTTTGGAGATTGGTCGGCAGCAAAGCGAAACCTATATCCCTTCCTCCATTACGCTCATTCTTCAGCGGTTCTTTTCAACTGTGTATAGGAGGCACACTATCTTCATGTCCTGTTTTACCTGCTCTAGATGCTCTCCAGCGAAGCCCTAATGTCAGGCGTTCCCTAAAGCATTTCCTCCAAAATTAATATGATTTGTATGATATGTAAGAGATCTTCGTATCAATACATGGCCTGTCCAATCCACGTGCCATTTTCATATGATGTTTTAATAAATGTGCCTGGTTTCTTCAATTCTGCTGAGAACCTATTCATTTTTAATTTTGTCGTCCCATACCCAGTTGTAGCTGCGCCTTGTTTGCGCGCTGCAATATGTATATCTTCGATGATTCTCGAATATTCACGACGATTAACGAAGATCAACGAACCACATCCCACCGCTGTCCAGAGATCTCCATTCATGCGTTGATCGTTTAACAGATTGAAGTCGCGTTTAATCTTAAATTTATTAGTTCCGACCCACGACATCACAAATGAATCAACTAATTATTTTAACTGTATCTGTTTTATTCCAATATACCAGTGTTGATCATAATGATCATGTAAGTTAATTTATTCGAAACCTTTCATCACTATAAACAATATACATATTATCAATTATTTAATGAATTGACATAAGAAATATCATATTTGGAGGTAGATGTTTTAAATAAAATATAATCCTTTTGAACACGCAAATACGTAATATTAATATAATCCTTCTAATATAAATTAATAGTTAAACCCCCAAACAGTATTCGTTGGTAGATCTACACCTCGAAGGCCTCCAATCTTTTACGGTCTTTTTCACCTATGCATAATGTCTCAACTATACAGCAAAACCATGTTATTGAATCCGAAGATCTTTGATTTTTTGTTGTAGATGCGACTGTCTACTTCTCCATTTACGCGGCCATTCCAAGAATGACCAATGAGTAATTTTTATAATAAGTGTTAACCTGTTTACTGCCAAGTTTTTAAAAAAATAAAGGGGGCAAAATATAAACCAATTTGAAATCAAATTTCTCAAATTTGTTAAACAGTTTAAAAAAAATATCATAAGTATTTTCTAAATTTGCCGACCGCCGTGGCACAGTTGTTAAGCCGTTCGGTTTCTGTGCAGGGGCCCTGGGTTCGATTCCCAGCAGAGGAGAAATTTATTTAAAATCATTTCTCAAGCAAATATTGCTTCTCTGGGCTGGAAACACTGGTTAGTTGGAAGAAATTGCCATACGGCAATAAACTCGACACTTGCGCAGGGTGCAAGGAAGTGTTTATTCTTATTATTATTAAATTTCTCTTCTCTACTGAATTTTCTTCACACAATTTTAAAGTTGAGCATTAACACCTTAGTATAATTATTAAAACTAAATTTTTTACAGATTTTTTTTTTAAATTACTCCATAAATATGTCGTAATGTAATAAATCATTTAAATATGCTTGAGAAGTATATAGACTCATAGTGAATGTTCGTGATATTTTTTTCATTTCGATTGTTCTTCAAATCCAAATAATCATTAAATTGGGTTTCCGATTTTTTTTAAAGAATGAATTAGTCCTTGTGAAAAGTGCATTCAGGTATACCCTCATAAACTCCCTTAATTAACCATAAATTCTTGTGCTATAGGTGAACGAAATCGGTCGTTGCAGGATTCGAACTCGCGATCACTGGATCACTAAACCAGCCTGTTTATCGCTCTACCACCATCTATCTATTTAAATGACGTATAAAGCACACGATAGTTACCTACCCTTACTGACAAGTAACTTAATAGTGTACTTGGCGGTTTTGATATATGTAACATATTTTCAGTCTCTAGATTTAGCATTATATGCCGTCTTAATAGGCTTAAGGCCTACATCCAGCAGTGGAGAGATGACTGAGAAAGAAGAAGAAGAAGATGCCCTCTTAAACACTTATTAAACAAATATTTTTTTATTTATAAAATAGATAGTCACGAAAGTACAAAGTTGGCTCTAGTAAGATGAGTTATTTTTTATTTGTATAATCGATTATTCACGTGAATTTTGATCTCAAAATAATCGTGACCTGTTTATTTCATTGTATTAGTTATTGTAAAACATTGAGCTTAATTAATTAGTACAGACTATTATAACTGTAGAATAATAGAAAACTAAAGGTCTGTGTATAACTGAAACCGATTTCAAACAACTCCTTTTGTCTTTTGTATTATCTTGTGTATTTTATAACCTTAATCATTTTCAATAACACTATACACAATAAGACATGAATGTTTTCATGCTAAACAATTCAAGCCACTGCTAAACTTATAAATAATTTCGTTGAAATAATATTTGCTATTCATAATAGTTACCTTACATTATTTTAATCATAACAGCGAAAAACTTGTATAGTGTTAATATTAACAGTCCTTATAAATGAGACACCGTCACATCATTGACGGTATCTTAAGTTGGAGAAAAAAATTCTTCGCATTTTATATGAAAACACAAGATATTTTTTTTCAAAGTTTATTTACATTTAATTGAAATACCTATATACGTGCCATTTTGTTCAATGAATTTTTGCCATCTTGTAGATAGTGGCATGATCCCGTTGCTGTAGAAATTTTGGGAAAAACGCGACATGTAATTTTAGCAGTCCTCTCTTGATGTTAACCTGACACTGCCTAAAGAATTCTGAAGAGACCGAAACAGGTATAAATCTGAAGGTGCGCAAATTCGGGGCTATATAGCGGATGCATTAACACTTCCCAGTCAAACTCTGTTAATTTTTGCTGATTTTTGCTAATTTTGGCTAAAGTTGTGTGGTGTAGCGTTATCGTGATTAACGACTACACCCTTTCTTTTGATCAATTCCGGCCACTTTCTCTCAACTTCTTGCTTTAATCTAATCATTTTTTGGCTGTTGAGATCCGAATCGATGGTTCTACACGACAGTAAAAGCTCATAATGAACAACGCCCTTCCAATGCCACCATACACACAGCATCATCTTAGCCTGACAGACCTTTGACTGCGACCTTTTTCGCACGTTCTTGTCGTAGGTACGCAATCCACTTTTCATCACCAGTTATCAATCTCTTTAAAAACGGTACAGTTTCATTAGGTACGTCTCAATAAAGAATCGTTAATGAGTACACGGTTCATTAGGTTTCTTTCAGTGCATGAGCTCATGTGGCACCCAAATATCGAGTTTTTTTTTTGTACCCAGCTTTTTTCAAACGGGTCAAAACTGTTTTGTGGACTATGACCAGTTCTTCAGCTATGTCGTAACTACTTCTAATCCGATCTTGCTCCACTTTTTCAAAAATGGCGTCCATTTTATCCGTAACAGGTTGACCAGAGCGAGGTGCATCTTTGACATCAAAATTCCCGGATTGAAAACGCTTAAACGAACTTTGTGCTACTCTTACTGACACTGCATTAGGTTTATAAACGTCACGATTTTTTTCTTTTTTTTGTAATAAAAAAATCGAATTTCTTCATTGGATTCACTCATTTTGACAGAAACAAAAACAAATGAAAAATAGCTGGAAACAACATTTTACTAATTTTGTTACTTTTTTGAAATGAAACCTTTTTAATGTCATCAAAACCTGCCAGATACAAATGGTACAGCCAAAGATATTTAATTACAAGTTTATACATACTATATGCGAAATGACTTTCTATCCGACCTATTAGATAATGTCGACCGTAGGTATAGTGATAAGTCGATTGGCTTCTGTGCAGTAATCCTGAGTTCAATCAACGGAGGAATTTATTTGATAATAATAACAATAGTAAATAGGTACCTTATTAGCGCGGTCTTCGTGTATATCTCACCAGACGGCTGCTGAATTAAAATTTCTCAAAAATATTATTCACGCAATTCTAATTTCTTAGAAGTACTTCTCACGTGATTCCATTTTTTAAAATTATTTCTAACGCGATTCCAATTTCTTAAAATTATTTCTCATCCAATTCCAATTTCTTAAAATTATTTCTCACGCGATTCCAATTTCTTAAAATTATTTCTCACGCGATTCCAATTATTTAATTTTATTTCTCACGCAATTCCAATTTCTAGTATATGGACCTCCTCAGAGCCTTATCCTTTGACATGTTAAGTATCTGGATGGGTGAAGTGTTCTCAATTGAAAGCTTGATCGGTGAGTTTGTTGCATTTTATGTTGATGTAATAAACAATTTACAATTTATGCATTGATCTGCTAATTCTTTCGAGGAAGTGTATAATGGTAATAATAATAATTGAGTATTATTATTTTATATCATTAAGAAATCGGCCATCGACGTATAAATAAACACTTCATTGCACCCTGCGCGAATGGCGAATTTAATGCTATATAGCAATATCTTCCAACTATTTTTTTTCAATACGTCGTACAAATAACATTGCAACCATATAAAAGGTAACAGGATATACTATATTAGTATGTATTTTAGCCATCATGTTGTTTAATATCCGTATAACGAAAGCAAATAGTGTGACATTACATACAGCTATGTGTCTTTTGTGATGTATAGATATTATATTTCTCCTTACGTCAACGTAAATCACCAGCTGTCACCGTCGACAGATTCAATAAATGATAGTTTACTTACACCTTGTTAGGAAACGTACATTTTCTTTCTGCAATACGAACTCATGATTAAATAAACATGGACATGTAAAGACACACTATTATCAGAAGAATAATTATATGTACCTATACATTCAATTTGAAATAGCAATTATATTATTTGCGCATATCTGAAAACTATTTTGTACATTTTAGGTTCTATTATTTTCTAAACTCTTAAATATTGTATGATTTATTGATTAACAAGCCTTCGTGCAATTGTTGAGAATGTGAGAACAAGGAGCATACCCTCAGGAGCCCCTACCCTGGTTTTAACCGAGATAGAAGGGCGATGAAAAGAAGAATAATAAAATTGTTGAGTATGTGAGAGCCTTAGATTATATACCTTTTAATTCTACGGTGAGAGCATTTTGAATGGTTCGTATGATGAAATCATTAAGAAGAAATTAACTGGTGTCAGCTCGAATATATAATGCGATTTAAACATGATATAAATAGGTACAAAGTCAATTGAACTAATATTTGAGATTCACACAAGTCATAAAATTATATAGTACGCAATACGCAAAAAAACATAATTGCAAAACTCATTTAAACACTCTTTTCATGATACCTATTGAGAAAACTATGTGAAAAATTTCTATGAAAACTATGTAAAAAAGTTTGACACACTCAGGATATTTTTTAAAGTGCATGTACTTACAACAAATTCATAGCATTTAAAAATAAAAAAATAAAATCAAAACAAAACTTTTCAAAAACTACCAAACTTTTCAAACAAAAATTCCCATTTAAAAACATAACTGTTTTCCCAACTTTTTAAATCTTTAATTTCATTCATTCATTCATACCATCACGGCATATCCCATAATGTGGGGTAACCAGCGAAAGGTGTGCGGGTGTGCATTGCCTTATAAAAGGGAGCACAAAATATTTGTATATACCCACACACCAGTCCCGTCTCACCTCAAAAGGCACTATATTCAGAATGGGTGGTGAACCTCATTGCTGAACTATGTGAGATGTTATAATTGTTGCCTGTTGTATTTTCGATTACCCGGCTCTTACCGGACACTCGAAAACAATAATAGAAAAGAGTGGAAGCACTATTCTATGCCGATGCCTCACAGCTAATCTTTAATTTCAGTATAAATTATTAAATTTTTTTTATGTATTTCACATACTTTATAATTTGTTGTTTATTTTAATGCAATAAACAAATGCACGATTTTGTAACAAACTTGACTCTGTCCAATGTTTCTCCATTTGAGGTTACAAGTGCCATTTAAAAAATAAATAAATAATAAATAAGTTCATAGTATACATCCTCATAAATCATTGTCCTATAGGCGAACAAAATCGGTCGTGGCAAGATTCGAACTCACGTCCACTGTATTACTAACCCAGCGCGCTAACCGCTCTGCCTCCACCAATCTCTATAGAATGATTAATTATATTAATCACAATGAGACATTCTAATAGTTTTTAAAGTATTTTCTCGCAGCATTTATCTTAGCGACAGAAAAACTTTAATTAATTACTCTTTGGATCTTCTCGGGTGAAGAAAAAAAAAACAATGAACGTGGACAGCTCTTTGTCTCCAAGAATTATGTAATTCTAAATCAAGCCGGAAAATGTGAATAGATTTATTAACAGCATAAGAAATCTTTGTGATTTCTTCGAACGCCGATTTTTCAATTTCGACGGAAAAATTTACTGGATCTGTATTACGATATACATACGAACATCACGGCATATCCCACAAGAGTGTGTATTGCCTTAAGGATGAACGATGCATGCGAATGATATGTATATTTGACTGCCCGACTATTACGGGACACCCGAAAACGGTGATAATACCACCCGTTCTGCTTATGGGGACTAATAACGGGTCATCAAAGAACACATAAAGAACATACGAAAAGGCCGTAGAGCTCTTAAACCTTGAAGACACTACACTTAAAGTGCCAAAGAGAACTAATTATGTGGAAACAACCGGCTCCCCGTTCTCTAACAGTGCACCGAATTTAAGACAGAAAGTCTTGAAAGCCCTAAAGTTGCTCTTCGTGGCTACAAGGTCCACATGTCCAATGGGTCCAAAGAAATTCCCTCGGACATCGTTATAGAGTTCTCGTCGGAAAATTGACACGGTGAAGTTAGTGCATTCCCATAGGATATGCTCAGAAGTCTGTTCAGGGTTATTACAAAGCTGACATGAGGACGAATCGGATAAGTGAAAACGAAAGAGATAACTTTTGAAACTCCCGTATCCAGTAAGGAATTGCGTGGTCCAATAATCGGGAACAATCCACGAAGAAGAAATTCGAGTCCTCACATCAGGAAGAAATATAAATGTCAGTCTGCCCACGGAAGAAGAAGACCAGCGACGTTGCTAAGCAACTGTGGGTAAATTTACAGGTGGGAGAGAAACACCACCCAAAATTGAGCTTCGGCCTCTATACTGGTTGAGAATTGAAGAAGAGGAAGCTCTATTCAAAAGCGGCTCTTCGCAACAAGTATTAAGATATACTCTTTAAATTATACTGATTCATTGATAGGCCATAAAATCCATAAAATCATTATTTAGATTAAAAAAAAACAAAATGTTAATTATTTGATAACATTTAATGGATCGCTGATCTATTCATTGAAAGAGAGAAAATTAAAAATTTTACTACTAAAATTCATATATGGCACCGTCTTCGATAAGTTCTTCTACCTTTTTATATGGAAATCGAAAATACAACAGGCAAATTAGCATCTCACATAGTTCAGCAATGAGGTTCACCATCACCAACCATTCTGAATTGTGCCTTTCTAGGTAAGACAAGACTGCTGTGTGGATCTGCACGCATGTGTTGTGCTTTTTTTGTGAAAATGCACACCCGCACACCTGTCGCTGGTTATCCCACTTTTTTTATATGCCGTGATTGAATGAATGCATGAATAAATGAATGAATGAATGAATGAATGAATAAATGAATTAATTAATTAATTAATGTTAATAATCACACAAGGCCCAACACATATGAATTTGATGTGGACACTCTTTTCACACACATTGATTATTTGTTAAAGCACCATATTGACGATATTTCTAATCTAGAAGGTTTCATGCGTTCACATTCCGAATATGTGGAGCGGGTGGAAGTGGTAGTAGCGAAAAGTCACGAATTTTTTTCAAAACGAAATTCACAAACAGTAATGAGTAAACAGTTATGCTTAAATTTCGTAATATCATATTTCTTTCAACACTTAGGTATATAACTCCATATTATACTATGAGAGTAGCAAATAACGCCTAAGTTTTGAGATCAAATTTGTTTACTATCATTATATTTATCACTACCCCAAGGGGACTTTGTGGGGAGTTGTGATTTTGCAATTTTATGTTATTATTTTTATTGCTGATTTTCAACTAGTATCATGCTGAGATTGTATTCGAAACGTTTCATCACAATATACAATGTACCTGCTACAGCGTATTTATTCTACTTTATCGATTATAGACTAAAGTACATTTTCAATTCTATTCTAATTTTTCAAATTTGTATATTTAACATTCGCATAGACCCCATTTTATTTTAAAGTATATCTGACCAGTGCTTCTCAATTTTTTTAACTGTCAAATATTTCAAAGTGATCCCAAGCTCAGAAAACTTATAATTTGATATTTTTATTTTCAAATTGCTAAAAAGGCACATTATTTCTATTAAATGGCATTGAAAAATTATCAAGCTTTCATAATAAAAATTTAAATCAAAAATTATTTAACAAAATCATATCATGATAATGCTGAAAAATTTCCGTAGAAAATTATTTAAATACTTTGTAGGGAAAAGTATAGCGTTGGCCACAAACAACTGTTTTGAGTAAATTAAATGTTTGTATATTTTTTTATTGTTCAAAGTTTTCGGCTATTTAAACATAGTTTTTTTTAACCTATAATAAACAGACATTAAATTACAGCTGCGAATAAATCAAATTCCCGCAACAATAATTATACGTTGAATTAAAATACAAGTTTGTTTTTAAATATGTGGTTTTGTGTAGGTAGATATTTAATATATATATATATATATATATATATATATATATATATATATATATATATATATATATATATATATATATATATATATATATATATATATATATATATATATATATATATATATATATATATATATATATATATATATATATATATATATATATATATATATATATATATATATATATATATATATATATATATATATATATATATATATATATATATATATATATATATATATATATATATATATATATATATATATATATATATATATATATATATATATATATATATATATATATATATATATATATATATATATATATATATATATATATATATATATATATATATATATATATATATATATATATATATATATATATATATATATATATATATATATATATATATATATATATATATATATATATATATATATATATATATATGTTATAATATTTTTATCTCGGTTTTCCCGTGTCAGTAGGTCTTGACTAAGACCATTTGTCTTCCGACGTTTCGCCTGAATATCACCAGGCATTTTCAAGGACTTAACGAAAAGCACGCGCGCGACACACGTCTACTCACACTGAAAGCTCACCGTCAAGTGACTCGTAGCGTACAAGATGGCCGCTTATGTCAAATATTGTTAGCGCGACGTGATTGGCTCCTTGTGACACGCCCACCTGCTGTCGTGTTCGTTGGTAATAATATTTTATATATTTCTAGAAATATATAAGAGAAGGGATATAATGAACAATCGGGACGACGGAGTTCGTTTGCCTAGTACCTGGAAGAACATTTTATATGACAAACAATACAATAATAATATTAATAATACCATAGCGAAAATAACCCCAAAACACAACAATAATAATATTAATGTCACAACTAAAATTAACAATAAATCACAACACAAAAATAATGATAAAATATTATTACCAACGAACACGACAGCAGGTGGGCGTGTCACAAGGAGCCAATCACGTCGCGCTAACAATATTTGACATAAGCGGCCATCTTGTACGCTACGAGTCACTTGACGGTGAGCTTTCAGTGTGAGTAGACGTGTGTCGCGCGCGTGCTTTTCGTTAAGTCCTTGAAAATGCCTGGTGATATTCAGGCGAAACGTCGGAAGACAAATGGTCTTAGTCAAGACCTACTGACACGGGAAAACCGAGATAAAAATATTATAACATATTTCACCCGTGAAAACATCAAATATAACATATATATATATATATATATATATATATATATATATATATATATATATATATATATATATATATATATATATATATATATATATATATATATATATATATATATATATATATATATATATATATATATATATATATATATATATATATATATATATATATATATATATATATATATATATATATATATATATATATATATATATATATATATATATATATATATATATATATATATATATATATATATATATATATATATATATATATATATATATATATATATATATATATATATGTATATATATATATATATATATATGTTATATTTGATGTTTTCACGGGTGAAATATGTTATAATATTTTTATCTCGGTTTTCCCGTGTCAGTAGGTCTTGACTAAGACCATTTGTCTTCCGAAATTCAGGCGAAACGTCGGAAGACAAATGGTCTTAGTCAAGACCTACTGACACGGGAAAACCGAGATAAAAA
Source organism: Molanna angustata (assembly GCA_963576475.1). Taxonomy (NCBI): domain Eukaryota; kingdom Metazoa; phylum Arthropoda; class Insecta; order Trichoptera; family Molannidae; genus Molanna; species Molanna angustata. Next base: position 2,904,710 of record OY754971.1, on the reverse strand, counting down.
TATTATAACATATATATATATATATATATATATATATATATATATATATATATATATATATATATATATATATATATATATATATATATATATATATATATATATATATATATATATATATATATATATATATATATATATATATATATATATATATATATATATATATATATATATATATATATATATATATATATATATATATATATATATATATATATATATATATATATATATATATATATATATATATATATATATATTGCCTTGGAAAAATAACAACATTTCTACACATGAATACCAACTAAGCATTTATATAAATATATAATCCGGCCTATATTTTCTCCAACGTTTTAATTGCAAATAGTCGGCTTTAATAATGTGATATCCGCTTAGGATTGTGTCGCTAGCGTTGGTATCACTACAGCACAGCCATACTTTAATACTTTGCAATTCTATGCTTACTACAGGGAAGGCTTATTTCAATTTTTTTTGCAATGAATATTATTTTACAATTAACTAGTAAAACCCGGCAGACGTGTCCTGACTGTGTATAATTATTTACCTCTGTACATAAAAAAAATGGTTAATATGTATATCTCACGAATCTTTTCGCCATCGTTAAGCTGGGATACGAATAATTTATATTAGGTTTTTGGGGCATTTTTTTTCAATATTAGGCAACCCACCCTTAGAAGAGTGATTTGTGCCAAATGGAAGAAAAAATAAAAAAATGAGTTATTGAATACAACGACTTACAGATTAATACAATTGATTAAGATAAATTTATATATTTCGGAATAAATCGCAAGATTAGTTAAGTGATAAGTGATGCGATATGTTTTTGGGGCATTCATCGATTTAAAAAAATAAACATTCGATATAATAACGAACACGTGTTACCCTGTTACTGGCTTAAAGTTGTTGTACGAATAACAAAACAACAATTCGCTAAAATATTTTAAAATTAATACAGGTAAGTCTCACTCCTTTTCATCTAACTTCGTCCATAGTGACATGGCATGATGAGAGTATGAATGAGAGTATCTTATAACAGATTTTTAATTATCTCAATAGAGACGAAGTTGGAATATTTATTGTAGGAGAACCGGGAAATCAAGGCACCTACAGGGCTTACGACCTGTCATCGGCTGGTTTACGTGATCACTTTATGCGCTTGCGCAACGTTCACCAATTATGCCTTTTTAATGAGATCCCTATCAATTCAATTTTGAAAGTTCTATATATTGTAATCCTGAAATTCTTTTCGCTTGAAAATAAGGAATTTTTACTACAGCCATCTATGGGTGAAATTATGAACAACAATCTTATTATTTTTATTTATTTTGTTGGAACGCCATCTATTGAGAGAATTGATTTTTGTAAATAATGAAAGCTACAATTCTTATATCTGAGGTGACAATGCATTTTTCGCATAGAAGTCACCCCTGAATTGCGCCAGACTTATTAGGTCATTTTTGTCTTATTTACCTACTTGTACCAATGTGTAAGTAATCGAATATTTTTATTATTGCATATGCGCAAACATTGGATTTTTTTCCCTGTCGGGAGTCAAAGATATTTTTTAACAGATTTTTAATTATCTCAATAGAGACGAAGTTGGAATATTTATTGTAGAAGAACCGGGAAATCAAGGCACCTACAGGGCTTACGACCTGTCATCGGCTGGTTTACGTGATCACTTTATGCGCTTGCGCAACGTTCACCAATTATGCCTTTTTAATGAGATCCCTATCAATTCAATTTTGAAAGTTCTATATATTGTAATCCTGAAATTCTTTTCGCTTGAAAATAAGGAATTTTTTCTACAGCCATCTATGGGTGAAATTATGAACAACAATCTTATTATTTTTATTTATTTTGTTGGAACGCCATCTATTGAGAGAATTGATTTTTGTAAATAATGAAAGCTACAATTCTTATATCTGAGGTGACAATGCATTTTTCGCATAGAAGTCACCCCTGAATTGCGCCAGACTTATTAGGTCATTTTTGTCTTATTTACCTACTTGTACCAATGTGTAAGTAATCGAATATTTTTATTATTGCATATGCGCAAACATTGGATTTTTTTCCCTGTCGGGAGTCAAAGATATTTTTTAACAGATTTTTAATTATCTCAATAGAGACGAAGTTGGAATATTTATTGTAGGAGAACCGGGAAATCAAGGCACCTACAGGGCTTACGACCTGTCATCGGCTGGTTTACGTGATCACTTTATGCGCTTGCGCAACGTTCACCAATTATGCCTTTTTAATGAGATCCCTATCAATTCAATTTTGAAAGTTCTATATATTGTAATCCTGAAATTCTTTTCGCTTGAAAATAAGGAATTTTTTCTACAGCCATCTATGGGTGAAATTATGAACAACAATCTTATTATTTTTATTTATTTTGTTGGAACGCCATCTATTGAGAGAATTGATTTTTGTAAATAATGAAAGCTACAATTCTTATATCTGAGGTGACAATGCATTTTTCGCATAGAAGTCACCCCTGAATTGCGCCAGACTTATTAGGTCATTTTTGTCTTATTTACCTACTTGTACCAATGTGTAAGTAATCGAATATTTTTATTATTGCATATGCGCAAACATTGGATTTTTTTCCCTGTCGGGAGTCAAAGATATTTTTTAACAGATTTTTAATTATCTCAATAGAGACGAAGTTGGAATATTTATTGTAGGAGAACCGGGAAATCAAGGCACCTACAGGGCTTACGACCTGTCATCGGCTGGTTTACGTGATCACTTTATGCGCTTGCGCAACGTTCACCAATTATGCCTTTTTAATGAGATCCCTATCAATTCAATTTTGAAAGTTCTATATATTGTAATCCTGAAATTCTTTTCGCTTGAAAATAAGGAATTTTTACTACAGCCATCTATGGGTGAAATTATGAACAACAATCTTATTATTTTTATTTATTTTGTTGGAGTGCCTTGATTTCCCGGTTCTCCTACAATAAATATTCCAACTTCGTCTCTATTGAGATAATTAAAAATCTGTTAAAAAATATCTTTGACTCCCGACAGGGAAAAAAATCCAATGTTTGCGCATATGCAATAATAAAAATATTCGATTACTTACACATTGGTACAAGTAGGTAAATAAGACAAAAATGACCTAATAAGTCTGGCGCAATTCAGGGGTGACTTCTATGCGAAAAATGCATTGTCACCTCAGATATAAGAATTGTAGCTTTCATTATTTACAAAAATCAATTCTCTCAATAGATGGCGTTCCAACAAAATAAATAAAAATAATAAGATTGTTGTTCATAATTTCACCCATAGATGGCTGTAGTAAAAATTCCTTATTTTCAAGCGAAAAGAATTTCAGGATTACAATATATAGAACTTTCAAAATTGAATTGATAGGGATCTCATTAAAAAGGCATAATTGGTGAACGTTGCGCAAGCGCATAAAGTGATCACGTAAACCAGCCGATGACAGGTCGTAAGCCCTGTAGGTGCCTTGATTTCCCGGTTCTCCTACAATAAATATTCCAACTTCGTCTCTATTGAGATAATTAAAAATCTGTTAAAAAATATCTTTGACTCCCGACAGGGAAAAAAATCCAATGTTTGCGCATATGCAATAATAAAAATATTTTTATTTTTTTTTATTTTTTTATTTCATTTTAAAGAGTGCAAACAGTCAAATTCATATAATATATACAAAAAAATGAGTTACCAGCATATAGACCAGTGAAGACTCCAGATATTACCAAATATTAGTCCTTTATATATATAGAGAAATGAAATTAAGTGAAGCAATCATTAAACGAACACCATACAATACTTATATTACGTGATTAGGGATTGGATGATTCCAATACACCACACACACCTCTCCTAAACTCTCCCTTACTTAATAGAAATATGTCCAGGCCACCGAATAACGTGTTATACATCGAACAACTACGCTGCATAAACGAATTACGAGCATAGTTAGTGGTGCAGTGGGGCAACCTGAACAAGTGATTAACGCGAGTGACGCGCTGCGGACAGTTGAAGGGTACCTGCTCGAGCAAATTCGCAGAATTAACATCTCCATTTACGATCTTAAACAAATAAACCATATCAGTCTCCGTTCTTCTATTTACAAGTGTGGTGATTCCATAGTGTCGAGTAGCAAGCTTATAAGTTTCAAAATTTTGGCTCGTCAGAAAGTCCAGATATCTTACGAATCTCCTCTGTAATCCCTCAATTCTATTTTTATATATGCAATATTGGGGATTCCACACAACCGATGCAAACTCCAAGTGACTTCTTACCAATGAATAATATAGAACAGTCATAGTCGAGGGCGACTTAAAAGGTTTGCCAATCCTCAGTATAAATCCTAACATTCTGTATGCCTTCCGAATGATAGTGTCAACGTGGACCCCAAACAAGAGTTTTCTGTCCATGATCACTCCCAGGTCTCTGATCTCCTCACACCTACCCAAGATCTGACCATCAATGCAATAGTTGATGCAAACCGGGCGTGCACTCCTAGAGAATGTGATAGTCTTGCATTTGGATATATTTAGGAACAATTGATTACACCTGCAATATTCTGCAAGGAGCTGCAGGTCACTCTGGAGCCCCGAACAATCTTCTAAGCCTCCAACCCTACGAAAGATTTTCGCATCATCCGCAAACAAGAGAAACTTTGAATTTTTAAAACATATACTGATGTCATTGATATACAGAATAAAGAGCAGGGGTCCTAAATGGGAACCCTGCGGAACTCCCGAGTGACAGCTCTTGAACTGCGAAAGCGCGCCATTAATAGCTACAGCTTGAGACCGCCCCTCAACATATGATGAAAACCACCTCAGTAGATCACCATGAACACCATAGCATCGAAGTTTGTGCAATAGTATACTATGGCTGATCTTGTCGAAAGCCTTGGCAAAATCAGTATAAATTGCATCAACCTGTACTCCTCGATTCATGGAATCAAGAACAAAGCCAGTAAATTCCAGGAGATTAGATTCAACCGACCTGCCCCTCATAAAGCCATGTTGGTTAGGAATAATAAAGGAGTTCACAGCAGGTGCTAGCTGACGAACTACAATTTTTTCCATCAACTTCCCGATGGAAGAAATTTTAGAAATGGGTCTGTAATTCGAAGCGTCATGCTTATCACCCGACTTATGTATTGGCGTTATATACGACTTCTTCCATTGGCTAGGGTAAACTCCCTCAGTCAGTGACCTCCTATAAAGCATCGACAATGGCACCGATAACTCTGCACCACACTGTTTGATAAACCCAGGTGGAATTCCATCCGGTCCAGCTCCTCCCCCCGCATCGAGATCCCTGATGCATTCATGAACCGAAGCAGGCGTAAACCGAACACTATGGATATCCAAGCCTGACCCACAGTAAACCCGCGGCATATCTATATTACTCTCGATAAAAACAGAGCTAAAATAGTCACTGAACAGATTTGAAATTGACTGAAAATCAGTGCAAGATACACCGTTATAATGCATAAAATTGGGAACAGAGGATGTCGGTTTCTTGGACTTAACAAAAGACCAAAACTTCTTTGGATCCCTTCTTATCAGACTCTCAGTTCTTGCAATAAAACTCTGGTAACATTCTCGAGCTATTCTCTTTTGTCTGGCTCTCAGCAATGTGAATGCTGCATAATCGGCGCCATCACCAGTTCGCTTCCATCGTTTGTGGAACTTTAACTTTTCTCTTATTATTTTTACGAGAGCTCTGCTATACCAAACCGGATATCCACCGGAAGGCCGAATACATTTCCGTGGTACATGTTGAGAAATAACTCTCTCGAGAACAGAATAGAAGCAGCTAACCGCCTCCTCGATGCATCTACCTTCAAACTCGGTCTCCCAATCATAGCCGCTGAAGAAAAGCTTTATTTCAGGATAGTTTGCCCTGTCAAAAACAAAATAGTTTCTTGAGGGGATCCTCAAAGAGGGGTCCTCGCCAATATTCACGGACACAAGAAGAGATTTGTGATGATCATCTTCTTTCACAAATGGCTCGGGACATGGGACCACTGAGCAATGGGTATTAGAAATAACAAGATCAAGTATCCTTCCGTGCACATTTCGGTGAAAATTATACTGCTTCAGATCACCAAATTCCATAAAGTCTATCAGAGTACAAGAGGGAGTATCATTGTGGCCAGTAGGTAAGCAATGCGAGTCACTGTCCGACCTACTCCAGTCAATGGATGAAAGGTTATAGTCACCCACCAACAAAAACAGGTCATCAGTGAACTCCTGCAATAAACTTGAACACATATCCAGGCCAGCAGAGAGATTCTCGAAATATTCAGAATTCCGAGGAACATATGAACAGCATATATTAAAGTTACGTCCCGAAGGCCGAAGTCCAATGGATACCCATATGTCCTCAGCACGAGTATTCCACATTACCCGCTGCACTGCAGACAGGTCTTTGCGCACAGCTATAAGCACTCCTCCACCGAGTCTCTGACCAGTTTCTTCATAGCAACGGTCCCTTCTATAAACGATGTATCTCCCATCAAACAACTCTGGGTCACCGATGGAATCCAAGAGCCAGGTCTCAGTGATACAGATCACGTCGTAGTGATTGAGTAACACATTGTAGTAGAACTCATTAGTCTTAGTCCGCAGGCCCCTGACGTTCTGGTAGTAAATCGACAATGTGGTCATTCTGCTTTAGCCATGATTAATAATCTCACAATAATATTACAAAGCTCAGGGTGAGAAAGAACGTCAGCAAACACTCTACAACACTCGTCAATCACGAGCAGGTGAGTACTAGTAAGAATTAGGGAGGTGAGAATAAACAATTTGATAAACAGGTGAAACGATTCAACATATATGTATATAAGTAATAGAATACATAGGTATATTATAATAAATACGTAAGTTCGCAAATATGAAAGTAAATGACTATAACTTGTCGGTAAATGTGTAAATAAGTAGATATATAGAGATATTAAGCAATGAAAATATACATATATATGTACAAGCACATAACATGTAGAGTATAAAAACATGTAAGTGTGAAAGAAAAGTACTGAGTAACGGGTTAGATAGATAAAAATAAATAAATATGGAACTGGATTTATAAAATTTAATTCAATGTATGATAAAATCGCAGTGAAAACAGTTAAAACCATAGCCGTAAATAAGTTCAGGACGCCGGAGAGTCATATGATTTTCTGTAAGTCGTTAGTTGATTGGATTAAAATAGCAGGGGCTTTTTCCAATTTCCTCGCATAAATACGGCAATCCTTTACCCAAACGTATTTATAGTTCCTAAGTTTTGCCAAATCTCTAGCCTGCTTGAGGAGAGCCTTATTTTCTTTGGTCAAATGATGATTGATATAAATTGATCCACCAATGGGCAGTCCTAAATCGGAACACGTAAGTCCACGCCTTTCCCTGGATTCGCTCATAAGTTTATTTTTGGCCTGGCGATTCCCGAATTTTAAAATAACTTTCGAGGTCTTGTTCTGCTTAGGGTCCCTATTCCACGAAGCCACTCGGTGAATAGATACAACGTCGCTTCTTGGGATAGATATTCCTATTTTTGAGGTTATTCGATCTAGTAATTGGTTGAGGTTTTCATCCTTGACCTCAGGAATCCCCGCGATCTCAACGTTGTTCAATCGTTGATATTGCTCTCTCTCATTGTTTTCCCGCTTGAGGCGAAATAGCTCACTCTGCATACTGGCCACATCTCTTTCTAAGGCATCCATGCGCTTTAAGCGATTGTCTACCTCTGAGATTTTAGCACTAATTATATCGTTTTGCTGCCCTATAAATGCTGAAAACGTCTTAAACTCCTGCATATCACTATACATGAGTTTAAAATCACCCCGAAGTGACGCCAACTCGTCCAAAATTTTTTGTGCTTGGGGCAAGCACCCCGCCTCAGGAGTTACAACATGGGGTACTCCAGAAATATTTATCGAAGGGGAGTGATGCGATGCATCATTGTTAGCACGCGATTCGGACGGGCTCGCAAAAGCTGACGATCTAAGGGACCTTGGATCCTCCAACATACATGTCGAACAGCGCCATTGTCCTCTCTTAATATTTGACATCTTTTTAAGATTGGCTACGGAGGTTCCGAGGCAAGTACAGTGATAAGCGCTTTGGCACCTGCAGCACTTCAAGGTCTTCGTCGGGCTCAGAGGATTACTACACTGCTTGCACTTCATCTTTGTGGTTTTCAAATAAACAGACGACAAATCAGATAACAAAGCGATCAAAATAATGTTCAGAACAGTATAAGATTCTCAATTATGACAACTAAATAATGCTCAGAACAGTATAAGATTCTCAATTATGACAACTAAATAATGCTCAGAACAGTATAAGATTCTCAATTATGACAACTAAATAATGCTCAGAACAGTATAAGATTCTCAATCATGACAACTAAATAATGTTCAGAACAGTATAAGATTCTTAATTATGACAACTAATAAAATCAAAATAATAAAATAATGTGAAACATAAATACTGGAGATGAAAATAAGGAATAATGACAAGTACAAATAAATTTATGAAATAATGAAAAATAATGAATCACTAGAAGTAAATTATGAAACGATGAAAAGCAATAGATGAATTTGATTAAAGGCAATAGATAAATATGATTTTATGAAATAATGAAACAATAAAATACCTGGTCAAAATTATAAAACAACGACAGTACAGCATCAACGCCAATACGACAGGACAATACGCAATAAAGAAATAAATAAGAAATATAGTAAAAATGATAATAAATCAATTATGAAAAATGTTAGCAATTATTCAGAACACCGGGCGTCCACAGTCCACACGCTGGTAACTCAATAAACAAAATATAGAACAAACAGTAGTAAACAAATATATGAAACACTTTTGTAATGAAATAGGTATTAAAAGTAAGATTTTCTAAATGATGTCAATCAATTAATAAATAAAACAATGAAATACTGTAAGAAAATTTTGAAATGATGTGATGTTAGGTTGTGAACTAGAAAATATGAAATAATGAAAAACTGTATATAAATATATGTAGTTAAGTAATTAGTAAAATAATAAATGTTAATACTAAACTATTGGAATTAAAATTTGAAAATGAAGACCAGTAATTAGTTTATGAAATTAAGAATAAATTCTTTCAAATAAAATTTAGAAATAATAATAATAACAAGTAGTGAATTAAAATTTAAAAAGTGATAATGACAAAAGACAATGAATACTCTAAGTAAGTAAAACCATGAAATGGTGACCAGTAATAAATAAATATACAAATATACAATACATTTTCTGTTTGAGATAAAGTAAATAATGAGAAACTATAAGCCAACTATGAAATGATGACAAGTAAAAAATAAAATTAGTAAAGTTATACAATATTAGCTTCAAATGACATTATTTGACGATGGAATTTAATAAATAAATTTTTGAAACTATGTAGTAGGTACGTAAATAGTCAACATAATATGAAATCATGTAAATGTAACAAATAGTCAAAGTTATAAAAGAGCGAGACAAAAATGATAGTAATAATGATAATAATATAAGACAAATAATGTAAATAAAAATATTATAAAATTAATAAATAATTTATGTAATAATACAAGTAATTAATAATGTGAATAAAAATATGAAGGTAATATAATGAACATAATAAATAATAGAATTAAAAAAATAAATAAATAACAGTAAGAAGAATACAAAAATAAATAAAATAAAAAATAAAATAATATAAAAAAAACAAAAAAATCACAATCGCCGTAACGAGATCCGAACACGTATCGCTGACCACTGTAAGCTTGAGACGACAATCTAACCCACTGGGCTAGCAAGTCCCGGTAAGTAACCGTCAGAGTAGATATTCTTATATAGTCAGTATTAATTTGTTTTATTTAGAGAAGATGTCAAACAGTGTTCGAAGGCTTTAAACTAATGCACAATTATTTAAGCCTGCATTCCTCCTCGTTGATGTAATAAGTAAGTTCCCATGGGAAATGTTAGGTAAATTATTCCTTATTAAGTAAGTATGATAAACAATATAAGAGACCAATCATCACTCCCATACCAGAACATCAGCGTAGAACAGCAACACTCTTGTAAGTCTTATTTAAATGTTAGGTAAATTATTCCTTATTAAGTAAGTATGATAAACAATATAAGAGACCAATCATCACTCCCATACCAGAACATCAGCGTAGAACAGCAACACTCTTGTAAGTCTTATTTAAATGTTAGGTAAATTATTCCTTATTAAGTAAGTATGATAAACAATATAAGAGACCAATCATCACTCCCATACCAGAACATCAGCGTAGAACAGCAACACTCTTGTAAGTCTTATTTAAATGCATTTGATGTTGATATTCGATTACTTACACATTGGTACAAGTAGGTAAATAAGACAAAAATGACCTAATAAGTCTGGCGCAATTCAGGGGTGACTTCTATGCGAAAAATGCATTGTCACCTCAGATATAAGAATTGTAGCTTTCATTATTTACAAAAATCAATTCTCTCAATAGATGGCGTTCCAACAAAATAAATAAAAATAATAAGATTGTTGTTCATAATTTCACCCATAGATGGCTGTAGTAAAAATTCCTTATTTTCAAGCGAAAAGAATTTCAGGATTACAATATATAGAACTTTCAAAATTGAATTGATAGGGATCTCATTAAAAAGGCATAATTGGTGAACGTTGCGCAAGCGCATAAAGTGATCACGTAAACCAGCCGATGACAGGACGTAAGCCCTGTAGGTGCCTTGATTTCCCGGTTCTCCTACAATAAATATTCCAACTTCGTCTCTATTGAGATAATTAAAAATCTGTTAAAAAATATCTTTGACTCCCGACAGGGAAAAAAATCCAATGTTTGCGCATATGCAATAATAAAAATATTCGATTACTTACACATTGGTACAAGTAGGTAAATAAGACAAAAATGACCTAATAAGTCTGGCGCAATTCAGGGGTGACTTCTATGCGAAAAATGCATTGTCACCTCAGATATAAGAATTGTAGCTTTCATTATTTACAAAAATCAATTCTCTCAATAGATGGCGTTCCATCAAAATAAATAAAAATAATAAGATTGTTGTTCATAATTTCACCCATAGATGGCTGTAGTAAAAATTCCTTATTTTCAAGCGAAAAGAATTTCAGGATTACAATATATAGAACTTTCAAAATTGAATTGATAGGGATCTCATTAAAAAGGCATAATTGGTGAACGTTGCGCAAGCGCATAAAGTGATCACGTAAACCAGCCGATGACAGGTCGTAAGCCCTGTAGGTGCCTTGATTTCACGGTTCTCCTACAATAAATATTCCAACTTCGTCTCTATTGAGATAATTAAAAATCTGTTAAAAAATATCTTTGACTCCCGACAGGGAAAAAAATCCAATGTTTGCGCATATGCAATAATAAAAATATTAGAGTATCTTATACTTTTTCTAGTCCACCTGTGCTGGTTGGTGAAAGAAGATTCGTGCATATTTTTAAACGTGGGGATTACGTTTCTCTGGACGGCCACACACCGCCGGCAGCATTACATAGACAACACCTCTGTCTCTGTTACAGACACCGACATTATTCCTAAGTCCGCCGTTAAACTTCTTTGACTCCAGTCTAAGTCTCAAAAAACAGATAAACAGCACAACATCCTCTGCTTTCTACCACTTACGACGAATAAAATCTATCAGACGAAATATACCTACGGAAGCAACGAAATCTCTAGTAAACGCATTCGTTATTTCCCGCCTGGACTACTGCAATGGTATCTACGCAAACCTTCCAAAGCTGGAGCTAAACAAACTTCAATCCGCCTTCAACGCTGCTGCTAGGCTAATCACCGGAGCCGCGAAATTCTCACACATATCCCACCATCTACGAAATCTTCACTGGCTAAAAGTGCCAGAGAGAATCAAGTACAAATTTTTGTTGACTTTCAAAGCGATCCATGGCATGGCTCCCACGTATCTTTCAGACTTCTGCATCCCTCTCACCGTAACACTTCGGTCAGCCACCACATCCTTGATTGGCAAGTTGACTGAAATAAATAGAGTCAACACTTCATCCTTCGGTGATCGTGCTTTTGCTGTGGCTGGACCAACCTCGTGGAATAAACTACCACCTGAACTGAGGCAAATCGACAACATAGCACTATTCAGGAAACACCTGAAAACTCACTTCTTCCGCGAGTCTTACAAAAACCTGTAATAGTTATATTCAAAGCGCGCTTGAGGTGAGGTTATCACAAAAACGGCGCTATAAAAATAATCCAAATTTATTATTATTATTATTATATAAAAAATATTTTCACCCTCACATTTTTCAGTATTCCGTCGAACGCATCAAACCTCATCGATATGTAAAAAAGTAATAGAATTTTCAAATCTCGTATCAGAGAGTTTTAACAAGGGATGCAAAATTGTAATTTTCCACGGATTAATAAACACGTGCCGTATTTCAAAAAATATGTCCAATCAACCCCCGACCCCTACCATTCTCTCACGATACTCCTTTTGCGCCACAAATTTATGTAGGGGTCATCCCTAACCCCCTCCAAGTCCGAAATAGAGCTTATAAATATTCGAAATTCAACTATTCGAATATCAAATATAGGTAGGTATATGAATAGTTGAAAGATATACAAATGTTGAATGACACAAAAATGCGAACAAAACGGAATCAGTGACCGAAACCGTAAAAAATTCCAAATAGAGCTTGCAAATATTCGAAATTTCAAGTATTCGATTATATGTACGTTATATATGGGTATTAAAATAGTTAATTATATACAAAAGCAGACAAAAATTGGTGGCAGGATTCGTCAAATATAAGGATGTATTCCTTAATAGAACTTCGAAATATTCGAAATTTCAACTATTCGAATATATTTACCTATTAAAAGAAGTAAATGATTAAAAAAAGTGGAAAAAATTTGGTGGCAGGATTCTTCAAATATAAGGATGTATTCCTAAATAGAGCTTCCAAATATACGAAATTACAACTTTTCGAATATATGTATTATATAGGTAATATAATAAATTGTTAAAAGACGAAAATTATATTCGAAATCGGTGGTGGGATTCGTCTTTCAAATATTCAAACATGGAATAAATTCGAATATTTTAAAGAAGTGAATATACAAAGCGGACAAAAATGTTACTATTGGTCGGGGTCGTCCAAGAAGAGGATTGCCCAACCATTGAATGCTATACAAACTTCATAAAAGACAAGAAACGTAAAAACCTTGAACAATACACGAACAAGTATGAGACGATGCATAGGTGTAGATGAGGCGACGGATGATTTGCAAGATAAAACTTTGGCATTCGGTTCTCTTTGCCTACCTTTTGATATTATGTACCTATAATGTACAGGTATCAATTATCCATATGAAAAATACAAATATCGTTAAATATACCCCAAAAAATTACTTCATAACCTTTGTAGGTGAGAGGAGACATTTGGGGTTACACGCATGTGTCGTGCTTCGTGATGTTATATTAGGTACCTATGATTTAACGAATATGAATAAAATAATTAACGAATTATTCGAATACTTCTAAGTATTTTTTTAAATAAAAAAAATTGATTTTGGTGTTACATATATATTTTTTCCTTATATCAGGGCGACCGTTTAGGCTTATAAAACCCTTATCAACGGTTTTCCTGATATACGTATACGGAGAAAATATACGTACCTATATGTTGAACCAAAATCAATTTTGTTTGAATTTTGCCGACTGCCGTGGCACAGTTGGCAAGCCGTTTGTCTTCTGTGCGGGTATCCTGGGTTCGATGAGCAGCAGAGGAGAAATTTATTTAAATTCTATTATCACGCAAATATTGCTTATCTGGACTGGAAACACTGGTTATTTGGATGAAATTGCCATACGGCATTAAACTCGCCACTAGCGCAGGGTTATATCATTATTATTAAAAATACCTATCATAATGGAGTTCTACACCTTAAATACCATCGGTATTGACAATTTAAAAAAAAATACTTAAAATGGACAAATACCGAACTATTCGTATGGCTCTTTCCCCTACCCTATTAGTCCGAAACGGGTAAGGCAATCTGGGTAGGCAGACGAAGGGTATATGTTTAAAAGCCGTTACTTCAACGGGAATTGCTTTTTTTATTGTTAATTATCTAAGTAAATACGTGGAAATGGATTTCGTGTTTCGATTCATAGCGCCACGTGTTTTGAATCAACGCTGCAAAAATACATGGGCACACAAAACGATTATTTCGTTTGAAAAATTGTCACCAGCCGGTTCCGAGATTTGAACCAACTTAAAATTTCGTAATTAAAACAATTGATCACTTTGTTTAAGTAATTCTCCTGAGTTGTATTCGGATTACCTCGTTTATGAATTAACTCAATAAAATATTTCTTCTTCTTCCGATGACGCTACAGCCCAAATCGTGCCTTGGCCTCCATGAACTTTAGCCTACACAGCCCTCTATCTTCGGCCGTCGTTACCTTCATCGTCAGACGAAACACCTATAATGACGCTTCTGCTCTTCAAAGATATATACATGTATAACATTTGTTTCTACCAACATAGTTACAAAACTTTGTTTCTACCAGCATAGATTCAAAAAAATATTTTCTTTAAAATCAACACAAACTGTTATTTGTTTTGAATCCATTAAGAAAATACACAACAAACGATTATTTTGCTTGAAAAATTGCAGCAAATGTTTCGAGTATCGAATCAACTTTGAATTACATCACAATATCCTGTTTAGGTTCTACAAGAATTTATATCCTTTGCAGAACAATAATATAAAGGTTGATAATGATGAAGCCATTATCAACCTTTTTAATATTATAATGACCTTATCAACACCTCCTGTGCACCCAATAAGACATGGAATTTATAACATAATATAATTTACAAAGCGCCGTTTAGTGATGCAAGATAACTCAAAGTAGGCGCTAACATATTGGTATAATTTTCGCCAAACATCTTGAACGAGCTTCCGGTTGCGCAGAGCGCAAATTAGTGTCTTTTTGCTTCGTTGGTTTAAGTGCAAATCACACCCCCCTTCTCAGCTAAAATTTCAAGATGTTTGGCTCCAACTTTACAATATTATATATTTTAATTTTGAAGAACGATCAGTTCCAAAATCAGTAGCTAAAGTCACCTCAATATGGTATATAAGGTTATTATATATATAAAAAGTTAATATCCCTCTAAAATATTTTAAAAACACAATTTTTACGTCTATTTTTACCTTTTTATTTATTTATTTTAAGCAAATTAACAGTCAGACAATGTACATTACAAAAAATAAGTGTTACTTAAATTGTAAACCAAAACAGTCTGCAGTTATTTTACTCGTATTGAAGAAGTACTTTATATCGTCTGCTGACAGGAAAAAGTCACTAACTGCAACAAACATGTTTTCGAGATAATGGCTGTCAAAGTTTTTTGGCAATATTAACTCTCATAACTTCTTTAATTGTTTATAGATTGTCATGAATTTTTCAACATATATAAAAAGTAGCCTAATCTAACTATATTTGATGTTCAAATTTGACAAAAACTCATAGGGAATGAAAAAAACACAAAATTGCATACCTATAATGAGATTTTCCTGACGGCTCATCTGCCATACTGTGTGAGATTGTATGTAATATTTCTATGTGGCAAAACTCATTATAATGCTTTCATAAAAAATTTCAAATTTTAATCACTTCTTTGCAACCTGCACAAGTGGCGAGTTTATTGCCATTTTGCAATTTCTTCCAAACTTTTTGTATTCTTCTAATATTCTAATTTTATTAGTACCTATCATGAATATTTCAGATGTTTCAAATGAAAGGTACAAACCTATTGTGCCCAGGACCTCTAAATTTTTTTCATGACTTTAAAATTAATAGAAATTTAGGTATTTACTCACATTTTCAGAAGATATTCAGATCAACTTCTATTTTCTGTCTTATATATTTTTTTTATGAATTAACCAATATTAAACCTGGATTTGTTCTAAATCATATTATGAATTCTAAACCTTAAATACCGTCAACATCAACAATACATGTAAAAATATAGTTTTTTTTTAAAGAACGAATATGTTCGTTTAACAAGTAGGTACATTTATGCATCCTCATAATACCCAAATTAAAGCATAAACTTGTGCTGTAAATGAACAGTGTCAGGCAAACACCTTCTCTCTCTCCTGTATTTACTGATTCCTAAGAGATATTGTACCAGGAATGCAGTTTTTCTAGTAGGTATAAATATTATTTATGCTGGTTCGACCATACGAACGAAATTCTGAAAGAAAGAAATCTAAGAAACTTGAAAAAAAGATGAACATGTAATAATGATGTATAATATTGATGAGGCGATGTATGTGTTCCAGGATATAAAAATATAGTGTTTGGTTCTCTCTGCCTACCCCGTTAGGGACATGCATGGGTTGATGTATGAGAATAACAGACTAAAATGTTGAGATGATGTATCAATGTAAATAAGGCGATCAATGCAATCCGGGATAAAAAACAATGGCCTTCTTTTCTCTCTGCCTACCCAGTTAGGATGTGATGCTATGTATTTATCGAAAATTATTTTTTTTAGTTAATATGTTAAAATTTTCGAATGTTGGTAGTTAAATACAAAAATATGTAAAAAAAGACTTCATTACAACGATAATGACTTTTTCCAGACGGCATAATTGAAAAAAAATGCAGATAATGAATATTTTTCCGAAAAATCTCCGCAACGGGACCTGATATGAAGATAATTTTTTTTCCAGATGTAAAGTGTGTTTTGGTGAATATGATAGCATAGTTAACTCAATTTTGCCAAAATAGGCAGTTAGTGACTTTTTCCTGTCAGCAGACGATATATAAATACATATAAAAAGTTATAATTTAGTGAATACATATAAAAAGTTATAATTTAGTCAATATTTGGTATCTACAGCTGAACAAAATTTATATAAAGAAAAAATAAGAAAAAAAAAATGTATATGTGCTCATAAGGAAGGAAGTGGAAAATCAACCCCTCTGTTGCAGCCAATATGTCATTGGGATAATTGTTACATTTTTTTTTATTTTATGAAGTGACACAAAATTGTTGCAATCATTGCCTGCTCTACATCCAAAAACCATTTTCCTTTCAGACCGCGTCAGACCATGACTATCCCGCATCTCTTCCACCTTTTTTACCGTTCCTCTAAACTCGCCATAAAATTGCTCTCACCGCGCGCGTGTGAATAAAGAGTGATCATTACCAGGGGAGAGGACCAAGGATCAAGTGAGTGTTCTATATATATATATATATATATATATATATATATATATATATATATATATATATATATATATATATATATATATATATATATATATATATATATATATATATATATATATATATATATCTAAAGTAATAAAGCAATCAAAATGTTAGTGTTTGTGTGTGTGTATGTGTGTGTGTGTGTGTGTGTTTGTCTCACGCCTTCTGAAAAACCAAGAGCATCTAAAAATCTAATTTATGTGCGAACGTGTACCTGTATACCTGATGCAGTGTCACGCTAAAAATAATGCGATAAAAATGCTGAATTTTAAAAATATTTCAATAATTATTTTTTTCATACAAAATTTTCCAAGTCGTATCTGTCAAAAAAGTATACATTTTGCACGCAAATATCTGTTAGTTTAAAAGTTAGAAGTACGTATTTACACGAAAAAAATATATTTTCAAGTATAACTTAGCGTTTGAGTGAAAAACATGGTGAATATTTTGTATAATTATAATGTTTAACTTATTTTTAATGTAAGCGTTTTGTACATGAACGCCGCCATTTTAATATCTTTTCATACAATATTTCATTTTCCTACCGAATGAATATGTTCTTGAAAATAATAAACCTTTGAATTAAATGTAATTATGAAATAATAAAATGGAACACAAGACATTACAGCAAGTTTTAAGACATATATTGTAAAAATGTGTTTATTATTAGTAAAGATATAGGCATAATAAAATTGCATAATTTGTAAATAATATTTGATTTTTCTGACAATTTTCATTTTTATGGCATCGAACAAACCAATGTATGTAGGTACCTACATATTCAAAAAATGTCTCAAACCATTTGATATTTTTTACGTATTGGAATGGTTACTATGGTAACGGAAAGATTCTGATATTCAAATAAAATTTGTTATGAATCGAATTTATTTAGAACATTGTTGTAGGTAGGTACCTACCTATTATTATTTACTTACAAATCAACAATATACTGATTTCCTATCGGAAAATTATTTTATTTATTTATTTATGAATGTATGAATGTATGCAAGCGATGTGCTCCTAAACCGTATGTCCGATTACAATGAAACTTTGGCGAATTGTCGAGCGTGTGCCCGAGGTGGTTTCTGGATTTAAACTTTTTTCTTATTCTTCTTCTTCTTCGTGTATTTGGTCATTTTACCAATGAAAGCGGAATATCCTGGGAAAAGAAGGTCCGACTGTCCCTCCATCTCTTCGCAGGTCTTCCAGGACGGTTTCTGGATTTAAAATTTTTTCTTCTTCTTCTTCATCGTGTATTTGGTCATTTTACCTATAAAGGTGGAGTATCCTGGGAAAAGAAGACGGTGCTTACATCTCTTCGCGGTTCTTCCAGGATGGTTTCTGGATTTAAACTTTTCTTACCCGAATGAAGGGACGGGATGTAATTGAAGGGAAGGGAGGCACTAAAGGGCCTGAAGGGACGGGAGGTATTAAAGGGCCTGAAGGGACGGGAGGTACTGAAGGGCCTGATGGGAAGGGACGTGATGAGGGATTGAAGGGACGGGATGTACTGAAGGGCCTGATGGGACGGGAGGTACTGAAGGGTCTGAAGCGACGGCTCCTGGAGTCTAATTATTTTTCTTCTTAATTTTATGTAGACCTTTAAGGACAGTTTTAATACAAACTATTTCCTATAGATTAATCTTCTTCTTCTTTTATGAAGACCTTTTGCTCAGTTTTTATACAATCTATTTCCAATAGTCTAATTCTTTTTTTTATGTATTTTTTCTTATTTTATGTAGACCATTGGGATTTTTTAAACAAACTATTTCTTATAGTCTTATACTTATTTTTCTCTTTTTTATTTAGACTTTTGGGTTCGTTTTAAGTCTAATAGTCTATTGTGCAGAAATATTATTAACGATATGCACACTTGATGAAAATACATATGAAATGAATGGGATATTGGATGTGACGATATAACCTGCACTTGAATCTTTTCAATACTTTTGTTTAATTAAATTTAAACCATTTATATCATCCTATTTTGAATAATTTTCAACACCTAATATTTAAAGAATGGGGGTTGTGGCCATTACTGAACTCTTCACAACATTTATATTCAAATTAAAAACTATTTACTATAGTTAAAGTCTTCTTCTTCTTCGTTAATGAAGACTTTCAGTCTAATTGTGCAAAAATATAATGCACACTTGATGAAAAAATATAAAACGAATGGGATGTGACCAACACTGGATCTTTTCAGTACATTTGTTTAATCAAATTTTAACCACATCCCAACATCCAAAATTACTAAATATTCAATAGGTAAGTACATATTACAATTTGTTTTCGATGATAATATTTAAAAATGGGGGTTGTGGCCAAACCAATCTCTTTACAATGTTGATAAACAGTCATATTTAAAACCATTTCGAATAGTGAAGAAATTGTATATTATACTTCATTCACACTTTATAGCAATATATAAAAAATAATGGGTTGTGGCCATCACTTGAACATTTTACAATCAAATTCAATCATATTTCAAACCACTTTTCATAGTCCGATTTTGCAAAATAATTGGGTGACAATATTATAAAAACGATTGCTTTTTCCTTCACAATTTTACATTCTTGGCCAACGGCGGGACATAAAAGCTAGTATATATATATATATATATATATATATATATATATATATATATATATATATATATATATATATATATATATATATATATATATATATATATATATATATATATATATATATATATATATATATATATATATATATATATATATATATATATATATATATATATATATATATATATATATATATATTTGCCTTGCAGTGGTAGCAACTAATTACCCGCACCACAAAAAACACAGTTCACTTTTATTTCTTACTTTTATCTTTAATTTCATATCCGCGTCATTACCCTCATCATTGACTCGAAAACTTGAGACTTGAATCTGTCTTTTGTGTGTTGATGGATGTCCACCGCACCAAAAATGAATTATAATTACTGCAAGCTCGTTGTATGCATGTATGGATTTCGGCAATAGTTTGTTGTACATTGTGGAAGCCTCAATGTGGAGGTAGTTCTTGTTTGTCTCACAGGGCAATTAAAGATAATCTTTTGGTGAAGATCGTTTGAGTCTATTATGTTATTTAAAAGTTTGTATAAATACATCATGTCAAATTACTTTACATGACATCTTTTTGTTTCACTTTGAGTACTACAAATATTTTCAAATGGTAACACAAACAGTACCGAAACTTTCAAAGAACGAGTAGTTACATACATCTTGTAGCAATTCGGATACTTGAGCTAAAGAGGAGGTTCGTAGATAGGTAGAAATAAAGATCAGACCCTGGCTATTAGTTAACCGCAAGGATACAAAGTCATTTAATTCAAAGGTTAATAGCTCGGATCTTGATTGAAGGATTCCACTGTGAATTTTGCATTTCTATTGACTTGTATTGGCTGTTGGGCTCTAACACTTCAAGTCTTATAACCCCATGGGGCTATTTGATGACCCATGCCTTACATTCTATCTGACCCAGAGTGATCGTTTCAGAACGGACGCTTTGAAATGGAGCTGAATCATTTGCTATATGTAGGTACAAAAAATGTTGGCTTATTAAATCTGTTCATACACTCCATCTTTCCATATATACTCGTCTGTTATCAACATTTCTTAAGTTTTTTGCATTCGGAATATTGTTCACATGCTCGTGCTAATATTTTCTTGGTTGGCCCATACCAACCTTATCTATCAGTTACAATATAGTCAATGTCAGTCGTTTTTCATACATTATTTTCTTTGACAAAACCACCAAACCTCATTTATGTGTCGAAAAGACATCTTTTTTATTTTGTTGTTTCTTTGCATTATAAGCAATATATTTGATTTATTTCTTCATATTTAATATCTCACTAGAGACGACTGTTGAGAAATTGCTTCGTACACAATGACTGATCATAAATACATACCATCACGTCGTATCCATACTTGGAGTAGGCAGAGAGAACCAAACGCCAGACCCCTCTATCTTGACATACATATTTTGCCTCATTTACTTCCATGCATCGCGTCATACCGTGCTCTCCTATTATTCTGAATTGGTATATTACCATTTTCAAAATCTCATTTATATGATCATGCCAAATCTTTTTCGGCCGGCCCCGACTTCTCATTCATTCAGGCGTTCATCGTTCATTCTCTCTACATGTCCGAACCATCACAGAGCATTTATTTTCATTCTACTCACAATATCTCTTTCATTTTCGTCTGATCCATTATACTTAATTTTCCAAAGATCCCTTAACGAGGGTCATTTCCCAAGTATGTGGAAAAAAGCCCTTATAACACCAATACACAAAACTGGAGACAATTCAAACATCGAAAATTATAGACCAATCTCGAAATTGTGTATTTTCAGTAAATTATTTGAAAAAATCATTATAGATCAAATTAATCCTGAAATAAGAACATCTTTAACTATTAAACAACATGGATTCCTTAGTAAAAGATCAGTGGAAACCAATTTATTAGAATTTACCGACCATTAATTTTCTGCCTTACTCGAAAATAACCAGTTAGAAACAATATACCTAGATTTTGCCAAAGCGTTCGACAAAATTAACCACAATATTCTGTTGTTTAAATTATGGAACTTTGGCATTCGTGGCGATCTGTACAGAGGGATAAAGTCCTATATAACAAATAGATCACAAGCAGTAGCCGCCAAAGGTTTCCAATCGTGTTTTGTTCCAATTCCCTCCGGAGTACCACAGGGTTCTCACCTGGGTCCCTTGCTTTTCCTGATCTACATTAACGACATAACACAATGCATAGCTACCTCTGAAATAATTCTTTTTGCCGACGATAGTAAATTATATAAACAAATCTCATCTACACATGACTGCTCACTGCTACAACAGGACTTAAATAACCTTTTTGCTGCTGTGAAAAAAATCAATTATATATAAATATAAATAAATGTTTCTCAATGAGTTTCAGTAGAAGCAGAAATGTAATTAAAATTCACTACACTA
This sequence comes from Molanna angustata, assembly GCA_963576475.1. Taxonomy (NCBI): domain Eukaryota; kingdom Metazoa; phylum Arthropoda; class Insecta; order Trichoptera; family Molannidae; genus Molanna; species Molanna angustata. Next base: position 2,882,349 of record OY754971.1, on the reverse strand, counting down.
TTAAAAATAATATATTGTCGCAAAAACTCGAAGCGAGAGACCTAGGCGTTATCCTTGATAACAAACTATCATTTATTCCTCATATTGATTCTGTCGTAAATAAAAGCTACAGAAACTTGGGTTTCATACAAAGAATAACCAAACCCTTCAAAGAAACAACCTCGCTTGTTCTTCTATTTAATGCCTTCGTTAGAAGTCATTTGGAGTTTGCATCAACCGTATGGAGCCCTAGTTACAATATTCACATCTACAGAATTGAGAGGATTCAGAGAAGGTTTGTTAAAACGCTTAATTTTAGAAAAAAATTTACCGCCATGATTATGACCAATCTTTAAAATTACATGGGTTTATATCACTTGAAAAAAGAAGAAAGATATCCGATGTCTATCTGCTTTATAAAATACTTAATAACCTTGTAGACAGCTCTTACCTACTCCAAAAAATTTCTTTCAACTGCCCCATGAAAACAACACGCCAAAATCACCTTTTCTATACACCATACTGCAGAACAAATTACGCACAGAATAATTATGTCAACAGATGCTTAAATTATTACAATAGTCTTGACCCCCAACCTGATATATTTAACTCCACACAGACATCTATGAAACGCCAATTACGCGCAGTTATTGGTAATATTCCTGGTTAAAAATCAAACCTACTTTCCTTAAACATTCATCCCTTCCTTATCAACGCTTTCCTATATCCATTACCCATCCCTTTCCCCCACATACACTCACCATCTTACAATGACTACCCAACATTAATAATGTATAATAATTTAAATATGTGAAACTTTATAATTGGCTATTTATTTTGTATTCTCATTTGAAATTAAGTATTATAAATGTATAGCTGTTAAGTTTCCAAACAAATAAAAAATAAAAAAAATAAAATATCCACATTCCTTAATCTACCGACCACCGTGGCACAGTTGGTTAACCGTTCAGTTTCTGTGCGGCGTCCTGGGTTCGATTCCCAGCAAAGGAGAAATTTATTTAAATCCTTTTTTTCACGTAAATATTGCTTCTCTGGGCTGGAAACACTGGCTTGTTTGAAGAAATTGCCATACGGCAATACACTCGCCACTTGCGCAGGGTGCATGAAAGTGTTTATTATTATAACTATTATTAATCAATCATAGATTGTTTTATCACACATTCGTCTTAGGGACCTCATTTCCAAAGCGTTAATTTTATTTTCATGCGTCTTTTGCTATGTCCATGTCTCACTTGCATACAATATGAATTCATTCATTTCCGTGTCCAAGGTCATCCGCCTACACTGTGTCCCTCCAGTAATTTGCAGCCATAATTCCATTTTCATTGGCCTGCCACAAATCCTCTTCAGAGCACCCTCCCTCCATAAGCGGGCAGCACAGAACTATTTATTAATGATTATATTAATAAAAAAGTTTTTTTTTTTCCATTCTGAAAACGTTCACAGGCCCTACGAATTAGTGTTGATGGTACTGAATGTTCTAAGGTGGGTATACAAATACTTAAATGTATATGTAAACTGATTACCCCTATTATATGTAAACTGATCTTCTATTTTGATCGTATATAATATCTATACCTTTACGCACAAAGTTGACCTTTACATACTTGTGTACAAATAGGTAATACTGGCAATATATATTTTTTTTTTTTTATTAATTAGGCAACCCACCCAAATTGAGGGTGATTTGTGCCATTCTAGTGTCTATGAGACACACAAATTATTATTTATACTTATTTGAAGAATTAATTTAATTGCAAGTTGAAGATTTATAGGTTAATTTGATTAGAGAAAAGAAATTTAGAAACTTGGCAATAAATGCGTTTTTTGTTGAGTGATAATAGGTGGGCGATATTAAAGGGACGAGGAACATTAACAATAGAATCATAAAGATCAAATGCAGATCTATTTGGGCAACAAAAGAACACATGGTCGGGTGACTCAACATCCAATCCACATTGGCAGAATGGACTATCCACAACACAAATCTTATATAAGTGAGAAGCCAATATACAATGACCAATTCGGAGTCGGCAAATATTGGAAATTTCTCTTTTTGATATCTTCATCGCTTGAAACCAGGGATGTTTTGGAATGGTGTTTTGAATCGATTTATAGTAAGATCCTTTTCCCTTACTCGTATATTCCCATTCGTCAGACCAACGCTTCCACGAATCACGCCTCAAACAAGCTATAAGATCGGTCAATGGCAGAGAAAAATTTGGAACAGGAGAACCATCGCAAACTGCTGATTTGGCTAGCTGGTCCACAGTTTCATTTCCTTTGATACCCAAATGAGCTGGGATCCAAGCAAATTCAATTTTTATATTTTGATGGCTGCATATCAATAGATTAGATCTCACTGTGCAAATTAAATCATTGTCTGGGGTTTTATATAAATTGTTTGTAAGCAGTTTGGTAGCGCTTAGAGAATCAGTAAAAATAATGTATTTAGAGTGGTTGAGGTTTTTTATATAGCTAATTGCTTCGTTAATTGCTATGCATTCTGCAGTGAAAACGGAAGAATTAGGAGGGAGTTTGAATTTCATCTGAACGTTCAAAGAGGGAATATAGAAAGCAGCACCACAACTACTGTCAGCACTGAGTTTTGAGCCATCGGTATATATATATATAGGTATAGTCTGGCCATTTATCAGATGTAGCATTGTTAAATACAATATTAATTTGATTTTCGGACAAGGTGAGAGATTTATTAAGACCAATATTTTCAAAAACAGAAGGTTCAAGTGTCGTAGCATCATAAGGAATGCGATAATATGGAAGTATTAGTTGTGAAGATATAGGGTACTGAGCTGAAATGGTTGACAGACTGCAACAAAGATATGGCATTGGTTTATTTGACAAGGTTTCTTTAGAAGACCAGACAGATGATAAGGTTCTTAAACGATTTAAAAGAGGGTGCGTAAAAATCATTAATCTTTTGGATAAAAATTTATCGGATAGGTATTGTCTTCTAAGTTGAAGGGGCATTTCAGTACATTCGACTTGTAGAGCATTTATCGGAGAGGACTTCATCGCACCAAGAATAAGTCTAAGACATTTTGATTGTATTCTATCAATTTTGATTTGTAAGTATTTGGGAAGAGGAGCCCACAAGAAACAACCGTAATCTAAGTGACTTCGAACTAAGGAGTTGTAAAGCAGTTTCATGGTTGCAGGATGAGCTCCCCACCATACTCGTGAAACTGCTCGAAGTGGGTTGATACTATGTTCGCATTTAGCTACAACATGCTCGATGTGCTGTTTCCAAGATAGTTTACGATGTAGTAGTATGCCTAAGAATTTAACTGACTCAACTTTAGGTATTTCGACAGTATCAATTTTAACAGAAATATGAGGCACATGATGTTTTCTTGAGAATACCATGATTTGACTTTTCTGAGGGGCCAACATAAGACCATTTGAGTGTAGCCATTTATTTAAAAGATTTAGAGCTTTACTTATTGATTTCACTGCAGAATGTATATATTTATTAGCTAAGTACAAAACTATGTCATCTGCATATATGAGAGTAGAGCATATACCTTGAAGAGATATATCCAGGTCGTAGCAATAAATATTAAAGAGCAGGGGACTTAACACCGATCCCTGGGGTAAACCTTTCCAGATGGTTCGAGAAAAGGTTTTGTCACAACCAAGTATCTCGATGCATCTTTGTGCAAATATATTGTGTATAAGATTACAGAGTTTAACTGGGACTTCTAATGACATCAGTTTATTTTTAAGTATTGTCAGATTGACATTATCGAATGCACCAGTTACATCAAGAAAAGCTGTTATCATGTCTTGCTGCTGTGATATGGCAATTTGGGCATCGGTTGTTAGTATACTTAAGTTCTCCATAACTGATTTCGATTTTCTGAATCCGAATTGTATAGAGGAAAGAATTTGGTGGTGTTCCACGAACCAATCGACTCGATTTTTTACCATGTGCTCAAACAATTTGAGAAAGCAAGAGGATAAGGTGATAGGTCGGTATGATGATCCAATATTAGGGTCTTTGCCAGGTTTAGGAATGGGAATAATAAGCTGAGTTTTCCAGCTTCTTGGAACATAACCAGAGTCCAGAATGAAGTTGAACATTTTTAAAATATAAAGTAGAAGATCTGTTGGGAGTTTCTGTATAATTATATAAGGGATACCATCATTTCCTGGAGCGGAGTGGCGTAAAGATTTGAGAGGGTTCATTAATTCATGAATATGGAAAGGGGAGGTTAGCCAATTATTATTTGGAGGAGAGGTTTCGAGGATAGGGCTATGTTGTTCTAATTCCGAGAGATGCGGAACATACGATGGAGCTATTTTATCTAGGAAGCCTTCCTTCCATTGGTTACCGGGAGCGTATTGTTTTGGAGGATTATAAACAGAACGAAATTGTCGGATTTTTTCCCACACATATGTAATAGGAGAGTTTGGAGAAAGAGATGAACAAAAATTCACCCAACCTTGTCGTTTCTTCTTTCGCAAGGTTTTTTCAGCTTTTGCCTGAGCTCTTTTAGCGTTAAAGAAATTGTCACTTGTCATATTATTTCTGTAAATTCTCATGGCCAATTTCCTTGATTTTACTATTTCAGAACAATCTTCATCCCACCATGGAGCATGTGGGGAAGGTTTTGTGTGAGTGCGTTGTGTTTTGACGTGCATTGATCTTTCTGCTGCTGAGTGAATAATTGAAAGAATATCAGAAAATGTGTTATCTATTTGTGTATTATAGGAAATTGACGACAAAGTGTTTATTTTGGACTCAATAATTTGTCGGAATTTATGCCAGTCGGCATTTTTTGTATTATATTTATGAGAACTATATTTTTCATGTGAAGACGTATGATAATTATTATTGTATCTGTGATTAATATTTATTAGAATGGGAAAGTGGTCGCTAGATTGAGCATCAGGAGTGACACTCCAGGTTGAGCCCGAGGCAAGGTTAAGAGAACAAATGGAAATATCTACTGCACTAGGGTTTTGATTTGGGTGGTGCAGTCGAGTTTCACTGCCATCATTCAGTATGCACAGATTGTTGTCGTCAATGAATGTTAGTAAAGAATTACCAGCATTGTCGTTGATTCCGCAGCCCCAAGAAGTGGAGTGTGCATTAAAATCACCGAGAATGAGGAAGGAAGGGCTTAAAAGTGGTAAAACTGAATTCCAATAACTAGTATCAAAAGCAGTTTTGGGAGGGGCATAAACTGAAACAAAAGATATAGAGTTGATAGTGGCTGCCACAACTTGAATGACAGGATGGGGAGGGAGATCGATTTTTGTGAAGGAAAAGTGGGTTTTGACGAGAAGAGCTGTACCGCCTCCGAGTCCGTCGGGGCGATCTGAACGTAAAATGGAATATCCTGGGATGGAATAATTTATTCCTGGACGCAACCAGGTTTCCGATATTGCGGCAACGCAAATAGAATGTTTATGGAGAGTAGTAATTATTTCTTGTTTATTGGATACTGCGCTTCTGCAGTTCCATTGAAGAATACATAATGGATTGTTAATCAGACGTCGATTGTCCATTATAAGAATTTAGAATAGATTTAAGAAGAGGCAGGGCATTGGCAACGATGGACGGTAAATTATCTGTGTTACTTAAAATTGATAGTAAGATCTGAGCAATTATTGGAATAATGTTAGAAATAGATGTATTTACAGTATTTTCTTCATTATTTGATTCAGGCATGTTGGATAAATTTGTAGACCTTGAAGAGGAGACACAGCCCGTTGATGGATTAGTGGCTTCTCCATTTAAATAGGACAACAAAGATTCATGTGATTTTCTATCAAAGTTCTGTGGTTTCTTTGGATTATCAACATTATTGACTGGTTTGTATTTAAATATTGTTTTAGTAATATTGGAACTAGTATTGTTTGATGACGTTATTTCGGAAAAGCTTTTGGTCGAAGAAGGGAATAATTTAGAGGCTTGAACGTAAGAAATATTTTTTTCGGCCATTGTTTGTTTTATATTTTTTTGTCGGGACAATTCGGGGCACATCATACTTGCGGCAGAGTGCTTCCCTGTATAATTTAGACACTTTAAATCGTTCATTTTCGTACAACTTTCACCCAAATGTGCTTCACCACATTTGTAGCATCTGGGAGGGGAACGACATTGTACTTTTGTGTGGCCATAGCGGCAACACCGATAACATAGAATAGTTGGAAACGCATAGAGTTCTACCGGCAAAGAGTTGTGAAATAAGTAAATATGATTTGGGAGATTTTGTCCCTCAAAAGTTAAAACGACAGTCTGTGAAGGCTTCCATGATATAGAGTCTCCAGTTTTGTCTTTATAATTCAGTCTTCTTGCTTTTAATACCTTTCCAAATTGGGAAGGTACCGAAGCATGCTCTATTATTTCGTCTATGGATACGTCTGTCGAAATGCCTCGAACAAGGCCCATCTTTGACACATTGAACCTAGGAATATAAGCTTTGAGTTCATTGTTTCGTACAAATGACGATTCAATGAACGAATTTGCGGCTGAGGGATTTGTAAATGTAAGTGATATTTTATTACGCCCTTCAGATTTTACTCCTCCGGGTGAAATATTGGTGATTTTATTTTTGAAAAGAAGGTTGCCGAATCTCATCGGGTGAAGAGACTTGGAAGCATCCCTATCTTGTACGTACACGAGAAAGGGACCAGATGAGAATAAAGAGTATTTTAATATTTCTTGCGAAGCATTTGTAGGTGTTAATGATGGAGAAGGGAGAGCCGATTCAACTGGAGATGGAAGATCAGTATTTTCGCGGCGTCTTTTGTACTGATTAATGTCTGGCGGATCTGGAGGTTTATCCTCTGATTCCATGTTGATTATTTCTTATAGAATGTAGTAGGTATAAAATGAAATATTAAAAATAAAAAAGAGCTAGAGGAAAAAATATGTAACTACTTATATTAAAAGAAAGAAAATAATAGTTTGTATACACCGATATTAACTTGAATTAGAAAGAAATAAACTACATATATTAGAAAACAAGAGAAAATAATAAATATTCGTATACACCGATACGAACTTAAGTCAAAGAAAATAACATATAAATATATAGTAAATCGAAACAAAAGGAAAAGAAAAAAATAATAACGAAAAGTTTAACGATACTGATTGTGGTGGCAATAATCGTAATGACGCTTCAACAAGGTGGGTGGTCGCAGGTCTCACTCAACACAACACCAACAATCTCACACAAGCGAGCGAGCGTCCATACTCATCAACGTCGCAACGTAAACTGACTGGCAATATTGTCTTTTAGAAAATACACGAACTCAGTTAAATGCAGCGATTGATCACAAAATTATCTCACCGCGGACATAATTTAAACGAAAATTTAATACCAGCCTGTTTGGATTCTATTTAAGAACATAATTTGTTCTCTATATAATGCATTCAATGATTGCATACCTTTGAAATAACAAAAAATAGTATTCTTTTGACAAAAATTGAAAGAGATGTCGTAATTAAGATGAAAATAAATGCCTTACGCTGGATTGGCCACGTGGAAAGAATGAGTGATGATCGTCTGACAAAAAAGTATATAAGGCTGATAAAAGAGGATCGAAAAGTAGAGGTCGGCCAAGGAAAAGTTGGTACGATCACATAAATGGAATATTGTAAGATGGAGACGATGCGTGCACGTGAATAAAGCGAGAGATGTATGTCAATAGAAAGGAGTCTGATGTTCAGTTTCCTTTGCCTACATCAAATAGAGAAATGGCGTTATGATATGGAACAACAACTGAATTTATAAAGGGTTCACTAAACAGTGTAATGAGAGTTAAGTGTTGGTCACAACCGTTTATTTTCATTTGTCTTAAAATTTCAGTGTTTATATTTTCAATCGTTATTTTATTAAAGGTCTTGGATTAAAAAAATAGTAAATTTAATAATTTTACGCTCAATACTTTTTTTTAATCAATTTTGTATCGATAAATTTTTATGTGACATCATTATATTGAAATAAAGCTGACATTAAAAGTGCTATAAGTCTTTATTTAGTGAAAGTATTTTAGTTAAATAATTGTATAAAATATCACATTAGAAATATTGAATACCACTTCAAAGCACTACAAATTGTAGTCAAAGCTACAGGTACTTTCAGTATACAAATATTAATATCATAATTTTTTATTTATTAGTTGAAATTATGACTCGAGCTTTTCAATTTACCCAAATAAAAAGTACTTAAATAAAATATGACTAATACGCCAATATTGAGTGTGAATTGATTGTGTAAAATAATAAGCATGCGATTCTTTTGTTATACAAGTCAATAATGAAAAATAACTCATTTTTAATAATAAATATTATGTCATAATCATATAATAATAATAGTGCAGAATACTCTTAAACGCGACTGCTTTATGTTGACTAATTTGGTCAACATTTTGCTTCGAGCATTCAGTAATCATTTGGCCGTCTGCGTGATACGTTCTCCGAATAGGGAATTTTTTAACTGCTTGCAAAATTATTTACGCAATCATAACGAGTAGTACTATACGAACAATGTCTACCAGCAGTATTCTATAGTTTTATTATAATTCTATGTTCATAATATCCATTTCCATACATCCCCTAAACTTAGCAAATCATCGTCATCATCATTGGCCTTATAGCCCGTTGTGGGCCTTGGCCTCCTTGAGGATTCGTCGCCATTCCTCCCTGCATTCTGCGGCTCTCTTCCAGTTGGTAAGGCCCAGCGCTCGTACATCAGCCCCCACATCGTCCTTAAAAACTTAGCAAATACTTGTGCTATATAGATAAACGATATCAATCGAAGCAGGATAAGAACTCACGCCTAAGTTTACTATTAACTCATCGCACTAGCCGCTCTGCCACCAACTCATCTAAAATGAAAGAAAAATTGGACTTCAAATTTGAAAAACAATGTAAGATTTTAAATAATTTTATATTTGGTATAAAAAAAACATTATGATATGAAGATATTAAGACGCCTTTGCATACAAACTACATCATGAAATATATATTTTTAGAAGTATGTGGTTCATTTTAAAAATTTCATGCATTATAATTAACTTCTAAAATAATTTTCCTTTAAGATCTTGACAATGCCGAGTAGTCTTGGCGAAAACGATTGATCGTAATACATTAAAATATTCATTCATTCGTGAATAAAAAAATCAAAATAAACACTTTCTTGCACCCTGAGCAAGTGGCGAGTTTACTGTCTTATGTCAATTTATTTCAACTAAGCAGTGTTTCCAGCCCAGAGAAGCGATGTTTGTGTGTGAAATTAATTTAAATAAATTTCTCCTCTGCTGGGAATTGAACCCAGGACGTCCGCACAGAAGCCAAACGGCTTACCAAACGTGCCACGTAGTTCCATCGCATTCAGCACTTCCCACGATGTAGGGTAACCAGCGATAGGTTTGCGGGTGTGCATTACTTTATAAAAGGAAGCACAACTCTTGCATGTATACCCAGGTGTCAGAACCTCATTGCTGACCTGTATTCTCTCTTACTCGGCTCTTACGAGTCATCCTAAATCGTTGATAATAGCATGGAGTGGAAGCACTATTCTATGCGGTGTCTTACAGCTAAATACATCAAAACAGTGTAGAAATACTATTTTAAAATTAAAATTGATATTCCATAGTGTCGAACACATAAATTAAAAGTTCTTTTAAGATATTGTGTGCTTTCTTTATATTTTTGTATAATTTGAATATTTTCTGGTTTTTTGTTGTTTTAATACAATAATTCATACTGTATAAATGTATTATTTTTTCAACTTGTTAATATGCTTATTGGTTATACTAGAAGTAAGAAAATGCATTTATTTTTTATTTTTTAACAGATTTTTAATTATCTCAATAGAGACGAATTATCTCAATACTGAAATTCTTTTCGCTTGAAAATAAGGTATTACAATATATAGAACTTTCAAAATTGAATTGATAGGGATCTCACTAAAAAGGCATAATTGGTGAACGTTGCGCAAGCGCATAAAGTGATCACGTAAACCAGCCGATGACAGGTCGTAAGCCCTGTAGGTGCCTTGATTTCCCGGTTCTCCTACAGTAAATATTCCAACTTCGTCTCTATTGAGATAATTAAAAATCTGTTAAAAAATATCTTTGACTCCCGACAGGGAAAAAAATCCAATGTTTGCGCATATGCAATAATAAAAATATTCGATTTATTTTTTACATCAAAATAAAATATATGTACATACAAAATGGATTACATATAAAATGGATTACATATAAAATGGATTACATATAAAATAGATTACATATAAAATGGATTACATATAAAATGGATTACATATAAAATACATTACATATAAAATGGATTACATATAAAATGGATTACATATAAAATGGATTACATATAAAATACATTACATATAAAATGGATTACATATAAAATAGATTACATATAAAATGGATTACATATAAAATGGATTACATATAAAATGGATTACATATAAAATGGATTACATATAAAATAGATTACATATAAAATGGATTACATATAAAATGGATTACATATAAAATACATTACATATAAAATGGATTACATATAAAATGGATTACATATAAAATGGATTACATATAAAATACATTACATATAAAATGGATTACATATAAAATAGATTACATATAAAATGGATTACATATAAAATGGATTACATATAAAATGGATTACATATAAAATAGATTACATATAAAATGGATTACATATAAAATGGATTACATATAAAATACATTACATATAAAATGGATTACATATAAAATGGATTACATATAAAATGAATTACATATAAAATACATTACATATAAAATGGATTACATATAAAATAGATTACATATAAAATGGATTATATATAAAATGGACTACATATAAAATGGATTACATATAAAATGGACTACATATAAAATGGATTTCATATAAAATAGATTTCCACTCTAATGGAATAAACTACCACCTGAACTGAGGCGAATCGACAACTTAGCACTATTCATGGAAACACCTGAAAACTCACTTCTTTCGCGAGTCTTAAAAAAACCTGTAATATATTCAAATCGCCCTTGAGGTGAGGTTATCACAAAAAACATCCCAATTTATCATTATTATTGAAATAAGTTTAAAGTTAACAATTAACTTAGTTGACCACGAATGAGAGAGAATTTTACTATAACGGTTTCAATGTGACTCTTCCATTCTCACTCTCTATAGTAGGTAATTACATAGATATTGTCTTGAGAACACGCCGACAAGTCTAGAAATTAGACTTGGCGAGACTCAGAATCATTGTTTTTCTTTTTGTAGTATTTTATGTTTTTTTATTATTTTCAAATAAAAAAAAATAAAAAAAAATGAAATAAAATAACGTTTCACATTATTTTGAAAATTCACTCGTTTTAAATTCGTGTTGGACAAAAGTGAACGTTTATTAATTCATCACAGCATAAAAACTTGAACGAAAATATTGTGTTTTGAAGGTTTCATTTTTAATGGCTTTCAAGTGACACGAAACAACTAATCACAATTAATTTATATATTATCAGAAAATATCAACAAGATATGATGTGAAGTTGGTCACGAAAGGCCTTTAGCTAAAAAACTAAAACGCTTTATAAATTATTCAACTCTGTTAAATTTCATTCAGAGATTTGAGGTCTGATAATGTGTTATTATTATTCACCTTTGAATTTTTTTAGCCCACCACTACTACGGAATAGTGGAGAGTTATGGTTATACTTGTACCAAAATATATTATTTTTAATGCCGATGTCCTCAATGGCCCAACAGTAAGATAATTGGTTTATACGAGAAATCGTTAAGAATAGAAGTTGTGTGCGGCACAGCGTCTAGCGACTGCCCTGTCAAATGAATGCATATGCCTCCTAGCGTCCAATCAGCAAGCATCGATCTTTCTGGAATTTTGCGCAAGGGAGGTATTTAACTGAACATACAAGCGACGTGCCAATCTCCCCCCCTTTCTTGTTAATTTCTTATGTTCATCATTTAGTGAATTTGTATTGTATGTATGTCTGAAAAGTCGTAACACAAATATAGTATTTTATATCGTGAGTAATCTTTTAATTTTGCCGATCGCCGTGGCACAGTTGGTAAGCCGTTTGGTTTCTGTGCGGGCGTCCTGGGTTCGATCCCCAACAGAGGAGATATTTATTTAAATTCATTTCTCACGCTAATATTGCTTCTCAACACTGGTTAGGTAGAAGAAATTTCCATCTGCCAATAAACTCGCTACTTGCGCAGGGTGCAAAAAAGTGTTTGTTTTTTTTTTCTCTATACTCTATGGTTTAAGATGGGTCAATGGCAGAGCGGTTAGCGCGCTGGGCTAGTAATCCAGTGGTCGCGAGTTCGAACCCTGCCTCGACCGATTTCGTTCACCCATAGCACAAGCATTTATTTGCTTATTTTAGGGAACGTAGGAAGATGTATATGTACTTGTTTAACAAGGACATATTCATTTAAAAAAAAACGAACCTGGTACCTTTCATTTAATGTAACTGAATGTAGTTAGATCAATTCATTACATAAAGATTCAGTTAGGTTCCATTCTAATTGAATCTGCATATACGGGATTCAAAACTAAAGTGAACCCTAGTAATAATACCACACTCATATTATATGTTACAAAGTGATACTTTATAATATATTATGTACTGTCCAAGTGCCTACTAAAAGTTTCTCTTCAAAGCATTCTTCCAACTATCATCATATGTATATGTGTTTCAGTGCGGGCCGCGAGTAATATGCGTCAAAAATCAAAAAACATATGTTTTTCTTAACATAAAAATACAATACTGGCTATATTATTCGCACACACTGCAATCGATTTTCTCGCTGCGCACACATTGTTTTGATTTATCGAAATAAACACAAGAAAACTGTCATTTTAAACTGTCATTATCAAATGAATGAAAGAAAACTGAAATTTTCTCGATTAGCTGAATTTTTTTTTTATTTAAACAGCTGACCGACAGTAGTCCTACCAAAAATCATTACCCGCAGTCGACAGCAACAATACTTGACAAGTATAAAAATAGAACGAAAATTTATTATTTTTTATTTTATATATAGGTATAATATATCTACACTTCAGACATCAATGTTTTTATTCTGAATGATTTTTTCTGTCAAAACTTTTAAAATGCTCTCTAATTCTGGATTTTTCAAAAATTTATACATTACAAAGGTATATTTACATCTTTAAAATGCAACCTGATATTATCAACCTTTCATGGAGGAAAATAATGTAAGTGTAGATACTCTAGCAATGTTGTGAGGAGTTAGTATTGGCCACGACCCACTCGTTTTAAAATAACTCACCAACCTTTGGACAATTTTCATCTTTGTGTTTTTCTCCCCCGCTTTTTCAAACACTTTTCATATTATCAGCTTTTGACACCTTCGGAAAAAAAACGTTGATTGGAAAATGAAGATTATAATTTTATCCTTTTCAGCCACCCGATAAAATGAAAATTTTATATTTTCAATAATTAAAATAACATAACGGATAATTATAAAATAACTCTTACATTTCGGATTATCGGCTCTTTGGTAAAAAAGAATCTACGCTTGAAATATATTTGATCGGTTAATTGTAAAAATCAACAAATTCTCAATTATTTTCAATCAACTAGAATGCAGAGTCCTAGGTACCTAAATACTTATTCTTAACCTCACTGAAGTATTTAGTATTCTTAAGTTAGTAATTGCGTTGGAAAGACATCACTTATCCAACTGTCGATTCGTTCATGAGAATTCAATTCTCTTAATGAATCGACATCATTAAGCCAAGATGCGTGTACGAAGGAAAATTTTGTATGGTGTAGTGGACTTTTTGCATGCTTATAGCACCAACTAGAGGCCTCGCAGCACATATGTTCTCAGAATTCGGATTAGAACATTTTATGTGAGGTGTGTGTGTGTGTGTGTGTGTGTGTGTGTGTGTGTGTGTGTGTGTGTGTGTGTGTGTGTGTGTGTGTGTGTGTGTGTGTGCGCGCGTGTGTGTGTGTGTGTGTGTGTGTGTGTGTGTGTGTGTGTGTGTGTGTGTGTGAGTCTGTGTGTGTCTGTGTGTCCCCCCCTTATAACTTTTGATCCGCTTAATTTACAGAGCCCAAAATTTTAAAATATATAAAAAAATTACAAGCCTACAAAACTTTATATACTCAGAATTGTGAATTTTTTTTTCAGTCAGGGGTTATCAACTTTTGAAATTTTGATTTATTTTTCCATATATCTCAGATACTATAAAAGCTAGAACGCTGAAAATTGGTATAAACATAGACAAATACAAAATCTGGGTTTTTTTAAAAAAAATCTAGGGTTTCTCAAACATTTTTTATTAAGAAAAATATTTTTTTATGATAAATTTATGAGTTTAACTGCCTATATTTCCAATTTTTTTTAAATATCGAAAAAAGCCGATTTTATATAAAAAATATTAAAATTGTATTAGCACATTGCAAATTTTTTTCAACAATTGAATTTAGTGACGACATTGTTTCATACAATTTGTATGGAAGTAGCCTACTCACAATATCTAAGAAGACTTAATAATTTGATACTAATCTCCAAACATACATACATACCATCATGCTGGTTTAACATTCTAGGTAGGATCAAAGGACTGACCTCCATACTATCCTATCTTGACATACATACCTAGGTACATGTGTTGTATAGAAAACCAAATATCTTGGAATATTAAATGATTTGTATTTATGGGTTTATAGTTTGGTACTTATTCTTCAACTATACATACTATCGCTATCGACAGTTGGATCTCATGTGTTACATGCAACTAGGATCGTTGAATATACTGTTTGGTATTTGATTTGACAAAATTACCAAATTCATATTTGACGAAGTTGTTAAAATCATCATCCATCGAAAACATCTTGAATTTTATTATTAAACCAATTTTAAGGTTCCTCGCGATCAACCTTACTTTTTGACAGTTCGCAAATGATAGTTTACGCCAATGCGCATGCGCTAAGTATTTAGATATGTCTCTGCAATGCAATTCTCATACAAAAACTTCGTAGGATCCTCCAGTTACGAAGCCACGTGATCTCCTAACTTTAGTGAGCGACTGTGCAATGAAAACATGGTTAGTATTCAACCAATGTAGTACATAGGACAAGCAGACATTAATACAACAAATAAACCAAAAATGTTTGATGAGTATTACTGGTTAACAAAACATGAATTGAGAAAAAAAACAATCAGTAGCATAATATTATTTGCTGTAGGAAATGGAACTTGAAAGGAAATGGGACGATATGGGAAGCGTGCGTAAGATCACACAGAGCGATGAGGGAACGTGGCCAAAATGGATAGTTTAAATCTTCTATGCGATGAGTTGAAGAGATCAATGTCATAGAAGAAAGAATCATAATTTCTGCATGCTCTGTATATAAAAGAGTGCTGTGCATAATTTGTGCCACAGATGGGAAGTCTGAATGTATATTTTTTCTAGTTTTTCTCGTCGGTATGTTGAAGAAGGGAATTTTCGCAAGAAGTGCATCGGTGTCAGTAATACTGTTCACTATTTTGTGTAGGAATGTCATGTCAAATACAGTTCGTCTGTATATATGAAAGATTTTCGTTATATTTTACCCGCAATGAAATATAATAAACTGAATTTTGATAAATTGAGGTTTCCATAATTATCGTTAGCTGTCAAATCAAAGACACGTTTAATGTTCGGGTGACAGGCCACTTGGGAGCAAGGTCTTTGATTGAATTATATAATACAAAATTTAATATTCTAATATTAGATATTTACAACCTGAAACGCCCAGACTAATACATAAAGGTCTATATTATGTAAACACATACAGCGGGGAAGGTAGGTGACACTCCTAACAATTCTTAAATTAATCCAAGGTAATTTAATATTATTTTGAAATTGTAAACTATAAACAAGAGTATCCGAATTATGGAAGATGGATCGATACACGTGACATTTTTAAGAGTATTTAAGAATATTTTTTTTTATTTTTTTTATAATGGTTATAAAAATGTAAGCAATTTTTTTTCTCCCTCACTAGGATTACATCCCGTGATGAAGAAGGCATTTTTACAAAAAAATAATGATATTAAAAATACAATAACCTAATAATTTATACAAAAATAATACTCAATTATATAAAAATAAAATACACTTTATATAAAATCACAGCAATAACAACAATAAAAGTAATAAGGTCAAACAACAACCATGATCCACAGTAAACAACCAAGGTACATGTACCCATAGATAACATGCGCCATCCGGATAACATCTTCCGTTATTCAAAATAATAATAATAATAATGAACACTTCCTAGCACCCTGCGCAAGTGACGAGTTTATTGCCGTATGGCAATTTCTTCCAACTAACCAGCGTTTCCAGCCCAGAGAAGCAATATTAAACTCGTCAACTACTTTTAGAATCATCCTCCCGAATGAGCGTTCAAACTTGGCTCCTTGGTACGTTTTGGCTGTGTGCACAAAACATTTAGTTGCACAAAACCAAATGATTTGTCAGTTAATTTTACATTGTCAACCATCGAAACCCTCATGGTTTATCTGAGGTTGACGAGTTCAGTGTTTGGTAGTTTTAATATACGATGCAGGTTCCAACCTACATCAGCCGAGCAATATATTTCTTTAAGTAGTTTAAATATATTTCTTTGAGTACCTAGTTTAACTGTCGAAGGTTTTTTTCTACGTGAGTTTACTTTTAATTGATTAATGTTATCATGTTCGTCCAATTATTTCTTTATTATTTCCATCAACGGCTAAATAGCCTTTTACTATGAATATTTTTTTTCATATTCTATAAAGTCTTCTTTCTTCAAGTAACACGCCGTCTCTCAATCTTGCCCTTAGCAACAATTTGAGGACCTCATATTTAAAAAGCGTAGATTGGAGACTTTGCAGATCTTTATACGTACATATTAAGAATTTCTGCTGGTGTTAGCTCTTTTCAGAACTTCTATGTTGCTCTCTAAATCATTTCAAGTTATGCGAAGCATTCCCCTGTGTAGCCACATTTCGAAAGCCTCTAAATGATTCATCGTGTACCTTCACTGTCCAAGTTTCTGATCCATACAGGATAAAATTTGCTGCCTATGCTTAAGTTTTTTTTAACAAATTCTTTATTTCTCTTAAAAAAATAACATGTTATAGAAAAATATTAATAACATAATAATCCTTTAAATTTATTCAAAATATATGAGATGATCTATGTATGCAGATGAAGTGTCGGATTATTTCCAAGATGTGACGTTAGGTTCTCTCTGCCTACCACAATAGAAACATCGAGAGGGTAAGTTTTAATGCCATTGGTTAAAATGTATGCTTTTAAATATTATCAGCTTGTGTCCCCTTCGTAATTGTGACGTAACATCGCTCCTGACTTATGTGCAATTTATTAAAGACCACTTGTTTCCGGAACATACATATACCAAATATATGTGTATGTAGTATGTACATATATGTGGCTTAATAAATCTCTTAACACTTTAACACTATTCAAAGTAAATAAATCCATGTCTGACTTGTCTTTGTAAATTATGTTTTTTTTTTCTCTCCTACATGAGTCTTTATTGTTTTTCCATTTATTTTACATAGGTACCATTGATTGTTTTAGCATATTTTTACAAAATGTTTATTGTTTTGGCATTAATTTTAAATTGCATTGATTGTTCTAGCAAATTTATTACATAGTGTTTATTGTTTTTCCATTTATTTTACATAGGTACCATTGATTGTTTTAGCATGTTTTTACAAAACGTTTATTGTTTTGGCATTAATTTTAAATTGCATTGATTGTTCTAGCAAATGTATTACATAGTGTTTATTGTTTTAGCATTTCTTTTACATGGCATTGATTGCTCTAGCATATTTATTAGGTACATAGTGTTAATGTTTTGACATTTCTTTTACATTGCATTGATTGTTCTAGTACCTATATTTATTACATTGTGTTTATAGTTTTAGCAATTCTTTGACATTGCATTGATTGTTTCTAGCATATTGATTACATAGTATTTATTTTTTTTGACATTTTTTTTACATTGCATCGCTTGTTTTTGTATATTTTTTACAAAGTTATTATTATTTAGGTATTTCTTATATATTTTTATATTATTGTTTCTGTATTTTTCTGTATTTTTTTACATTGTTATATTTATTCTTGCGTTTCTTTAACATTGTATTGATTCTGCTATTTTAAGTTTAATAGTCTATTTATTTATATTATGTAAAGAAGTATTCACCTTACACCCTGCATTTCATAAAAAAATCTTTACTTAGTCTACTGTGTACTTTTTCCATTCTATTTTCTTTAAGTACTGTGTGGGGAAACTAACTTTTATTATAATGAAAATTTATATTGTTTAGCAAGGAAAACTCTTTAACTATGGCGACTTTTTTATATTACCTACCCACCTTTCACAAATGTCTTTCTTAAATATTTATTTTTGTCGATAAAAATATCATTTGAATCCCGACAGGGAAAAATCCAATGTTTGCGTATATATAATTAAAAAAATATTCGATTTACACATTGGTACATGTAGGTAAAATAAGCCAAAAATAAAAAATAGTATTTCTGGCGCAGTTCGGGGGTGACATCTATGCGAGACACCTTCACCTCATTTATAAGGAATGTTGCTTTCATTGTTTACAAATAAACTAATTTCTCAATAGATGGCGTTCCAAAAAAGGTTTCTTTGTTACTTCATAGATGGCAATAGTATTATTCCTTATTTTCAGCAGGGGCGTGCGTAGAACCTTCGGACTAGGCAAACCCTGAAAGAAAATTGGGATATGTCGCAATTTTTTTTAACATCTTTGTTCATTTGAGTGGCCATGAAAATTTTTATAATCACATGCCAAAATAATATTTACATTTGTGGCCTTATCAAGCATCGTATCCACAAACGGTTCAATTTTCTAATCTTGTAGCATGGTTTCAATAAAACAGACAAAAAAATATTAGGTCTTGAATTTCTTAAAAATAATAATCATAGGCAAGCCAAGATTTTCGGCTTCTATAAACAATTCCGCTACTGATTTTCAGGTGAATCGTTACACATTATTCAAATATACCCCAACCTGACTAGGAACATTGCTTGTTTTGGGGAATAAACTTCATGATTTGCATAGTGTGATTTTAATATTTGACAAAACAGGAACTTTTCAGCTGCCCCAGAAGCAATATAAAGTGTATAGTAGAGAACTAAAAGGCGGAAAGAAAAAATTCTGGCAAATAAAGAAAGAGTATATCTAGGTTATAACAAAACGATTTCAAACAAAGCAAGAGTTTATATAAATAAGAACAAAACTATTCCGAATAAAGAAAAGAGTTTACATATTAACAAAACAGTTTAAATTTGTAAACAAAACCACCCAATAATCTCTAGCGAAAATCTTAAATACACATAGATTCTCGCCCATCTGATTGTGGTTTTCGTTTACTATAAAAAAAGAAACTTTTGTTTTCACTAACTGCGTAGATTAAACAAAATATTTTTGAGGAACAAGAAGATATTGAAGTGAAACAAAAAAGAATGGGGCTCACTTTATTTTACTACTTTGAAAGTCAACCATTACTGTTAAATTAATATTTTTAATATTTTGAGTTAACTTTAATTGCTATACAGTCAATTTTCATCTGTCCTGAGGAAGAATCATCATCATCAGCCATTATTCGTCCAGTGTTGGACATAGGCCTCCCCTGTCAACCTCCATGCTTCCCTATCCCTCGCCACCCTGTGCCATTGACCTCCTGCCACTCGTTTTATGTCGTCAGACCATCTTGTTTGCGGTCTGCCCGGGTTTCTGCGTCCAGTTCTCGGTCGCCACTCCAGGGTGCGTTTGGTCCATCGATCATCTGCTGTCCTTACTACATGGCCAGCCCGATTCCATTTTAAGGAAGCTACCTTGTATGCAACATAGGTAACTTTTGTGCTTTCTCCTATCCATTCGTTGCGTTTTTGATCTCGAAGAATGAGGAAGAATGAATCACTTTAAAACCGATCATATCAAATAACTTGTTCGAGATTCAAACATTTGCTTTTGAAACAAGTTTTCGATGTAGAGAGACAGTTTTTGCACGCTATGACCAATGTCAAATGTCAATGTGGCGAAAAAAATAGCGGAGTTGGGCGGGTGGAGTTGGAACGAAAAGTGGAACGCGGGTCATATACCTATATCGGATGTCGGACGGACGATGGACAAAAGTTGTGATGGACTAGAGGCCAAGAACAGGAAGCAGAAGCGTGGGAAGGCCCCAGACCAGATGGTCCGATGACATCAAAAAAGTGGCAGGTCCAGAATGGCGAAGAATGGCACGGGATTGAGACTAGTGGAAGTCCAAGCGGGAGGGATTTGTCCAATACTGGACTCAAGAAGAGGATGAGTAAGTAAATAAGTAAGACCAATGACAATACTCTTCTTTGCATCCTGTACAGAGAAAACGTATATAATAACAATTTGGATAGTGAAAATTGCGCAGAATTCGTGAAGAAGGAATAACAAATATAAGTTTTTGTGATGTACATAGGTTAATTAAAGAAGAATAATGTTCCTCAATTTATTGTCCTTTGAAGGTCGATCGATTTGACCAATATAGGCTGTATGAAATTAGACCCTTATTAAAAGACGAAACGATTGTCTTATAGATGGAGAGATAATCTATATAGTTCGATGTAGTTTTTTGCAGTCTTACTCCGTCGAACCAATATCATCAACACGCACTACCTCTTTATTTGATCACATGAATCGGACGTCATCCCTGTAGATGCATTGCTTTTAATGAAAAATAATGTGGATTTTTTTAAGGATGTTCATATTTTTATATTTTATTTTAGACATACAAAAGTTCCTTGAAGGTTTACGGATTCCTTCTTTATTTAGTTTGACTACGAATGCCACAACCTTCCCTTCAATCTTGGCACTCAACAGACTAAGAACAAGCGTCACCCTCTGCTACAGTAACCTCAAAAAATGGGGCTACAGAGAGGAAGATACCTGTGAGTGTGGCACTTTGCAGGACAACTCGCACCTTCTCTCATGTCCATTGATTGGAGTTACATGTACACATGAAGACACCGTGACAGCGTAGGAAAGCGGCATACGGGTGGCCGAGCACTGGAGTGTTCTAATTTGATGGTATTCCGGACACGGAAAGTAAGTAAGTAATCTTGTTGTCCTTTTTCTTCTTCTGAATTTTGAGTACCTACCTATTAATTTTTAATAGCAATTGTTTTATACTGTGCAGTTTAAAAAAAATGTCATATCCGCAAACAAAATTGGTCTATGATAATATATATTGTTAAAATTGAATTTGTTGTTATATTTATTTGTATGACTGTATGTTTATTAGGTTTAAATAACTGATTATGTTAGCAATGATTTTTTTTATTTGTAATGATTAGTATAACTGAAACTCTCTTGCATTCTTTACATTAAATAAAATATATTCCATTGCTTTGCTAATACTTCATCTTTTATGTTGACCTTTGGCTGCTCCAATCCCAGCTATCCCTCAATCTTTAAGGGTACATTTTGAGATAACGAATTAGTTTTAATATTATTAGGCGATATATTTATAATGCAAGTGCCGTTTCCACATTAAGACCGCTTGACATTGACCTAAGAAACTGTTGATAGCCAATCATCTATCTTCATATACTTACATTATGAAAAATTTCAACCCTTAATCTCAAGATAAATACACAAAAATATATGCAGGTACCATTATCCAGCTGAAGACGACGCAATTTAATTTATTTTCTTGATTTATTTCGTGATTTTTGTTTAGTAAATATAATTCAAAATGACCTCCTATGAAAATTTGTTTTTCCTGCGGTCTCTGACCTCTTATAACAAAAAAATTAAAGGAAGAGGAAAAACATAATGACTCCCTGGCTCGTTGAAAAAGTAAAATTCAAAATATTCATCGTATTTTCTTCTTCATGCCTTCTTTGTGAACATGCGGGTCAAGGCAATCCCATTTCATTTTTTCTTAACTTCGAAATATTGTTTCAAGGCAAATATGAAACTATTTACGAAACGTAACTAATTTTTACTAGCAATCGATGTTTACCTACCAGACGTGCTGATTTTGGGCACATCTTGTTTTTTTAGCTACAACAGATTCAATATTATTTTATTAATAATGTGTCAGTTTAAAACAAAAAAAAGGTGATATAAGTCTTTACTGAAAAGGGCTAAACTGTGAATTACATATATCGGTATAGATAATCATAAATAACAGCAAATTAACGAGCATTGTAGGTTTTGAAGAGGCCATTTATACATAACCTAAAAATACGTACCTATTTTGAAATAAAATTATGTTTAATATGTTAAACAGTGTGTTTCTAAAAAAAATATATATTAAAATCATTTCTTAACCGAATACCTCTTAAACAATTTTCAAAATATAGTATAAATTTCTTGTAAAAAATATTAAAAATATCCTATTTAACAGCAATGTATTACTTGATTACGTCGTAAAAAAAAATATTTTTTATTCTTAAAGATTTTTTTTATTCATTTGAAGTCACGTTTGTACTGGAAATTCAAAAAAATCATTTAATTATGTGTTTCCGATCATTTGAATCATGTACAAACTCTTTTTTTGAGCACGCGATACCTACCCTTACTAACACGGAACTTCATAGGCCCAGTATTTCAGTCGGCCCTTAGGAGTTTAACTCAAGTTTAACAAAAATATTGCGTATTTCAGTACCTAATCTTCCCTTAAATACGTCACTAAACGACAAATATTTAACTCAACGTTTCTGGCGGATCGCGTGTCTTAATCTTGAGTTAAGTATTATTTCTAGTCTTTTTCGCCAGGTGGCGTACTAATCGCCGCACGCTTTAATGTTTTATTTCATTTTATACTACAAATAACTATGCATAATAATTATAATCATGATTTATTTTTGTTGTTAAAATAAAAGACTTGATATAGAAGTGGTTCATGTATTTAATATTTATTTTATTTTTTACATAATTACGATGTATTGCCTGACTTACTTACTTATCGAGTCCGGAACTCAGATACCTGACGACAAACGAAATAAACTGTCAGCCATAATGAAACGTCAGGTACGCAACTTTATTTTTGCGATGTTTTTCATCCCACTTTTAAATTGATCCATCCTGTTTCTATATATATATATATATATATATATATATATATATATATATATATATATATATATATATATATATATATATATATATATATATATATATATATATATATATATATATATATATATATATATATATATATATATATATATATATATATATATATATATATATATATATATATATATATATATATATATATATATATATATATATATATATATATATATATATATATATATATATATATATATATATATATATATATATATATATATATATATATATATATATATATATATATATATATATATATATATATATATATATATATAAATATATATATATATATATATATATATATATATATATATATATATATATATATATATATATATATATATATATATATATATATATATATATATATATATATATATATATATATATATATATATATATATATATATATATATATATATATATATATATATATATATATATATATATATATATATATATATATATATATATATATATATATATATATATATATATATATATATATATATATATATATATATATATATATATATATATATATATATATATATATATATATATATATATATATATATATATATATATATATATATATATATATATATATATATATATATATATATATATATATAAATATATATATATATATATATATATATATATATATATATATATATATATATATATATATATTTATATATATATATTTATGTATATTATTTGGCTGTTTTAATATATCATTATTACAATGATAATGAACACTTCCTTGCATCCTGCGGAAGTGGCGAGTTATTTGTCATATGGCAATTTCTTCCAACTAACCAGTGTTTCCAGCCCAGAAATGAAAAACATTTGCGAGAGAAATGAATATTAACAAAATTCTCTTCTGCTGGAGATCGAGCCCAGAACGCCCGCACACAGGTCAAATGGCTTACCAACTATGCCATGGCGGTATATCATATTTTCAATCACATCGATTTAGATTAACTTTATATACCCCTTCAGAAGTATGTATGAAAATGGTGGATGAATAAGATTATGACATCGAAAGAAAAGTCATGGCAGGAAACAGAATAAAAAGCCAAATTTTCCATTGACAATGAGGTTGTAGTGCCAACCTAAAAGTAATAATAAATTAAACCAATTAATTTTAAAATTTAAATAAATTAGGATTAAAAATCTTATAAATGAAAGAATAATGAATCAAGGCAGAAAGGTAACTGCATGAATGAGATACGAAAGATGTAATACAAAATATTGAGGACATTTAGGAAGAAAAATATATAAAGGATCAGAATATTTGGCTTTTGGCTTTCTCTACCTTTTTTGTCAGAAATACGAAGTGATCATACGAAATTAATACATATATAAATGTACGCAAACTTTAGGTTACTTAATTAAAAAAAAATTTAAATGTTTTGAAAATACTCATCCAATTTTAAAAATCAATTGAATTAATTTTAGTAGCGATTATTTGTATAAAAAATAAGGCAATTTGTCACGATTTTGTGTGAATGAATATATCACGTTGCACAAAGGGTCTTTTCAACAACCGTTACCATAAGAGGGGTATCCACTCAACTGTTTTTGTGCACAAAACCGAAACTCGACCAAAAAGCTCTCCGGGTAGCTTTTTGTAGCGCCGACTGAAAATATGGCAAAACTTTCCCGTATAACATGACGCATTTAGGAGTTTGGAAAAGTGGGAAAATACCTACATACAAGGATAATGACAAAGTTTAGAATGCAAGAAAATGATTTATTGAGTCCATTAAATTCGTTCTTGTATTTCGTTTCCAAACATTACCTGATAAATCGCTTCGAAGAAGTGTAGAAAAGAGAAAAAACGGATTCAAGGATCTATGATTATGTCTTTTAAGCCAAGACATCTGCTCCCTGCCCACACGATCCACGTTATTTGTTATTTTCAACTTCAAATATACATATTTTATGTATGTATTTGAAAAAAACCGAGGACATCATGTGATGGGCTTAGACGACTGTAACACTGGGGCAGTGACAGAATACCCCTCATCTCTCTCTGCCTCGCTGCTCTCGTTGCCGAGGGTCGTGAACATCTTTTTTCCTTGTTCTTATAACATTGTGGACTGTCATCCTCCACCTATACAGACATTCAGCCGTTTGCATCGCTCTAACTACCGATGTTCCCGTGGCAGCCTTTTTTTTTGTTTAAGGCAATTCACCCTGTAAAGAGTGCTATGTACCAATTATTTCAAGTCAGAGGAGAATGGTTAATTTTATTATAAATTTATGTCATTCAATGAAAGGAATTTTGAAATAACGGACAGTACACGTTTAGAATGCAAGAAAATGATTTATTGAGTCCATTAAATTCGTTCATGTTTTTCGTTTGTAAGATGAAAATAAATGCTCTAAGGTGGTTCGGCCAAATAGAAAGAATGAGTGATGACCGTCTGACAAAAAAAGTATACAAGGCTGATAAAAGAGGAATGAAAAGTAGAGGTCGGCCAAGAAAGAGTTGGCACGATCACATAAATGGGATTTTGAAAGATGGAGATGTTAGAAGTAAGAATAATAGAAGAGCGTGTATGAGACGATGTATGGACGTGAATGAAGCGAAGAATGTATGTCAAGAGAGAGGAGTCTGGCGTTCGGTTCTCTCTGCCTACCCCAAATAGGGAAATGGCGTGATGGTGTGGTATGGTATGGTATGGTACACGTGAATTATTAAGAGGCAAAAGATGTTGGATATTAAGTGGAGATTGGTGAGTGATTTTAATTAATTGTTTGTATACATTTTGTTTGTATATATTTTGTATATATTTAAGTGGCAGCCTTGATTTGATCATTCCATCAAGAGGGAGATCTTCCTCTACCTCTAATGCTCCACTTCCTAAGAGAACTAAATTGTTCAACTATGTACATAAATATCAGTGATCTACATAATATTACAAGGGGAAGAAAAAGAAATTTGCTATTGTTGTGGATCTGAGGAAGCAGATCCTCAGGCTGCCTGTATATATCCCCACCAATGGCACCCCGAATCATTTCTCCTATGCTATAGTCAAATAAACACGGGGTCACCACTTTAGGTACCTATTGAGTTATCTACAGTGTGTGTTCAATTGAAATTTTAAGAGTTTTTGGTTTAATTGCTATGAGAACTGCCTGGGACTGCCTTTTTTGGATATATAATAATGTATAGGCAGCCCGAGGGGCAGCCTTCTCAGGTCCCCAACACTATCCTAAATTTCTTCGAAAACTCGCTCCATTGTATCGAAACGATGGAAAAATAAAACGGTGGAAAAATAAAATGATGAAAAAATAAAACGGTAGTTAATATAAAAATCATATCTCACAATAACTTGTCATCTTTGATTTCTGAAATTCGAAAGAAAAGGAAGATTTCGCGCAAATTTTCCTTCAAGAAAAAGACACAATGATTTTTGTGAATTCATACTAATCAGTTAAAAGCCATTTAATATTTCTTGGATTATTTATTGTAAGTATTCTTTGAAATATAAATCAGTCAAGAGACCTTTAAGTATAAAAGCCTTCCTTAAATAAAAATGATATTGTAAAATTCACCCACAGTATTACTTATTCGTATGTACACTGATGTTAAGTTTTCTCAAGTGAGCTAAATATTTATGGCTCAGTTAAGTAGTATATTATGTGACTACGGTCTAAGAGGTTTCGGTTCCGATTCTGGAACCGTTTAGTTAATTTCTATATTAAATATGTCTGCTCATTTTGCATTTTCAAAAATAAAATGAGAAATCTCCTCTGTAACGACGATATCAATCTGAAACTACGCCAAAGGATGATCAAATGCTATGTATGGTCGGTCCTGCTCTACGGTGTTGAGGCATGGACCCTCAATGTTGGTACCATAAATCGCCTGGAAGCGTTTGAAATGTGGATTCATCGTAGAAAGCTAAGGATATCCTAAGCTAAGCTCAGGACAATTGTTCACGACAGTCAAGCTTTCATATTTTGGTCACATAATGAGAGGCTAAAAATAGTCGATCGTACAGTTGATCATAAAAGGAAATATTGAGGGCCGTAGAGGGGTCAGCAGGAAGCAGCTATCCTGGCTCCGTAACATTCGGGAGTGGACTGGAATGAGGCGTGTGGAGGACTTGTTCCGCACCGCACAGGACAGTTAAAAGTTTCTCCCGAGTGATCGTCAACGTCGGGGGGACCCGACAGGACACATAGAGAAGAAGAAGAAATAAAAAAGTCACCTCAATGAGCATATTCGTTCCTTGTATTGTGTAAATGACTAACAGGTTAATAAGAGTACAGTTTTAATGAAGGTGTGTGTGATGTAATAAAATGGTAATGTCAGATAATGATAACTTTATAAATCAGAGTTTCAACTTGAATATTTACCGTGTTCTTAATTTATTGTTAAACCAGTGTTTTTGTTTATTTTTGTCATGTTTTCAATAAATTACAATAAAAATACAATAAAGGGTGGATAGTCGTTATTTTTTTTTTCTCGTTTTGGCCATAAGGGGTATTCTACATACACAACCGTTAAAAACAACCACTTCGTGTAATAAGAAGGAAATGTCAAAACGTCACAATTTTCCTTCCTTAATTTCACTACATCGCCTCATTCAGGTTCACGCAATGTCTTTAATACTCTCGTTAATTATTCATGTATTACATAAGTATATTGATATTGCTTTTCAAATTTATTTATTTATTTATTTATTTCATCTCACAAATAATATTTTGAATATAACTTACTTACTTATCGGGTCCGAACTTTAGGCCTTGCCACTCCAGTATGCAGCGACGCATATCGCCTTGTCATTTGCCATCAGAAGGTCATTCACATTACATGCACCTTGCATCAGGGGGCATTGCAATAGGTGCGAATCATTCTGCACCTCCCCGCAGTCGCAGCTCGTGTCCTCCCCATCCAAAAAGCCCCACCTCTGCTGGTTACTCTTGCACCTAGTCACCCCAACCATTATTTTGAATATTAATACACAAATGTATTCAACCTCACTAGGAAAAAACCTGTATCGAGGTTAAATATAATCACATTTTTGTGAGCGACATACATACAGAGTTTACTGAGTCTAACATTTGACAACAATATTATATAGGTATATATCGATACAAAACAACATGTATAAAGTGTATGGGGCGACCATGATTAATACAGATGAAGAAAAAATATAAAAGAAATAAAAATTATAAAATAAAAAATCGCTTTTAATAATTAATAAATATCATTTCAAGCAAGCCCTTGGATAATCTTGTACAAAACATAGATACATATCATCACGGCATATCCAACAATGTGGGGTTACCAGCGAAAGATGTGCGGGACTGCATTACCTTGTAAAAGGTAGCACAACAGATGATTATAAATTCCACATCAAAGTCAAATTTATTTGAAATTATTGCTATCGGTTTCAAATTTATTTGAAATTACAAATTGTTAAAATTTTGGAAAAAATAGATTTTAAAAATGCAAGTGAGAAATTATTAACGATTTATATTTATCTTGGATGACACAGGGCCGGTATTACAGTCTCAGTTTAAGAGCTAAACTCAAGTTTTACAAAAATATAGCGTATTACAGTGTCCGTTTAGGCCTAATCTTCCCTCAAATACGTCACTAAAATGACAAATATTTAACTCAAAGTTTCTGGCGGATTAAGTACTGTTTCTATCACTAGAGGCGTTAGGCAACGAGTGTAGTTTCAGTGTTCTATCACTAGAGGCGTTAGTTGTATCGACGGTGGCGCCACACAACAAAACAAACTGACAGCCATATTGAAACGAACATGGGCATTTAAAAGCATTATTTTGGTGAAAAAATTAAATTAACCATGTTGGATAGTAAAACAATAGTATTTCAAAGCGTAGCGTCCCGTTTTGTAGTTCGTATTATTTGAGGTTATTTAAAATTTGACAGATAATAACCACAGAAAAAGTAGAATATGTCTATAATTGAAGATTTAGTAACTGACATGTCATATTGCACTGTAATACGGAAATGGATTCAATCTCCCCTTAACATTAATCTTGAGTTTAACAAACTCAATGAGTTGAGGGCCAACTGTAATATCAGGCCGTATTATCGTCAAATGATTTTTTTTAACGCATACCAAACCGTTCCGGACGCAGCGACTTAACCGACCGTATGGCCCACCCCTTACGATTCGGTTCAATTTCAAGGCGTCTTTTTTCGTGCGTTATAAATCGCGTGTGTTACTCAATTAGGGTCTTAATTTATTTTTATAAGAAATTCGCGCTACAAATGGATGCCATAACGTTTCATTACGCGAATATTTGTTGTATATTTAACGTCACAAAAGTTCCTAATTTGCTTCATAAATTATTCGAATAAATTATTCAAAACGGCCCAACACTTTACATAGGCCGACCAGCTTGGACTTATTATATCGACTTATTATATCGAACTCGATATATTAACTTTCCACTTATAAATCAACAAATCTATATATGAATGGAACTTAAGACGGAGGAATATGAGATTTGGCATACGTAGTTATAATTTATATGGAGGAGTGCGGAAAGCTAAATTTAAATAAATAAATAAATAAATATCTGCTTTGAGATACCGGCTTAGAATAGTGCTTCCACTCTTTTCTATTATTGTTTTCGAGTGTCCCGCAAGAGTCGGGTACTTAATCGAAAATACAACAGGCAACATTAACAACTCACATAGTTCATGAATGAGGTTCATCACCCATTGTGTCTTTTTAGTGAGACGAGACTGGCGTATGGGTACACACCCATGTGTCGTGTTCCCTTTTATATAAAATATGTTTTATGAGGTTATGTGCACCCGCACACCTGTCGCTGAGTACCACACGTTGTGGCATATGCCGTGGTGGTATGAATCAATGAGTGAATGAATAAATTAAATTTAAAAAAAAATCACGTTAAACCATGCATCGGTTTCTTACAAACTGCCAATATCATACGACTTATGTCAAACTCAGTTGTTCTAAATTCAAATACAAAACATGTTAAAAAATACAACAGAATCTACTGTGAAACTATATAAGTGGTATTTAAACAATTACACTTTGTAATCATGTGAAAAGAAAACTATGCACCCCTTGATGAATAAATGAGGTTTTTTAGCATAGATCAGGGGGGCAAGTCTGGTCAACCGTAAAAATAAAAACCATCCATGTTTACCCAGATCATGGATATAATTAGCATATGGAGTTCTATAATATGTTAGGATATTATAGAACTCCATATGATAATTATATCCATGATGTGGGTAATCATGAGGGTTTTGATTTCGACGGTTTGACCAGACTTGCCCCCTGGTCCAATGGCTTTTCGAACTTTTTCGAATTTAATAAACTACTATAATTCGTAAAAATATTACCCTCCATTTATTTGGTACTTGTTAATTATGGGGACTCTATGTACCTACTGTAACCAAACATTTTGAACAAATATTATGTTGTACGTGTGTTAAAATTCATCACAACGTCGGTTTCTAATAGGGTAGGAGTTTTGTCGGTTATGGGTAGGAGTTTTGGGATTTGTTATTTTTTTGCTTAAATTTGTAATACCACTCGCTCTAGCGATTACCAATAGGTAATCGCTAGAGCGAGTACACAAATGAAACATGAAAAAATAGTAATTTCAATCTAAATGTTATTTTTTTGACAAATTCATAACGTCTAAATAGAGACGAAGTTGAAGTATTATAAAATAACCAGGAAACCAAGGCACCTACAGGGCTTACGACCTGTCATCGGCTGGTTTACGCATAGGTTTTCATATAATACACTAGATGTCGTATTTAGCAAATTTTGTATGAATCGAATGTCAGTCATTTTTCAGGGGGGATTTTTGACGTTTTGGTTCCAGACCACATCGTTTTTCTATAGAAAATAACGACTAATGTAAATTGTTTTCGGATTTATTTGTCTAAAATACATTTTAATTATTAATAATTTAGAGAACATTTATCTAGGATGTGTTAAAATGTAAGGAAAACTGAAATAAGTTGCCAACCAAAACGTCAAACTCGCGATATTCCGTGAATCACTTTTTGCACAGAGTACTACATCTAGGTATATTATAGTAAAAATCTATGGGTTTAAGTTATCATGCAAACTTCTTCTTCTTCGGGCTCCTCTCTTACCAACTCCATTTTATAAAAAAAAATCATATATTTTATATTTTGTTTTTATGCTTTAAGGTAAATAAAATGTTTGTACATGTAACAAGGAGATGAAAAAATTCAAAATAAAGTGTTATTCAATATAGAGCACCTTAAATTTACAAGTAGGTTCCATTTATTATGACGTGACTTAGAGTGACATTTTGGCTTTGCGAAGATAGCACGTAGTCACGCATGAGACACATGTCATAAATATTTTCTTGAAATATAATAGACGTTTAATTTTGATTGTAATAATTATTCAAAAAAAAATATTAGACAACTGATATTACTGTTTATATACTGTTTATATAAATAATTAACGAGCGTGCATGTGAACGGAATGGAGACATCTAGGATTCCTCACATAGCGCTAATGGCCGACCCTAAGAGGTGGATGGATACTGGGAGTCATCCTCGCAAGGCAACAACATCTCTTTCAACAACAGGCTTCAAGGCCTAGCAAAAGAGGAAGAAGAAGACGTATCAATGAAAGTAAAAATCTCAAAAATTCCTTTGTAATACCTAAATATATTTCACAAGCTTTTTGACTGAATTATTTATCGACCTCAATACAGGAAAGTGAGGTCGATAATTGTATAATATTCTTCTTCTTCTTCTTTTTCAACCATCTCTCCACTGCTGGATGTAGGCCTCTTCTAAAAGCTTCCACTCGTCTTTTTTCTGGGCTTTTCGAACCCATCCGCTTCCAGCGACAGGGACAATATCATCGGCCCACCTTTTCTGGGGCCGGCCTATTCCCCTTTTCATATCCCATGGTCTCCAATTTAGGTGCCCATCTGTCCGTACCCTGTCTGTCTGACCTGCCCATTGCCATTTAAGTTTTGCAACTCGATCCATGACATCAACAACTTTTGTCTGGCGTCTGATTTCTTCATTTCTAATTTTGTCTCTTAGACTTACGCCTATCATTTGCCTTTCCGTGGATCTCTGAGTGCATTTTAGCTTATGTATGGTCCTCGCAGTTAGCGTGATAGTTTCCAGACCATACGTAAGCACAGGCAGGATACATGTTTCAAACACTTTTCTTTTCAGACATGTGGGAATATCTCTGTTTTTTAGGACATGTTTAAGTTTCCCAAAGGCTGCTCAACCTAGTTCGATCCTTCTGAGTATAATATTATGAAATGTTTATTTAATGATTAAATAAATAAATATATTTTCATTTAAATCTGTTCGCCCTTGAGAGATTCAATGCGATGGCTCGCCTTTATAATTTTTTCTATTTGTTATTCAAATATTGATATTTTTATATCATAACATTGTAACGAATGTATATTTTTTATCTTTTTTTATACTACCGTATAAAATAAAATTTAGCTCATAAAAATTATAATTTTATCGTCGATCCGGTCTTAGCTTAATTATATCGGTCTATTTAAATAATTGCTCTATCTCTGTATTTTTACACAATTTGAATTTAAAAATGCCCACTCAAAATTAACTCGGAGGAAAAAATAATTTCACCGAAAATATATTTTTTAAATTGAATTACAGCCCAAATGTTCGAATCAGCACAATCGGTTTTTGTGACGTCACGAATGACCTTTTCATTTTAATCTTTTAAGTTGAAAGTAGGAAAAATATATAATGTCTATATTCGTTTGTTACTCATGACATGGGATTACGTTTTATTTGAATCCCGCCACCTCCCGTCGAAAAATGCATAGTTTAGAAACGAAAAACTGACATTCTTCTTGTTTCAATTTATTTTAATTTGCACTGTTTCTCAAAAATGAAAGCGAATGCCCTGAGATGGCATAGACATATTCAAAGAATGAACGATGAACGGTTGACCGAAAAAATATACATGGTGTGAACAGCAGGGTCCGCCCCAGAAAGAGATGGCTTGACCATTTGAATGATATTTTGAAACATAAGGAGCTTGAACAATCGACGAACATGTATGAGACGATGCACAGATGTAAAGGAAGCCAATAATGTATGCAAAAATAGAGGAGTATGGCGCTCGGTTCTCTCTGACTTCCTCGTATGGGACATGGCGTTATGATATGTATATGTGTTTAGCTTCTCGGGTAATTAACAGATACAATGTCAAATATCATTTATTCGACACGCACCCAATAACAAGTTGCCACATTCGGGAAATTTATGATTTTTACAGATCCATACAGAAAACATAATCAAATCCTTGCCTCTACCGAACTATTAATCCGAGACATTTGAGCTCAGGAGTCAAATATCTAACCAATTGAGCCACGAAGGCTAGTAATTGAGCGAAGAAGGTTAGTAATACTTACTTACTTTCCGTGTCCGGAACACCATCATATTGGTTGGTGCTCCGGTGGTGGAAGGATTGGCCGGCATTCTGCCGTTTCCAGGGACGCCCGATTGCTTTTCCGAAGTTAACCGAAACTCAATCTACGTGGAGGCTCCTTCCGTGTCCCCAAGGTTAGTAATAGATTGTGAAGTCATTTTGCGAAATATGAACTTAATTCAATAATCTCGACTGTCCTCGTAGCAATGGCAAGCATGGAGGATGGAAAATCCAGACCTTATTAAATTTACTAACGATATTAAGATTGTGAAGAACACAAAAGAGTTCGTGTACCTCGGAAGAAGGATCTCTTGGGATGGGAGAACAAGGAAAGAAGTTGACAGCCGAATACACCAGGCAAGGCTGGCTTTCAACAAGAAGTCGAAGGTCCTTGAGTCAAACAACTTAGACTTGAAGCTCCACAAGAGACTTACAAAAACATATGTGTGGAGCATACTGATGTATGGCTGTGAGACATGGTGTCTTGCCGAAAGAGACAGAAATAGACTAGAGGCTTTCGAGATGTGGTGTTACAGAAGAATACTGGGAATTTCCTGGAGAGACCACATCACGAATGCCGAGGTTCTCAACAGAGTTGAAGAAGGGAGACACCTACTCAAAACCATCTCCGAGAGACGTGCTCGCTGGATTGGTCACATCTTGCGCCACGAGGGTCTCCTACATGACCTAATTGAGGGAATGATTGAAGGGACAAACCACAGGGGGCGCCCTCGACGGTAGTATTTGGCCCAGGTGTGCGAGGACATGAAAAGCACCACAAATGTTGAGCTGAAGAGGGCTGCAGAGGATAGAGAAAAGTGGAAACGAGATGTAGACTTCTTCTGCAAACCAATCCGCAGGATTGAGACTTTTGAAGATGATTATTAAGATCCATCTGTTTTTCCTACCCAGAATATGAAAACAGCATGATGGTATGTATGTATGTTTAAAGATTAAGTATCAAACTATTAAGTCTTCTTAGATATTGTGCATACAAATTGTATGAAACCATGTCGTCACTAAATTCAATTTTTATAAAAATTGTTAAAAAATTCAGAGATGAAATACAACAATGTTGATATTTTTTATAGCAAATTAAAATATCCAACTGTGGTGTTTCGACTTTTTTTGATATTTTTAAAGTTTTTGGAAATTTAGGCATTTAAACACAAATTTATCATAAAAAAATGTATTCCTTAATAAAAAATGTTTGAGAACTCTGAAATATTTATACCGATTTTCAGCGTACTAGCTTTTATGGTTTTTGATATATATGGAAAAATAAAATAAAAATTCAAAAGTTGACAACCCCTGACTGAATCAAGAATTCAAAATTCTGAGTACAAAAGTTTTGTAGGCCTATAACTATCTATATATTCAGAAATTTTGAGATTTGTTAATTGAGCGACCCACACACAGACACACCAAATGTTCTACTCCGAATTCTGAGTAAATCCGTATATAGAACATATATGCTGCGAAACCTCAATGTTGGTGTTTTTTAACTTCATAGTTGGAAAAACCATGAAAAATATAGTTTAATCTATACACTACATTTGTACTATTTATGCCACTCAACAAATGAACACCTCGGCACAGGACTTCATAATGATGTGTTATTGTATTGTATTTTAATTGATATATAAATAAAATGTAAATAATTTTAAGTTAATTGAGCTGAAGCTCATTATCAGCAGGGCTATCTGAATGGACAAATTTCCCGAGAAAAATAAGATTCTCAACTTAATACAAGAAGAAGAAGATTTAAAAATTCAAAAGATTTAAATTTATTTATGTATTAATCAAATGTGACTCCAAATTTGTTCAATATTCAGTCGAATCTTGAAATTCGAGTTCGTTTTTCAATTTTGAAAAGAAACAATAATGGACCCATAATTTTATCAAACTCTGACTTATATTTCTCATTTAATTCCATTTTACTATGTTAAAATAATTCCAAATAATTCATCATTTTAAATCCCAAATGATTTCACTTTTTTCTCTCTCATTTCTTTTTTCTGGTCGTGTAAATTGGTCAATATAAATCGAAACCGATTCCGGACCAGGAAAGTGAGGGTTAGGGATAGGATCCGTAGGGTAGGCCAGTCAGAAATGTAGGGGTGGATGAAATTAATCGTAGAAACTACCCTCTCGGCCGACTTTTCGGGAGGGGTTTTTGATGAAAATTGTGGTCGTGGTTTTACCATTCCATTAGCCAGTGATAAATTTTATTTCTCCAGCTTCGTACGAATGCCGCTCTGTCTCGACAAACTTTTAATGAAATCAAATTTAAGCATTTCCCACTATGCGATGGGCGACCGTCCTTCTTATACTGTTTTCATTTAATCACAGCCAATAACTTAACGTGTACCTACTTTATATTTTTGTTTAGTTAACTACTCAACTTATACTTAAAGCGTTAATTTTTTTCAGAATGTTGGCAACATAGCGGCTGCTGAAGTTGGCAGCCATCAAAATGAAATCAATGTACCTATCCTCCCCTACCACCGCCCGTTCTGCTTACGAG
The DNA here is from genome assembly GCA_963576475.1 of Molanna angustata. Classification (NCBI taxonomy): domain Eukaryota; kingdom Metazoa; phylum Arthropoda; class Insecta; order Trichoptera; family Molannidae; genus Molanna; species Molanna angustata. The sequence continues at coordinate 2,846,111 of OY754971.1, read as the reverse complement.
GACTTATAAAGGCCCCTTGCAAAACTGAAAAAACACATAAAGAATTCTAAACTCTAAACCACTGCACTTCACTGAAAAAAAAATTGTGACCACCGAACTGGCTACCTGCGTTTTTAGCCAAACCTTTTTTATCAGTAATAAAAGTTAATCCATTTATTACTGTACTGTTTGGTTGAGCGCACAAAATATTTAGTAGCACAAAACGAAATGTTTTGTAGTCACTATAGTTCGGTTAATTTTCCAAATAGAGCTTATTATGTGGAAACAAATGCCTCACCGTTCACTGATAGTGAAGAAAAGACTGAACCGTATTTTTGACAGGAAGTCTTTAAAACCCCAAAAGATGCTCTTCGTAGCTGCAAGGTCCGCATGTCCAATGGGTTCAAAGAAATTCGCTTGTACATCGTTGTAGAGTTCTATTCGGTGGGATAGATACGCCACCTAAAATTGAGCTTCGACCTCTACACAAGTGGAGAATTAAAGCTCGTCGCTGTGTTTCCAGATCAATGGTACCCATACCTGTAAGAATATGAAGTGTCTCAGTAGCGCAGGTTCTGGAAGCCTTTGCTTAAGATAAAAAGTAAAGCGCTGTCCAGAAAGTAGCAGACGTCTGATGTAATGATGTTATGTAATCAATGTACCTATTTATTTTTATTTCATTTAATAGTTTGTCAACAGCTATGAACAATTTTACAAATAAACATTTTACATTGAAATAAAAACACTTAAAATTATGTATTTAATGAAGGTACAAAATACAAAAAGATATATGATCAGATAAATTGTCCAGTTTTTCGTGCATATCCAAAAAAGTAATCTGTATTATTTTGTAAGAAGTTTTGTTTAAGTATTCAAGAATACATAAATACTCATGAATCCATAAAACAAACTCGGATATCAAATTGATTTTATAGACTTCAAAAACAAGATAGGTCTCCAAACGAAATTGTTTACCTAGGAACACCCAAAAGGCCTTAAATATTCAATAGTTATCCAAGAGATATAAAACAGACCATAAATCTTAGCACCTTTCTTTGGTTAAGTATTAAGTACATGATGAAAGATTTATGACACCTTTATCTTTTGTTGACTTACCAAATTAAATTGATATTTATTTTATACCCATTTTTATAGTAACAAACTATAAAATTTTTAATGGACGTTTGATAATGGCTTTCAGATGAACCTCATAGATTAGTTGGAAAATCTTTTTAACAAAATAATAAGCGACTACCTTTATTATTATATTTTCGTTTAATATAGTTAATTTAACATAGATACTAAGAAATATGCAGCTATTACGATTTGGATCCATTATACCCTTCAGAAGAAGCGAAATACGTAGAGTTGGGGAGGGTATGCAATCTGCTGAAGGAAACGTTGATTCGGACCTTGAAAATACCAATGACACGTTTGTAACTTTGTAGTGATGAAAATTCAATCCTTGATCTTGATCTTGCATCCCGGGTCTTGGTCTTAAATACTGGTTTGAGTAGAATGATTCCAAGAGCGCTCTTGTTCAATTCCTGGTTCTGCGAAACATTTCCTTATCTCAAGTAGGTACCTTCATCATTCACTGAAGATGTTGCAGCTCTGGTACATGGCAACCTTTCCAGAATGGGCGGACGTGACGTAGAGAGACAGAGTATGAATTCACTTCCCGTGGCTGCTGATTTGTTGCGCTGGCTACCGGCCGCATTTTCACGACAACCTGGTTCACATCCGGTCATCGCCAAGAAGAAATTCTCCGTCCTCGATACTTACATTATGAAATATATCTTAAACAGTTTTAATTTGTTATGTATACTTCAATATGTAAAATTGAATAAACCTTCTTCTTCCTGGCCTCTTCCCAACTTATCGTCCATGAAGACTGTTGGAGTCAGATCTCCTCGTCCTCAGGCTGTATACTCTTCGGTTCTGGGCTGCCTCCGATGTCAATTCTTGTTTCATCAATTGTGAACTCCTCTGCGCCATCTATATATTTTTTGGTCTTCCCCTATTCGTTGATCGGGGGATGTCTACGGCCATAGTCTGGTACACAATGTGATCCTCGGGTCTTAATATGTGACCATACCATCTCAATTGTCTTTCTTCTAATTTATTGTAATGCCTGTCACTCCTAAGCTTCCGCGAATGTATGAACTTTTTATTTTGTCTTTTAGAGACACCCCCGCTGACCATCTTAGCATACGCATCTCGGTGGTTTCCATTTGCCTATGGAAGGTGTTGTACATCGTCCAACATTCGGAGCCATACAGTAACGCAGGCCTGACAATTGTCTGATATATTTTTCCTTTTAGTTTAATTGGCATTTTTGGGTCACACAAAACTCATAGCCCTAAATTTCATCCATCCCACATTCATTCGGTGTGTTACATCCGCTGCACAGCCTCCGTCGCTATGGATCATCGACCCCAGGTACTTAAAGGAGTCACTATTTGGTAGAGCTTCTCCATACATTTGCGTTACGGGAGTGGCAGCATTTGAATTTTCAAACGGTAAGTAGAGGTACTCTGTTTTCTTTCTACTAAGTCTCAATCCATTATCTTCCAGAATTTTTCTCCATCTTTCCAGTCCATCTTTCAGGTCTTCGTGCTTGTCACTAATTAATAAAATATCATTTGCAAATAACAGAATTTTTGTGAGGCTGTTCATTTCTTGTTTAGTTAGGTAATCCATGGTTAAGATGAAGAGTAGCGGACTGATGCACCTTGATTTCTTATTTATCTTGGATTCAAATCACATTGTAATAATAATACATAAAATTTGTAAACCAACAATACTTTAAGTCCTACTCTTTCATTTTATCCATCCTATAATCTATTTCTTATTTATCTTGGAGTCAAATCACATTGTTATAATAATAATAATACATAAAATTTGTAAACCAACAATACTTTAAGTCCTACTCTTTCATTTTATCCATCCTATAATCTATTTCTTATTTATCTTGGAGTCAAATCACATTGTTATAATAATAATAATACATAAAATTTGTAAACCAACAATACTTTAAGTCCTACTCTTTCATTTTATCCATCCTATAATCTATTTCTTATTTATCTTGGAGTCAAATCACATTGTTATAATAATAATAATACATAAAATTTGTAAACCAACAATACTTTAAGTCCTACTCTTTCATTTTATCCATCCTATAATCTATTTCTTATTTATCTTGGAGTCAAATCACATTGTTATAATAATAATAATACATAAAATTTGTAAACCAACAATACTTTAAGTCCTACTCTTTCATTTTATCCATCCTATAATCTATTTCTTATTTATCTTGGAGTCAAATCACATTGTTATAATAATAATAATACATAAAATTTGTAAACCAACAATACTTTAAGTCCTACTCTTTCATTTTATCCATCCTATAATCTATTTCTTATTTATCTTGGAGTCAAATCACATTGTTATAATAATAATAATACATAAAATTTGTAAACCAACAATACTTTAAGTCCTACTCTTTCATTTTATCCATCCTATAATCTATTTCTTATTTATCTTGGAGTCAAATCACATTGTTATAATAATAATAATACATAAAATTTGTAAACCAACAATACTTTAAGTCCTACTCTTTCATTTTATCCATCCTATAATCTATTTCTTATTTATCTTGGAGTCAAATCACATTGTTATAATAATAATAATACATAAAATTTGTAAACCAACAATACTTTAAGTCCTACTCTTTCATTTTATCCATCCTATAATCTATTTCTTATTTATCTTGGAGTCAAATCACATTGTTATAATAATAATAATACATAAAATTTGTAAACCAACAATACTTTAAGTCCTACTCTTTCATTTTATCCATCCTATAATCTATTTCTTATTTATCTTGGAGTCAAATCACATTGTTATAATAATAATAATACATAAAATTTGTAAACCAACAATACTTTAAGTCCTACTCTTTCATTTTATCCATCCTATAATCTATTTCTTATTTATCTTGGAGTCAAATCACATTGTTATAATAATAATAATACATAAAATTTGTAAACCAACAATACTTTAAGTCCTACTCTTTCATTTTATCCATCCTATAATCTATTTCTTATTTATCTTGGAGTCAAATCACATTGTTATAATAATAATAATACATAAAATTTGTAAACCAACAATACTTTAAGTCCTACTCTTTCATTTTATCCATCCTATAATCTATTTCTTATTTATCTTGGAGTCAAATCACATTGTTATAATAATAATAATACATAAAATTTGTAAACCAACAATACTTTAAGTCCTACTCTTTCATTTTATCCATCCTATAATCTATTTCTTATTTATCTTGGAGTCAAATCACATTGTTATAATAATAATACATAAAATTTGTAAACCAACAATACTTTAAGTTCTACTCTTTCATTTTATCCATCCCATAATCTATTTCTTATTTATCTTGACGTTATAACTCTTTTAAAGGTTCTTTTAAATAGTTTAAACTAAGTAATAATAATACATAAAATTTATAAAGCACTGTTCAGTTATACAAGATCACTCCAAGGGCGCTGTAGCTTATTTGATGGCTGTTCATTTTTAATTAAATATGAATATTTTTATAAAATATCGCGAGACCGCAAGCCTCTCGGTCTTGCGAAGGCTTGTCTTGGACTTGGATCTTACCGCTACGCATGCGATCTTTGTTTTGGTCTCCTACAACCAATTTTTGTCGCATGTTTTGTCGCAAAACTGAAAGACTTTTGCTCATTAATTTTCAGCGTCTTGACCTTCAATCACACACACACACCGGATAAATGAATTCCAAGCAGTTAATTTTTTGTAAATCTTGTATGAGATGTCAAATAAATTAATTAATTAAACTTCATAAAACTTCTCTGGTATGGGTTGATTAAAACACCAAAGTTTCATCGCAATCGGATATTTTTATATAAAAGTGCATCGGCATAAATAAATATATACCAACATCCAATTTCTTATATTAAGATGACATTGTTTTAATTTCAAGCACATACATTATGGTTTAAAGAGACACAAATTTAACTGTACGACGTACGATATAGGTACACAAATTAAATTAAGACGAAACTCGTGTACACTCTCAAAATTATACCTAGCCGTGAAATATTTTATGTCAAAGAAATTTGCATAAAAATCAAAGCTAAAACTCTGAAGTAGGTATTGAATATACATATTCAAAGGAAAAATCACAAGTTATATTAATGAAACATATTTTCTTACACAAAAGAAATAAAAAAAAACCTGTAGTAGTTGAATCTGCACAATAAAGTTGATTTTCATTACCTGACTTGTTTGATATACTGTAAACACTTTCAGGTAAGGTATATGTAAGTAAAGGAATGTAGGTATACTCTCAACAAAGGAAAGATCGGTTCTGATTTACTGAGGAAAAGAAAAGTGTTTAAATAATTTAATAGTTGTTGCCTTTCTTCCCTAAGTACCGGCGGGGGAGGCACGACGTCGAGGGTGGCTTTCCCAGGAAACGATTGTCGCTCACCCATCCCCTGCCAGTCAAGGCCGCAGCTTGCGAGGCGCCCACCTGAACAGGCTTCGGTAAAAATCTTCTAAGTAGATTTAGAGGAAGAAGCTCTTAGCATTTTTATTCGAGTGGAAAAAATATCACGCGTAAAGGGAAAAATTTTCTAAATAAAATCTCAACACTATAGTAAAGCGCCGCCGCGCCGCCAGCATTCTTCACACAAATATATCTCGTGAATTGTTTGAAAAATGTAACTTTTTATTTTTTTGTTGTTGGAACTACGCGCTTATTGAATTTGTATCTTTGTGCATTCATATTTGACTTAAAATATCAAATTGTTTACATAGTATTATCCTTATGTTCGTACTTTACTTTTTGTACAGCCTTAGCTTTTCCTGTGCCTTTGACTACGTCATCGATCGTTGTCCTTTTGTATTCTTGGTTCCCGAGTCGCACTATGGATGTCTTTCCAGTCTCCTTCATACCTCAGTATTGAGCACTCCTTAACTAGATGCTGAATAGTTTGCCTGCTAGTCCCACAGTCATTTTTCGGAGAATCCCTTTTTCCCCATTTGAGAATTGAAGCGTTCTTGTCCTGTACGATTTCTGTTCTGCTGAACCCAGACTTTTCCTGGAAGGTTATAATCTGGGTCCCTATCATTAGGGTCTTGGATAATATTTTTATTAAATACCAAGTATGTATCATTTTATCTCTCTGTCCATGCTCTAGTCAAGTCGTATTCGCTGAGTTGATTCGACTAAACAGGCATCCTGGACTCCAATCGATGTTTTAGGTTATATATTCCCTTTTTATATTCCCTTTGTGACTCAATTAATAATCGATTCAACTTTAATAAAAAACTAAAGCTGTAACACCTGTCTTATATTTCTTTATTGACACTCCTCCCCCATCCTCTCTCACATCCCATAACATCTATCTGCCTCCTCTGTTGCTGTGATTTTACATTTAATAATGATACGTGTTCATATTTTTGTTTGTTTTTTGTTATAAATTTAATGTACCTACCACTACACTATTTATGGACTCACGTCGCTTTGGTTGGTTAGAAGAAATTACTTTATGGGAATAAAACCGCCATTGTTCACATAATAATGTTCATGAAGTAGAATATATTGATATTATTTTATTTCGAATATATTTTTATTATTGCATATGCGCAAACATTGGATTTCTTTCCCTGTCGGGAGTCAAAGATATTTTTTAACATATTTTTAATTATCTCAATAGAGACGAAGTTGGAATATTTATTGTAGGAGAACCGGGAAATCAAGGCACCTACAGGGCTTACGACCTGTCATCGGCTGGTCGATGAAGCCGATGACAGGTCGTAAGCCCTGTAGGTGCCTTGATTTCCCGGTTCTCCTACAATAAATATTCCAACTTCGTCTCTATTGAGATAATTAAAAATATGTTAAAAAATATCTTTAACTCCCGACAGGGAAAGAAATCCAATGTTTGCGCATATGCAATAATAAAAATATATTCGATTACTTACACATTGGTACAAGTAGGTTAATAAGACAAAAATGACCTTATAAGTCTGGCGCAATTCAGGGGTGACTTCTATGCGAAAAATGCATTGTCACCTCACATATAAGAATTGTAGCTTTCATTATTTACAAAAAACCAATTCTCTCAATAGATGGCGTTACAACAAAATAAATAAAAAATAATAAGATTGTTGTTCATAATTTCACCCATAGATGGCTGTTGTAAAAATTCCTTATTTTCAAGCGAAAAGAATATCAGTATTATAATATATAGAAGTTTCAAAATTGAATTGATAGGGATCTCATTAAAAAGGCATAATTGGTGAACGTTGCGCAAGCGCATAAAGTGATCACGTAGCCGATGACAGGTCGTAAGCCCTGTAGGTGCCTTGATTTCCCGGTTCTCCTACAATAAATATTCCAACTTCGTCTCTATTGAGATAATTAAAAATATGTTAAAAAATTATTTTATTTATTTATTTTACTTCATAGATTAACTAGATACAGTTTTCATTTTTCTCATTAAAAATAATTATCTCAATAAATTAAAAAAAACAGTGGTTGTGATCACGCCAGTCTTATTTTTAGATTTCTCAATAATAAAAAAAAATTATACAACATTACAGCAACAAACACAAAGGTAACATAAACATATTATATTCCTTCTCTACTCGAAACTTATCTATTTATTCTCGATAAGAAGAAAAAAAAAATTGTATGTTTGTTTTTAAATATCTCCTAATATTAATTTATTTTTAAATGTCTCGTTTTACACACGAGTGCTTGCACTCTGGTAAAGAGTTATATGTTTTTTTTACTGCGAATCTTTTTCTATGTCTTATGATTATGTTTTTTATGTGTTGTATTATGAACAAAACATATAATATGTATAGTTGCGTATATAGCAGCAAATGAAATCCCTTCTGGTCGCCGTCTACCCGGAAAATCACCCAAGAGATGAAAGGATTGTTAGATAGTTAGTCATCTCAGGAGGCATAGTACTGACCAACAGGTCTACTTAAAGAAGAAGAAATCATATATGATCTTAGGCACTACGTTTAAAAGATCCTTGGAAACAAAAGAAAAACCCTCGACTTGTTAATTATCTATATGAAACCATACCTCAATAGTCATTCCTTGACAAGTATCTAGAATATGGCATCTTGTAATTGGTTGTATGTGTAAAATATAGTGCCTCCAAGTTGCGCTGGAAACAATACAAAATGAAATAAATTTACGGTATGAGAAGAAATGTTCACAAATCTCTTCAAATTATATTCTGAAGGAACTGTGGCTGAAAATTCAAGAAAACTAGCATTGGCATAATTAAGCAACCGGAGAGTGAGAAGTGATTTGGCTACAGAGTAGAAAAATCTCGAGTTGATTAAGAGAACGGATGTCCAAAAAAAAATATAAAAAAGGGGTACATAAATAAATCAGGTTGAAAATACAAACCTAGAATAGATTTCATTATTTGAAAACTTCATAGGATCTCATACATACAGTACTAAATTGGTGAAGTTAATCAACGATTTACGAGTCGGCTGCTTCTGAGTCTGAGGGAGCTGCTTTTACGAATAGTATAGAAAGGAATTCAGAAATAGTATAGAGGGAATGAAGAGAAGGCAGTAATATGATTTTAAAATTCTCCCATTTCGTTGGTGGCGCGGCAAAAGACATTTTCCTAAACTAGATTTTCTCCGATTTACCATATACACGCGCTGGCTTACCGCGGCACAAGACCGGAATAACTCAAACCATGCAAAGAATGGCAATGATTCTTATTTGTTTAATTTTATTCCAAATTTAAAAAAATATATTTATTTATTCACAGTTTTAACACTCATCAGAGTATTAACGAAAACTACTTCAAATAACTACTTAAAATACAAAAAGAAAACAATCTTCCGCAAGACTTGACAACCTAATAATACTGTTTATAAACCATAGACTTATCGATATAAATGAGTTATTTTAATTAGATTAAATTAGATATAGTAATTCAGTAGTGATTTAGAATCCTGCCACGACTGAATCCGTTCACCTTTAGTATGTATATGTACTTGTTATTAAATACTTATTATTGTCTAAATCTATCTGGACGAGTGAGTAAGAAAAATCGAAAAGCTTCATTTATCAAAGATCCACTTTCGGATATAACAAAGTCTCTCCATCAGGTTTATGAGCGATCTCTGTATATCTTTCTATTATCTTCCATGCTTTCCATTACTATGGAATTTTCGAGGTTATCACGGGCACTCCTCACAATATTATGTCCAAAATATTGAATGACAGATTGAAAATCGATATTTTTTGTAATGTTTATTCGAATCATGTCAGTGAATCTTCACAATCAGTGAACGGTGAGTCAGTTGTAACCACTTAATTAGCTCTCTTTGACACTTTAAGTGCAGTGTCTGTGAGGTTTTAGTTCTCCGGACTCTTCTTATATTCTTTGTGTTTTTTCAGAGTTTTGCAAGAGGCTATTATTAGTCCCCATAAGCAGAACGGGTGGTGGAGGAAGAACAGGTACATTCAATGTTGTTACTAGATTCTAGACAATAAAATCAATACAAATCCAAGAACACAGACCTAGCAGACAGGACAAAATGTGTAAAAACAGAAAGTGGCTATACAATTGAAAGAAATCTTTTCACGTAGGTACATCGTGTTACATTGACATTCTCTGTGTAAAATCTTTACGTGCATGTATTGAGGGAAGATATTTGGTAGCAGACACCATACTGTTTATTATGCAACAAGCTCGTACAGAGAGAACAGCGGATTTGGTACGTTTCAAATAGGAAAAGTGGCTGAGGAAACTGAATGTATCCAAAACAAAACCCCGATCCTTTAAAAATTAAAAACACCCACAGTGACAAAAATTTACGGTGGAAACCAATTTTGCACAATAATTGAGGATTTCGATTGAATTATTATAGATATTTTTGAAATTAACAACAATACGGAACATTCATGCAAAAAAATTAAGGGTGCAAGGTGCATGTCCGGTCAAGCCATGAAATCAAAACCCCAACGATTACCCATATCACGCATAATATCTTAAGATATTATAGAACTCCATAAGATAATTATATCCACGTTATGCATTACCATGAAGGTTTTGATTCTACGGTTTGACCGGACCTGCCCTTCTGGTGAAACAGTGGAATCAAAGCCTTAATGAAAACCCATATCATGGATATAATTATCATTTGGAGTCCTATAATAACTTAAGATATGACAATAATTCTATAAGATAATTATATCAACAATATGGGTTATAATGAGGGCTTTGATTCCATCGTCTGACCAGACTTGCCCATAAAAATTGTCTTACATAGAATCTTTCCATGGGCACTATTTTCCAATTGTTGGTTCTGCGAAACATAATTACCTAATCTCAAGTATTAAAGATCAAGTACAAAACTGCACTCTACGTAACAATGTCAGTGAGTAAAAGATTTCACTGTTAAGGTTCTTTCTCTGGCAGCAATGTCTAAAGTTAATTTATTAAACACGCACCCAATAACAAGTTGCCACATTCTGGATACTTCATCGTCTCACAGACGCAGGCTAAAAACACAATTTAAAACTATGTCTCCAGACATATATTATTTTCAGTTATTTGCGTCTGTATTGTGATGTGTAACATCTCATTTGACGAAATAAATACTATTTGAGAGTACATGTTATCGATTATTTTATCAGAAGGATTATTGTATGTGCGTCTTCAAAAAGATTTATCATTTTAAAAAAATTACCTCCAAAAACAACATCACTATAAATACCTGGGTATACAATATTTTAACAAACTACCTGCCATTATTAAAAAAACACAAAAATTTTATGACTTTAAAAGAAAAATCAAATCTTTAAAATAACAATAAATTTTTATCTATTCCTTTTTCATATTCACTATGTGTATATGTATGTGTGTGTATGTATGTATGTGTATGTGTGTGTATACGTGTGTATGTTTGTATGTGTATGTATATGTGTGTATGTATGTATATGTATGTATGTGTGTGTATATGTATGTGTGTGTGTATGTATATATGTATATGTGTGTATGTATATATATGTATGTGTATATGTATGTGTGTACATGTGTGTATAAGTATGCGTATATTATATGTGTGTATGTTGTATATGTGTATGTGTGTGTATGTATGTGTATGTGTATATGTGTATTTGTATATGTGAATTTTTATTTTTTTATCCTTTTTGGATAAATTATGGTTTTTATTCTATATTCACTAAAAAAACAAAAATAAACTTTAATCATCTGTATGTATTAGCTGTAAGTTGAACTTGATTTACAATTTATTATTTGATTCTATTATTATAAGTAAAATGTATGTAATATGTTAAATGTAGATATGTTATTTGCTCCTGTCCCAAGCACAAGTTTTTAACTTTTTTGGGACAGTACCTATTGAAAAAATAAAATTGTATTAATTTAAATATTTGTACTATGTGTATGTTCATATTATGTTACTCAATAAAAAAAAAAAAAAAAAAAAAAAAAAAAATATGATAATGCAAAATGTCAGTTTAATAAATATTTGATAATATATAATTTATGGTGATGAAGGGTTTCAAATAAAATATCTCAACAAGTCTACATGTCACGAACCTCAGTGATTCCCAATTTCCAGATACCATTAGTCAATACAACCCTATCACAGCATCAATTTGGTTTTCTTGCACCACTAATGTTTAACAGATTACCTTTAGATATTAAGAACATCAATACATATAAATTATTAAAAAAAAAAAATAACAATGTGGATGCTCAGTAACAAAATTGATATCGACAGCTCTCTATCTCACATCATTATATAATGTTTTCATGTACATAAGCTGTATACTGTGGACCATGGTTGTTGTTTGGGTTTGTTTGAACTTATCTCTTTTTTTGTTGTTATTGCTGTGATTTTTATATTAAGTGTATTGTTATATTGTTATTGTATTATAATATATATTTCATTTATTATTATTATAGAATTGTTCTTACAGTTAGTGATGAATAAGTTATATTGCATTATTATTTTTGTATTATCTTTTTAGTATTGTTTATTATTAGGTTATTTTTTGTTTATATATTTTTATATTTTATTATTTTTTTTTTTTGAAGTTTTACTATTATTGTTTTGTAAAATGCCCTCTTCATCACGGGATGGAATCCTAGTGAGGCAGGCGCTGGTAAAAAAAATGTACTTTTTATATGCATTATTAATTAAATAAAATAAATAAATAAATAAAATTTACTAACATGATCAACACTGGTATATTCGGAATTAATATAGATAAAATAAAATAATAAGTTAAATCGTTTGTGATGTCGTGGGTCCGAACTAGTAAATTAAGATTACCGCGACTGTATTCAGGTAAACGGTCAACGCATGAATAGCTGCGCATTGACCTGCATTGACAGCGATGGGCTGTGGTTCGTCAATCTTCGGAAATTTTCGGGAATCGTTGAGGATATGCTTATTGCAGTTCGGAACCAGGAACGCAGCTACAACCAAGGGGGCTACTCATGACACGTTCTTAATACGTTCTAAGCTTGCCTTAATCTTAAAAATGTATAAATCTGTACTCGATTATAATCCTAACTTAATCTTTCTCTATTATTGAATCACAAAAATCTGTTAATATCAACGATTAGTATGACATTGTCATTAATTTTTATATAAATTAATACTATTATTGAATTAATTTAACCTCAAAGATTGTTTAAGTCTGAAGCTGATCTTAATTTTTACTGCAGGTAATCAACTTCAGGAGTAGCCCTGCAGATCATCGTATTATAAATGTCTCCATCCAAATACTTCCTCCAATCATAGTTTCATACAATTTCGATTATTTTTCCACATTTTCAACTAAAATAAAAAGCACTCATAACATTTTAACCAGTGGCGTTACATCGTAGTGCAATAATAAAGTGGTCCCGTACACAGTTCCAATGTTTTGTTGTTATTTTTTGTGTATATATAAAGAGCAAACAAAGGATTAAACCTTGTAACCGCTCTATTTTATCCAGTAAGCAGATGGTAAATCACACGCGCCTGGTTTTGCAGCGCCCCAGACGATCCACTCTACACAGTATGTAGGTACATGGGTATCATGGACATAAGTTTTAATCCGCTTGGGATTTGCGCTAAGCAAAATAATGTAACTAAATAAATATTGCGTTACGACGCTGACTTCGAATTTGTATGCAGATAGATAGTAGGTACCTACATAAATGTGTATGCAGATATTACTGTCGATAAATGATATTGTAGGATTTTTTTTAATTTCATTTTTATTTTTTATTACTTCTCGGGCATTACTTCTCCCGCAACCAATAACAAGTTGCCACATTCTGGAGACTTTTATTGTCTGACAGATTTAGACTGAAAACACAGTTAAAAGACTGTGTCTCCACCGGGATTCGAACCCGGGACTTTTTAATCAGCAGGCAGATACCTAACCAAATGTTCCACGAAGGCCAACTGTGGCTGACTTTGTCGATATATGTATTGGTATGCAGAAATTTTTATCGATAGGTAAATGAATTGGTATGCAGATATTTTCGTCGATATATGAATAAGTATGCAGATATTTTTGTCGATATAGTTATGAATTGGTATGCAGATATTTTTAATACATGAATTAGTATGCAGATATTTTTGTAGATATATGAATTAGTATGCAGATATTTTTGTCGATATATGAATGAGTACGCAAATATTTTTGTCTATATATGAATTACTATGCAGATATTCTTTCGATATATGAATTAGTATGCAGATATTTTTGTCGTTATATGAATTGGTAAGCAGATATTTCTATCGATATATGAATTGGTTAGCAGATATTTTTGTCTTTATAATATGAATTTGTTTGCAGATATTTATGTCAATAAGTAAAGGTATTTGTATGCAGAATTTTTTGTCAATATATGAATTAGAAACCAGATATTTTTGTAGATATATATGAATTTGTTTGCAGATATTTTTTTCGAAAGATCTATGAATTTGTATGCAGATAATTTTGTCGACATATACTGATATTAATGTCGATGTATGAATTTGTATGTAAATGTTTTTATTAATGACATATTTATGTTGATATATTATTTTTTATAATTGTCATATAACAATTATAAACATTATTGGTGAAATTATTGAAAATACATACCTATATATAGGTCGTTAGAATTTTTCTACATCTCTGATGATATAGATATATCTATTACATACAATGCGATTTAAATCATAATGTTCATTTTAAATCATAAAAATGAAAGGGATTTCTGGATTTGAATCTTGGCCAAATTTTATTCATCTATAGCACAAACATTTGTTTATTTTAAGGAGTGTATAAGTATATTTATATGTTCTTGTATTATAACAAGTAGGTATATTTACACTCAAAATTTATTTTAAATAATTCAATATATTTATATTTTTAACATTCATGAAACCGTTACTTTTTACTCTTTCAAAATTTCATCATTTGATATAATTCTCAAAATATTATATATTTTATTTTCTCTCGCTTCTCGAAACTCTAATTTTCTCTCCAAGGTCTTTGTATTCTTCCCTTTAACTGTAGAGTGGCGCGTTTCTTAGAACAGATCAATTCTGGATAAAACCAGGATGTATATTCACTCTCCGAGAGTCGCTTTAATACTTTTAAACTTATTATTGTCTAAATATTATTTTGAAATTTTCTCTAACTGTCGCAACAAGGAAAGGGAAGGAAGACTCAGACTCCTGTATATTGTTAATTATTATAATGGCAGAGAACCTTCCAACTAATTTTCCTTTTCATTTTAATTTTTCATTTCACTTCTGAATAAATGGACACTTTTTAAAAATAAAGGAAAAAGAGCTCCAGTACGTCGAAGAGTTTTTCGGCTCCAAAATCTGAGGCCTTGGTTTGGAAAAGGCGCTGATCGTGGATAGAAACGGGTGACGACTGATCTTGAAAGCAACTAAGACCCGTCAAGGGTTGTAAAAAATTTGAGAAGAAGTAAACAAGGTGGACATAGCTCTGATTATCACCAACCTCCGCATAGAAGATGACACTTAAAGAAGAAGAAGACAAAAACTAAATGTTTTCCGTATACAAATGTAAATTATAGTTACTATAAAACATTGCGTGATCACTGGCTGCCTTAAACCCACTCCACTGGACAAGCTGTACCCCCTTGCAGGAATAGCACTCCCTAGCATCAGGCGCGAGGTGCAATGTAGCGTAGAACTGAACAAAGCTCAACACCAACCCTCTGCCCAACTGAGACTGCCCAACCCAGGCTGAAATCCCGCAAGGGCTTCCTAAGATACACTGAGCCGCTCAAAACATCTCCAGAGGAAGCCAGGCTCACTTTGTGGCGAGAAAAATCTCCAAAAGAGTTCATCGAACCTCAGGAGCATCTCCCCCCGGGTAACAGTCTGGACTGGCGCACCTGGAAATCACTAAATAGATTAAGAACGGGCGTCGGTAGATCGAAAGATAACCTAAGGAGATGGGGAATCATATCAGACGACGACTGCCTCTCGTGTGAATGCGGCCTGTCGCAGACCACTGAACACCTACTAGATTGCCCTGCCTGCCCTGCTACCTGCTCACTCGAGGACCTACTGCGCTGTAGTGGCGCAGCATCTGACGTTGCCAACTATTGGTCGAGAACTGTTTGAATGCTGCTGACACGAAGAAGAAGAAGAATATAAAATATTTGGTTAAGTCGTCTAACAAAATGTTTAGTGCACACAGCCGAACTGTACATTTATAAATAGCTAAACTTTAGCTTTTGTTAACAAAAGTGTGATTAAAATATCGGAATATCGGTAGTCAAACAGTTTGGTTATCCTATTTTTTTAGTATATATAAGTAAATTAATGTCATTTTAGACTTAAGGAGAAAAAATCCATAGTTTGTATTCAAGACTCAAACCATCTGCGGTGTATATCAGTTGGAACCCTTTCGAACAGATGTAGTTATTAATATGTAGATTTTGCGTTAAAACAAGAAGCATAATTAATGAAAGTTTAAAGAATACAAAATTCTTTCAACTTATACCATCATCTATTTTAAAGGTAAATTGTAATTGACGACATTCGTTAGATATTAGATATCTGACAAAGCCTCAAGCAAAGGTCTTGGGTTATTTTCCCGGTGGAGAAAAAAAAATTATTCAATCATAATTAGACAGAATTTGAGTGAAATTATGATTGAAGGAATGATTTGGATGCCTACGTCCATAATACGAAAATTTTGTGCTTATTTCGTAAAATCAAAACACAGACGTAAATAACTGAAAAGATGTGAACACAGTTTCTAATTGTGTTTTAAGCCTGGGAATCTCCAGAATGTGGCAGCATGTGATTGGGCGCTTGTTGAATTTATATTTATTTTAAGGTAAGTTTTTATTTATTATAGGTATTATGTAATTTAGATAAAAATATTTCGAGAAAAATTCTTGGAACTACGCAGAAAACAATAATAGAAAAAATTGAATCACCTTTCTATATTAATGATGAATGTTTTAATTATCAAGTCTTTTTTTATATTTCAGAAGTGGTCGAAAACCCTTACAAAGATGTGGGTAAATAACTCCTACATTCGTTAGTAAAATTATTTGGTAATAATTATTCGTGAATTTATTTTCAGTCACTAATGTTCTATTCAAACGAAAAATTATTTTGAAAGTTAAAATACGAATTTAGAGGAAATTCGAGAGTATTTATAGTCGATTAGCATAGATAAAATTTTTTCGGGAATTTTATATTTAGATTTCAAAAATTCTATATTCGTATTTTAGTTTCAGTTAGTAAAATACATTTTATATTTTTATTTATTTATTTTCATGAACCAAACAAGTATACCTACCTAATCAATTTAACATTTTATTATAATAGAATACTTCTATAAATTCAACATTGGCATATTAGAGAAATAAGCTTATTATTTCATTTTTTTCGCGCTGTAAGGCACCGGCTTAGAATAGTGCTTCCACTCTTTTCTATTATTGTTTTCGAGTGTCCCGTAAGAGCCGGGTAATCGAAAATACAACAGGCAACAATAACATCTGACATAGTTCAGCAATGAGGTTCACCACCCATTCTGAATGTCGTGCCTTTTTAGGTGAGACGAGACTGGTGTGTGGGCATACACAGATGTGTTGTGCTCCCTTTTATAAGGCAATGCACACCCCCACACCTTTCGCTGGTTACCCCACATTGTGGGATATGCCGTGATGGTATGAATGAAAAGGATTTATTTATTTTCATGAACCAAACAAGTATACCTAATCAATTTAACATTTTATTAGAATACTTCTATAAATTCAAAATTGGCATATTAGAGAAATAAACTTATTATTTCATTTTTTTCTATGCAATACACACACATGGACAAACGCACGCACACACATACACACACTAAAAATTTTGCATCAATCCAAAACAGCTGAGGCGTAATTGTAAAAACATAACTTTACACAACAGATCCCGACAAACACGAACCACTAGACGTGTAAATAACATTAAATATACTGTGTCAATTATGAAGACCTCATTTGGACAAAGACAATAGCTATGGACCAGACCCGAGACAACTGTACCTCAAAACTGCACTAGTACATTTCTATAAAAACATAAATTTACACAACAGATCCCAACAAACACGAACTACTTGATATGTAAATAATATTAACCACTAGACATGTTAATAACATTAACTATACTGTGCCAATTATGAAGACCTCATTTGGACAAAGACAATAGCTATGACCCGACCCGAGACAACTGTACCTCAAAACTGCACTAGTACATTTCTATAAAAACATAAATTTACACAACAGATCCCAACAAACACGAACTACTAGATATGTAAATAATATTAACCACTAGACATGTTAATAACATTAACTATACTGTGTCAATTATGAAGACCTCATTTAGACAAAGACAATAATAGCTATGGACCAGACCCGAGACAACTGTACCTCAAAACTGCACTAGTACATTTCTATAAAAACATAAATTTACACAACAGATCCCAACAAACACGAACCACTAGACGTGTAAATAACATTAACTATACTGTGTCAATTATGAAGACATCATTTGGACAAAGACAATAGCTATGGACCAGACCCGAGACAACTGTACCTCAAAACTGCACTAGTACATTTCTATAAAAACATAAATTTACACAACAGATCCCAACAAACACGAACTACTAGATATGTAAATAATAATAACCACTAGACATGTTAATAACATTAACTATACTGTGCCAATTATGAAGACCTCATTTGGACAAAGACAATAGCTATGACCCGACCCGAGACATCTGTACCTCTAAACTGCACTAGTACATTTCTATAAAAACATAAATTTACACAACAGATCCCAACAAACACGAACTACTAGATATGTAAATAATATTAACCACTAGACATGTTAATAACATTAACTATACTGTGCCAATTATGAAGACCTCATTTAGACAAAGACAATAATAGCTATGGACCAGACCCGAGACAACTGTACCTCAAAACTGCACTAGTACATTTCTATAAAAACATAAATTTACACAACAGATCCCAACAAACACGAACCACTAGACGTGTAAATAACATTAACTATACTGTGTCAATTATGAAGACCTCATTTGGACAAAGACAATAGCTATGGACCAGACCCGAGACAACTGTACCTCAAAACTGCACTAGTACATTTCTATAAAAACATAAATTTACACAACAGATCCCAACAAACACGAACTACTAGATATGTAAATAATATTAACCACTAGACATGTTAATAACATTAACTATACTGTGTCAATTATGAAGACCTCATTTAGACAAAGACAATAATAGCTATGGACCAGACCCGAGACAACTGTACCTCAAAACTGCACTAGTACATTTCTATAAAAACATAAATTTACACAACAGATCCCAACAAACACGAACCACTAGACGTGTAAATAACATTAACTATACTGTGTCAATTATGAAGACCTCATTTGGACAAAGACAATAGCTATGGACCAGACCCGAGACAACTGTACCTCAAAACTGCACTATTACATTTCTATAAAAACATAAATTTACACAACAGATCCCAACAAACACGAACCACTAGACGTGTAAATAACATTAACTATACTGTGTCAATTATGAAGACCTCATTTGGACAAAGACAATAGCTATGGACCAGACCCGAGACAACTGTACCTCAAAACTGCACTAGTACATTTCTATAAAAACATAAATTTACACAACAGATCCCAACAAACACGAACTACTAGATATGTAAATAATATTAACCACTAGACATGTTAATAACATTAACTATACTGTGTCAATTATGAAGACCTCATTTAGACAAAGACAATAATAGCTATGGACCAGACCCGAGACAACTGTACCTCAAAACTGCACTAGTACATTTCTATAAAAACATAAATTTACACAACAGATCCCAACAAACACGAACCACTAGACGTGTAAATAACATTAACTATACTGTGTCAATTATGAAGACCTCATTTGGACAAAGACAATAGCTATGGACCAGACCCGAGACAACTGTACCTCAAAACTGCACTATTACATTTCTATAAAAACATAAATTTACACAACAGATCCCAACAAACACGAACTACTAGATATGTAAATAATAATAACCACTAGACATGTTAATAACATTAACTATACTGTGCCAATTATGAAGACCTCATTTGGACAAAGACAATAGCTATGACCCGACCCGAGACATCTGTACCTCAAAACTGCACTAGTACATTTCTATAAAAACATAAATTTACACAACAGATCCCAACAAACACGAACTACTAGATATGTAAATAATATTAACCACTAGACATGTTAATAACATTAACTTTACTGTGCCAATTATGAAGACCTCATTTAGACAAAGACAATAATAGCTATGGACCAGACCCGAGACAACTGTACCTCAAAACTGCACTAGTACATTTCTATAAAAACATAAATTTACACATAGGATCCCAACAAACACGAACCACTAGACGTGTAAATAACATTAACTATACTGTGTCAATTATGAAGAACTCATTTGGACAAAGACAATAGCTATGGACCAGACCCGAGACAACTGTACCTCAAAACTGCACTAGTACATTTCTATAAAAACATAAATTTACACAACAGATCCCAACAAACACGAACTACTAGATATGTCAATAATATTAACCACTAAACATGTTAATAACATTAACTATACTGTGTCAATTATGAAGACCTCATTTAGACAAAGACAATAATAGCTATGGACCAGACCCGAGACAACTGTACCTCAAAACTGCACTAGTACATTTCTATAAAAACATAAATTTACACAAAAGATCCCAACAAACACGAACCACTAGACGTGTAAATAACATTAACTATACTGTGTCAATTATGAAGACCTCATTTGGACAAAGACAAAAGCTATGGACCAGACCCGAGACAACTGTACCTCAAAACTGCACTATTACATTTCTATAAAAACATAAATTTACACAACTGATCCCAACAAAAACAAACTACTAGATATGTAAATAATATTAACCACTAGACATGTTAATAACATTAATTATACTGTGCCAATTATAAAGACCTCATTTGGACAAAGACAATAGCTATGACCCGACCCGAGACAACTGTACCTCAAAACTACACTAGTACATTTCCATAAAAACATAACTTTACACAACAGATCCCAACAAAATCGAACCACTAGACATGTTAATAACATTAACTTTACTGTGCCAATTATGAATACCTCACTTGGACAAAGACAGTTTAAATTTATTGCCCCACGTATTATATTTAATAAACTAGACAGTGACATAAAGAAAACATCACATCACAATACCTTTAAAATTCTTACAAAAAATGGTTATTTGCTTCGAGCAGGCTCTATACTGAGGAGGTTGTCCACCCTTAACATCTGACTTATGAACCTTTATTTTCTATTCTTAATTTCATTTCTTATATTTATTTTAAAACTTTATTTCTTAATCTTTTGTAATCTTTTCATTTTTAAAAACTACTTGTATGTAACATTTAACATCTGTATACCTTATATATTATGTATCCTCTATGTTAAAATTTTTTTTTTACCCTATTGTATAATATTAACAGCCCCAAAACAGGTTTAGCTTAGTGTGGCGCTACTGACTTAACCTTAAATATAATAAATAAATTGGAGCCTGTCAAAAGGTACCCCAATTTGGCTGACAAACGTACTGACAATAAATTACCAGTTTGCTCTATTTTAGCGCTGTAGACCAACTATTATAATATGACTGTTCGCGCCACAAAATTTAAAATTTGTATATAACTGCATTTGACTTATTTGAGGGCCTCTGTGTGTCATTCGAATAAGTAATGCACCAACTCGGCCAATAGGATGGCCGGATGTTTTATCGCGATCGCAGTTCAGTTGTCAATTTGATGACCATCCGCAACGTGTGTTCGCCCGCTCGCACTGTAAAAAGAAGATTTTTCACTTATCAATTCGATCACGCATCTAAGTTTTCGCAATCATCTCGCCGCTATAATTTTGGACCAATTGTGACATCTTCAGCTGCCCACACTGCAGAGAACGCCCTTCCAGCCCCCTGGTCTAAAGGTAGGTGCATTATTTTGTTTTGGTGCCACTGGAGGTGTTCAGATCGTTAAATGCAGTAATAATCATTCATACCACCTCGCATTCTCTACCCTCTACAAATAGAATCAATTTAAAACCGAACCAGCGCCGCTCTCGCATCAACATAGTTTTGGCCCATACGAGCCGGATATGAAGTTATAATATATTTAATTTGTAGAGTATTTGTAAATTTTAATATATTTAGTATCATTAAAATTATACCCAAGTGCATGTTGCTATAGAGTACATATTCGCCTACACGCTAATATTGTTTTATACCCACAGTACATTGAATGGAAAAAAAGTGTTGTGGTATATTATATATTTACCGCCAAAAAACCATCGATCGCTGCGTTTGTTCATTGTACGTACATATACATATAATTTCTTTAGTGTTGTTTAATACGAAGTTGCATATTATCGTAAGTCATTTGCTGTACACTCGCATTCGTTTTATAAAAAAAAATATTTTTATATTCGAATTATCCGCTAACCGCTAATTTTGCAACATTGTATAGTGACTAGTTTATTTTATGCCCGCGACAGTACGTATTTTATGTTTGATAGTGCATATACCTACATATAGGTATACATATAACTGCAGCGCACCCGAATATACTACAAAAAATAATATCGTAAACATTCTCATTTATTCGCTTGATTTTATATTTCGCTTTTGATTACACTTCAACGCTTACATATTTAAGTATCACATATAGGTACCTACGCATTGTTATTTAGGTATATATATTATATTTATTTTACGCATTTTCTCAATATATATTTATACCTAATTGTTTACTACTTAGCAGCTCATCGCATTGCTTATTTAAGTTTGGTTTTCTTTATCTGTGTTTGATATATATTTTATACTAGCTTTTATGTCCCGCCGTTGGCCAAGAATGTAAAATTTTTTTTTTTTTTATTTTTTTTTATATATTTTAATCTGGCTATTCACCCCGATCGGGTGTTATTTGCCAAAAAAGGTATAAATGATTTAGTTAACTGTTTTGTGTGTGAAGTTTATGAAAACTGTTTACTTTAGATCTCAATTAGGTTATTTTTAATAAATCTGACAATCAAGATGTATGTGTTTTTGGAATTGGAAGCCAAAAGCGACCTCATATTCACTGGCATTGGCGTTTTTATTCTTATTAAATCTGTATAAAAATTTGGGTACGCGTTTCTTAATGGACATTCAAAAAATATATGATCCAGCGTTTCGTCGTTTGTTCCGCACTCGCATAGATTCGACTCAATAACTCCAATCCTTGCCAAATGCTCACCAGTAGAACAATGTCCGAGGCGCATTCGACACAGTACACTGGTCGTATGTTTGTCGAACATCATTTCACTGAACCACGGCTTTCTGGCGAGTCTTGGCTGAGTCTCTCTATACAGCCTGCCCTTCGTTTGAGAGACAAAGTCCCAATGAGACTGCCAATTCTCCATTAGGCGCATCTTAATATTAGGAAGAATATCGTTTAAAATAATGAAGGGGTGAGTCCTTGTAGTACATTTGGTTGACATTTTGGCTAGTTCATCTGCCTTCTCATTCCCTTTTATTCCGCAGTGACTTGGTATCCATGCCAAACATGCTTCTTTTTTTTGGTCCTTGATTTTTTTAATTTTTGTTCTAATTTGGATACAGTAGGGATCATCCACATAAGAAAGAGGGGATCTGCTTAATTTTTGAATTGCGCTTAATGAATCTGTTAAAATTAAAGTGTGTGAGAACTGTTTTGTTTCTGCGTAATTCAGAGCTTCCAATATTGCAACACACTCCGCTGAGAAAATGGTTGCTTCCTTATGAAGAGTCAACATCAATTTAGCATTGTCCGATTCACTGAAAACTGCCGATCCTACGTTGTTCACATTGTCTAGCTTCGATCCATCTGTATACAGTAATTTCCATTTGCTCCATTTATTTGATATTTCTTGGTTGAAGCGTTTGGAGGCAAAGGTATCTGGAACTATGTTTAAAGATTGGATGAAAGTTGGAGTATCTACTAAGTTATGGTAGGGGATGGAATAAACAGGAAGTATTTCAGATTTGAGTAGAACTTGTGAGTACATTTCCATAAATTTAAGGCTATTGATTAGTGGAGTTGGTTTTTTATTCTTCCAAAAAGTGTTTTTATTTACAAAGTAATGTTTCAAATGATTGATTTTGTTAACTAAAGGGTGAAATTTTATACAATAGCATTTTCCGAAGAAGTTGTCTGATAGGTATTGTTTTCTCAATTCAATAGGAGGATCTGCGGCCTCTACTTGGAGGGCGTTCACCGGTGAAGACTTCATAGCTCCCAAAACAATTCTCAAACTCTCATATTGGATTTTGTCAAGGATTTGGGAATTCTTTTTTGATAAAGGGCTTAAAAGGAATAAACCGTAATCGATTTGACTGCGAATATAGGATGTGTACATTATTCTGAGAATAGATGGATGACCACCCCACCAAGTGCGCGTTACTGCTCGCATAGCATTTAAACCGGACTGACATTTTTTAGCAGTGTGGATAACTTGAGAATTCCAAGAGAGTCTGGAATCCATGATAATACCGAGGAATTTAATTTCAGTTGTAGCTGGTAAGGCAGTATTATTTATGATGATTTTAATAGCCGGGATTGAACGTTTTTTGGTAAAGATGATTGATTTACATTTACTTAGACTAAGATTCATTCCAATGTCTGATAACCGCGAAGCTATTATTTTTAAATTGTCGTTAAGCAACATCTCCATTTGTTGTAAGTTTTTACCTGATACATATATGAAAAAATCATCCGCATAATTTAATAACTGTATCGGAGAATATATAAGATGAAAAATTTCAAGGATGTAAATATTAAAGAGTATTGGGCTTAAAACTGACCCCTGAGGCAATCCTTTACCAACGATTCTTTCTTGTAAGTGGATACCTTGGATATCTAAAATAATTTTTCTATTAACAAGAAGGTTGATTATAAATGACGTTAACTTAGTTGGGATCCCTATGCGAGTGAGTTTGGTTTTAAGAATTGGAAAGTGTACATTATCAAATGCGCTAGAGATGTCCAAACTCGCTCCTACGACATGTTCCTGTCTGGAAAAAGCTAACAGAATGTCTGTTACTAAGTTAGATACACTTTCGAGGGTAGATTTTTTTTTTCTGAATCCAAACATGTTATGAGGAAAGGTTTGTTTATTTTCAACGAACCAATCGATTCTTCTTTTGATCAGATGTTCGGTTAATTTTAGAAGAGTTGAGGCAAGAGCAATTGGTCTGTAATTTTCTCCCGAATTTGGGTCTTTCTTTGGTTTTAGAATTGGAATAATTAGTTGGGACTTCCATGTATCAGGGACAGTGCCAGAATCAAACATTATGTTTATTAATTTGGTGAAGTATTCTAGCATACTGTCGCTAGTATTTGCTAAGATGACATATGGGATTCCATCGATTCCTGGGGCGGTATTTTTGACGATTTCGAGGATGGCTTTGAGTTCGTTAGTTTGGAATGGAGCATCTAACCAGTTGTTATTAGGTGGGAAGGAATATTCTGTGAGAAGTTCGTCAGCATTTGCAGCAAATGGAGGAGCGAGTTTGTTCAAAAAGTCATCTGACCATAGCTTCGGGCACGATTTTAGAGGCGATAATTTGAATGATCCGCGGAATTTTTTAATGTTATTCCAAACGGTAGATATTGGTGTTTGAGGAGAAAGCGATGTGCAGAAGTCTATCCATCCTTTTCGCTTTTTGTTTCTCAGAAATCTCTTTACTTTGGCTTGAATATTTTTAAAAATCAAATAATTTTCCAATGTCATATTTTTTCTATACACCTTAAGCGCTTCTTTTCTAAGAATTGTTTGATCTTCGCATTCCGAATCCCACCAAGGTGGAGGAGGAGGATATTTTTTGGTTTTATTAACTTTCTTAGGGATGAAATTTTCCGCTTTTTCTATTGTTTCTATGAAATTATCGTAACAATCTAGTAAATTTTCTTTAGAGGGTATAATTAGTCGTGAATTGGTTGGGTCATCCGTGAAATTAACAAATCCAGACCAATTGGCTTTTTCAAAATTACAAATGTTTTTACTAAATCTCTTTTTTCTTATTTGTGGTGCATTGCTGTAGGAGGAAGGATTGCGTACTAGTTTGCAGGACGGATGAGAGTAGAGAACACAAATCGGAAAGTGGTCACTGTTGAATGGATCGGGTTGAATATTCCAATCCAGGTAAGGGGCTAATTCTGGGCTACAAATTGTTAAATCTACGGCACTTGGTCGTTGATTTGGTACGGGGACTCGCGTAGGAGATCCATCATTAATAACACATAAACTCAGCTCATTTAATAGATCTACTATTATTCTGCCTAATCTTGTACATGTAGATGAACCCCATATGCTATGATGGGCATTGAAATCCCCAAGTATTACAAATGGTGAAGGTAAACGATTGAATACTGACTTCAATATTGATTTTGTGGGTTGAAAATTAGGGGAAATGTATATTGATACGAAAGTTGTGCCATTTATTTCGGCAGCGACTAACTGGAAAGGGCAGTTGATTGTTTTTGGGTGTACCTGATTGAAATATAATGAATCTTTTATTAATAATGCACAACCTCCACGACCGTCCAGTCTATTGTCAGTAAGGCATCGGTAACCGTGTATTTTAAATAGCTTATCATCTCTAAGCCAAGTTTCGGACAATGCAGCTACGTCTATCTGATTTCCAGATAGAAGATTTAATATTGAGTCTTTATTAGGAGCAGCACTCCTACAGTTCCATTGAAGAATGTTTAAAGCCATTTTAGAGTATGATAAAATATAGATTTGATACGTATGCTATGCAACCTACGGCAGAGGAACCGACGGTGCATCTGTATTGGAATGTGTTGGTTCAGTTATGTTATTATCTTCGTTAGTAATTAATGTAGCGTTTTTTAATGTATTTTTTATTATTTCATCGTTGGACGGTATGGAAACATAGTTTCCAGTAGTAAGTAGTTCGTTTAACATGTTATATATACAGTTAAGGATAATTTCTTTGCGGTTTTTCATGGGGTCATAGTTGCTTGTATTGTTAGGAAGGGCACAACCATTATTTGGAGAAGGGTAGTTTCCATTTGGGGCTATCAGTATGGAGTCTAAGTGTTTTTTTTCGTTTATTGATAAAGCGTTAGTTTTTGAATGGGGCGTTTTACTTATATGAGATATTTGTCTCCATTTTAGCCTAGAGTGGGTTTGGTTTTCAGCATTAGGAATAATTTTTGTTTTTTCTGAATATGTGATTTTCGCCGGTGGGAACATACTTGATGCCTCAATATAAGATACAGAATTTTCCGCCATCACTTTTTTTATATTTTTTTGGCGCGTCAACTCCGGGCAGTTGATATCCAGGGCTGAATGATTACCCGTACAGTTAGCGCAAATTAAGTTTTCAATATTTTCTGTACAAGTCTCACCGAGATGCTGGGAACGACATTTATAACATCTAGCAATACTAGATTTACAATTGTTTTTTGTGTGTCCAAATCTCAGGCACTTATGGCATTGTATCGTTGGAAAGATATATGTGTCTACGGGAAGACGATTATAAAATAGATACACATGAGAAGGGAGTCTCTGTCCCTCAAACGTTACTACAACTGTCTGCGATGGTCTCCATGTTGGAGTTTCGGCCCTACGGTCTCTGTAATTCAGTCTACGGATTTTCAAAGCCTTTCCAAATCCTGGGGGAACCTCCAAGTTTTGGATGATTTCATCGTCCGAAAATGATGTAGGAATATCCTTTACCACTCCCAGACGAGTCACATGAAACGATGGAATAAATGTTACGTAATTTTTTTCTTCTAAAATTTTGTTATTCAAAATAGAATTCGCGGTCAAATAATTGTTGAATTCTATAGATATTAAACGTTTTCCTAGAGGTTTTATTTTTTTTATATCAGTGAATTTATGTTTATAAATGAATGAGCCGAAAGAAACTGCATTCATAATTTGATTTTCTCCCGATACTTTGTTTTGTATATGAACGATATACGGCGGCAAAGAACATTCGTTGTATCGGTATAAAGGTATGTTAACACGCGTTTCTATTGTTGTCTCGTTCGGTTTGAAACGTTTTGTTGATAGAATCGTGTTAGTATCTCTATCGGTTTGCGGTAGTGTGGACTGGGCTTTAGTTTTACCTGATGTTGAAACGAATAACTGCTTATTAATGACATTGTTGTCAGGTGCGGGAGGGGGCCTACCGCCCCCTTCATCTTCCTCCCCCCGTTCGTTCATCGCTACATACGGTTGGTGTCGCTGTCGCTTCACCGCTAATAAGAATTAAACTCCTACCTACGTACAAAGCAAAAAATAAATCAAATAAAATGGAACGAACTCACCGGTATCGTTGTAGAAAGAAAAACACAAATTAACTATATTAAATTAACTAAATTGAAACAAAAACTAAAAACACATTATTCACAATGTAACTGTTAACAAAAATAAATGATATTTAGATAGTAAACTCCACTATAAATCACTCGTTTTGATTTAATTGACCGGAGAAAAAGTAACGCGTCTGTCAGTCAAAAATCCAAAATGGCCACCCTTGAATGTAAAATTGTGAAGGAAAAAGCAATCGTTTTTATAATATTGTCACCCAATTATTTTGCAAAAGACTATGAAAAGTGGTTTGAAATATGATTGAATTTGATTGTAAAATGTTCAAGTGATGGCCACAACCCATTATTTTTTTATATATTGCTATAAAGTGTGAATGAAGTATAATATACAATTTCTTCACTATTCGAAATGGTTTTAAATATGACTGTTTATCAACATTGTAAAGAGATTGGTTTGGCCACAACCCCCATTTTTAAATATTATCATCGAAAACAAATTGTAATATGTACTTACCTATTGAATATTTAGTAATTTTGGATGTTGGGATGTGGTTAAAATTTGATTAAACAAATGTACTGAAAAGATCCAGTGTTGGTCACATCCCATTCGTTTTATATTTTTTCATCAAGTGTGCATTATATTTTTGCACAATTAGACTGATGAACTTAAAATTGACACAAAAGTCTACATTAACGAAGAAGAAGAAGACTTAAACTATGGTAAATAATTTGAATATAAACGTTGTGAAGAATTCAGTAATGGCCACAGCTCCCTTTCTTTAAATATTGTCAACGAAATCAAATATATTATGTAGGTGTTAAAAATTATTTAAAATAGGATGATATAAATGGTTTAAATTTGATTAAACAAAAGTATTGAAAAGATTCTAGTGCAGGTTACATCTTCACATCCCACATCCCATTCGTTTTTACATATGTATTTTCATCAAGTGTGCATATCGTTAATAATATTTCTGCACAATAGACTATTAGACTTAAAACGAACCCAAAAGTCTAAATAAAAAAGAGAAGAATAAGTATAAGACTATAAGAAATAGTTTGTTTAAAAAATCCCAATGGTCTACATAAAATAAGAAAAAATACATAAAATAGAAGAATTAGACTATTGGAAATAGATTGTATAAAAACTGAGCAAAAGGTCTTCATAAAAGAAGAAGAAGATTAATCTATAGGAAATAGTTTGTATTAAAACTGTCCTTAAAGGTCTACATAAAATTAAGAAGAAAAATAATTAGACTCCAGGAGCCGTCGCTTCAGACCCTTCAGTACCTCCCGTCCCATCAGGCCCTTCAGTACATCCCGTCCCTTCAATCCCTCATCACGTCCCTTCCAATCAGGCCCTTCAGTACCTCCCGTCCCTTCAGGCCCTTTAATACCTCCCGTCCCTTCAGGCCCTTTAGTGCCTCCCTTCCCTTCAATAACATCCCGTCCCTTCATTCGGGTAAGAAAAGTTTAAATCCAGAAACCATCCTGGAAGAACCGCGAAGAGATGTAAGCACCGTCTTCTTTTCCCAGGATACTCCACCTTTATAGGTAAAATGACCAAATACACGATGAAGAAGAAGAAGTAAAAAGTTTAAATCCAGAAACCGTCCTGGAAGACCTGCGAAGAGATGGAGGGACAGTCGGACCTTCTTTTCCCAGGATATTCCGCTTTCATTGGTAAAATGACCAAATACACGAAGAAGAAGAAGAATAAGAAAAAAGTTTAAATCCAGAAACCACCTCGGGCACACGCTCGACAATTCGCCAAAGTTTCATTGTAATCGGACATACGGTTTAGGAGCACATCGCTTGCATACATTCATACATTCATAAATAAATAAATAAAATAATTTTCCGATAGGAAATCAGTATATTGTTGATTTGTAAGTAAATAATAATAGGTAGGTACCTACCTACAACAATGTTCTAAATAAATTCGATTCATAACAAATTTTATTTGAATATCAGAATCTTTCCGTTACCATAGTAACCATTCCAATACGTAAAAAATATCAAATGGTTTGAGACATTTTTTGAATATGTAGGTACCTACATACATTGGTTTGTTCGATGCCATAAAAATGAAAATTGTCAGAAAAATCAAATATTATTTACAAATTATGCAATTTTATTATGCCTATATCTTTACTAATAATAAACACATTTTTACAATATATGTCTTAAAACTTGCTGTAATGTCTTGTGTTTCATTTTATTATTTCATAATTACATTTAATTCAAAGGTTTATTATTTTCAAGAACATATTCATTCGGTAGGAAAATGAAATATTGTATGAAAAGATATTAAAATGGCGGCGTTCATGTACAAAACGCTTACATTAAAAATAAGTTAAACATTATAATTATACAAAATATTCACCATGTTTTTCATTCAAACGCTAAGTTATACTTGAAAATATATTTTTTTCGTGTAAATACGTACTTCTAACTTTTAAACTAACAGATATTTGCGTGCAAAATGTACACTTTTTTGACAGATACGACTTGGAAAATTTTGTATGAAAAAAATAATTATTGAAATATTTTTAAAATTCAGCATTTTTATCGCATTATTTTTAGCGTGACACTGCATCAGGTATACAGGTACACGTTCGCACATAAATTAGATTTTTAGATGCTCTTGGTTTTTCAGAAGGCGTGAGACAAACACACACATACACACACACAAACACTAACATTTTGATTGCTTTATTACTTTAGATTTAATTTCATCGCTCGCTTTATTTTAAAATAATGGCTACAAGTAAATCATCAGTGTCATCTAAAGAAAAACAAATTAAACTACTCGAAGCTGAGAAACTTTCATACTTCGCTCGTACCCAAAATATTTTTGACAGCATACAAAATTTAAAAAACAACACGGCCATTAAAACATTTTTATCGAACGCATCGTTATTAGAAGAAATTAGAACCCGATTCATAGATATTGTAAAAAATTTAAATGACATCCAAATGGAAATAAATCCTTCATTTTCACCTAATTTTGATATTCTTAATACATATGATGAGATATATGCCGCTATTCAGAATACAAAAAAAATGTATGAAGTAAATTCGCCAAATGTGTCAGAAACTCATATATCGGCAAACGATAATGGTAAAAAATTTATTAAATTGCCTGCTATAGATATTCCTTTCTTTGATGGGAAATTGGAAAACTGGTCTATATTTTATGAGTCTTTTAAAACCAATATTCATTTAAATCAATCGCTTAATGATTCTCAACGTATGCAATATTTGATTGGGAAACTCTCGCATTCCGCTTTAAATGTTTTTTCGGGAATTATACCTACAGGTGATAATTATTCCAGCGTATGGGATAGTTTAGTCAAAAGGTTTCAAGATAAACGAAATCTGGGCACTCAATATGTAAACAATATTTTTGACATTAAGTCAGCTACACACACCGCAACCAGTTTGAATAGTTTTAGTGAAAGATTTTCCGCGTCTGTTGCTGCCTTAAAGCAATTAGATATAGACGACTTAACAGATTTTTTATTTTTTTGTTGTGCTATTCGCAAGTTAGATGCACAAACTGTAAATGAATTCGAGATGTCTGTTAGGGATAAGGAAATTCCCTCAATGACTGAATTGATGGAATTCGTAAAGGGAAAAGTTAAAATTTTGGAACGCACATCTCATAATAATAATAATAATAATTTTTATAATACAAACAAATCGCATTCTTACAAAAATAAATCACAAAACATTTCTAAATCTTTTATGACTAACGTCGATTCTTCAAATAAAAAATGTTCATTGTGTAAATTCACGCATTCGCATTTTTATCAATGTAACAAGTTTAAGGAGCTTACACCAAAAAACCGGTTTAATTCGGTAAAATTAATAAATGGATGTTCTAACTGCTTAAGCTGTATTCATGAAAGTAAAGCATGTCAGTCAAAGCAATTTTGTAAAATTTGTGGAAAACGACATCATACTATGTTGCATTTCGATGATAATAATTTGATTACAAAAAATGATAGTTGTAATGATATTCCAATACCTAGTACATCCACATCACAAAATATTTCGACGTCTTTGTGTTCTCATAGTAGTAAATTGCCTCATTCAAGGGTAATTTTACCTACGGCTCAAGTATACGCCTACGTCAATGAACATAATAAACAAGTTGTCAGATGTTTAATAGATAATGCATCTCAAAATAATCTGATTACTCTCGCTTGTTGTAAAAAATTAAATTTCAAAATAATTTCATTAAATAATTCAATTATTAAGGGAATAGGTACAAGCTGTAGACCAATACATGGATACACGTCATTTAAAATTAAATCACGCGTTTCTAATCAAGAATATAATATTCAATGTTTAGTTTTAGACCGCATTACTGACCCCTTGCCTACTGAATATATTGACCATGCAATCTATTTGCAATTAAGGACAATTCCGTTAGCTGATCACAGTTGGAATATGCCTGGCGATATAGAAGTTGTGCTTGGAGCACAATTATTTCCATACCTATTAATGGGAGGGAGAATTAAAGTGCCAAATTTGTCACCGCTAATTGAAACCACTTTAGGATATATAATAATGGGTAATATACCCAACGCATCAAAAAACACCGCATCTAACTTAAATAAATTTACCGCATCGCAAAACGCAACTATTTCCGCTATTTCACAAATCGCTCATGGTGATATAGATTCAATATCTTTTTGCGCTATCACCGATTTAGAAAAGACTTTGCGTGGGTTCTGGGAATTGGAAGAATTGCCTAAGAAACAATTTCTAAGTCCCGAAGACACAGCCTGTGAAAATAATTATGTTTCTACAGTTTCTCGAAATGAACAGGGCCGTTACATTGTTGCTCTTCCGTTCTGTAAAAACCCTAATGTATTGGGAAATTCTCATGCTATTGCTCAGCGTCGCTTTCTTGCTTTAGAGCGTAAATTTAAATCCGTACCCACGCTCCGCGAGAATTATAATAAAGTCATAAATGAATATCTAAATCAAGGTTATTTATCAGAGGTTCCTACCTCTGAATCATCTGATACAGGATATTATATACCCCATCACCCTATTATTCGCGAGAATAAGGATACGACCCAGTTACGTATTGTACTGGATCCTACCATTAAGACGCATTCAGGATTATCTTTGAACGATATATTGTATACCGGACCCAATTTACAGGCTGATCTTTTTAAGTTGTTACTTAATTTTCGCGTTTTTTCTATTGCATTAACCGCAGATATAAAGCAAATGTATCTTCAAATTTCTGTGACAGCAGAACATAGAAAATATGAAAGAATTTTATATCGCTTTAACGAAAATGAACCTATAAAGGTTTTTCAGTTCAACCGCGTTGCATTTGGTCTTAAATCAAGTCCATATCTTGCGATGCGTACGTTACGACAATTAGCTCATGATGAAGGACAGCAGTTTCCTCTTGCTGCCAAAGTAGTCGAGTCTCAATTTTACATGAATGATTTCGTATATTCCGCTCCTGATATAAAAACTGCTATGCTCTTATCACAAGAATTAATAAATTTATTTAAGTTGGGTGCATTTGACTTAGTCAAATGGGCAAGTAATTCTACTGAGTTACTTGATAGCCTTCCAGATTCGCACCGCGCCCCTATAACTTTCTCAGAGGGCAATCCCAGTAACTTAAAGGTCCTCGGTCTATCTTGGGAACCTTGTAAGGATATTTTCGTTTTTAGTACTACTCAGGTCGATGACAAGTGTACTAAACGCACTATACTTTCGTTTGTAGCCCAGCTGTTTGATGTCTTAGGCTTGGTGGCACCGGTTATTTTATTCCCTAAATTGCTCATTAAGGAGCTTTGGCTTGTTAAAATGGACTGGGATGACATGCCACCACCCGCTATTATTCAACGCTATTCTTTCTTATTGCAAGAACTCCCTTTATTAACAAGTCTAAAAATACCGCGCCATATTGGCTTTCATAATAATTCAATAGTAAATATCGTAGCATTCTCTGACGCTAGCCTTAACGCTTACGGCTGTGTAATATATTTACACATTACAGATGACGCAGGAAACATTAGTTTGAGACTGCTGTGTTCAAAATCAAAGGTTTCGCCTGTGAAAATACACACTCTTGCCCGCTTAGAACTTTGTGCCGCAGTCTTGATGTCAAACCTGGTCAAACTAGTGTATGACAATTATCGTACACTTATTCCAATTGCTGGAATTTACGCATTTTCTGATTCCAAAATCGCCCTCTCATGGATTCATTCTTCGCCACATAGATGGTCGATTTTTGTAAGTAACCGCATAGCTCAGTGCCAAGAAAACTTAAAACCGCAAAATTATTATCATGTAGCAGGGATTGATAATCCAAGCGACTGTCTTTCCCGTGGTCTATTGCCATCTCAACTTATATCCCATGATTTGTGGTGGAATGGCCCTACGTGGCTGCGTTGTGCAGTTTCAAATTGGCCAATTCAGCCTTTTACCCCTGCCAACCATGATGTATTACCTGAGTTCAAATCAAATACATTGTTCACCGCTAAACCACTTTCGGTCGAGTTTTATGAACTTACCAAAAGGGTATCGTGCTGGCAGAAGCTTTTACGTAT
Organism: Molanna angustata; assembly: GCA_963576475.1. NCBI lineage: Eukaryota > Metazoa > Arthropoda > Insecta > Trichoptera > Molannidae > Molanna > Molanna angustata. The sequence goes on along the minus strand of OY754971.1, from coordinate 2,811,448 downwards.
CGTCGTCTATTGTCTTCGCTTTATAAAAATCTTACCGCGTTCCGAATCAATCAATGTCTCTGATTTGATTACCGCTGAAAAGGCTATCATTCGTGCTGTTCAAAGTGTTCATTTTGCAGACGACATGGAAGGCCTAAAAATGTCTAAAATTATTTCGAAAAGATTAAAACACCTCAGTCCTTTTGTGGATGAGGAAGGCATTTTACGCATCGAAGGAAGATTGTCGAAATCGGATCTTCCCTTTGAAACTAAACATCCCGCATTACTGCCAAAACTCGATCATGTAACTGATCTTATAATTGATTACAATCATAAAGTTATTTCTCATACTGGACCGAATCTTTTGATGTCCATTATACGCCAACGCTTTTGGATTTTGTCTGCTAGAAGCGTAATTCGATGGAGATTGGCCAAATGTAACAATTGCTTCCGTTTGTCGCCTAAACATACATCGCCAAAAATGGCCGATCTTCCTGCTTGTAGAATTTCAGAGGCTAAAGCATTTCTCCATTGTGGAGTAGACTTCATGGGTCCGATGCGTATCACGCTTTCGCGTCGTCGTGGACAACATTCGCAGAAGGCATACCTTTGCCTTTTCATATGTTTAGTAACTAAAGCTGTACATATCGAATTAGTTTCGGACTTGTCTTCCGACGCATTTTTATCCGCTTTCAAACGTTTCATTTCGCGTCGAGGTCCAGTATCCTGCCTTTATTCCGACAACGGAACAAATTTTGTAGGGGCAAAGGCCCAGCTTGATGAGATGTATACATTCTTAGTCAATTCCGAGTTTCAAACTGCTTTGCATAACGAATTGACTAGCCGCCGCATAGAATGGAAAATGATACCACCTAGAGCTCCGCACTTTGGTGGTTTGTGGGAATCTAACATAAAAAGTATTAAAACTCATTTCTTTCGCGTCATTGGTAGTCAACTTTTATCTTACGAGGAAATGTTGAACGTGATTGCTCAAATTGAGTGTTTATTGAATTCCCGACCTCTCTGCATATTATCTGCTGATCCGCATCCAGAAGTTTTAACACCGGCACATTTCTTAATGTCCACCCCTCTGCAATATTTACCCGCATCATATTTATCGAACGCAAGCTTAAGTCTTACCAATCGTAAAAAATTGCTTGATAATCTGGTTCAGTCATACTGGAAAAAATGGCGCTTAGAGTATTTACACACGCTGCAAGCCAGACAAAAATGGTGTGATCCTGCGACTCCAATAGTAGTAGGTACAATCGTCTTGGTAGCCCAAGACAACGCACCACCTCTCCATTGGCCATTGGGAGTCATTACTCAGGCATATCCTGGTACTGATGGAACAGTTAGAGTGGCTCTGGTGAAAACCAAATCTGGCATTTTTAAGCGTCCGATTGTTAAACTTTGTCCTTTACCTACTCAATAACAATCGTTTACATTATCAATCATTCTATGTATTTTTATATATAAGTATATACATATATTTTCGCTGTAGTCATTTTCCGCTACATATTTTCTTATAAGTCGTTTTTCTTTATAATAATATATTCGCTCGCTATGAATTCCCGCTAAGTTTTTACGCTATATATATTCGCTCGCTATGAATTCCCGCTTAGTTTTTACGCTATGAGTTTGAGGAGTTTGTTACTCATTCTTTCGCAATTGAATGTAATAATAAGTTAAAGGTCCTTCGAGTTTCCTTTTGAAACAATTTGTCGCGATTTAATTGCCAATTTATTGTCTATATCTATAGTAACATGCTCTTGGTATAAGTTTAAATTTTATAAACTCATATTAATTTTATTGTTTTTTCATGTAATAAAGGAGTATCAATTTCCTTTATTTATTTTTTATACTTAAACAAATAATTTCTTTCGGCACCTATTGGGACTTCTTTATGTTCTTTGAAAGTACCATTCAGGTACTTCCAAGGCCGGGAGAATGTTCGCGCCACAAAATTTAAAATTTGTATATAACTGCATTTGACTTATTTGAGGGCCTCTGTGTGTCATTCGAATAAGTAATGCACCAACTCGGCCAATAGGATGGCCGGATGTTTTATCGCGATCGCAGTTCAGTTGTCAATTTGATGACCATCCGCAACGTGTGTTCGCCCGCTCGCACTGTAAAAAGAAGATTTTTCACTTATCAATTCGATCACGCATCTAAGTTTTCGCAATCATCTCGCCGCTATAATTTTGGACCAATTGTGACATCTTCAGCTGCCCACACTGCAGAGAACGCCCTTCCAGCCCCCTGGTCTAAAGGTAGGTGCATTATTTTGTTTTGGTGCCACTGGAGGTGTTCAGATCGTTAAATGCAGTAATAATCATTCATACCACCTCGCATTCTCTACCCTCTACAAATAGAATCAATTTAAAACCGAACCAGCGCCGCTCTCGCATCAACAATGACAATATTAGGATCTATTAGTATCTGGTAAAAAAATGAACATTTTTATATGCATTATTAATAAACTAAACAATCAATTTGTTTGGTTGAAAAAAAAAATTGTATAATGGAGTTGAACATTATAAAAACTTTCAACATTGGCAATTATGAGAAAACATTCCTTCTAAGCCGTTTTGAGAGATGGAGGATGCCTGCGTCCATGGGGGGCAAGTCTGGTTAACAGGCGGAATCAAAACCATCCAAGTTTCATATAAAAAAATCGGCGGAATCAAACATAGTAAAATTATATCCATGATATGGGTAAACATGGGTGGTTTTGATTCCGCAGGATGACCAGACTTGCCCCCCAGGAGTGGATGAAATTAGGCTGAGGAGAAGAAGAAAAGCATTTTTTATGTAAAAAATTGTCGCTAAATTTGATAGGTATAAATGATATTATTTGGCTGTCGCTAAATTTGAGATAAGTGATATAATTTGGCTGTCGCTAAATTCAATATAAGTGATATAAGTTGGCAGTCGCTAAATTTGATACAAGTGATATAATTTGTTAACTCTAACGGCCGTTAACTCTGACGCCGGTCAAAGGTCACCGACATTGCAGAAAGAGTGGGAAGGCTGAAGTGGTAATGGGCAGGTCATGTGGCTGAATTGGAGACCCTATCAAAATAGAAGATATAGGGAGGTGTAGGGAGACCACAGAGGAGATGGACTGACGATATTTTCTAACTGGAGGGACATGGGTGGAAGCAGAGCGCCCAGGATAGAGAGAAGTGGAAAACTCAGGAAGAGGCCTTTATCCAGCAGTGGAGTGAAAGGGGCTGAAGAAGAAGAAGAAAGATATAATTTGGCTGTCGCTAAATTTGATATAAGTGATATAATTTGGCTATCGCTAAATTTGATATAAGTGATATAATTTGGCTGTCTCTAAATTTGATATAAGTGATATAATTTGGCTATAGCTAAATTTGATATAAGTGATATAATTTGGCTATCGCTAAATTTGATATAAGTGATATAATTTGGCTGTCTCTAAATTTGATATAAGTGATATGATTTGGCTGTCGCTAAATTTCATATAAGTGATATAATTTGGTTGGTATCTAGATACTTTTTGAAAGAAATATGTTTATCGTAAGTGAGTATGGACTAAGCCTAGCCGACCCAAATGTCAACCTCACCTGCACGCGGTCCCCCCTGCTAGACAACTAACGAGGCTCTGACGACCGAGTATCGGCGGTATAACCGTAACATCTGCGCAGGCTTAAATCCCTGTGTCATATAAGGAAGGAGATCCTAGAAGAACCCCTGTACCAACCCGCAACTGGACAGCGTGGTACAGAGCTACATAATATTGTAGCAGTCCAAACAACCTTCCAAACTAAGAACCATGATCTCGAATTGTAAAACAAAACTACCCCAGGTGAGTAGAGTTAACAACTCAGAATCTCACACCGACGCAACACCGGTCAGCCCCAAGGATTCTGGGGGGGGCAGATATTCGAAAAACAAAAGCAGAACAAACATTGCAATAGCAACATACAATATACGTACTATGAGACAAGAAGAGGATCAGATCAGACTGGAAAAGGAGCTACAAGCCATAAAATGGGATATTCTCGGAATCTGTGAAACCAGATTAAAAGAGGAAAAGGCAACCACACTCTCATCCGGCCATATTCTCTATCAAAATAATGCAGAAGCTTCAGTAGGAGGAGTGGCATTTCTGATTAACAAAAATATCAAACAGTATGTAACAAAGATGAGTACTGTATCCAAGAGAGTCATATACATACTTCTGAAACTAAATAAAAAATACACAATCCAAGTAATACAAGCATATGCCCCTACAAGCACATCAAACGATGAAGACATAGAACATTTTTATGAAGACATTACAAAGGCCAGAAGATCAGAAAAATCTCAACTAGTAATTATTACTGGAGATTTCAATGCAAAGATCGGAGAGAAGAAGCTAGGAGATTCAGACAATATTGGAAAGTTCGGGCTGGGGAGCAGAAATGAAAGAGGCGAAATGTTGATGGATTATCTACAAAGCGAACAATTATTCTGTACGAATACATTCTTTAAGAAACAACCACAAAGAAAGTGGACATGGAAAAGCCCAGACGGTAGAACAAGAAATGAAATAGATTTTATCCTTACAAATGCTAAAAGATACTGCAAAAATGTCTCAGTGCTTAACTCTTTTGACACGGGAAGTGACCATAGACTCGTAAGGGCTTCATTTAGCATAAATACTAAACTAGAAAGAGCAAAAATGATAAATAAGAAGAATGGTCAAACACTTTCCACGGAATTGCTAAGAAGACACCAAACAGAGTTTCAAACCACTATCAAAAATAAACTCGAACCAATAGATGCGCTTCATGACATGGAAATAAATCAACTATCTGACAAGGTGACATCTACCGTTCATACTGCAGTTAAGAAAATCTCCTTCAGACAGAGAAAAAATAATGAGAAGTTGTCTCCCGATACAATTAGTCTATTAGAAAAGCGAAAAACTCTATGCAGAGATACAGATGAATATAAAAATCTAAACAAAACCATTCGAAGACAAATCAGAAAAGATATCAGAAAATTCAATACAAATTGCATCACAGAAACTATCGAAAGAAATAAGAATATGAAAGTCCTAAAATCAAATTTGTGCTGCAGCAGGCAGAATATAACAAAGATAAAGAACAAAAATGGGGAAACTATAAATGATACGGAGTCTATAGCTAAAGAAGTGAAAGAATTTTACAAAGAACTATACTCTTCCAGGCTAAGAAGACCTGAAGCAGAGAATAATAATATATTAAATGCGGGATCCGAAGAGATACCAGAAGTAAATCTAAATGAAATAAACATAGCATTGAATAACATGAAAAATAATAAAGCACCTGGAGAAGATGGGATAACTAGTGATATGCTGAAGATTGGAGGCAGTGAATTGAAAGAGGCGGTACAAATATTGTTAAATAAATGTCTAGAACAAGAAGTAATTCCAGATGACTGGAAAAATGCCGAAGTTAAGTTGCTGTTTAAAAAAGGTGACCAAGGGAATTTGGAAAACTATCGGCCGATTAGCTTACTCCCTCACTTATACAAACTGCTGACAAAAATATTGACAAACCGTCTTACTCCAAAATTTGACTTCTACCAACCCGTAGAACAGGCTGGCTTCCGTAAGGGTTTCGGAACCACAGATCATATTCAAACTTTGCGTTTACTTATAGAAAAAGCTACAGAGTATAACATAAAAATTCATATGGCTTTTATAGACTATCGTAAAGCATTTGACTCTCTAGAAACCTGGTCAATTTTAAGTGCTCTTGAAAATGCTAGGATTGATTCTAGATACATAAGATTGATTAAATATATTTATGAAAATGCTACTATGGATGTAAAAGTGAACGAAAATCTGAAAACAGAAAAAATCAAAATCGAGAAGGGTGTAAGACAGGGTGATACGATATCCCCAAAACTATTCACACTGGCATTAGAAGATGTCTTCAAAACATTAAACTGGAACAATAAAGGCATTAAAATAGATGGCACATATTTAAATCACCTCCGTTTTGCAGACGACATAGTAATAATAAGCGAAGAATTGTCTGAACTGGAAGCTATGGTAGCAGAATTATATGAAGCCTCTAGAAAAATCGGTCTGGAAATGAACATAGACAAAACCAAGATTTTGAGTCCAACTTCACACAGTATTTGCATTGGAAATAAGACTATTGGTGCTGTTGAAGAATACATATACCTTGGACATAAAATTAAATTGGGTAAAGAAAACCAGACCGCCGAACTGCCAAGACGTATAGGGCTGAGTTGGGCTGCTTTTGGAAAGTTGAGGTACATATTCGGTAACAGGGAAATTCCGAATAACCTTAAAGCCAAAGTGTACAATTCTTGTGTTTTGCCAGTGACAACATACGGTCTCGAAACCATGTCACTTACTGCCAGAAGCCTCCACAGACTTAAGTGTACTCAACGAGCAATGGAGAGACAAATGTTGGGCGTATCCTTGAGAGACCGAATAAGAAACGAGGAAATAAGACGCCGGTCAAAGGTCACCGACATTGCAGAAAGAGTGGGAAGGCTGAAGTGGCAATGGGCAGGTCATGTGGCAAGACAGAAGGATGATAGATGGACCCCCAAAATTCTGAATTGGAGACCCTATCATAATAGAAGGGGTGTAGGGAGACCACAGAGGAGATGGACTGATGACATTGTTGAACTGGTGGGACATGGGTGGAAACAGAGCGCCCAGGACAGAGATAAGTGGAAAATTCAGGAAGAGGCCTTTATCCAGCAGTGGAATGAAAGAGGCTGAAAGAAGAAGAAGAAGAAGAGTATGGAAGAAATTTGATACTTAACGTCTATAAAATAATATGGGATAGATTTTTTAACAGCCCAAGGACGTGATCCGAATAGGTTATTGTATTTTTTCTGAACCATTTTAAGTTTCAACTCAAATTGTGTTATTACCCATCTTTTATGTCGTAATAGGAACGTGCTCACCTGAACTTGGATATAGTTGTCATAAGACTATTTTTGGATATTGGATATTATTGCAAAAAAAAGAATTACTAAAAGTATCGATGATTTCTTTATATCGCGTTGCCCTTACACACTTCTCCACATATATTAATAGGTTTTTGGAATAAAACCAATAATCTACCTACAAATGGGAATAGTTTATTTGTCCTGATTTGATTTTCAATGACTCGAAGGAGGTTCTACACAACCTCTTAACCCTAAATCTTTACATACATACATGATTAAGATGATTAGATGATATTTTATTACAATTATTTGACATCTCAATAGACACGTAGACGAACAGGAACCAGGAACTCAAGGCATCTTCAAGACTTTCGACCTGTCTTCGTTACATTGCACAAGCGTATAAAGTGATCACGTAAACCAACCGATGACAGATCGTAAGCCCTTTAGGTGTCTTGTATCCCATCTTCTTCTTCTTCGATGGCGCTACAGCCCAAATCGAGCCTTGGTCTCTGTCAACTTTCGCCTCCATACCATCCCGTCCTCTACTGCCACTTTCCAGCTCCTCTCCTGGAGAAGTTGAGCCGCATCCTTTCTGACCTCATCTTCCCAACGCAGCCTTGGTCTTCCTACCCTTCTTCTCCCACCCGGGTGTCCAGTCATGATTCGTTTCGGCAATCGTGAGATTGGCATTCGTTGTACATGTCCAGCACATCTCGGCCTAAAGAAATCTCATGTGCGATAAGATACTTTGGGGCTGGTATAATAATATCCTCGACACCGTACTTAGACCTGGGGGACAAGTCTGGTAAAGCGGCGAAATCAAAACCCTCATGATTACCCATATCATGGATATAATTATCTTATGGATATGAGTTGTATAATATTATCTTAATATATTTATTTATTTATTTGGGAAGCCAACAGATCATTTACATTTTTTATTTTACAATTTTAACATATAATTGAGAGCCAATACCAAGCTTTCCATCAATAACTAGAAATTACAGTAAACAACTCAAATGTAGGTACGCGCACACGCACACACATACACCCTCAGACACTCATACACATGCACACATGCACACACACATACAATTCGTATGGGATGGGATGGATATCACCTTCATATTAAATAAATAAATAAACAAATAAATAAATAAATAAATAAATAAATAAATAAATAAATAAATAAATATTTCGCGACGAAACTTATCGTATTTTAAACCATTTTTGAATTATAAATTAGCTATAAACCACTTGTTTTTTGAGTCACTTAGCGACATGTTTCGGAAGCGCTGTCCTTCCATCGACCGGCGTGTCGAGACTAACATGTTGAATTTGTGTGTATCTGTCTGTGAAGCGAGGGGGCTGGCGGTTGAGGGTTGGTTAGGTTAGTGGGGGGAGGGGAGTATTGTGAAGTGTTTTTGTTTTTGATGTAGAAATCCATGTGATAATTATTTCCATGATATGGGTAATTGTGAGGGTTTTGATTTCATTGTTTGACGGGACTTGCCCCCCCCCTGATTGTCTCATTTCTGATGCGGTCTCTGAGGATTCCTCCTGCGATGGAGCGTAGGGTCTTCATTTCTGCCACTATATATGACAGCTTTTTATTCTGTTGGAGCCAGCACTTACTTCTTTTCCTAGAGGGCAAGTCCAGTCAGATGGCGGAATCAAAACCATCCATGTTTACCCATATCATGGATATAATTATCTTATGGAGTTCTATAATATCTTAAGATGTTATATAACTATGGATGGTTTTGATTCTTACCTCCTGATATAGTATTTGTTTTTAACAATAAACAAACATGATATAATGTCACGTCAGTAAAGGTGACGAGACTGTCTGACTTTTTTGTTTCATTCACGTCATTATGTGACGTCACAACACGTCACGCGAAATCCCTGAATGTATCATTTTATGCGATATTTGATATACCCACATTGAGGGAGAGCCGTTTGGGTGGTGAAATTCAATAATGCCAACCTACATACATACTTACCTACGAGGCTGACTAGCTGACTGGGCAATATTTTTTTTTTATTCCAGAACTTTCTAAGAATCCGATCACAACATCTTTGATAGGTATATTTGATATCAAATGCCAGCCACCTGTCGTATTGTCTAAATTTTCCATATTCAGAAACGAATCGAACGATAATTCAAAAATAGAATATTTTTTAAATTTTTTGAATCTACTTATAATAAAATAAACTGCATTTTGCATATGAAATACTTTTATTTTAATTACTAGTTGAATGTAACACATGAGATCCAACTTATTATGGCGTTGTAATTTAAGAATACGTATCAAACTATAAACACTTAATACAAATTTATAAACATTTTACGATATATTGTTTTCTATATTATAAAACATGTAGATATGTATGTCAGGATACATACCTACATGTTTCAGGATAGGATAGTATGGAGGTCAGTTTGTTTTTCCTACCCAGAATATGAAAAAAACTTGATTATTGAGTCCCCGTAGATATTGTGTAGTGTATACTGCCATACAAATTGTATGAAATGATGTCGTCACTAATTCAATTTTAATATAAATTGTTTGAGATGTACTAATACAATGTTCATATTTTTTACTGAAAATTAAATTATCTAGTTGGGGGTGTTTCGGCTTTTTTGATATTTTTAAAAACTTAATAGGCAGTTAAATACATAAATTAATCATAAAAAAATGTTTGAGAAACTCTTTTTCTTTTGAAAACAATAATTTGAGTTTTGTATTTTTCTATATGTATGCCTGTATTCAGGATTCTAGCTTATATGATTTTTGAGATATATGGAAAAATAAAGTAAAAATTCAAAAGTTGATACTCCCTGACTGAAACAAAAATTCTGAATATAAAAGTTTTGTAGGCCTATAATTATCTACATATTGTCAAATTTTGGGCTATGCAAATTGAGCGGATCAAAAGTTAAAAGGGGGGACGGACACACGGAAATATACATATATATTGAACATACATGCTGCGAAGCCTCTAATTTGGTGTTTTTTGACTTCAAAGTTGAAAAAACCGTGAAAGATATAGACCCTGCATACAAATCTTGCATATCTTGGCTTGCTTACTTGCCAATCTGTCCAATTGAATTATACGGAGTTGCTATCATTTGAAATATTTCACCACTCCATAAATTAACGGAGACTTTGCCTTTATAAATACATTTAAAACTCATTTTATTGTTTTTGGGGGTATGTTAAAATACCTATAACTTTTATCCAACTAATCTATCACCGTGTTTTTTAAGTAAGCACCTACCGTTTTGAAATTAAAATAATTAATGGCGTCAGTGCGTAGACAATAGATGTAGGTACCCAGTGCGCATGCAAAGAACGCCGATTGCAGCGCTGCGGCCGCGGTGTGGCAAAACGGTACAAACTTAAAAAACTATTTGCTGTCACACCTGGCAAAGATTCGTTTCTTACATCTAACAATACTGAAAAAAATTACCAACACAAACACGAAAGGTGTTATTTATTATAGGGAACGCATAATATAGAATAAATTAATGTGTAGTTTTTACAAATTCATTTCTTTTGAATTTCGGTAATCTCATGTAGTTTTTTTTTGTAACATGGCTACATATACACCAGCTATTAAGATTTGGGTTCATTATATTCTTCCGAAGAAGCACACTACGTAACGCGCTTTTATAATACGCTCAATTTGTTGCGAGTTTCACATTAGCTTCACTGGAGCCCCTGTAGTGTAGTTGGTAGTATTGGAAACATTACTGAAAAATATAGATTTTAAAATCGAGTATATAAAATCTAATGTTTGCATATACGCAAACATTGGATTTTTTCCTTGTCGGAAGTCAAGTGTTTTTTTTTAAATATTATTTGACTCCAGACAGGGAAAAAAAAATCTTTGGACACATTGCCAGAAGGAAACCAGACTGTCTCGAGAAGCTTGTTGTGATGGGCAGCGTCGAAGGACGGAGATCTCGTGGTCGCTCACCGACCAGATGGAGCGGTTTGGTTAAGTCCACAATGGGGTCTTCGGGGACTGGTGCTCTGCGTTCAGCCCAAAACAGATTGGCATGGAGGCGGGCCATACGTGTGGCGACGGACTACAGCCGCTATCCTCGATCATGAGGAAAAGGACGAATATAGGGAAAAATCCAATGTTTGCGTATATGCAATTAAAAAAAATATTCGATTTACATACACATTGGTACAAATAGGTAAACACGCCAAATGTGAAATTATATGTCTGACGCAGTTCAGGGGTGACATCTGTGCGAGACACCGTCACCTCATTTATAAGGACTGTTGTTTTCATTGTTTACAAATAAACTAATTTATCAATAGATGGCGTTACAAAAAAGGTTTCTTCGTTACTTCAAAGATGGAAATAGTATAATTCCTTATTTTCAGGTGAATTGTTACACATCATTCAAATATATAGAACTTTCAAAAATTAAATTTATAAGGGAACTCAATAAGGAGGCATAAATGTGCGAATGTTGCGCAAGCGCATAAAGTGATCACGTAAACCAGCCGATGACAGGTTATCAGCCCTGTATGTGCCTTGTGTTCCTGGTTCTTCTATAATATCTCAATTTCGTCTCTATTGAGATGTTAAAAAGTTTGTGGATAAAAATATCATTTGACTCCACATAGATTTTGTTAAATTTGAAAAATAAATAGAAAAGAAATCAATTCCAGACACTGCGTCTATGTTAAATAAAATAAATCAGAGGTTTCACATTTGTATGGTACGTACAATACAAAAACATCTCGGGCACTGTCCGAAAAAAATCTGATCAGATGAATTATACATTAGCCAGAATCCAGGTTTGCTAAAATTGTACTCAATTACAGCATCCAAGTATCTCATACTATTCTCTGATCTGATTCGATTTATTTAAGATTCTGTCTGACAGAAGAGCTGAAATAAAATACTGTCTAATCTTTAACCTAGTCATTTTCTTTACTTATCTTTGTCAGACCTTCCCTTGAAATAATTCCACAAATCACAAATCTTTGAACATTTTTTAGATTTCTTTCCTTCTTAGGATTACAAAACATGTGATATTATTACTTTTATTAATTAACCAAGTACAACAAAGCTATATTTTTTAATATTTACATAATGACATTTTTAATATAACACATGACCAGTGGCGGCTCCCCCAAAGGGGCTCTCGGGCTGAGCCCTCCCAAAAATTTTGTTCGATAGATTCCAAAAATTTTTTGCTAAATTAATTCTGGAAATTCATTATTTTTTTTTAAATAAATGTGTTTCCACCTTACGGTTGTAATAGTAAAATACTGCAATAGTTCGTTTCCTACAGCGAGATTCTATGAAAAATTTTGTTCCGCGGGCACAATGTACTTGCGCCCGAAGAACTGTATGTAAACTCATATAATTGATTCCAATGCCGTAGTACAATATGATGCGAAATGTATGGAGCTCTCGGGCACGTTCCTATATATGTTCATGAATTTACCGGAATATATCTCTTTCCAGTAAGTTGTAGATGAATTAGTGTATTTATGAACACAACTAATATTAGCGTCTGCGCACTTCGCAATAAGCGATCAGCTGGAGTGCTGAAGGCCGTTGATGACAGCGCGCCATTTTGCATGTTGTGTTGTGGTTGTGTTTGCAGAGTGATGAAATAGGGTTAATTTAATATTTTTAATGATAATTTTTACAATAGTACACGGTGAATAGTATACATAATTTAATTTCGCGTTACTTGAATTACGATGATCGTGTGAGTGTGAAAAACTAAGGGCCTCCCGGCCAATCATCTCATTATCTCAAATTAGTTCTTGTAAATCACGTAAATATATTCGAAGTTTTAAGATGAATTTGTAATAAAAAACGTCATGGCTTTGCAGGTGTAGTGAAAAGAATGCGTATTGCGGGCGCAGTGAAATGTTGTTGTCTGTGTTTTCTTTTTGACAATAATTCTGATGTAAGTATTTAATTCTGACTCTGACAAAAACAACTAAATCCAACATGTAGGTATGATATATGATCCACCCGACCCCCCTTTCTTTCAGGTATTATAATTGCAACTTAACAGGAGAATGATGATAAACACTGATCATGCATACTCGTATGCATGAAAATAATATTTTTTCACCTCTGTCGAAATTTCACAAGTGTACTGAATATTTTCTCCTTTTAAATACACATTTCCTTTCAAGAAAAAAATTGAGCCCCTCTAATATTTTAGGTCGCCAGCCGCCACTGCACATGACTATGTGTTAACCATCTAAAGCTCTCAGGGTTTATCTGAGTTTGACGAGTTCAGTATTTGGTAGTTTTAATATAGTTACATAATACGATGCAGGTTCCTACCTACGTCAGCCTAGCAACTCAAAAGATCATGCTCTTAGGGCACATAGCTGTCATCATGTACCTTTTCAAGTGGGTAAAATATTTTGAATTATTCCCAAACATGCTTTGGAAATATGGGACACAATTTTGTGATTAAAGAGTAATATAATTTGACTTATAGGTATTAAAAGATTGCAGTAAACATCTTGAGCCTTTTCGCCGTTGAGGTGGGCGGTTTGCACATATACCTACCATTTTAACAAAAAGAAACAAATTTGTGATATGCGCACCCAAGTGACAGCTTCAAGTTGTTTTACGATATCTACATAGGTATACTCACTGCATATTTATGACGTTATTTGTTTCACAAATCCATGCTTAAAATACAGTGAGAACAAATCAACAGTTGGATGAATCAATGCTTTGGTGTGAGTAATCCTCTAAAGTGAAATGAATCTAACTTGCAGTGTTTACTAAAAACATTTTCGTAGAGAATCACTATAAGCGTCCTAGGAATGCTTTTTTATTATTCGACGGCGCTTTAAAATTCTAATTGTAATTATTGTTACCTATATCATATTTATTTTTATTTTATTTTATTTAAAGTACACAAACAATGACTGGACAAGTAAACTGGTGATATACAATATAAAAAAATAGTCACGCCCAGCATCAATTAAATGTATACATTATTACCTTTTTAACTAATTTAGTAGTGTAAGAAAAAAACAATGAATATTAAGTAAGACAAAAGTTTAAACTACAATATATATATGCTACCTTGTGTGTGAGGGTGTGTATGTGTGAGGGTCTGTGTGAGTATGTGTGGGTGTGTGTATGTATGTGCGTGAACTTTTATGCGATGCACCAAAAACAAAGTATAAAGTAACAAAGTATAACATGCAAATGTTAATAAGAAAAAACCACGATTATTATTACGGGTATATCCAAGGTGGCATTCGGTTCTCTCTGTATACCCCATGAAGGACATAACGTAATAGAATCTATAGTTATAGTCAGTCGACTTTTACATTATTTGAATACCGAGTATTAGGAGAACAGAAACACAGAGTCATAAAGTTTAATATGCAAATGTTAATGGGAGAAAAAGCGTGATGTCAATTAGAAGTTAATCCAAGTTAATTGAGAATTTAAACAGTCCGTGTTAGCAGATGTTACCTCCACATAATCATTTCTACATTTGAAAATTCTGATTCAATAACAAAGAGAAAGCAATGTTGTGTCATAGAAATAATTATGAAAATATAAAAATAAATTTTCATAATTCGTACAAAAGTATCTCAAACAAAAAATCCTTAATTTCTTAAGAATTATATACATAGGTACGTGTAAAAGTAGGAAATCATTCTTTTTGGTGTTTAATTTATTGAATTCTTCTAGGCTTCAAGTTATAAGTATGTCTGAGGGTAATTTAAACACTTAGTAGGTCTGTTCACACTTGAACCATGATTAGAGTAAGCCAATTTTTTGGCTCAGTCCTTTTTCTTTGAAAAACTTATTTACCTACTGTGATTCAGACGATCACAATGTTTGACATCTTTCAGATTTCACAATGTTTGACATCTTTCAGATTTCACAATGTTTGACATCTTTCAGATTTCACAATGTTTGACATCTTTCAGATTTCACAATGTTTGACATCTTTCAGATTTCACAATGTTTGACATCTTTCAGATTTCACAATGTTTGACATCTTTCAGATTTCACAATGTTTGACATCTTTCAGATTTCACAATCTTTTGACAGTTTTTATTCAGTTCGGATCCAAGTCACGCAAAGCCTTTAAACATATTTTATTTTTTACAATAGATCCGACATCAACTAGTGCAATAGATCCGATAGATCTGACACCTCAACCAGTGCAATAGATCCGATAGATCTGACACCTCAACCAGTGCAATAAATCCGATAGATCTGACACCTCAACCAGTGCATAGATCCGATAGATCTGACACCTCAACCAGTGCAATAGATCCGATAGATCTGACACCTCAACCAGTGCAATATATCCCATAGATCTGACACCTCAACCAGTGCAATAGATCCCATAGATCTGACATCTCAACCAGTGCAATAAATCCGATAGATCTGACACCTCAACCAGTGCAATAGATCCGATAGATCTGACACATCAACCAGTGCAATAGATCCGATAGATCTGACACCTCAACCAGTGCAATAGATCCGATAGATCTGACACCTCAACCAGTGCAATAGATCCGATAGATCTGACACATCAACCAGTGCAATAGATCCGATAGATCTGACACCTCAACCAGTGCAATAGATCCGATAGATCTGACACCTCAACCAGTGCAATAGATCCGATAGATCTGACACATCAACCAGTGCAATAGATCCGATAGATCTGACACCTCAACCAGTGCAATAGATCCGATAGATCTGACACCTCAACCAGTGCAATAGATCCGATCTCGTTAGTTACTATGAGCCACCAAGAGACTTTGGTTCATTTTCTCTTTTATTCATTTCAAGTCGAGACAATCTCATAATGAGAAATAATATTTTAATGAATTCCTGTCACGACCATTACCTACAACAAGGTATGTTTACCAAATAGAATATAATATATTTAATATATACCGAATATACATAATATATTTAATATATACCGAATAACAACACAAATACTCCGAATATTTTAACCAATCCCCTCCTCCATATTATTTTAACAGTTCTGTTAGATTAAAATGGCCCACCCTCCCGAAATGACGGCATAATGAAAATTTTTAAATTCCAAATGGAAACGAATGAGATTAAATTTTTCATTTACCTAAACCCCATTGTTGTTGTTTTAAAATTCAAATTTGCATCACTAACACAAAAAATAATATAAATGAATAATAATTACTAGACTTTTTCTTGTGACAATCTTCGTTTTAAAATCGGGTCTGAATGTTTTCGGAATACGCCAACCCTTTTATTTCTCATTGTAAATAATAGGTAACCATAATTACTGGCAAATGGTGCTTTTCTGATAATACAACTTTTTTTTAACTAAATATGTACATTTAACTTATAATTAAATCGTAATCACAAAAATAGTTATCTACAAATAATAAATACTTCCTCGCACCAATGTTTCCAGCCCAGAAAAGTAATACCTATACAACAGAAAAAGTATTTATTCCGTTTTTGTGTATATTTTTTTAAATCAATACAAAAAGCGTTTTATAACAATATATTAATATGACAAAATATTAAATAGGTAACGATTCCACTAAGGCAAAGCCTGTATGTGGGAAGCATAATCAAAATATATTAAAATGTGTTTTTTGTTTCTCTTTGTATGTGCATACGATACGTCAGTATATTGAAAACAATGTTTAGTAACAATGTGCGTTTGTCACCAACAGACTCAGATCCACCTATTTATTCGATTCCAAATAATTTACTTAAATAAAATTTTCCTCTGCTGGGGATCAAACCCAGGACGCCTTCACAGAAGCCAAACGGGTTAGCAACTCACTTAAGAAAAATTCAAATTTTGGAAATCGAATGAGAAAAATGAGCGTTCAATCGTGTATGATTTTTAAAAGTATTTTTAATGCTTACATAGATTCCAACAAGATTCAGAGTTACCGACTGGGGAACAGCGACTTTAGGATACACGGAATTGTATGGAAAAGTTGAGGGAGACCAAGGCTCGATTTGGGCAGTAGCATCAATGGCCCTGAGTCAAATTGAAAACGCTGTTCGTTAGCGCCAAGCGCTATTTTTTTTTGTATGTGATTTGACGTTTGTTGTAGAAATTTTTTCTACAATTACAAACAACAAACGTCAAATCCCATACAAAAAAAAATTAGCGCTTGGCGATAACGAACAGCGTTTTCAATTTGACTTGGGGGCATTGAAGAATTCGTAGATCTTATTAAATGCAAAAACTATACACAGAAAAGAAAAAAGAAACACTTCTTAAAGAACTGAAATTATTAAAATGACCAGAACCAGTGGACCAAAGACTATTTATGATACACAGTCATCGAGGATCCTTGTTTTTTAGCTCCAAAATGCATATACCTAAGAGTTTTGACAATACCAATAACTCCGTATTGATACAAAAGTTTAATTGATTGAGTGCAACTTCCATTCTGCCACGAAGCCAAGTACAAGGAAGAAAATTCAAAAGGTATTTATTTATTTAATTTTATTTTATTTTATGAAACATTAAGCAATAGATGCGCACAACAAAACAGAGGACATATTAAGTATCCGACAAATTCACATTTTTTTAAAAATAGATATAAACCCGAAGCTAACATATCCAACTCCGTATCTCAAAAATATGAATAAAAATGTTAGAATTGCTATCGATTTCGTTTGAATTTAACCTGTATAATGGATTTCTACGATATAAACGTTGTCACAATCGCTAGGATCAAAAGATATTTCTTCCAGTTTACCAATTCGATACTCAATATATTGACTTTCACATTGTTCTCCAGCCGCTCCTATTAGATTCTGACTTGAACTGGCAATATCATTAGAGGAGGTCTTTCGAAACAACTTCTTTGAAACTAAATGAAATACCCTCTTTACTGTTTAAATAGTCAAACTATTTAATTAAAGGTCAAATTTATAATATTCTGGAAACAACTTTGATATCAAAATTAGTCTTGTATTTAATTACTTCAGATAACTTCAATTCTGTATCAGGGAATTAAATTAAATTTAATCGTCGGCGCCTTCTATGAACTATTTCAAATTAGTAAGATTTATTTATAACGTTCAATTAAAAATATTTAACCATAGAAATAGTTGTTGAAAGACCAAGTCAATTTGTTTTGGTATGTAATAAATAGACTTTAAGTTCTAATTTGAAACAAGCTCATTAAAAAGTTTACAGAGATTTGGCTTAGCATTGTCATTCGTTTGTTAATGTCTACATTTTAGTTGTTTGGTTTAAGTACCTACCTCAACTTGAATATTTTCTTTGTGTTTGAAATGCCTCGAGTTTTCAAATATTTATTTTAAGGATATCGGATTAAAAATGAAAACTAAAAAGCTTTGAATTTGTTTTATTTACAAACAATAATGGATTTATTCATATTCGAGGTTATGAACAAATCCATTATTGTCACACTGTCATTATAAAGACCACTTGGTCAACTTGGTTAAAGGTCAACTTGGGGAGAACCGCCGTTCACTCTGCGCACTTCCCTTCGGACTGTGTTTCTCTGGGGCAGAATATGGGTTCTTCGGTGTGGTTCTCTTCGCCGCACGCTAAACATGTCTGGACGTATAATATCTGGTTGTTTACAACCCACATGAATAATTGAAATATACCTGATCACAGGCATTGCCCCTCCGAACATCAGGTGGGAGGTCGCTGCGAATGCAGAAAGACAAAAACAGGAAACGACCCTGAGACATCATTTGTTTGGTCGCAAACCACTGGCAGCAAGACTAAAATCAAGGAAAATCTTCCTAAGAATTACATCCCCCTTAAAAATTCCACCATATAGTGCAAGAAAAGATTTTTGGCAGAGCACAATACAGTGGGGATCAGTGGAGGTCGATTTGTCGGAATGTTTGGGACCGGGATATCAAATACCCTAAGATAACGTGCAAGACAATTGATAAATTACGCGTCGGTGTCACCAGATGCTAAGAAAACATGCTCAGTTAGGGTATAAGGGTGGAAGAGGATGTTTTCTGCAATTGTGGCGAGATCCAGACTGATGAAAACCTACTCATCTGTCGAGAAGACCTGATGATGGTAAATAATAATGCCGTTGCGACTGCTGTATTCTGGAGCGGGATGATCTAGTGATGAAGTGCTCGAACCCGTAAAGTAAGAGGTCAAAAGTACAAGATCAACATTGATGAGTGGACCAGTTTTAGGAATCCAGTGTAACTGTTTCGCACCGACCAAGACACAGGAGCTTTCCCGTATGATTGTCAACATCATAGGGACTTGGCACAACACCAAAAGGTGAAGAAATATAATGATTGATTGATTGATAACCAGAAACCCATATCTTCCAACCTACTGCTTTTGAAGTGATTCAAAATATTATCAATCTTTATTTATATCTTGGTTCTATGAAGATACATACCATTAAGCCTTGTCTATCACAGGATAGACTGAGAAAACCAAACAAGTTTTCTATCTTGACACACATTATCGCCTCATCAACAGTCATGCAACGTCTCACGCATGTTCGTCTATTTTTCGCGCTTCTTGCATTTACCTCTATTAGAATATCATTCTCATGGTCATGCCATCCTTTTCTTGGACGACCTCGACCTCCTGATCTGTACCGGTTAGCTCTGTATATTTTCTTCATCAGACTTTCATTCTCCACAAAAGGCTCCATCTCAATGTGTTGTATCTTAATTTATTTTCTTGTTTCTTCGTTTCTTACTCTGTCATATTATATCGTCCTATTTATTATAAAGAATAAATTTCTATGAAGATTCATCTTCACTCTTGCTATATCCGAACCCTTTGTCTGTGCCGACTGTTGGGGTCAGCTCTTCTCGTCCATAAATTTTTAATCCTTCTATCCTGTACTATGTTACCAAGGCCATGTCTCTGCAAATGGTTTTATCTTCACACGATCTAGGAACTCTTTGGTCTCCCTCTGGTTGTAAGTCGAGAAAGATTCATGAAGATTTCTTAGTTTACCATGTGATCTAGAGGTCTATGAAGATTCATCATAAAAATATATTTGAATTTATTATTATAAAAAAACACACAGTAATGGTAATTTTACAAATAAAATGTAGCTTTATCTGTATCTAGGCACAACGACCATTCATTAAAATAGAAATTATTTCTTTATTTTTTACCAAGCATAGAAAATAAAATATTTATGTGATTTTTTATTATAATTATTATTTATTTATAGGATGGCAGCCAAGGCTGATGTGCCTATATTCACTGTCGAATTTCATTATATGGTTGAGCATACCTAATTTATTTTCACTAAACAAAATATTCATTTACTTAAAAAATATCTATTGTCCAAATGCTTTGATGGAAAACGTGCATTAATCTGTACACAAATGGCCGTTATTGCGAATTCCGCTGATCTTTATCGTTAGTGAAAAATATATTTTGAAAATAATATTGGAAATAATGGTTGGCTAATGTTATTTAAATACGATTCTCTGAGTTGATATAAACGTCAGGTCAAATGATTGATGTATGGACAGTCGATATAAAGGGTGCCAACCCCCATACTACCCCCAATAAACCTACATATTCAACAACCCCACATATGAGCTATGCAAAACATCTATATTATAAACTATTGTGATTGTTTTTCGATCAAAATTCATCGCCAGCAAATTAAGCGAGGGATCGACGAGTTTAAATCACAGTTGGATAATAATTTTAATATTATGTTGATGATAATACAAATAGATGCTTCCTGGATGCAGACTACTCAGGAGAGAGAGACTTGGAGCTAAATTAAGGAGTCCTTTGTCAAGGAGTGGATGGGCACGGGTACCTCAAGTTAATTAAATTGAACTTTTTTTTGAAAACTCTCTTACCTCAACGTAATCTTACTGATCTTACTTAGCAAAACGCCCTTACATAAACCTTATCGTTCTGACCTTTCTTTGCGAAAATCAAAATATAGACGTCATCCTACGTTACCTACCTAACTTGACATAAATCTCGAATAAAAATAAAGTTCTTCAAAATGTATGACAAAATTTACTTCAAAAATATGAATACTATTAATGAATCTACAACAGTTAAAGCGATCAGTTTTATGAGAGAAACATTCCTATAACCTGGTTCTTTCCATCTATTCTGGTTTTATGAAGTGTGATGGTGGTCAGAATTACGGGTTCATTCATTCATTCATACATACCTACATTCAGTAGCACCTTAGGGGGATTGGTTTATATTGCATTTTTATTACTTTAAAATATTGATAAAAATTTTATTACTTTAAAATATTGAGAAAAATAATATAATCAAATTTATATCGCCATTTGGAAAATTCATCATAAAAACCAATGAATTTTTTATAAATAAAAATGAATATGTCCTTTTTAAACAAGTATATAGACATCTAACGTTCCCTAAATAATCAGAAATGCTTGTGCTATAGGTGTGTTGTTTTATATTTTTATTATGAACAATTGACAACTGACATGAAGTTAGCAGGAAGCGGCCAGCCAAGATGGTGGTTGTCTGTGTTGCCAATATTAAATATATACACCATATATCACATCCCCACCCTTAGCTGGTCACCCCCAACCCTTACAAATCTTTACTTATAACTAGTTTATCATAATACACGAGTATTTTAATCATACCCCCACCTTCCAGGGATTTTGACAGTTCTACTATACCTAGTTACATATGGTTCATCATTTGTAGAATGTCCAACCTGTACACTATTCTCCCTTCTACTTAAAACAAAATTATCACAATTTAAATCATCATTATTACTATTCTTAGTATCATCATAATTATTATAATTCGAATTACTGTTATAACTATTATTTACATTATTAGTATTATTATCAAGTACATATCTTTTCTTTAAATGAATAACATTTCTTCTAAAAACTTTCCCCTTGCTATTTTTAACTACATATGACCTTGGTGAATCATGCTTTTTCACAACTATTGCTTCTTCCCAAATTTTATTTTTTAAATTTTTTACCCATACTTTATCATTAATATTAAAAAATCTTTCTTTATTCCTTACTGGATTGTATTGAAGTTTTCTTTTTTGGTTATTACTTACATTAAATCTATGTAAATCATTATATGAAATTACTTTTGGTATTAATTCTTTATGGTTAACTGGTAACCCATTTCTTAATTTTCTACTCATTAGTAATTGACTTGGCGAAAATGGTATACTAGCCAGCTGCGTGGATCTGTAATCTAATAATGCTTTGTACATACATTTGTTTTCATGATGAACTTTTTTCAAGATTTGTTTAGCAATACCCACACCCTTTTCTGCTAGAGCATTTGCTTTTGGGTAATATGGACTAGATGTATTAATCATAAAACCCCACTCTGATGCAAATTCATTAAACTCTTTACTATTAAAAGGGCTGTTATCACATCTTACATACAACGGTATCCCATGTATTGAAAATGTACATTTTAACTTTTTAACAGTTTCTTTTACAGATTTATCCTTAATGGGAATAATATCTAAAAACTTAGAATAGTAATCTTCTAAAATTAAGTATAATTTATCATTGTACTCACAGATGTCAATGGCAATGAATTGAAATGGCAATTTTGGCAACTCTGTAGGTATTAAATTATCTTTTATATTATTGTTTGAAAATCTTTTACAAGTTTTACAGGAATTTATATAAACCTCTATTTCATTTGTCATTTTTGGCCAATACATCATAGCTCTATTTTTACTTTTGACAATTCCAAGATGTGCATCCCCATGAATTTTTTCTAACATATTATTCCTGAGTAATTTTGGAATAATAACCTTATCATTTAAAAACAACAAATCTTCTTTACAATGAATATTACATTTAACTTTATAATAATTTAACAAAATTTCATCATCTATAAGTTTCTTATCAGTTGGCCATCCTGATTCAGTATAATACATCAGTTTATTTAAAATATCATCACTTTTAGTGTATTTCTTTAATAAAAATAATTTGTTCTTACTTAAAGGCAAATATTCACTTAATTGCAAACTATGTACAATATCGGTCATATTAGTTTCAGTATAATCATTATAATTATTTTGACAATCTCTTGATAAAATATCTGCGACTAACATATCCTTACCTGGCAAATACCTTATATTTAATTCATACTTTAATAGTTTTAATTGTAAACGTTGTAACCTGTTTGTGTTCTTATAAATTTCTTTTTTGACTATACTTATTAACGGTTTATGATCTGTATAAATTGTTACATTTTTATGACCATAAATATATTGATGAAATTTTTTGACAGCAAATACTATTCCTAACATTTCTTTCTCTACTATTGAATAATTACATTCAGTTTTAGTTAAACTACGTGACGCATAGCATACAGGAAAATTATCTTGAATCAAACAACAGCCTAATCCATTATTGCTCGCATCACTTTGTATAATTATTTCTTTATTAAAATCAAAATAACGCAATGGTTTATAATTACAAATCAAATATTTAATTTTTTCAAATGCATCATCCTGCTCTTTTTCCCATTTCCATCCAATATCTTTTCTTAGAAGCATTTTTAACTGCTGTAAGTTACTTGCCAGATTTGGTATGAACCTATTTAAATAATTTACCATACCAATAACTCTCTGTAACTCTTTAATATTTTTTGGTTTTTTCAAATCAACTATTGCTTGAACTTTAAATGGATCTGGTTTAATTCCATTTTTTGAAAAAATACATCCCAAAAATTTTACTTGATCTTTTTTGTATTGTAATTTATCACTATTAAATTTTACCCAATTTTTTCTTGCCCTCTCCATGAATGTTATCAATATTTCATCATGTTCTTTTTCATCTTTTGCTGATATTATTAAGTCGTCAAAATATACTGAAACACCATGTATATCACCAAATATGCGTAGATTCTCTCTTTGAAATACTTCAGGACTGCTGGAAAGACCAAAAGGTAATCTGTTAAACTTGTATCTACCGAAAGGTGTTATAAATGTACACAAATACGAGGATTTATTAGTTAGTTCTATTTGATGAAAACCATCTGACATATCGATTACTGTAAATACGTTTTTTCCAGATAACTTGTTTATTATTTCATCATATGTGGGTATGCTATAATGTTCTCTTCTGATGTACTTATTCAAATGAATTGGATTAATGCATAATCTTAAATCTTTATTTTCTTTTTCAACAATTACCAAATTATTTACCCAATCAGTTGGTTCTGTCACTTTTGATACAACCCCTTTGTTTTCTAAATTATTTAATGTTAATTTCAATCTGTCATATATACTAAACGGAATTTTTTGTAATTGTTTTACTACCGGTATAGCATCCTCTTTCAATTTAATATCATATTTAAATGGTAGCTTACCTAGACCGGTAAAAACATCTTTATATTTATTTACAAAATTTTCTTTATTATCGCTGTAAGTTAAGGCCCTACTATACCCTGGATATACGGATGTACGCAAAAATTCACACTAAAGTAGCTTCTAATGTATGAAACACGAGAAAATATTGCATATCACCTGATATGTGATATACAACATTTTATCGTGCAAAAATGGTAAAATTTAGAGGTTTTTTTTAAAATAGCAAGAATAGTTATTGAAATATTATAATAATAAAAAACTCAGCCGGTAGATTTTTATATTCTCTATCGAATAAAGTAAAAATATACTTCATAGGCCTTGTAGTTTTTTAGTTACTTACAATAAAAAAATAAAAAAGGGTTTTACTAAAACTAATTTTGCAAGAAAAGTATTAAACAAATTCAAAATTCAAAAAAATCATGCAATAGATTAAAGATGTACAAACAAACTGTTCCTTATTTCAAAGACATATCTTTTGAGGGTATTAGGGAAATTATTTTCAAAACATAATGTATAGCCTACTCAAGCCTACTATAGCCTCTTAAATCATATACCCTCTTTATTAAATTCATTTCCTGGCAAGTTTCTAATCCTAAGATTGGTGCCGATGATACTTCAGCAACCACAAATTCAATATTGTAAAATTTATTTTTATCTTTACATTTGATATTAATTATTCCCTTTGAATTCAATTGAAATCCCCCATAAGTTTCAACATACACTCTTTTTCTTAAAATCATACTTTTATCTATACATAATTTATTAAATATGTTTAAAGGTAACACATTTATATTTGCACCAGAATCAATCTTAAATTTAACCGGAATATTATTAATTAAAATTGTATGATGCCATTGAATAGAATTTACTACCTTGTTTCTATTAAAACATCCTACTGCAAAATGATTCATTTTTTCACATATATTACATTTTTTTCCATATGCTGGACATTTCTTAATTTCGTGTTCTCTCCCACATTTTTTACATAAATATTTCTTATACCTATTTTTAGAGTAGTACTTATCTTTAAAATTATTAGTTGCAAACACTTCTTCTGTCACGATGTCATTATTATTACCCGTAATAAATTGATTTTGTGTTTCGCTCAATTCGGCAATCATAGCCCTTTTTATGATGTCATTTAAACTCTCTTCCGTTGTTTTTAACAATTCTTGTCTTGTATTTGTGTTCTTCATGCCTGTTATTAGTTGATTTTTAATCATTATTTCACTATAACTTTCATCACATTTTACACATTGAAAGTTACATTTATTTGCTTGATGTTTTAATTCAATTACATAATCCTTTAAAGCTTGATTCGTTTTTTGTTCCAATTTATTAAATTTGTTTATTTCAATTGTTGTATTTTTAATTGGTTCACAATATTCATCAAAGAATGTTATTACTTCTTCACATGTTGCGGTTTCTTTATTGTCAAAATTTTCGTAGATTGATAATCCCTTGTCATCTATGTTGCTTAAGAAAATCGCCATTTTTTGTTCATCTTTGCATTTGACATTTTCTGGCAAATTAAGTCGTATATTTATCCTTCTTTTGAAGATTTGCCACCTATTTTTTAAGTTGTCCTCTTCGAAACTAAATAGATTTCTTGTATCCATTTTGTATATTAATATTATTTAGTAGTTCACTACTATTTTATTCGTTTATTTTACCCGGGGCACCATGTGTTGTTTTATATTTTTATTATGAACAATTGACAACTGACATGAAGTTAGCAGGAAGCGGCCAGCCAAGATGGTGGTTGTCTGTGTTGCCAATATTAAATATATACACCATATATCACAATAGGTGAACGAAATCGGTCGAGGCAGGATTCGAACTATATAATCGAGTGAGCTGTAATTAACACTATACTCTTCACTATATTAGTCAATTCACCTATATTTCTAATTGTCTCAATTTTCCAGAACGTGAGAGCGTCTACGTACGCCAAATGCCCGAGAGAACTTTAAAATAGTATAGTAATAGTAAACTTTATGATTATGATATTGAAATTGTCAAGCAGTAGACAGTTCTATAATTTTTCTCTATCTTAACTTTCAAGACGATAATTTGATATTTATTGATTTAATATTGCTTCTCGGGCAACTTACAGGTACTATGTCAAATATTAATTTAACACGCACCCAATAACAAGTTGCCACCATTCAATTGGAGGATAATAGGTATTTAAAATGCAAATTTCGGTAATAATGAATACATGTAGAATCGTTCATGATTTTTAAACGTTAATAAATAATGAAGAATCATTAGGGTTGATAGGTAGTATAGCAACCTCCTCAGTACCTAATCCTTTGATATATTAAATATTTGTATTTTCCCAATTGAAAGCTTTATCGTTAGGTACGTTTGTTGCAGTTTATTTTGATCTATTTAATAATTTACAATTTACGCGCTGATTTACTAATACTTTTGAGAAAGTACCTATATAATGTTAATAATAATAATAATTGAGTGTTATTATTTTTAGTTCAGACTTAAATGTTATTAATATCATTGATAAATCGACCATCACCTTAAAATATACATATATGTACAATAATTATAAAACAAAACATTATTTATAAAAACACAGTACCTAATAATAACAAAAATAACAACAACTGTTCTTCCCCACCACCACCCGTTCTGCTTATGGGGACTAATAACGGCCCCTTGCAAAACTCTGAAAGAACATATGAAGAGTCCGGAGAACTCTAAAACCTTGCAGACACTGCACTTAATGTGCCAAAGAGAGCAAATCATGTTGAAACAACTGGCTCACTGCTCAGTGATAATGAAGATAATAGTGCACCGAATTTATGACAGAAAGTCTTGAAAGCCCTAAAATTGCTCTTCGTGGCTACAAGGTCCGCATGTCCATTGGGTCCAAAGAAATTCCCTCGGACATCGTCGTAGAGTTCTCGTTGGAAAGTTGACACGGAGAAGTTAGTGCATTCCCATGGGATATGCTCAGAAGTCTGTTCAGGGTTGTCACAAAGCTGACATGAGGACGAATCGGATAACAACAACTATCATATCCATAGTAAACCTACAGCAGCCTAAACATTCAATAATAAAAAATTGAATTACGATTATCGAAAAAGTTACTTTTGATTTCTGTTCCTTATGTTCATTTTTACTCGTGATATCATACTTTACTTTCTCTGATATAAATAAATTGTCGAAGTGTACATAATATGCTTTGGTCCCAATCTCTTATGAAGGAACCTACTTTGACTCTAGTAGTATTCCTCGTTTGGCCGGAAAAGAATTCTGGAGGAGGCCAGGGCTCGTATTTACCTTTCCGTGTTGATGAGGAGTCAATTACTACCTCGAATTAGACACTAGTTTGTTGCGCTAATGCACTTAAAATCTCGTGTTGAATTCAAGGCACGTGTCCTCCAAATGCACACAGTTTAGCAACGCAAACTGTTCCTGCTAATACATGTTCAATTCAAGACAATTAATAATTGAATATGGAACATATATATATATATATAGCCATGAAGTTCGCGCGCTATTTCATTTCGGTCCTATTTCGTCTGTCACTGTCACAAGTCTTTAAGTATTGTGGAACTGTTAAAGGACATACTTGGTGGTATTTTGGACAATTTTTAAATTGTTAATTACTAAGGAAACAAGGATAATTACCAATGTAAAATTCGATGCTCTATATCTTGCGAAGGTAATTACGACGCAAAGTGTGATTATTTCTGTGTTGTTTTATATTTTTATTATGAACAATTGACAACTGACATGAAGTTAGCAGGAAGCGGCCAGCCAAGATGGTGGTTGTCTGTGTTGCCAATATTAAATATATACACCATATATCACATCCCCACCCTTAGCTGGTCACCCCCAACCCTTACAAATCTTTACTTATAACTAGTTTATCATAATACACGAGTATTTTAATCATACCCCCACCTTCCAGGGATTTTGACAGTTCTACCATACCTAGTTACATATGGTTCATCATTTGTAGAATGTCCAACCTGTACACTATTCTCCCTTCTACTTAAAACTACATATGACCTTGGTGAATCATGCTTTTTCACAACTATTGCTTCTTCCCAAATTTTATTTTTTAAATTTTTTACCCATACTTTATCATTAATATTAAAAAATCTTTCTTTATTCCTTACTGGATTGTATTGAAGTTTTCTTTTTTGGTTATTACTTACAGTAAATCTATGTAAATCATTATATGAAATTACTTTTGGTATTAATTCTTTATGGTTAACTGGTAACCCATTTCTTAATTTTCTACTCATTAGTAATTGACTTGGCGAAAATGGTATACTAGCCAGCTGCGTGGATCTGTAATCTAATAATGCTTTGTACATACATTTGTTTTCATGATGAACTTTTTTCAAGATTTGTTTAGCAATACCCACACCCTTTTCTGCTAGAGCATTTGCTTTTGGGTAATATGGACTAGATGTATTAATCATAAAACCCCACTCTGATGCAAATTCATTAAACTCTTTACCATTAAAAGGGCTGTTATCACATCTTACATACAACGGTATCCCATGTATTGAAAATGTACATTTTAACTTTTTAACAGTTTCTTTTACAGATTTATCCTTAATGGGAATAATATCTAAAAACTTAGAATAGTAATCTTCTAAAATTAAGTATAATTTATCATTGTACTCACAGATGTCAATGGCAATGAATTGAAATGGCAATTTTGGCAACTCTGTAGGTATTAAATTATCTTTTATATTATTGTTTGAAAATCTTTTACAAGTTTTACAGGAATTTATATAAACCTCTATTTCATTTGTCATTTTTGGCCAATACATCATAGATCTAGCTCTATTTTTACTTTTGACAATTCCAAGATGTGCATCCCCATGAATTTTTTCTAACATATTATTCCTGAGTAATTTTGGAATTTTATCATTTAAAAACAACAAATCTTCTTTACAATGAATATTACATTTAACTTTATAATAATTTAACAAAATTTCATCATCTATAAGTTTCTTATCAGTTGGCCATCCTGATTCAGTATAATACATCAGTTTATTTAAAATATCATCACTTTTAGTGTATTTCTTTAATAAAAATAATTTGTTCTTACTTAAAGGCAAATATTCACTTAATTGCAAACTATGTACAATATCGGTCATATTAGTTTCAGTATAATCATTATAATTATTTTGACAATCTCTGGATAAAATATCTGCGACTAACATATCCTTACCTGGCAAATACCTTATATTTAATTCATACTTTAATAGTTTTAATTGTAAACGTTGTAACCTGTTTGTGTTCTTATAAATTTCTTTTTTGACTATACTTATTAACGGTTTATGATCTGTATAAATTGTTACATTTTTATGACCATAAATATATTGATGAAATTTTTTGACAGCAAATACTATTCCTAACATTTCTTTCTCTACTATTGAATAATTACATTCAGTTTTAGTTAAACTACGTGACGCATAGCATACAGGAAAATTATCTTGAATCAAACAACAGCCTAATCCATTATTGCTCGCATCACTTTGTATAATTATTTCTTTATTAAAATCAAAATAACGCAATGGTTTATAATTACAAATCAAATATTTAATTTTTTCAAATGCATCATCCTGCTCTTTTTCCCATTTCCATCCAATATCTTTTCTTAGAAGCATTTTTAACTGTTGTAAGTTACTTGCCAGATAAGTATGAACCTATTTAAATAATTTACCATACCAATAACTCTCTGTAACTCTTTAATATTTTTTGGTTTTTTCAAATCAACTATTGCTTGAACTTTAAATGGATCTGGTTTAATTCCATTTTTTGAAAAAATACATCCCAAAAATTTTACTTGATCTTTTTTGTATTGTAATTTATCACTATTAAATTTTACCCAATTTTTTCTTGCCCTCTCCATGACTGTTATCAATATTTCATCATGTTCTTTTTCATCTTTTGCTGATATTATTAAGTCGTCAAAATATACTGAAACACCATGTATATCACCAAATATGCGTAGATTCTCTCTTTGAAATACTTCAGGACTGCTGGAAAGACCAAAAGGTAATCTGTTAAACTTGTATCTACCGAAAGGTGTTATAAATGTACACAAATAAGAGGATTTATTAGTTAGTTCTATTTGATGAAAACCATCTGACATATCGATTACTGTAAATACGTTTTTTCCAGATAACTTGTTTATTATTTCATCATATGTGGGTATGCTATAATGTTCTCTTCTGATGTACTTATTCAAATGAATTGGATTAATGCATAATCTTAAATCTTTATTTTCTTTTTCAACAATTACCAAATTATTTACCCAATCAGTTGGTTCTGTCACTTTTGATACAACCCCTTTGTTTTCTAAATTATTTAATGTTAATTTCAATCTGTCATATATACTAAACGGAATTTTTTGTAATTGTTTTACTACCGGTATAGCATCCTCTTTCAATTTAATATCATATTTAAATGGTAGCTTACCTAGACCGGTAAAAACATCTTTATATTTCTTTACAAAATTTTCTTTATTATCGCTGTAAGTTAAATCATATACCCTCTTTATTAAATTCATTTCCTGGCAAGTTTCTAATCCTAAGATTGGTGCCGATGATACTTCAGCAACCACAAATTCAATATTGTAAAATTTATTTTTATCTTTACATTTGATATTAATTATTCCCTTTGAATTCAATTGAAATCCCCCATAAGTTTCAACATACACTCTTTTTCTTAAAATCATACTTTTATCTATACATAATTTATTAAGTATGTTTAAAGGTAACACATTTATATTTGCACCAGAATCAATCTTAAATTTAACCGGAATATTATTAATTAAAATTGTATGATGCCATTGAATAGAATTTACTACCTTGTTTCTATTAAAACATCCTACTGCAAAATGATTCATTTTTTCACATATATTACATTTTTTTCCATATGCTGGACATTTCTTAATTTCGTGTTCTCTCCCACATTTTTTACATAAATATTTCTTATACCTATTTTTAGAGTAGTACTTATCTTTAAAATTATTAGTTGCAAACACTTCTTCTGTCACGATGTCATTATTATTACACGTAATAGATTGATTTTGTGTTTCGCTCAATTCGGCAATCATAGCCCTTTTTATGATGTCATTTAAACTCTCTTCCGTTGTTTTTAACAATTCTTGTCTTGTATTTGTGTTCTTCATGCCTGTTATTAGTTGATTTTTAATCATTATTTCACTATAACTTTCATCACATTTTACACATTGAAAGTTACATTTATTTGCTTGATGTTTTAATTCAATTACATAATCCTTTAAAGCTTGATTCGTTTTTTGTTCCAATTTATTAAATTTGTATATTTCAATTGTTATATTTTTAATTGGTTCACAATATTCATCAAAGAATGTTATTACTTCTTCAAATGTTGCGGTATCTTTATTGTCAAAATTTTCGTAGATTGATAATCCCTTGTCATCTATGTTGCTTAAGAAAATCGCCATTTTTTGTTCATCTTTGCATTTGACATTTTCTGGCAAATTAAGTCGTATATTTATCCTTCTTTTGAAGATTTGCCACCTATTTTTTAAGTTGTCCTCTTCGAAACTAAATAGATTTCTTGTATCCATTTTGTATATTAATATTATTTAGTAGTTCACTACTATTTTATTCGTTTATTTTACCCGGGGCACCATGTGTTGTTTTATATTTTTATTATGAACAATTGACAACTGACATGAAGTTAGCAGGAAGCGGCCAGCCAAGATGGTGGTTGTCTGTGTTGCCAATATTAAATATATACACCATATATCACAATTTCATCGAAAAATTCATGAGTAGGTACCAATCTCATAAAAAAACGAGTGGGGTGTGGCCAACGCTAAACTCCTCACTAACAAGTCATTCTATAAAGTATTCAAATTTTGTATGGAAAATTTCCAACATTTTCATGAAATGAGTTTGTTAAATTATTTTTTATTTAAATATTTTATTACGAAAACTTGATAACTCTTCAATGCCATTTTATGAAAGTGATGTGCCTCTTTACGAATTTGAAAACAAAAATTTAAAATTTTAAGTTTCCTGAGCTTGGGGTCACTTTGAAGTATTTGACAGTTAAAAAAATTGAGAAGCACTATTCATATATCGTTCAAAATCTAATGGGATTTAATCGAGTATTAGGTATACATATGTATTTGCAAAATTTGAATAGAATCGAATGAGTACTTTAGTCTATAATCAATAAAGTAAAAAATGAACACGCCGTACATAGCACACACACACAGATACATTGTGATGAAACTTTCAGAATACAATCTCAGCATGATACTAGTTGATAATCTGCAAAAAAAAATACCCTTTAAAATTGCGAAATCATAACTCCCCACTATATCACCTTGTGTTAGTGAGGAGTAAAAATTGTCTCAACGAATTTATATGATATAATGTAGATTTGTGTAGATTAATCTATTAAAACAAAAACAATTATACACAAAAAATGCCTCTAACACAGCCTTGTAACGCTCAATCAATACGCATGGTAAAATTTATAAAACTATGTACGATTGAAAGACGCTTGGCTTGAATTGAACACGTATTAGCAGGAACAGTTTGCGTTGCTAAACCGTGTGCATTTGGAGGACACGTGCCTTGAATTCAACACGAGTTTTTAAGTGAATTAACGCAACAAACTAGTTTCTAATTCGAGGCAGCAAGTATTTGCCTCCTAATCAACACGGAAAGGTTAATACGCGACCAGGGCCCACACAGCGCTGTAGCGTCACCGATTATGATGTTGAATTTTCCTTTATTTTAATGTTCATTTCATCAAATCAAGAGCTGGGAAATTCTATGCAGTAGATAATTGTCAATATTCCAATGTCACATTTTTTGCAAATTTACTGACAATCCAACGATTGCTGTGATTTTGTAGTATTTTCTAATAAATAAACTACCTTTCTATCAAGAAGGTAAGATAAGTTTTAGAACTAAGATTATTTAACAAAATAAAGAAAGAATCGAAACAACATTCTTAATACGTTTGGAAAACTTAACTAATTACATCTCTCCTCTCAAGTCCTTCGTCCAATTAATCAAGATGACAATGGAACTATCTTTAGGAGGGAAAAAAATAAACTCATAGACAGTTTGAGGAAATTTGGGACACAAGTTTCCAGGAATACAGGAAGGATTACTTGAGAGAAAAGAAAATAAGAAAAGGGACATGTACCTACCTTGAGAAATAAAGAAAACAGACGAATAATCAAATTAGGTCAATTCATTAATGAAAATCTTGAACTAAAAAATACGTTAATAATTTCCTCAAATAAATTATATCTTATCACATCGTTCGGCGTATAGGTGGAGAGACCTGAACGTCTTTCGTTGATATACAATTTTCGCTTCATTCACGTCCATGAATCGTATCTTACACGCTCTTCCACTATTACTTTCTCATCCTTTTTTTTACTCTTTATCACACCATTTACATATGCGTCATTAAAAATTGACAACTGCTGCCCAACTATGTAAACCTGTTCTAGGGCTAGCAGTGTACATATTATTATAAAATTTCACAAGAGAAAGAGACATAAGTTATAAAACTAAGCTTTTATATACAGATTTGAAAGGTGAATTAGAGTCAACATGATATGTTTATACATGTAGTGTATGTAGGTATTTCGTCATTTTTTTTAATTGCACAAATCAGATAGTTGAAAAAGCATCTATTGGGAATAGACACTAACAGAGCATAGATGTGTACAGTGAACATATTTTTTAATTGCACAAATCAGATAGTTGAAAAAGCATCTATTGGGAATAGACACTAACAGAGCATGGATGTGTACAGTGAACATATTTTTTAATTGCACAAATCAGATAGTTGAAAAAGCATCTATTGGGAATAGACACTAACAGAGCATGGATGTGTACAGTGTACATATTTTTTAATTGCACAAATCAGATAGTTGAAAAAGCATCTATTGGGAATAGACACTAACAGAGCATGGATGTGTACAGTGAACATATTTTTTAATTGCACAAATCAGATAGTTGAAAAAGCATCTATTGGGAATAGACACTAACAGAGCATGGTTGTGTACAGTGTACATATTTTTTAATTGCACAAATCAGATAGTTGAAAAAGCATCTATTGGGAATAGACACTAACAGAGCATGGATGTGTACAGTGAACATATTTTTTAATTGCACAAATCAGATAGTTGAAAAAGCATCTATTGGGAATAGACACTAACAGAGCATGGATGTGTACAGTGTACATATTTTTTAATTGCACAAATCAGATAGTTGAAAAAGCATCTATTGGGAATAGACACTAACAGAGCATGGATGTGTACAGTAAATATATTTTTTTAGCGGTGAAGTAAGACTGCACAAAATTTATATTTATTTTATTTATTTACCTTTTATCACACCATATTTATAATGACAACAATAAGTAGATTACTGCTGCCCAACTAGGAAATCCCGTTCTAGGGATAGCAGTTTACAATTTTTACTGACAATTATATACAATTATGAACCAGGTGATTACTCCCGTTCCACACAAAAATATGTTGGTACACAATCTCAACTTTCTGGACTCACAATGGGCTAATTGGCAAACAAACATATGGGCTCACACAAAACAGATCAACCAGGTCCCAATATCCGCCATAATACCTGTCATAAATCCAATCTCTGGCGCGAATTTTATTTCAGAGCCATAGAAAGAGACTAGTTAACTATGTTGGTGTAATTAATATGAATCACATGGTTCCCAAATCAAATCAAATATTTTTATGTGTTACTCAAAGAGCACCGCAAACACAATACGGCATAGTTACAAATGTTGTTAATATGTACATCATTTAAATTTTGAATTATTTAAGTAGTTATTGTTGAATACTTATAACAATCAGGTACGAAAAAAAGTCTTTCAGATCCCATTTATCTGATCGTGCCAACTTTTTCTTGGTCGAACTCTACCTACTTCCTCTCCTATTAGCCTACTAACAAGCTGTAGTAACGACAGAGAAAAAATATTTAAATATATAAATTAAAAAAATGTGAAAATATGAATAAAAAAAAATGAGGGTAATGACGGTGTGGATGGGAGGCAAATGTCTTGGCTTAGAAACATCAGGGAATGGACCGGATTCCACAGAGTGAAAGAGCTGTTCCGGTTGGTTCATGACAGAGATGCCTATGCTAGAGTTTTAATCGATGTGGCACAAAAAGAAGAAAAAAAGTATTTCTTCAAATTTTCTACTAATTACGACCGCACGATTTCACCGAAACTGCTCGGCTTTATCAAGGTCTAAAAGAAACTTAATTTGAGAATTCATTTTCATTCTCATTCTTATGTTTTTCTTCTACAAATATGTAGTACTTACTATTTCAAATATTATTTAACACCCACCCAGTAAAATGTTACCATATCCTGTAAAAAAAATTCCATGATTTTTTTATATCTCGATAACAGCACCGTCTATCGGGTCCGAAATTATAATATCTTTCAATCCAGAACCAACCATAAAAATTTAGAAAAATTAATTGTAATTGGTTGGGCGATTTTGGAGATTAGCGTGTACGAACATCGTGACACGAAATTTTTATACATTAAGATAAATTTTCACAACCTACCTTTAAAAGCTTCAACATAAATCCCGTTGATGAAGTGGTATTTGATGTTATATCTCCGATGTTCCCTTAGATTGTCGTGGCTCCATATCTTACCATCATAATATTTTACCAAGGAGATCAGTTTATTCCGCTATTTCGGGTCAGTTCTGAAGCTCACAGCGTAATATCCAGTCGCCCCGGACCATGAGAAGAAGTTCGCTGAGCCTTGGTGAAAACTTGTTATATTTTTATTATCACAAAGAGAAAAATATCCTCGGGGCAAATCCTCTTCAATAGCAAGAATGATACTTTCAAAACGAGATTGGAGTATTTGTGAGTAAGTTAAGGACATAATTCTGATATGTTCGAGTCCTTCACTCTCATTCTTAATACTTACCTATGGTATAGTCTTGAGTTCTATTAATTTATTTATTTAGACTTATGTATGTCCAAAAATAACTTGACAAAACATTATTTTTCCAACAAAAACATCGATTTATCATGGGGTCAAGTCTGGTTCAATCGGCGAAATCAAAACCATCACGATTACCCATATCATGGATATAATTATTATTTGGATTTCTATAGTATCTAGATGTCATAGAACTCCATACGATAATTATATCCATGATATGGGTAATCACTAGGGTTTTGATTTCGCCGGTCGAACCAGACTTGCCCCCCCTGATTTAAATTCAATGATTCATCTTTTCAAAATTAGTAAAAAAAATCAACAAAATTTACATAGAACTAAGTATGAAAAAAATTATATATAATTAGACATTCTATTAAATTAAGTACGCAATCGCAACTCCCATCCATCGATATTGCTCAACGCCGAACATCGTCAGAATGAAGCATCACCGGTATCGCATTTCCGTACTTAATTTATTAGAACGTGTAATTATATTTTTTTCTTAATTCCATGTAATTATGGAGTTCTATCGATAAGCGACAATATCAAACATAATCAACGAAATCAGCTAAAGATGCATAATTAAGTTGATCAGAAATTATTTGACAAATAAAATTGTGATATATTGATGTTGCGCCTTGTATCAGGCAATATGTATAGCGGGTTTACGAGTATGTACGAATAAAGTATTCGGCAATCTTCGGGGTTTTATATAAGAGAATGTATGTGGTTTGTTCGTGGCTTTTTATCTACGATAGTGCTCTCACGTAGTGGTTCAATTTATAAACTCATTATTGTACTTCACTCTTGTATATATATTTACTGTAATTTATAATTAACTGTGTTAATTGTTAAACGCGTGTTAATTTAATATATCTGTGTATTAAAACTGACAGATATCACAAAAATGATTAAGTCTTTTCTTTGACTTTTCTTTATGTGGACCGAGATAACGTTGGATCAATACTAATTTATTCCAAATTCTTACTGATTTTGTTTCAAAATATGAGCTCAGAATTTCGAGTTTCGCGATAATTTTTCTGCCGAAAAATAATATTAATTTATACGTATATTTTCTAGTGAAATTAATTTAACTAATTAAAGTAAATAATACGTTTTTATTCGTTTTTCATAATATGAAAAACAATAAAATAAAAAAGAAATATAGAAAATATAACCCATTCGTAGATCACTGTAGAAATTATAATCGAGCTAATTTTTTGACAACTTTTCGTTCCTAAACAGCACAACTATCGAGGATAAAAAAAATATAAAGATGTTTCGTCGTATTATTCCAAGATATAACAATATAAACATGCACATCAAGATCAAATTTGATTCGTGATTGATAAAATTTATCTTAAAAAACCGCTTAACTACCTTGAACAGGCGTGCAAGCGTTGTGTTAAATTTTTATGAGAGATATACAGTCATTAACCAATTGCTCTGCTACACAGCGTTTATTGGTAACGTTTTGTGAGTACACTGAACCTAACTCAATCAATACCAAAGTCAAAACAATTTATGGATTTGACGGTAACTTTGTGTTACTCCATGATTACAATAATAATGGAGCAAATACTTTGCTACATACCACTTAATTAGTATTAGCCAGTATAGTTAGTATTCGGAATCTTAAATTTGAAGAGCATTTTTGAAAGAAGTGCAGTTTTACAAACCTACAAAAATATTATCAGCAACAATGAACATATAAATTTTATTAGCTCTCGTTCACGTTCAGAGGGAAAAATTGCAGTTCCTAAATGCAATAAAACTACCATGCAGCATCACTATTCTTATATATGTAGGAGTTTAATATTTTAACAATCTTTCCTTAAATATAAGAAAATCCGAAACGCATGACAATTTTAAAAAATGTATATTCAATCTTTATTCTCTAAAAATAAACAATATTAAATTGAATAAAATTTGTTTTCGCGTAATTTTGTGTTACGCTATTCCTCCACTTAACACGAGACTTACGTTTTTTAGTGGAGAAATACGTTGAGTATTATATGATTGTTAGTTTTAAGATAAATTGAACTGTATTTTGTTACAAATAAATAATTTAACACTTCTAGTTGCCATCGACACCCATCGACAGGCGTGCTCTCCCGAAACGAGTAGTGTTAAATTATACTAATGAAGTGGTATTTAGCAAAGTATTCGCACCATTATTATTGCAAAGCCAATACTTTTATTTTTATTGTTATTAATATCTGATTGTAATTAACCAAAACGAAAACCATCAATTGCCACTTACATAATTTCGACAACTGTTTAAATAAATCCATTTTAGTCAATATTTTTTTTTTATTTCTATATCTATTTCTTACCATTAACAAACACGAATCATCGATTCACCACACAAACCCTAGATATTAGTCTATGTTGCTAGCTCAGTAATCCATTATTGTGGGACGAGAAATTTAATTTTCTTTGTAAAATTATTATTTAATAATAACCAAACGTAATATTTATCAATTCCTTCTCCTACAGCACAAAACTTTTTTTTTATTTCGGTGGGAGGCATAGAGAGAAGATGTCGTGGTCGCTCGCCGACTAGATGGAGTGATCTTGTAAGTCTTCATTGGGGTCTTCAACGACTGGTGGTCTACCTTCTGCCTAGAACAGATTAGCATGGGGACAGGCCACAAAAAGAGTGATTGATTACAACCACCATTTTCAGTTACGAGAATGAGGACGAGAGAGCGAGAAAGGTGCGTATTATTTTCCACGGAATCTCCAGATTTTAGTGTGATTTTTGTTATAGTTGGGTCCAAGAATATATAACTTCTTTCCTAGTGCTTGTAAAACTATAACTATACCTGTACTAAAATTATATAAAAAACTGGCTTGTAAACATTGGACGTAATCAATCTGAACTAAATTTAACATATATATGTGTCTTTAATGTTTCATACACTTACTATGTATATCTTGATATGTTTTCTGTGTTAAAAAATATAATAAAATAATTAACGATTATTATTATTATAAAACATACTTATTTAGGTAATGTTTTTGGTTGTGCTGTCTTGCCTGTTGTCATTGTTTTCCATAATGCTTTATTTTATATGTTGTTAATGCTCTTATATTTATATTTTGTTAATGCTTTTATGCTTTATTTTGCATTTTGTTAATGCAAAAATGTTTTTCTTCTTGTTCTTATATTGATGTTAATGTTCTTTTTTAATTCAATCGATTGAAATTTCTATCGCATGATGTAAAATCTTAGTGAAAATACATTGAAATTGTCCTTACTTAAAACAGGAATTATTCTTAGTTAGATAGACATACATAGGTAAAGTGATGGAATGAAGCCAATCAGGGAGCACCCATGGTTAATTTATTATTATTCTTTTTTTGTTTATCATGTTTTTTGTTGTATATATTTTTTTGTTTGTTTTATATAAATACTGAGTGGTCTCTGTGATTTATTGTTTCTGTAAGTTTTCTTTTCTTGTGTTATTTATTTATTATTATTATTATTATAAGTTGCTTCAACTTCGAAATATCTATATTATTTGATGTTTAATAATTTTAAATATTGAATAAATAATTGCTATGAGGTTTTTTTTGACAGATTTTTAGTTATCACAATAGAGACGAAGTTGGAATATTTACTATATAGGAGAACCGGGAAATCAAGGCATCTACAGGGCTTACGACCTGTCATCGGCTGGTTTACGTGATCACTTTATGCGCTTGCGCAACGTTCACCAATTATGCATTTTTAATGAGATCCCTATCAATTCTATTTTTGAAAGTTCTATATATTGCAATACTGAAATTCTTTTCAATTGAAAATAAGGATTTTTACTACAGCCATCTATGTGTGAAATTACGAACAACATTCTTATTATTTTTATTTATTTTTGTTGTAACGCCTTCTATTGAGAGAATTGTTTTATTGTAAATAATGTAATCAACAATTCTTATACCTGAGGTGACAATGCATTTTTCGCATAGAAGTCACCCCTGATGGCTGTAGTAAAAATCCTTATTTTCAAGCGAAAAGACTTTCAGTATTGCAAAATATAGAACTTTCAAAAATTGAATTGATAGGGATCTTATTAAAAAGGCATAATTGGTGAACGTTGCGCAAGCGCATAAAGCGATCACGTAAACCAGCCGATGACAGGTCGTAAGCCCTGTAGGAGCCTTGATTTCCCGGTTCTCCTACAGTAAATATTCCAACTTCGTCTCTATTGAGATAATTAAAAATCTGTTAAAAAATATCTTTGACTCCCGACAGGGAAAAAATCCAATGTTTGTGCATATGCAATAATAAAAAAATATTCGATTGCTATGAGGTTATTCGAATATTACTTAAATACTATTTAATTTGATAACATACAAAAGTTACATATCCATATTGACCCAAATGTATTTAATATTCCAAGTTTGTTATTTCAAAGTATCTGATATAAAGGATTTTACCCGCTGAACTGTATTACTTTTGAAGATACCCAAAACCAAAAGAAAATATAATAATATTATGTTAGATTACAAGAGATAAGTTGTTGGAAAGAGTCGTGAAGCTTTGCATCAAACACCAACGTACATAGGTAATCAAACCGAGACCACATAATACACACAAATGCTACACAAAGCCAACTTTTCTAACCACGCAAAACAAAACCACATATTCAAAACAACACATCACAAATGTTGGATTTGTGAAATTTTGTTTGAACAAGAGTCATCAACGTATCTTTGGGGTTTTTGTTTTTTAACTCAGATTAATATAAAACACTCAATTTTAGACTCTCACAAGTTTTACAAAGACATGGCTTGGTCATACAATAGCAGAATTTTGTATAGTTGAAAAACATTCCAAATCACATTGCATTGTTGCATTTGCAAATTTTTAATATTGATTGATTTATATATTTACTTTATAAGACGCTGAGCGAGAAATAAATTCCTAATACAGTTCATTTACATGTACATTATCAACTCTTTAATGTATTTTTATCAGTTCAAAAAAATCATGGTGTTGAAGGAATATTTAAGATGAGTGAATTAGTAATAACGTGGTATAATTGAAAAGAACATACATATTTTCATAATGTTGTATTTCATTGTTCTTTTTACCAATTTCTATAACTATTTTTGAAATATTAACTTTTGTTTTTGTCATATATTCATTTACGTGTTTTTTTATATACCTACATTTTTTTTATGTTTATGATTAAAATATTAAAAAAAAATATATTTAAACAAATATTTGATGAAACTTTGAAGCTGTATAGGTACGAGTACCCATGTATAGATAGATTTACGTCTAGAAATGATTCGAAATCGAAAGTACATAGATATTTGAAGGGAAAAGAAGCTACAATTTGGAAGTTTTTACCCATGTTTAAACGGGTTTAAATAAAGTTTAAGGACGATCCGAAACGAAGTTTGACACAATTGACTGGGCATTATAAGAGGAGAGAAGAGATTAGAGTAGGAAGGGACAAGAAGGTTATATGGGACCAAATCGAAATTAACAATAATACTTTAACGGCTGCAATTACCTGAAACTGAAGTCTAACTTTAAAACGTGCAGTCATTATCGTTATTATTGATTCCTGAGAAATGTAAGAACGGAGAAAAGTGTCAAATAATACTGCGAAGTCCCATCCTCGAGAATGTGGTAATTAGAAGTTAGAATCTTCTGGAAATGCCGGCACTAAATGAAATTCCAGAGATGATAATTATAGATATCGGTTTATCTTTGAAAATGCCTACCAAATTATTTTGTAAAAAAAAGATACTTGTTAAATATAGGGGCTGCGAAGAATAGCCCTATTTGTCGATGAGATCCAATCTGATTATAATAATTTAGACTCCCGAGAGCGAGTTGCACTATAAATTCCAATGTCTTGTCTTTTACAAACGATA
Organism: Molanna angustata; assembly: GCA_963576475.1. NCBI lineage: Eukaryota > Metazoa > Arthropoda > Insecta > Trichoptera > Molannidae > Molanna > Molanna angustata. Next base: position 2,769,242 of record OY754971.1, on the reverse strand, counting down.
AACTTTGAAGCTTTGAAATAATATGTAATGTTTTTTTAACTCGTAATTCAGCAGTAGCGAACACAATTCGACTAACGAAAACATTTGTTAATCAGTTAACTAAATATTTATGAAATATTGATATTCTCTCCTTTGTTTATTGATTTTCTTATTTCCAATATTTCTAAACGACCTTGTTTATCTAAATTTATTTTATTTTAAAATAAAGAAATCTTACCTTGTAACAAAAACATTGTACATAACCAGCGGACCACACAGACGTTGTCCTGCCTACCCCCCTATAGACAACGTGTCATTTAGCTCAAGAAAAGAAACAAAAAAAGATAACTCAATGTATGGAAATGACAGCTGCCAGTCACGTGACAACTCTCACTTCCATACATTGAGTTATCTTTTCTTGTTTCTTTTATTAAGCTAAATGACATGTTGTCTAGGGGGGCTGATTCAGCAAACATAAAAATAACCACGCACCACCAAGATGTACGGGTCTGTATTATCTAAGGAAGCACAACACACGCCTCACCTAAAAAGGCGTCATTGGGCGATGAACTATGTAAGGTGTTATTTTACCTGTTATGTTTTTGGTTACCCGGCTCATAAGGGACACCAGAAAATGATAATTCATCAAAATCGGTCCACCAGTTTAGGAGTTTAGTGACATACACGCGTACAGAAGAATTTGTATATATGTAAGTATATTAATAAAACTCCTGTTTCGTATTTTATTATATATCTCAAAAGGTATATTGTTTGCATAATACCAGGTGTACATTTTTTACATGTTTTTTTATTTCCACTGTTGCAATTTTTGATTCGCATTATGAATCTTAACCATCCGGGGATCCCCTCAAATACACATAATAATTATCATCGAAATCAGGGGGGCAAGTCTAGTCCCACCGGCGAAATCAAAACCCTAGTGACCATATTATCATGGATATATGTAATTATCAAATGGAGTATCATGGATATAATTATCTAATGGAGTTCTATGACATATAAAGATACTATAGAACTATAATAATTATATCCATGATATGGGTAATCGTGAGGGTTTTGATTTCGCCGGTCGGACCAGACTTGCCCCCCCAGTCTAGCCGTTTAGGAGTTAAGTGACGTACACACGTTCAAAATAATTATATACATTATATAAAGATATACTTAGAAAATGTTTCAAATTTAATTCTTATTATTATTTTAATTATTTATTTTATTCCTTCAACGCCCATTTGAAGGGCTTTTACAAAACATACAAAGCACATGTGCAGCGTACAGCAACAATATAAAACAATATATAACCAATAAGAATATAAAAAAGCACAAATAAAATTTAAAAGTAAAAACATAGAAAATAAAATATATCAATAAAAATAAAGAAGGGATATATAAAATCAACAATATAAAACAACTTATAACCAATAAGAATATAAAAAAGAAGAACACAAATAAAATTTAAAAGTAAAAACATAGAAAATAAAACATATCAGCAAAAATAAAGAAGGTATATATAAAATCAACAGTATAAAGCAACATATAACCAATAAGAATATAAGAAAAATCACAAATTAAATTTTAAAGAAAAAACAAAGAAAAGTAAAAAAATATAAACAAATTATAACAAATAAATAAATTGAACCCATAATTTACCTATTAATACCATAATTAATCAATTTCTTCACTGTTTTTTTTAATAATTAGGTAGGTAGGTACTTACTTTTTATAAAATAATGATGTTTTAAATTTATTCAAAATTGTAAACTCAGCACGTGCATGGCAGGAATTTCACTTTTAATTTTAACAAGGGTTATAAACCTTTATAATTTTATACAAATTTCCTTTAGTTGTTAAAATATAAATATTCATTCTTGTATTTCTATTCTTCACAAAAAACTTATTATTATTCAAGACAAATGAAACAACATTATGAAAATATGTAGTTATATAACACTATCCATATAAAACTGAGTACAATAAATTCCCGGAAAAAAATGGTAAATACAATTATAAGCATGTTAACTTAAATGTAGGGTAGGCTCCACACAACGGAAATTTTCCGTGTCTGAATTTAAGTTACGGAATCAAAACCTGTACCACAATGCTATTCTGAATTGTTTAATAATGATTAAGTGAACAAATTTTTCAACTAGATATTTTCTAATCAAACAAAAATGATTATGGTTCTATGCACATGTATATTTTCCTCATAATAGGACGATGACCGTTTCGGCCGAAACGGTCATCCTATTATAAGGAAAATATACATGTAGAACCATAATCATTTTTGTTTAATTAGTAAATACCTAGTGTAATGGAATTCTACACATTAAACACCGTCAGTATTGACATTTAAAAAATATTTGTCAATGTTTATGTGGATTAAATCATACCTATAATAATATGGAAAATAAATTTTATATTATCCAACTGTCGATTTGTTCAGGAGAACTTTGTTCTCTTAACATATCGACAATGTATCAAGCCAGAATACGCGAGAATTGTATGGAGAGGTCTACTTTTTTCATGGATTTTCCAACTTTGAAGTCAAAAAACACCAACTTAGAGGCTTCGCAGCATATATGTTCCATACACGGATTTACTCAGAATTCGGAGTAGAACATTTCGTGTGTCTGTGTGTGTGTGTGTGTGTGTGTCTGTGTGTGTGTGTGTCTGTGTGTCTGTGTGTGCGTCCCCCCCTTATAACTTTTGATCCGCTCAATTTACAGAGCCTAAAATTTCAGAATATATAAACAGTTACAGGCCTACAAAACTTTTATACTCGAAATTTTGAATTTTTGTTTCAGTCAGGGGTTATCAACTTTTGAATTTTTATTTTATTTTTCCATATATCTCAGAAACCATGAAAGCTAGAACGCTGAAAATTGGTACAAACATAGAAAAATAAAAAATCTCAAATGAGTTTTTTCAAAAAAATTCCAGGGTTTCTCAAACATTTTTTATTAAGAAAAATATTTTTTTTATGATAAATTTATGAGTTTAACTGCCTATATTTCCAAAACTTTTACAATTATCGAAAAAAGCCGAAACACCCCAACTAGATAATTTAATTTTCTATAAAGAATATTAACATTATAGTAGAAGATCTCAATTTTTTTTTAACAATTTTTTTAAAAATTGAATTTAGTGACGACATCGCTTCATACATTTTGTATGGCAGTCGCCTATACACAATATGTAAGAAGACTTAATAGTTTGTTACTTCATCTCCAAACATACATACATACCATCATGCAATTTGCATATTCTGGGTAGGAAAAAGGATCTTCTTCCATACTATCCTATCTTGACATACATACCTACATATGTTGTATAGAAAACAAAATATCTGAAAATATTCAATAATTTGTATCTATGGGTTTATAGTTTGGTACATATTCTTCAACTATACATACTATCGCTATCGATAGTTGGATCTCATGTGTTACATGCAACTAGTTTAATAAAACAAATGTTTGTAAGTTTTGTATTATTTTATAATGCGTCATATTCAAATATAGGCTAAGGCCAACATTACACAACATTTCTGAGGCAATGACAAACAATCCTATTAATTTCCATATACTTATGACGTTTGTATGAATTATCCAACTGTCGATTTGTTCAGGAGAACTTTGTTCTCTTAACATATCGACAATGTATCAAGCCAGAATACGCGAGAATTGTATGGAGAGGTCTACTTTTTTCACGGCTTTTCCATCTTTGAAGTCAAAAAACACCAACTTAGAGGCTTCGCAGCATATATGTTCCATACACGGATTTACTCAGAATTCGGAGTAGAACATTTCGTGTGTCTGTGTGTGTGTGTGTCTGTGTGTGTGTGTCTGTGTGTGTGTGTGTCTGTGTGTCTGTGTGTCCCCCCCCCCTTATAACTTTTGATCCGCTCAATTTACAGAGCCTAAAATTTCAGAATATATAAACAGTTACAGGCCTACAAAACTTTTATACTCGGAATTTTGAATTTTTGTTTCAGTCAGGGGTTATCAACTTTTGAATTTTTATTTTATTTTTCCATATATCTCAGAAACCATAAACGGTAGAACGCTGAAAATTGGTACAAACATAGACAAATACAAAATCTCAAATTAGTTTTTTCAAAAAAATTCCAGGGTTTCTCAAACATTTTTTATTAAAAAAATATTTTTTTTATGATAAATTTATGAGTTTAACTGCCTATATTTCCAAAACTTTTACAATTATCGAAAAAAGCCGAAACACCCCAACTAGATAATTTAATTTTCTATAAAAAATATTAGCATTGTAGTAGAAGATCTCAATTTTTTTTAACAATTTTTTTAAAAATTGAATTTAGTGACGACATCGCTTCATACATTTTGTATGGCAGTCGCCTATACACAATATGTAAGAAGACTTAATAGTTTGTTACTTCATCTCCAAACATACATACATACCATCATGCAATTTGCATATTCTGGGTAGGAAAAAGGATCTTCTTCCATACTATCCTATCTTGACATACATACCTACATATGTTGTCCAACTGTCGATTTGTTCAGGAGAACTTTGTTCTCTTAACATATCGACAATGTATCAAGCCAGAATACGCGAGAATTGTATGGAGAGGTCTACTTTTTTCACGGCTTTTCCATCTTTGAAGTCAAAAAACACCAACTTAGAGGCTTCGCAGCATATATGTTCCATACACGGATTTACTCAAAATTCGGAGTAGAACATTTCGTGTGTCTGTGTGTGTGTGTGTCTGTGTGTGTGTGTGTCTGTGTGTCTGTGTGTCCGTCCCCCCCTTATAACTTTTGATCCGCTCAATTTACAGAGCCTAAAATTTCAGAATATATAAACAGTTAGAGGCCTACAAAACTTTTATACTCGGAATTTTGAATTTTTGTTTCAGTCAGGGGTTATCAACTTTTGAATTTTTATTTTATTTTTCCATATATCTCAGAAACCATAAACGCTAGAACGCTGAAAATTGGTACAAACATAGACAAATACAAAATCTCAAATTAATTTTTTCAAAAAAATTCCAGGGTTTCTCAAACATTTTTTATTAAAAAAATATTTTTTTTATGATAAATTTATGAGTTTAACTGCCTATATTTCCAAAACTTTTACAATTATCGAAAAAAGCCGAAACACCCCAACTAGATAATTTAATTTCCTATAAAAAATATTAGCATTGTAGTAGAAGATCTCAATTTTTTTTTAACAATTTTTTTAAAAATTGAATTTAGTGACGACATCGCTTCATACATTTTGTATGGCAGTCGCCTATACACAATATGTAAGAAGACTTAATAGTTTGATACTTCATCTCCAAACATACATACATACATACCATCATGCTATTTGCATATTCTGGGTAGGAAAAAGGATCTTCCTCCATACTATCCTATCTTGACATACATACCTACATATGTTGTATAGAAAACAAAATATCTGAAAATATTCAATAATTTGTATCTATGGGTTTATAGTTTGGTACATATTCTTCAACTATACATACTATCGCTATCGACAGTTGGATCTCATGTGTTACATGCAACTACTAATTAAATATTTCGAATGATTCAACTTTCTTACCTTTTATGTTCCCCACACTTTCATTTTCCATCTGAAAATTGACAATATTTCTACAATCTTTAACAAGATTCTACAAACCATCCTTAGAGCGACAGTATTATATATTTAATTTTTAATAAAGTATAAGGTTTTCTGTAAGCTCCCTCTAATGATGGTCATTTGATAGATGGGGTGGATATCTAGGGAACGGATATACAGTTCAAATTGTTCGATAATTTTAAATATGCTTTTCAAATACGTCATAGGTGCATATTATTTTATTAAAATGAAACATTTCCTATGAAGTCTTATATATCAGCCAAAATGTAGCAACTGTCTATTTATTTCAAGATATATACTTTTTTATTATTACATTTAAATATAAATGTCAATAATGCTCCTTATTTTTAAAAACTGAACTAAAAAAACAGTATCCCTGAAGCGCTCTTCAGTGTATGAAGAAGTGTGGAATCCTATTCTGTATCTTTGAAATTACGTATGTGTAACGCATGCCTTAGCCTTTAAAATTTAATTACTATCATGAAATATTATGTTCCTTGGTAGGAAGTATAAATATTTTAGCAGACAAAAAATAAACAAGAATACTACTGTATTAATTAACTTCAAATGATGTTGTAAAGAAACTGGAAAAATGTTATTGAAGGTAATTTTTTTTATACCTATGTATATTTTTCAACATCATTATAATTATTATTTGAGTAAAAGTCTCAAAAAATACAAACTAGCAATGAACCTAAGTATTCGCCAGTTTAACCTTTTTAAGGCCCTTGTATATCATGGGTATACGGATGTACGCAAAAATGCACACTAAATTACAACATTATACAACATATTTTATCGTGTAAACAAGGCAAAATTTAGAGATTTTTCTTAAATAGCAAGGATAGTCACCTCAGCCGGTAGATTTTCATATTCTCTTTCGATTGAAGTAAAAATCTAGGGTAGTTTTTTAGTTACTTAGAACAAAAAAATAAAAAAAGGTTTTACTAAAACTAATTTTACAAGAAAAGTATTAATCAAATACAAAAAACTCATGCAATAGAATAAATATGTACATATAAACTGCTCCTTATTTCAAAGACGTATCTTTTGAGGATACTGGGGAAATTATTTTCAAAATATACTATACAGCCTACTATAGCCTCTCAATGCTACGTGAATAATTTTAAGTTCATATTTTATGTTTTTATATTGTCAATCTAGACGGTATTTGAGATGTTGGATTCCATTTTATCAGAGTGTTTTGAATAAAAAAATTGATTGTTGTTCTACATTTTTTTCAATTCATCGGGACGACCGTTTCGGCTGACTAGCTCCAAAATAATCTGATCTACTTATTTTTTTAAAAATAATATGTCCTTATTAAACAAGTACATATACTTCTTCCTATGTTCCCTAAATAAGCATAAATGCTTGTTCTATAGGTGAACGAGATCGGTAAGGGCGGGATTCGAACTCGCGACCACTGGATTGCTAGCCCAGCGAGCTAACCGCTCTGCCACCGACCCATTTGAGTGAACTGATCTACTTGTAAATTTGCTGTTTTATTTTACATTCTGGTCGTAGTATACTGCGATTGCGAGTTCGAAACTCACCTTAGCTGACTCGACCGATTTTGTCCATCTATAGCACAAGAATTAATGCTTAAATTAGGGAATGTTGGAAAGCGGAAAGCGGATATGTACTATTAAAATATGTTTATATAAGACGCGACTGATCATGACGTATGCTGTGGAAAAGCGAGCAGACACTGTACGAACTAAGGGGCTCTTAAGGACAACGGAGATTGAGAAGGTCCTAAGGTCAATCACTGGTAAAACTCTCCGAGATCGTGTTCGCAATGTTCAAATAAGGAAAACATGTGGAATAGAGGACATCGTTCGATGGAGTAGATCCAGAAGAAGACATTGGAGGGACCACGTAGCCAGGATGGACAGTGATAGACTTGCGTATATAGCGGCGAATGAAATTCCTTCTGGCCGCCGCCTACCCGGAAGACCACCCAAGAGATGGAAGGATAGCTGGACTTCGTCATCCCAGGAGGCATAGTTTCTGAAGAACAGACCAACTAGGTCTACTAAATGAAGAAGAAGAAGAAGAAAATATGTTTGAAAAAAAGTTTCTTCATCTTATGTGATATTTCTTATTTCAAAAACCTTCATCTTAGCGGATTTTTTGTGGATTTCTTTTTTTGAAACTCCCCTGGGTTCAGTAGGTACCTATTCACAAGTGAGGCAAAAAAATGTCACTATAATCCAGGCAACACACGAATGTTTAACTGAAATAAATCGTGATCTGGTAACATAATACTCCCTAATTTACCATAAATGCAAGAAATGTTTACAAGTACTTTAATTCTAATGTTTTGAGCGTGTAAGTAATACGCAATTTTCAAATCTATATTTAAAATTAATCGGCTATCCGAGTGATTTATAAGCCAAAAGAATTGTGTTACCCAGTAATTTACCAGAAAAAAATACAGTTTTTATGTCCATTGCGAAACATGAAATCATTTTGCAAAAAAAATGTTAATTTATTGCTGATTTTCATAAATTCACAAGAGAGTACCTATGTAGTTACTTTTTTAGTTTGATGACCTCGATTTGATACACCATAATATATAAATGCAAAACTTTAGTATTTGGCATTCTTATTTCTCAGTGAAAAAATCATCGGCTGGTTTACGTGATCACTTTATGCCTTTCGTTCACCAATTATGCCTTTTAATGAGATCCCTATCAATTCAATTTTGAAAGTTCTATATATTGTAATACTGAAATTCTTTTCGATTGAAAATAAGGAATTTTTACTACAGCCATCTATGGGTGAAATTATGAACAACAATCTTATTATTTTTTATTTATTTTGTTGGAACGCCATCTATTGAGAGAATTGATTTTTGTAAATAATGAAAGCTACAATTCTTATATCTGAGGTGACAATGCATTTTTCGCATAGAAGTCACCCCTGAATTGCGCCAGACTTATAAGGTCATTTTTGTCTTATTTACCTACTTGTACCAATGTGTAAGTAATCGAATATTTTTATTATTTCTCTCAATAGATGGCGTTCCAACAAAATAAATAAAAAATAATAAGATTGTTGTTCATAATTTCACCCATAGATGGCTGTAGTAAAAATTCCTTATTTTCAAGCGAAAAGAATTTCAGTATTACAATATATAGAACTTTCAAAATTGAATTGATAGGGATCTCATTAAAAGGCATAATTGGTGAACGTTGCGCAAGCGCATTAAGTGATCACGTAAACCAGCCGATGACAGGTCGTAAGCCCTGTAGGTGCCTTGATTTCCCGGTTCTCCTACAGTAAATATTCCAACTTCGTCTCTATTGAGATAATTAAAAATCTGTTAAAAAATATCTTTGACTCCCGACAGGGAAAAAAAAAAATCCAATGTTTGCGCATATGCAATAATAAAAATATTAGAAAAAATCATATTTTAAATTTGGTAATCTTGTAATATTACCTTTTTTCAGCTACCCAAACAACTCCATTTCAAGACACAACACTATTTTACACTACTCCTTCTTATATTATACGAAAAAAACTTGTGTGTATGTATGTGTGTATGTATTATGCATGTATATGTATATTGGTGTGTACCTAGATGTGTGTGTATATGTAAGTATATTCTTACAATTTTTTTTTTGTATTCATATTTTAAAGAATGTCATTTCCTCTCGTTCCCTTTCCTTCCCCCTTCACATTCCTTCTTTGTTATATACTATAAGGCAGCAAGTGATTGGGGGCACTACATTATTTTATTTAAGGTTATGTAATTTAGTTACTACCTATATATTAAGTCGTTGTACCTGTCTGTTGTAAAATAAATAATATATGATAATTAATATATTTTTATTAATTATTTATTTCTATTACACAAACAATTTTATACGATATAACAATGGAATTTATTACCTCACTGGGCGAGGGCCAACTTTCTCCGTGTCAACATTCCGACGAGAACTCTACAAGGATGTCAAAGGGAATTTCTTTGGACCCATTGGACATGCGGACCTTGTAGCCACGAAGACCAATTTCAAGGCTTTCAAGATTTTCTGTCAAAAGAACGATTCACTCTTATCTTCACTTCAGTGAACGGTGATCCAGCTGTTACCTCATAATTAGCTCTCTTTGACACTTTAATTGCAGTGTCTTCGAGGTTTTAGAGTTCCCCGGACTCTTTATGATGTGTTCTTTCATATTTTTGCAAGGGGCCGTTATTGGTCCCCTAAGCAGAACGGGTGGTGGCAGGGGCAGAACGGGCGAAAGTCTGTTCTGAGATAATACTATCAATAATTCGATTTTTTTAAAAGTTACATATACGCAAATATTGTATTTATATTCCTGTTGGGAGTCAATGATATTTATCGACAATTTTTTAACATCTCAATAGAAACGAAGTTGGAATATAATAGAGGAACCAGGAACAGGGCTTACGACCTGTCATCGGCTGGGGAAGAGTTGACAGTTGCGCAAGAGTTGCAGCAAGAGTTGTATTTATTTTAGTTAATCCTTAAAACTTTTTTTTGCTTTATATGGCAATTCACCCTATTGAGAGTGCTATTAACGGTTTTTTTTCACATACCTAATGCATATTTATACACATTATTAAAACCAGCCGATGACAGGTCGTAAACCCCGTAGGTGCCTTGTGTGTATGTAACCAGCTTTTCTTAATTATGTCCAATCGACTGGACTAAGTTCAAGATATCAGATACAACTAAATAAAAACTAAACTAAACTTGGAATTTTATTAATTGAGTTGCGGGATTAATTTTATTAATTGATACAACTAAACTTGGAATTTTATTAATTGAGTTGCGGGAGAACAACTCGTCAGCTCTGATTTTCAGCATCTTAATTATTATTACACACCTACTCTAAATCTCACAATATTTTAAATTTGGAATTATAGGTAATAATTAAGTTTATTGAAATCACACAGCATTATTTGAAGATATTTATTCAATTTTAATTATTTCTAAAACATTACTGTGAATTGTAAAAGAGTGAAAATAAACATAATCAGTATAATATTTATATTTTTCCTAGTGATCCCCCGGGAAACTTCGTATTGCCTGTATAATTAAAAATTTTCCTTTATTACCACCCGTCGCTTCAGACCCTTCAGTACCTCCCGTCCCTTCAGTTACTCCCGTCCCTTCAGTTACTCCCGTCCCTTCAGTTACTCCCGTCCCTTCAGTTACTCCCGTCCCTTCAGTTACTCCCGTCCCTTCAGTTGCTCCCGTCCCTTCAGTTGCTCCCGTCCCTTCAGTTGCTCCCGTCCCTTCAGTTGCTCCCGTCCCTTCAGTTGCTCCCGTCCCTTCAGTTGCTCCCGTCCCTTCAGTTGCTCCCGTCCCTTCAGTTGCTCCAGTCCCTTCAGTTGCTCCCGTCCCTTCAGTTGCTCCCGTCCCTTCAGTTACTCCCGTCCCTTCGGTTACTCCCGTCCCTTCATTACCTCCCGTCCCTTCATTACCTCCCGTCCCTTTATTACCTCCCGTCCCTTCATTACCTCCCGTCCCTTCATTACCTCCCGTCCCTTCAGTAGGTCCCGGTCATACGCTCGACAATTCATCAAAGTTTCATTGAAATTGATTGAACGGTTCCAAGGATAGTCCACCTTCATCGGTAAAATGACCTGATACCCGATGAAGAAGAAGAAGAAGAATTTTTTTTTAATCCAGAAACCATCCCGGGCATACACTCGACAATTCATCAAAGTTTCATTGAAATTGAATGAACGGTTCCCAGGATAGTCCACCTTCATAGGTAAAATGACCTGATACCCGATGAAGAAGAAGAAGAAGAAAAAATTTTTAATCCAGAAACTATCCCGGTCATACGCTCGACAATTCACCAAAGTTTCATTGCAATCGGATGAACGGTTCTCAGGTTAGTCCACCTTCATATGTAAAATGACCTGATACCCGATGAAGAAGAAGAAAATATTTTAAATTCAGAAATCATCCCGGGCATACGATCGACAATTCACCAAAGTTTAATTGCAATCGGATGAACGGTTCCCAGGATAGTCCACCTTCATAGGTAAAATGACCTAAAACTCGATGAAGAAGAGGAAGAAGTTAAAATTTTTTGATCCAGAAACCATCCCTGGTATACTCTCGACAGTTGACCAAAGTTTCATCGCAATCGGATGAGCGGTTTAGGATCGCATTCAACACATACATACATAGATACATACAAACATTCAAATTTATAATATAGAAGATAAAGAAATGTTGATTTATCATCTCTGCTTAACCCAATAACACCTTGTCACGTCAATCCTATATGACAGTAGCTCTATAATTTATTCAGACCATATTTCGTCAATCTTTTTTGAATATAAATCTAACAAAATTGTCATAAAAATTCACCCGCGGCATTTCTGACTTGCGCGAATCAATATTGTATGAAATATGGAGATTCATACATACGTACTTCTACTTTACTATACAAAATATTATGCAGAGTATTTTCAAGGCAAAATTTTTCTGTACAAAAGTTAGTGATGAGACCAAACCAGTCTTGATCATTTTAAAATAAGATGAAAATAAAAAAAGTTTTTATTTAAGCATTGATTAAAAACGGCTTGCAGGTTTTAAATCGTTATTTTATTGTAAATAAATGTTGCCTGAGCGAATTTTTACACAAAAATATTTCCGTTTAAAACGTCAAAACAAAAAATTCTAAACAGGATTATATGCTGAAGTACTAAAGTACACATTATGTGGCGCTAGGTTATCTGTCGATTCCCATTATTGTAAGTATATTATTGTGGATGTAGATATGTGTATTTACAATTCTTAGCCAACATTGTAGGTACGGTAAATGTTAGAAATCACAAATTTCACAAATTCAGACTGAAAGACTAGACATCTTGGACATCTTGGTGGTGTACCATCACTACTAGCTGCCACGAAGACAGTGTCAATGTCACAGACATTGAAACTGTCTTTCGTCGACTGTAATTGAAAAAAAAACTCATTGGGGTACAAAAGTTGGGACAAATAAAAAATGACATATTTATTGTTTTTCTGTCAAGTTATGGCTGAACGCACGACACATTCACTCTACCGATAGTGTTCATAACACGTGTACATGATAATAATACTATTTCATCTCCATACCATACCATACCATTACGCCATTTCACTATTAGGGGTAGGCAGAGAGAACCGAAAGCCAGACTCCTCTCTCTTGGCATACATTCCTCGCTTCATTCACGTCCATACATCATCTCATACACACTCTTCTATTATTCCAACTTCTAACATCACCATCTTCCAAAATCCCATTTATGTGATCGTGCCACCTTTATCTTGGCCGACCTCTACTTTCGTTTCGTTTTTATCAGCCTTGTATACTTTTTTTGTCAGACGGTCATCACTCATTCTTTCTATGTGGCCGAACCAATTTGTACAAATATAGGTATAAGACTTTGATATTTATTATATAGGAATATGAGCTGGCGGCTCAAGGTGTCCCACAGGGGACAACTAAGAATCGCAGATCATGGCGACTGTTGACTAGGAAGCCTGACCCCGGATGAATTGGGATAGAGGGGCATGAAATGATGACCGATATAAACGTTTTATAATAACGTTTCAATTGTTAGAAAATATGACAAATTTGACATATATTTATATGTACCTACTCTAAACTAACACCATTCTCTCCATTTAGTTTATACATATTTATCAACCATATAGGACTGTAGCATATAAACATGTACACAACAATCAAAAAAGTAACTCATATTTATGCATTTTGCTGAAAAACTCACCAACGTCTGTCGGTGGTTGATAATAATATAACTTTGGATGTAAAATTTTCCGTTTTATGTATCATCCCAGCAGAACGAAATTTGAGACGAAGTTTAAAATTCACGTAATTAAAAGTACAAAAGTTATTTAGAGGAAGTTCAAAATCGCAACACTGACATGAGCATTCGTTGCCGAGGTTTGTGCTCTTTTAAACAAATTCACAACCCGAAGGGGTAATCGGAGATAATCGAAGCCTTACTGGCATATTGAAACCACTTTAGTTTGACTTAACATCATCCAAACAAACAATAAACAATATGGTCTTTTTCATAATGACAGCGAAAGAAAACAAATTATATGCAGTGAACGACTCTTGAGTAAATATTATATAATAGCACGTTATATGAAGCAAATAATATGCACTGAAAGTCTCTTGAGTGAATATTATATAATAGCACATTATATGAAGCAAATAATATGCACTGAAAGTCTCTTGAGTGAATATTATATAATAGCACATTATATGAAGCAAATAATATGCACTGAAAGTCTCTTGAGTGATTATTATATAATAGCACATTATATGAAGCAAATAATATGCAATGAAAGTCTCTTGAGTAAATATTATATGATAGCACATTATATGAAGCAAATAATATGCACTGAAAGTCTCTTGAGTGAATATTATATAATAGCACATTATATGAAGCAAATTATATGCACTGAAAGTCTCTTGAGTGAATATTATATAATAGCACATTATATGAAGCAAATAATATGCAATGAAAGTCTCTTGAGTAAATATTATATAATAGCACATTATATGAAGCAAATAATATGCACTGAAAGTCTCTTGAGTGAATATTATATAATAGCACATTATATGAAGCAAATAATATGCACTGAAAGTCTCTTGAGTGAATATTATATAATAGCACATTATATGAAGCAAATAATATGCAATGAAAGTCTCTTGAGTAAATATTATATAATAGCACATTATATGAAGCAAATAATATGCACTGAAAGTCTCTTGAGTGAATATTATATAATAGCACATTATATGAAGCAAATAATATGCACTGAAAGTCTCTTGAGTGAATATTATATAATAGCACATTATATGAAGCAAATAATATGCAATGAAAGTCTCTTGAGTAAATATTATATAATAGCACATTATATGAAGCAAATAATATGCACTGAAAGTCTCTTGAGTGAATATTATATAATAGCACATTATATGAAGCAAATAATATGCACTGAAAGTCTCTTGAGTGAATATTATATAATAGCACATTATATGAAGCAAATAATATGCACTGAAAGTCTCTTGAGTGAATATTATATAATAGCACATTATATGAAGCAAATAATATGCACTGAAAGTCTCTTGAGTGAATATTATATAATAGCACATTATATGAAGCAAATAATATGCACTGAAAGTCTCTTGAGTGAATATTATATAATAGCACATTATATGAAGCAAATAATATGCAATGAAAGTCTCTTGAGTAAATATTATATAATAGCACATTATATGAAGCAAATAATATGCACTGAAAGTCTCTTGAGTGAATATTATATAATAGCACATTATATGAAGCAAATAATATGCACTGAAAGTCTCTTGAGTGAATATTATATAATAGCACATTATATGAAGCAAATAATATGCACTGAAAGTCTCTTGAGTGAATATTATATAATAGCACATTATATGAAGCAAATAATATGCAATGAAAGTCTCTTGAGTAAATATTATATAATAGCACATTATATGAAGCAAATAATATGCAATGAAAGTCTCTTGAGTAAATATTATATGATAGCACCTCGTATTATAAAGCAAATAAAGGCATAAATAATACAAAAACAGTTTTTGATACATTAAATTCCTTAAAATTTTTAAAGACAACGTATTTCAGAATATTTAAAAAAAAAAGCCACTATGACTCCGAAGTGATTTTTAAATACCCAAATTGTGGTATGCGGTTTTACCGATATAGGTAGGTACATATAGTTATGTTATGAGACATAGTGCACTCTTCGTGAAGCGAATGGTCTGGAATCAGCCCGACTTGGTATTACCTAATACTATATAGACACTGTGCTGGTTATCTCGATATTATAGATTAATTATGTGTGCAATATTTAAAATATTACACGAATGTAATACAAAACAATTACATTTTGTGGTACACTGCAGTGGGGAGTTGATCACAGTTTATCTATCAGGGAATTGTCTTCTCTTTATGGGGGATGAAACTCCAAATAAATACACTGTATAGAATATAATTACTCCATATTTACAACATATACTCGTACAAGTACCTAACCTCCTACCAATAGAGCCATATATCGGAATCTCGCATACAAGCTGGCATGTCCTTTTCACGCATCTCAATTCACACACATGTCATACAACACATAGGTATATTTGGGAATAAAATATTTCAATTGCCTCCCAAGCTTTTCAAGCAAGCAAGTGTATGTTGGTACTGGTATATGGTCCGTACCATCACACCGTTTCCCTATTTGGAGTAACGAGAAACGATCGCCAGACTCTTCTATCTTGACATTCATGTTTTACCTCATTTACATCCATGCATCGCGTCATACGTGCTATTATTCTGACTTCGTTTATTACCATCTTTCAAAATTTAATTTATTCGTGATCATGCCAACTCTTTCTCGACCGGCCCCTACTTCTCATTCCACTCTTTTTGCCTCGTATACTATCTTTTTCAGGCATTCATCGTTCATTCTCTGTACATGTCAAAACCATCGCAAAGCATTTTTCTTTACAATATCTCTTGCAATCTTGTATTCTCGTCTAATATTCACATTCCTTATCCTATTATAAGATTGTTTTGTCATACATTTGTCTTAGGGACCTCATTTCCACAGCGCCTTTGTGTGACACGTAAAATCCGGGTCATCGAAATAAAACAGGCATAATGCATGTAGTAATATTGTAATATTGTTAATCTTCCCTTTTAATCCTCTCCTAGATCCTGTTGATTCATATACACCATCATTCACGTGTTTTTATTGATTTTGTATTATTAATGTTACCTACATATTCTGGTCCTTATGTGGGTAATTGTTTTACTTAATGTATTTTTGTAATTAAATTATGACTGTTTGTAACCATAAACAAATAAATAAATAATGACATATCACCGTCCATTCTGAAAGTGGACTTTTTGGTGAGACGAGACAAATATGTGGACATACACGCATGTGTAGTGCTTCCTTTCATAAGGTTATGAACACCCGCACACCTGTTGCTGGTTACCCCATACCGTGGAATATGCCGTGATGATACCTAGGAATGTGTTTAGGTACTATATGGTTTTGTACCTATAGCTTCTCGGACAACTAACAGATACTATGTCAAATATTAACTTAACACGAACCCAATTACAACTTATTCTGAAGATGTAATAATAATAATCAACACTTCCTTGCACCGTGCGCAAGTGGCGAGTTTTTTGCCGTATGGCAATTACTTCCAACTAACCAGTGTTTCCAGCCCAGAGAAGCAATATTTACGTGAGAAATTAATTTAAATAAATTTCTCCTCTGCTGGGAATCGAACCCAGGACTACCGCACAGAAACCGAACGGCTTACCAACTGTGCCACGGCGGTCAGATGTACGATATATTTATCTCACAATTAAAAATTGAGTCTCCACCTGGAACCGAACTCGAGACCCTTGGCTCATAAGTCGGATATCTGACCAACTGAGTCACGACAAAAAAAAATGGCGTATTTGTACATTTTTTTTCTTTTTTTTTTAAATGAATATGTCCTTGTTAAACAAGTACATATACATCTTCCTACGTTCCCTAAAACAAGCAAATAAATGCTTGTGCTTAGGTGAACGAAATATTATGTGTGAGTCATTGTTTACATAAATGTTGCATAATATCTAGGTTACCCCTTATAATGTCTGAAGTATTGTTTGAACAAAACGATCGGCCTGGGGCACGAAGGTTGCACATTGTCTTAAAATAAACACCATATGGGTCTAAAAGTCACACCTGTTCAGAAGTGGGACCAGTATCAATATTAATAACCGATGTTATATGATATGTATGTATAACAGAATACCGCTGACGCGAATACCAGCTGTTATCGCTAGACCGGATCATTGCTGTACAATCTGCGGCCCGCATACATTTATTGTATTTTTTACTCAATGGAAAACCAAAATTGATTTAATTTCTTTGTACGTTTGGTTGAAAAGATAAATTTAATATTGGGTTCAATTTTGAAGACAAATTTAATGAATATTAAGGTGTTTAAAAACAAATGTGTTCACCATAGCTTTCACCTTAAACTATATCCATTTTATAATAAACTAGTAATGTTCTTTTTCGATTCTTATCTTATTAATTATTATTAGTGATTGATTTTATATTCCTAATTTTCCCCTTCTATTCCTATCCATTGTCCTGTCCCAAACCTCCTAGCTTGTATGCATCTATTTTATGTTTACTTAATATTGATTTGTTTTGTATTTTTTGTTTCTTATCCTTGTAAGGTTTTTATATTTTGTCATTTTGTATGTATATACCCACGGAAATTTTCCTTTTTTATACAAATATATTTTTTTTATGGGTATATACATAATTATATAGAGTTATATATTATTGTATATTATATATATACTTATATATTTTTATTGTATGACCAACATAGTAATTGGCGTTACAATCTTGGTTTTTGAATTTATTAATTCATTTTGAAAATATATGTTCTATAAAAAAACTGTATGTAACCTTTAGAAATAAATAAATAAATAAATTAATTAATCTTCTTTTATTTTTATGAAAACTACAGAATAGCAAAAAAATACATAAAATGAATCAATTTGGCATTTCATTTAAATTTTAGTGCGTTTTCGGCATTGAACCCATTATTTATTGGTATAAAATTTATGTGAATACTTGCTTCAACAAAAACATAATATTATATTAAATAAAAAAAATTTAAAAAATGAATATATCCTTGTTAAACAAGTACATACATATACATCTTCCTACGAAGACTGTATTTTGAATACGTTATTCAATTTTAAGAAAATTGTAGTTTTTTTTTGAAAAAGTATTCATAATTTCACATAATATTTACAATGAGAATATAACAAATCCATACACCTATATTCGTGTTACTTAATTAATATGATTGGAATAAATTTGAGTAGTTTCAAAAATTAAAATATTTAGCCCTTATAGGTAGGTACCTACTACTTGTGAAAAATAAATATTTTTTTAAAAAGTGACCAGCTGAGAGGTAGGGTAGGTAGGTACCCTTGATTAAGGAGCTTTGATGTTAAAATGTTTTCAAAGCTAGGAAGTATCTATCTACATAAATTTGCGAAAATATTTTTTAATCATGAAATTAAAATAATACGTCCAATAGATAATAATTTGAACTCAAATTGTCTATGGCGCAGACTACGCATGCCTACTGCGCACTGTTCGGCCATGTTTATTTATGTCATGTCACCGTGATGTCGCCTAACCTAACATTGCAATTGATTTGCACTAATATTCTATGGTTTTTATTTTCAACATAACGTAACACGTGTAAATCATCCATTTTTATTTGTTTCCGTATACAACTGGTGTTTTCATCAAAAGTTATAGAATCGGACGTAATATTACTGTTTTCATCAAAAGTTATAGAATCGGACGTAATATTACTGTTTTCAAATATGGAATATAAAAACAAATACAGAATTTATCTCTATTTTGTATTACTCTGATATATTTTAAAACATGCTGTGTAACAACTTAATTTTTTATTCGTGTAAAATACTTTGAAACGTATAAATCAATATTGTATATAAAAGTTGTCTGATACTATAAAAAAGTTAAGCAATGTGGATGTTTTTATAAGTATTAAAAATTTACTATTTTATCATTGGTATGAATTCGGCCCATGGCTGTACACCTCTGGACTAGATGATTCAACAGGATAAAACGTAACCTAGGGATGGCCAATAGTAAACTCAACAACTGTAATGTTTTTTTTTTCATTTCCTCTGTTTGTCCTTTTAAAGCTTCGTAACGGAATACTCCATACGGACTGGAATAAAAGCTTTGCAGTTAAAAAAAATAAAATTTGCAAAAGTGATAGGTGCATTTGATACGATACATTTCATAATTAATTGTAGTTTGAACAAATTGAATTGTACATAATTAGTGAAACAGTTTAAAATGAAATTCATCAAGAGTCTATAGTAGGCTAAGTAGTATACTTTAAAAATCATAACCCCAAAACCCTCAAAAGATACGTCTTAGAAATAAACAACAGTTTATTTTGAAATCTTTATTCTACTGCGGAAGTTTATTGAAATTTGAATTTGTTATAATATATTGTTCTTGTAAAATTAGTCCTAATAAAACATTTTTTTACTGTAAATAGGTAACTAAAATAACTGCGAAGCCTATGAAGTAGATTATTGCTTATGAAAATCTACCCTCTGCGTTTTTTATTTTGATATTTTTATTACTATTCTTGATATCTTAAAAAGAAACTCGAAATTTTACCTTTTCTTCGTGAAAAAATATTGTATATCACAGATTTGGTGACATACAATATTTATTTATAACAAAAATCCAATATAATAAAAACACTTACACTATCGTATTTATTTCTTCGTGTTTCATACTTCGGTAATTAGTGTATGGGTCGATGGCAGAGCGGTTAGCGCGCTGGGCTAGCAATCCAGCCTCGAATCCTGCCTCGATCGATTTCGTTCACCTAGAGCACAAGCATTTATGCTTATTTTAGGTAACGTAGGAAGATGTATATGTACTTGTTTAACTAGGACATATTCATTTTTTATTTTAAAAAAATATTTGTATACATCCCGTATGCCCATGGTTATAGGAGTTAACAAGGGCCTTAAGTTAGCCGACGGACAAGTCCTGTTGACTCTTCATTATGGCTAAGAATCAATAAGACAATGTTTTTTTGATAAAATTATTTACATGTAGGTAGACAAAGACCTTTATCGGTCTATCAATGACCACTGAAATATGCTACAGAGTCAACTCCGAAAATATTTAAAACAATATCATTTATTTAAAAAAAATTAATATCCCTTGTCCAAATGTCGATTTGTTCAAGAGAATTTATTGCTCTTAATAGATCGACAAAGTTTCAAGCCAGGATCCGCGAGATTTTGTATAGCCAGGTCTACATGTCATGTATTATGGTTTTTCTACTTTGAAGTCAATAAACGCCAACTTAGAGGATTCGCAGAATATATATTATATATACCTACTGAAATATGCATAAAATCCATTAATATAACATATATTTGGAATTTCGAGTACAACATTGAATATGTGTGTATGTCCGTCCACCCTTATAGAATTTGATCCGCTTTATTCACAGAGCATAAAATTTCATAAGTATAGAAATTGTTAGGCCTACAAAACTTTTATATTCAGAAATTTGATTTTTTTTCCAGTCAGAGGATATCAACATTAGAATTTTCATTTAATTTTTCCATAAACCTATTTCAAAAAACATTTAAGCTAAAATGCGGTAAACTTGTATTGATATAGACATATTATACAATAAATCAAATTAAATTCATAAAAAAATCCAGGATTTGTGATTTTTTTAAAATTAAAAATATAAATATAAATTTATGTGTTTATCTGCTTTCATTTCCATTTTTTTAAGAATAGATAAAATGCCGAAACATCCCAACAAGATACAATTCTTTGAAAACATAAACATTATAACAGTACCTACATCTCAAACTTGAATTTAGTGACAACATCGTTTCATACAATTTGTATGATAGTATACACAATATCTAAAACAACTCAATAGTTTGATATTTCTCAATTTATACAAATATACCATCGAGTTGCTTACATATTCAGGGACTGATATCCACACTATCCTATCTTAACAGACATGTTTTGTACAGAAAACAAAATATTTTAAAATACTGAATAATTTGCATTTAAGGGTTTAGAGTTTGGTATGTATTCTTCAACTATACATTCTATCGTCATCAACAGTAGGATCTCGTGTGTAACATGCATATTGTTGTTTATTTTATCTGTGTGCGTGTTAGTATGTGTGTGTAAATTCTTTTGTCTGTGAGATTGAAGATTATAGCAGGAATTAACTTGCCGAATATCGTGATAGAATGGATGGTAAAGAATGTGCTTAAAGACCTCCCAATCTAAGGCTGTTATTACAGCACACGTTGCGAGTTCCTTATATTGTTTCATAATCAAGGGAATTTCTGGGAGTAGACATACCTACCTCAATATATAACACAAGGTATGTACCTACCTTAATGCTCAGGTAAAAGCCAGGATAAACCTTAACCGCATTTTTTCGTGTCTACAAATGATTTGTTTTATTTTATTCTAAGTTACTTTTCACAAAGCATTTTATTTATATCATACTTAGAGCATTCAAAAATAATACACACATAACGCCATACCCTGTCCAATGCCAGGTAGGCAGAGAGAACCGTACGTCACATATTCCAAACTTGAAATACATTAGTAGATAAATTCAAATTAGATCTATAATTTTTATTAGTTAATAGATGTGCAATTAACAAATAAAAATTACAAGATACCTACATACAAAATATGTATATGCATATCATGTATGATGACTCCAATTCCATTTTTTGATCTGTGTACAATAGTTAAGTTTATATTATCGTTAAGATGCTTTTTTAAAATACAAATAGGTACAACCTATATGACAAGGTCTCCTGTGAAATATTATAATAATATGTACACTGCTAGCCCTAGAACAGGTATACCTAGTTGGGCAGCAGTTATCTATTTCTAATGAAGCTTATTTAAATGGTGTGTTAAAAAATAAATAAATAAGTTTGACGAATTTATTTTTCTTTCTCAATCGAACGATGGATTCGTCTTATCTTACAAAATATATTAAAAAATATACCTAATTAGGTATTAAAGAAAAATATCACATAAACACTTAAAACGATAAAAAAATAGGGAGGATAAGAGGTGTGGGAAGGATTGATGGATGAAGTCGAGAGGGACCTTTAGATAGCCAGTGCGCGTAATTGGAGAGAAAAGCAATGGAGACAAACAGGGTGCAATGGAGACTATTCCTTGATGAGGCCAAGGCCCATCCTAGGTTATAGATCCACCGATGATGATGCTCACTCAAAAATTAATAATCAAGAATCTTCTTCTTCTTCTTCTTTTGAATAGTCCTTCAGGTCTGTTTTTAAGAGGCCTGCTCTTTCTGCTAAGTGGACCCCCAGCTATCCCTCCATCTTTTTGGCGGTCTACCGCGAGGGCGGGTTCCGTGAGGCTGATTGTGAAGCACGATATGAGGAAGTCTGGTGCTGTCCATCCTTCGGACATGACCATACCAGTCCCTCCTCCGCTGCCTGCTCCATCTGATGATATCGTCAACCTCACATAGTTCCCTTATTCTGGAGTTCCTCACTCGGTCTCTCAGGGTTTTGCCTGCAATAGCTCTCAATGTCCTCATTTCTGAAGTCCTCAACATTTGTTTGCTTCTGACTGTGTCTGCTTGTGCCTCTATACCATATGTCATCACTGGTCTTACGCATGCTTTGTAGATTGTCACTTTGCTTTTAATGGCCATATCCTCATTTTTCCAAATATTGGATTTTAGGGCGCCCGAGACTGCAGCTGCCTTATTGACTTGGCTCTGAATTTCTTCGCAGAGGTCAACATCTTCTTTTATGTCAATTCCTAGGTATCTAAAGGTATTAACCTGTTCAATTGGGTTATTGTCTATAGTCAGATTGCATGCTATGTGTGTTTTCAATCAAGAATGAATGAAGAAAACTTGACAAAGAAACAAAGCTGACAGGAATAAAACAGCATATTGGGATTTTCATAAAGGATGTCAACCATGATGTGATCAGTTATCTAAGTATCATTTAATGATCTTAGAAATAAAATGGGTAAATGAATCTTAGGACAATCATTTTTGTGATGACTAAGTCTTTTGTGATGATTGTATTGTTACTTAAGAATGTTATACCCGAAATGTGTTTTTTTTTATTGTTTTGTTAATTTTTATCCAACTGTCGATTTGTTCAGGAGAACTTTGTTCTCTTAACATATCGACAATGTATCAAGCCAGAATACGCGAGAATTGTATGGAGAGGTCTACTTTTTTCACGGCTTTTCCAACTTTGAAGTCAAAAAACACCAACTTAGAGGCTTCGCAGCATATATGTTCCATACACGGATTTACTCAGAATTCGGAGTAGAACATTTCGTGTGTCTGTGTGTGTGTCTGTGTGTGTGTGTGTCTGTGTGTGTGTCTGTGTGTGTGTCGGTCCCCCCCTTATAACTTTTGATCCGCTCAATTTACAGAGCCCAAAATTTCAGAATATATAAACAGTTATAGGCCTACAAAACTTTTATACTCAGAATTTTGAATTTTTGTTTCAGTCAGGGGTTATCAACTTTTGAATTTTTATTTTATTTTTCCATATATCTCAGAAACCATAAAAGCTAGAACGCTGAAAATTGGTACAAACATAGAAAAATAAAAAATCTCAAATTAATTGTTTCAAAAAAATTCCAGGGTTTCTCAAACATTTTTTATTAAGAAAAATTTTTATTTTATGATAAATTTATGAGTTTAACTGCCTATATTTCGAATAAACTTATACAATTATCGAAAAAAGCCGAAACACCCCAACTAGATAATTTAATTTTCTATAAAAAGTATTAACATTATAGTAGAAGATCTCAATTTTTTTTAACAAATTTTTTAAAAATTGAATTTAGTGACGACATCGCTTCATACATTTTGTATGGCAGTCGCCTATACACAATATGTAAGAAGACTTAATAGTTTGATACTTCATCTCAAAACATACATACCATCATGCTATTTTCATATTCTGGGTAGGAAAAAAGGAACTTCCTCCATACTATCCTATCTTGACATACATACCTACATAATATATGTTGTATAGAAAACAAAATATCTGAAAATATTCAATAATCCAACTGTCGATTTGTTCAGGAGAACTTTGTTCTCTTAACATATCGACAATGTTTCAAGCCAGAATACGCGAGAAATGTATGGAGAGGTCTACTTTTTTCACGGCTTTTCCAACTTTGAAGTAAAAAAAAACCAACTTAGAGGCTTCGCAGCATATATGTTCCATACACGGATTTACTCAGAATTCGGAGTAGAACATTTCGTGTGTCTGTGTGTGTGTCTGTGTGTGTGTCCGTCCCCCCCTTATAACTTTTGATCCGCTCAATTTACAGAGCCCAAAATTTCAGAATATATAAACAGTTATAGGCCTACAAAACTTTTATACTCAGAATTTTGAATTTTTGTTTCAGTCAGGGGTTATCAACTTTTGATTTTTTACTATATTTTTCCATATATCTCAGAAACCATAAAAGCTAGAACGCTGAAAATTGGTATAAACATAGAAAAATACAAAATCTCAAATTAATTTTTTCAAAAAAATTCCAGGCTTTCTCAAACATTTTTTATTAAGAAAAATATTTTTTTTATGATAAATTTATGAGTTTAACTGCCTATATTTCCAAATATTTTAAAAATATCGAAAAAAGCCGAAACACCCCAACTAGATAATTTAATTTTCTATAAAAAATATAAAAGATATATTAGCACATCTCAAACTTTTTTTAACAATTTTTATAAAAATTGAATTTAGTGACGACATTTCTTCATACAATTTGTATGGCAATCGCCTACACACAATATCTAAGAAAACTTAATTATTTGATACTAATTTCCAAACATACATACATACCATCATGCTGTTTTCATATTCTGCGTAGGATCAAAGGACTGACCTCCATACTATCCTATCTTGACATACATACATAGGTACAAGTGTTGTATTGAAAATCAAATATCTTAAAATATTAAATAATTTGTGTTTATGGGATTATAGTTTGGTACTTATTCTTCAACTATACATACTATCGCTATCGACAGTTGGATCTCATGTGTTACATGCAACTAGTTATATGTATATTTGTATAATGGCGTGAAGCCGCATATGTTAAAAAAATAAATTATTTATTTATTTAATTAAACACTTTATTGTACAATACTTATTAGCTAAATGGCGAACTTATTGCCTAATGGCAATTTCTTCCAGACAACCATCTGTAACAGTTATGAGAGAAAATGGTACATGTACAAAAGAAAAGAAAACATATATAAAATTATAAACATATTACATTTAAACACAAGAAAGTTAGAAGAATAAAAATATGTAGGTACATCAATGACAATTAAACAAATCATAGATGAAACTTGTGTTACAACACTATGGAAGGAAAGGGAAAAAAAGGAGAGGTGATTAACTACAGGAATAGGGAAATAAATGGGAAGTATGTATGTAGGTTAAGTAATAGAAAGTAGGAGCGCGCATAAATTTAATTAATCTATAGCTTTTTTTTATTTTCAATATCTACATATATAATGCACCAGCAAAGTTTTATTAAACTGTTAATATTATTTAATAATTCATTTATTATATTTTACTTTCGTACAATACAAAATTTACAGAGCCACGTTGTCTGTCCGTCCTAAGGTTATTGAAATTCCTTCCAACATTATAGAAAAACATCTTATGGTATCTATGCGGATGCACCTTATTTCGAAATCTCTTCGTAAACTTACAAAACATGAACATTTCAATACAACTTGTCCATGGGGGGTACACTCAATAGATATTCAACTTATTTCAGATGAACTGAATGAATAAATAAGTAAACCAACGCTACATATTGTAGTAGAAAGGTGGATAGGAATATTTTACACTATAGATTCTATGGTATAGCTCATACTATTGTAGTAAATAGTAATACAAATGATGTTCCTTTACTGTCTATAGCAGGTATACACACCTACACCAAATAATAGAGGGCCATTATAAAAAAAATATACAATGTCTTTCCTGATATTTGGTTTTGTTTAGTTCAGACTTTTGTACCGGACCGCTCTACTTAGGTGTTGTCAAGTTCATTTTTTTCCTAACTGTCTTCGTTTTCAAACCAAACCGTCTCTTACAAAAATACGCTGGACTGTTTTAGTTTTATAACTAGTTGCATGTAACACATGAGATCCAACTGTCGATGGCGATAGTATGTGAAGTTAAATAATACGTTCCAAACTATTAACACTTAAACACAAATTAATAAATATTTTAAGATATTTTGTTTTCTATATAAATCATGTAGACCTGAGGGTGCATGAATTATACGTTCTGCAGATGGTAAAAAACAGACTGTAATTTGACAGAAATGACTAGATTTTTTAGGCAAATTATCAAATATTAATAATGTTTAAAAACAATATGCGTGGCAAAACATCCATGAAATTAAAATAAGTACCTACTGTAGAAATGAGATCACAAATAAAAGTATGTATATATATAAAAGTAAGACATGCCATGATGGTATGCATGAGAAATCAAATTTTTGATTTATACCACAAATATTTATGTCCTTTGACAGGAGAATCGTTTCGGCTGATTAGGTATTTTAATATAATTCATATTGATATCAGTGTCAACATTGAAAACATAAAAACCTGATATCGTTCTAATTGGATTATTTAACATTAATGTCGTCCATTAAGCCATGGCTATTTAAACGAGTGGGTTGTGTCCAACGCTATACTCCTCACTACCACGTCAATCCACAATGTATTCAAATTTTGTATGGAAAATTATCAACATATATATGAAATGGGTTTGTTTAATAATTTTTGATTAAAATATTTTATAATAAAAAATTGATAATTCTTCAATGCCATTTTATGAAATTGTTGTGACTTTATAGCGATTTGAATATATAAAACTATAAAATTTTAAATTTTCCGAGTTTGGAATAACTTTGAAATATTTGACAGTTAAAAAAATTGAGAGGCAATGATCAGATATCCTTCAAAATCTAATGGAGTTTAAGCGAATATTATATTTACAATTTCGCAAAATCTATTTTTATTATAGGTACCTGCATACATATTTACCTTAATATCTTTCGGGTATTTAATTTTTCTTAGAATTGTCCCCTTCTTTATCTATTATTGTTATCCTCTTTGTGAACCTATATATAGATGGTCTTTATCATTATTGTTCACCATTCTGACGATGCTCAGCATAGAGCGACACCGGTGAATGGGAGTCGCGTTAGCGAAAAATTGAAAAATTTAAGTAGAACGTAAATTAAATATATATTTTTTTTTCATTATTTTAGTTGATTATGGAGTTCTATCATGAATTGACAGTTTCAAACATTGAAAAAAAAGAAAAATTTGCAAAATTTGAAAATAATCGAATGAGTACTTTAGTCTATAATCGATAAAGCAGAATAAACACGCCGTACATAGTATACAGCCACACACACAGATGCATTGAGATGAAACTTTCAGAATGATACTAGTTGATAGTCTGCAATAAAAAAATAACCTTAAAAATAGCGAATTCATAACTCTCCACTATATCCCCCAGGGGTAGTGAGGAGTAAAATTTATTATAGGTACCTACATTTCAAAGTAGGTACCTACACAGAATCAGACACTAGTCTGAACATGTTTCAACTTGATTATTTATTATTCAAATAGCAGCTACTTACATATAGGTAATATGTTTCGCATGTCAAGTTAATCAAATATTTACCTACACATTTGCATTTTCAAACAAATAATTTGACTCTTATAAACAACAAATTTGTATTCAAAGATTCGTGCATGAATGATAAATCAATGTATTCAAAATCCATTTGAAACTAGACTTGAATTTAATATTTACCTGTTTGAGAATACTAACGTTTAAAGATACATAAATTTATTTTTTAATAAATAAATTAAGTAAAAATTATTATTTTAGTTGTGTGTTTTATTTCATTTAATTCATTAAAAAATGGTTCAACACAGTAAAAAACAATCGGTTATTGATGATATTATTATTTATTTACAGGCAGGCAGCCAAGGCTGATGTGCCTATATCCACTGTCGAATTTTATTATTACGTCCAAAAAAAAGTTCAGTCTATTCTTGAAAATATTAACATTTTCAGCATCCAAAACATGTTGGGGCAGTTTATTCTATGTAAGTATTCATTACTCTATTTGATATGTATGTATAACTAGTTGCATGTAACACATGAGATCCAACTGTCGATAGCGATAGTATGTATAGTTGAAGAATAAGAATCAAACTATAAACCCATAAATCCAAATTACTGAAAATATTAACACATGTTGGTATGTATGTCAAGATAGGACAGTATGGAGGTCAGTCCTCTTTTCCTACCCGGAATATGAAAACAGCATGATGGTTCTGTATGTATGTTTGGAGATTAAATATCAAACTATTAAGTCTTCTTACATATTGTGTACATATAGGCGACTGCCATACAAATTGTATGAAGCGATGTCGTCACAAAATTCAATTTTTATAAAAATTGTTAAAAAAAATTGAGATGTACCTACTTCTATAATATTAATATTTTTTATAAAAAATTAAATTACCTAGTTGGGGTGTTTCGGCTTTTTTCGATATTTTTAAAAAAATTGGAAATAGAGGCAATTAAATCATAAAAAAAAATATTTTTCATAATTAAAAATGTTTGAGAATCCCTGGAATTTTTATGAAAAAACTAATTTGAGATTTTGTATATGTCTATATTTATACCAATTTTCAGGATTCTAGCTTTTATGTTTTCTGAGATAAGTATATGGAAAATCTTTAAAAAGTAATGCACACCCGCACACCTGTCGCTGGTTATGCCACATTGTGGTATATACCGTGATGATATGAACGAATGAAAAATTTATTTTATTTATTTTCAGGTTAAGATTTCAAAATCTTCTATTACAATTATTTGAAGTATTGATATTACACTGACACTGATTTCAATATAAATTATATTAAAATACCTTATTAGCCGAAACGATTGTCACTGGAAATAAATCTTTCACTGCTTTCAAACATTATAAACATTTTTACATACGTACCATCACGCCATGACCCTTACGGGGTAAGCAAAGAGAACAGAGCGCCATACTTTCTATTTTTTCGCATATTTATTTCCACTTAGCATATGTATTTTATTGAATGTGTATACCCCCAATAAAATAAATTAAAATAAAATAAATATTTCTAGCTTCCTTTACATCAATGCATCGTCTCATACATACTCGTCGATTGTTCAAACTTCTTATGTTTTTTTTTTCTTTTCTGGGGCGACCCCTGCTATTCACTCCATCTATTACACCCATGTATATATTTTTTTGTCAGTAGTTCATCGTTTATTCTTTCAATACGTCCAAACCACCACAAGGCATTCACTTTCATTTTACTTATAATAATCCTTTTTTATCTTTCATATCCTTATGCCCTCATTTTTTATTATAACTATATCGTTCTTTTACATGCTCTTCTTAGTGATCTCATTTCTACAGGATTTATTCTACTCTCATGTGTCTTTTGCCAGATCCATGTTTCACTGGCATACATCAAAGTGGGCACTACAATTGCATTATGTACGGCAATTTTGGCTTTCTTTGAGATACTTGGTCTGAGTGCTGAGTGTTTATTCTATTACCTGCCATAACTCTTCTTTCAATATCTGTATCAGGTGATAATATTCCAAACTATAAATAATTAAATATCCTATTATTCTAAATCAAGCACAACCGAAACAAAAATAATAAAATAATATACCTATAGCGTATTTGATACGAATCAAAATAAAACGAAATTGAAAAGATTTTTTTACAAAGAGAGAGAGAGTGTTCTTGCGAATAAAAACTTTTCAGAAATAAAATTATTAAATCACGAGATTTCATCTCTATTTCAACATATTTTTTGCGTTATTTGATTCATAATTTTCTGAAGTTATCTACAATATTTTTGTTTACTCAATATTTTTGATCGAAAACGTATTCTAATTTGATAAGAAATCCAAGATTTTCAGACACTAGAATTTTCAGAGTATTTTTCAGACACTTTTCATATAATTATGACAAATCCGCAATAAAAATTTAAATTAAATAGACAAATGAAAACAGGTAGATTAAATTTTTTTAAAATACAAAATATGTGCTTTAGAAATCTGGATCATATCTAGCTTTTTTTCCTTTTACGATATCTTTTATTTTTATTTTATTTGGTAGGTACTTCTCGGGCATCTAACAGGTACTGTGTTAAAATCTCAATAATTTAACACGCACCCAATAACAAGCTGCCATATTCTGGAGACTTACGATATTAATCGTCTCACAGATCCAGACTGAAAACACAATAATTTATACTTGTGTCTGCACCGGGAATCGAATACGAGACCTTTGGATCGGCAGTCAGATACCTAACCAACTGAGCCACGAAAGTCAACACAAACTCTTTTTGTCATGTCATCTTGATATTCATCGCCGTATTTAGATCAAAGCAATATTACAGGACCCAGAAAAGATATTCGGATTCGGATCCTGCACACAAAGCCCTAGACGAAACATGGTAGAACTAAGGTCCGATGGCTGGATGGCATGCAGCAGGATGTGGAGGCTGTTGGTGTAAGGGACTGGAGGGGAGCATGCCAGGATAGAGGGAGATGGCGAGGAATGCTGGAGGAGGCCAAGCCTCGCAACGGGCTGTGGAGCTATTGCTTATGATGATGAATATATCAGGACCGTTTTCAGTCTAAAATAATGACAACTTGTTATACATGTTTAACTAAGTTCCTGAAAAATTGTTTCGTATAATTATAAATAAATAAATAATTAAATTTATATTTATGTTTGCAGAAGGAAAAAAGACATTTTTGAAATTTTGGAGTGATATCTTTAGAAACTACGCTTATTACATGATTAAATAAATATTTTTATGTCAACTAGTTTCGGAGACGTAACCGCTCCTTCGTCCGGACAGACTTACAATAAACTTACTAAGTATGTACATTTGAAACGTGTGCATAAAATTATAATTATCAGAAAATTGATGGGTGTATTAGAAGCGTCAAGTCAGCGAAAAGATATCAAACGTGGTTGACGTCCTAAGACAGGTTCACCTAGTTGGACGTCCTAAGACAGGTTCACCTAGTTGGACGTCCAATGAGACAGTATAAAAATAATGCAGAATTCTTTGTTCATATTTTAATTGTGTATCCTCCTGGAGGATTTTCTGGATTTTGCTAGTACCAGCATATCTTAAACTATCCAATTTATAATATTGTTGCATTATTCCATTATTGTTATTCTGTATTTTGTATGTATATATATGTATGAATTTAAATAAATAAATAATTATATTATAAGATATATCAATATGAAGTAAGTATTATATAATCATTTGAACTTATATTTCATACTTATCCATACGCACTAAACCATAAAGACGAAACTTAAAAAGAGTACTTATATAGTAGATAAGTTAAATAGTAAATTGTGAAAATCTTTTCTCCAGAACAATCAAAATATGTCTTTCAAATAAATAACATTTTATTTTTAAATCTTTATTCTATTGCGCATTTTTTTTTCAATTATAATTTGTACATAAACAATTATAATTTTAACAGCTGTAGCTTTCTGAGAGTAAATAAATAAATAATTTGTTAATTACTTTTAATTAATTTCAATAAAATCGTTTTTATTTTTAATTTTAAATACCTAAAAAAACTACAAGGCCTTCCTCTATCGAAGGAGAATATGAAAATCTACCGACTGACTTCAGAAGGTAATGTTTTAATTACTTTTCGTGTTTTTGAAAAAAAAATCGTAATTTTACTGTTCTTCACGAAAAAATATTGTATGTCACAGATTTGGTGATATACAATATTTGTTCGTATTTCATACATTATAAGATAATTAATTCGTGTACATGCCGTACGCCCAAGGTCATATGCATTAACAAGGGCCTTATTGTAGTTTATGGTAGTCACTAGTGTGATTTTTTACACCGTATAACATCAAAACCTTCTAAAAAAGGGGTGAGCTAAAACGGAATCCAGTGTATCGAATAACCCATTTACTACCTACCATTACAAAATATGTAATAATAAGTAGGTACATAATATTTTCGTTCGGAAATAAAACAAATAAACACTCATTAGGTACAACCTAGAACACAACAACCTAATGTATGTATTATGTTGAAATCATTTGCCTACATATTTATGAAGCATGAGAATATTTTTATAACACATTTTCACCAGCAACATAGTTATTTACCTATGTATGTTAACCCAGATTTTGAAAAGGCAGTTCACCAAATTGATTCATCATTTTTTAACAGATTTTTAATTATCTCAATAGAGACGAAGTTGGAATATTTATTGTAGGAGAACCGGGAAATCAAGGCACCTACAGGGCTTACGACCTGTCATCGGCTGGTTTACGTGATCACTTTATGCGCTTGCGCAACGTTCACCAATTATGCCTTTTTTAATGAGATCCCTATCAATTCAATTTTGAAACTTCTATATATTGTAATACTGAAATTCTTTTCGCTTGAAAATAAGGAATTTTTACTACAGCCATCTATGGGTGAAATTATGAACAACAATATTATTATTTTTTATTTATTTTGTTGTAACGCCATCTATTGAGAGAATTGGTTTTTTGTAAATAATGAAAGCTACAATTCTTATATGTGAGGTGACAATGCATTTTTCGCATAGAAGTCACCCCTGAATTGCGCCAGACTTATAAGGTCATTTTTGTCTTATTTACCTACTTGTACCAATGTGTAAGTAATCGAATATATTTTTATTATTGCATATGCGCAAACATTGGAATTTTTTCCCTGTCGGGAGTTAATTAAAAAAATAAGGGATGAGATAATTAAAAATCTGTTAAAAAATATCTTTGACTCCCGACAGGGAAAAAATTCCAATGTTTGCGCATATGCAATAATAAAAATATATTCGATGATTCATCATTATTAAAAATATATTAATTATGATCAATCATTATATCTAATAAAGTTATAAATATCACAGTAGTTTTTGTATGTTATGTTTTTACAGCGCATTCATCAGAATTATAAATATACCTATATTCTTCAAATCTCATCGTCAAAATACGTAATACTCTTTTGTAGATGCACATCATCAGAATAATATTGTCAGAATAATATTCAACAAAAATACATCGTCAGAATAACTACTTGGGTATAGGTACCTACCATTCATACCTACGCATTCTCAAAATATTATGGAAACTTATATGAGTCAAGATAATATTGTATGGAATAAGGTTCGGTTAAGCTATCGCAACAGGGACTAGTCGTTTTGGTTTATGAGTAAAGTATCATACACCATGTTTAATATTTATCAAAAATTGTCGAGAATTAATTTAAATCACAACCGTGGACCCGAAACATGACATTAGACGCATGAATGTTTAATAAATTCGAAATTTATTTTTATTTATTAAAAAGTATTTTTTTATTATTAGACATATTAGTATAGTACCTACCGAGTTAACTTCAGGTTGCACGGATTTGTTGGAAGTGATTGCCTCATGATATATTGCCACCCAGTACACTTTTATACATAAACATTTGTAATTAAAAAAAACTCCCATAAAAAAGGACAATTTTTATAATTGTTTGATTGATAGGCAATAAATCAATCAATACCTACTTTTGAACCTCTAACTAAAAGAGAGGCTAAGTAATATACAATACCTACATCGAAATTGGTAATAATTATTATTACCGAAATACCTATGTTGTCAATTAAAAAGAAATTATTTCAATGTTAAACAAGTCTTGTATATTTTAATGGATGTTAATGTCATAAGGTGTAATTAAACTTCATGCTTACACATTTTTTTATGAATTACCGGAGTATTAATTATAAATTATCGTAAAGAGCTTTCTCTCTAATTAAACAGGTAATTTGGATCTTTTGTGGCAAGAATAAAATACTTTTTTAAAACAAAATTCAACAAACCCACCTAAATCCTTTTCAGTTATACTTTGAGCAAGTAACTTTTTAATTCATATTTTTTTAATGTCTATATTAGATTATACGTGTATTTTTTTGAAATGTTAGACAAGACGTGAAAAGTAATACACGTTCTGAGGAGGAATCGTACATAATATTAATCATAGGTAGAAGTAATATAAAATTAAAAGTGTATTGCAATATTAAAATAAACAATAAACATACTTGAACGAATAAAAAAACAAAACTTGCTTAATTGAAATCGCAAAAAAATTATAATGGATTGGCCACATGGGAAGAATGAATAATAATGCCGTACGAAGAAAATATACAAAGCCGATCAGAATGGAACGAGAAGTCGGGGTCGTCATCCTAAAAGATACAAACATACATAACCAGCGAAAGGTATGCGGGTGTGCGTTATCGTATTAAAAGAAGCACGACACATGCGTGTATGCTCACAAACTAGTCTCGTCTCACCTAAAAAGGCAACATTCAGAATGTGTGGTGAACCTCATTGCATTGAACTTCGTGGGATGTTTTTACTTTGAATATATTATGAAAAAAATGTCAAAAAAAGTTGGTTTCTTAAAAAGAATAAGAAATAACTTAGATTTCAACACATCAATATTAATTTTTAATTCGATTGTAATTTATTCTCAATTTAAATTGTTGTTCTCGTGTCCTTTTCCTCTGCAATGAAACTCAAAATAGAAAATTACAGATTATTCAAAATATGGGAATGAGAACAATTTTAAAATGCAATAGGTATACAATAATAAACCTTATGTTAAATAAACTTGTCCTTTTTTTATATAACGCATGTTGTTTAATTAAGTTTTTAACTCACTCCACTGTATATGTTTTTTTTTAAGCTAACTTGTCCTTTTTTTATTTTACGCATGTTGTTTAATTAACTTTTTAACTCACTCCACTGTATATGTTTTTTAAGCTAACTTGTCCTTTTTTTATATTACGCATGTTGTTTAATTAGGTTTTTAACTCACTCCACTGTATATGTTTTTTAACTTTAACGCTAACCTGTCCTTTTTTTATATTACGCATGTTGTGGGAACTATTTTGGCAAATTACTGATATTTGTTATTGTTTTTGTTTATGGATTATAAATTGCTGTATGTTTCCCCTTAAATTAAATAAATAAATAAATAAATAAATAAACTAAAATTATAGACAATGACAGTAAAGCAATACATTATAATATACAACATGACGTGCATTAAGTTTGATTTACAATCTAAAAAATAATATACCTACTCCCAAAATATATGCAGAAAAATATATTATTATAATATCAACGTCAGGATTTTAGACTTCCAAAAACTAGATTAGAATGTACACAAAATAGTTTATACCATAAAAGTCTCAAAATGTATAATAATAATTAACACTTCCTTGCACTCTGCGCAAGTGGCGAATTTGGCGAAATTTCTTCCAACTAACCAGTGTTTCCAGCCCAGAGAAGCAATATTTGCGTGAGAAAAAATAAATTCAAATAAATTTCTCCTCTGCTGGGAATCGAACCCAGGACGCCCGCACAGAAAGCAATCGTCTTACCAACTGTGCCACGGCGGTCGGCATAATAGTATAATAGTTTACCACCAAACATAAAAGAAACTAAAAATCTTGTCACCTTTCGTAGCCTAGGTGCTGAATACGTAGTTAAAAACTGTTAATGCTCTCCATAGTTTTACATAATGTTTTATGATTAACTGTCCTACTCTAACCATACTTATTTGTTCCAAATTTTTATGCTTTTTTTGTTTCAATTAGATGTATTAATTTTTATATATGTTTTTACGTCTAAATAAAGTTTATTATTACTTATTTTCCTGTTATATTTTCGATTACCCGACTCCTACGGGACACCCGAAAAATATGATAGTAAAAAAAAAGTAGAAGCACTATTCGAAGCACTGTCCTGAACGTCGAAATTGTATTAAGCTTAAAATAATAGACGAAAATACATGAAACGATGGATGAATGTTGGTGAGGCGATGGATACGTATCAAAAATAAGAATGTGGCATTCGGTTCTCTCTGTCTTCTCCGTGATGGTCATGATGATGATGTGTGTGTTTGAATGTGGTTTCAAATACATTCATAAAAAAACTTAACAATGCTTTTGTATTCCTTAGGTATGTATTTTCATTTCCATCAGGTACACTGTCTTTTATGGGTTCAAATACTGAGATGTTGCTCTTTATTTTTTAACTATCTTTGCTAACATTTTTACACTTATTAACATGTATCCAAAGACCAAATTAAAAATAATGTACCTACTGCCTCAGAACAGACTCGTCTAGTGAGAGAAATTACCAAACAGGAACACAATGGTACATATTATGTTCATAATGTTAATGAAAATTGAAATCGTTTTGTTATGCACTCAAAAACGAAACTATGAATTGAAATACAAACACACTATCACACCGTGTTCCTAATGGGGTAAGCGGACATGACCGAACTCCACACAACTGTATCTTTGCACTAACTCAACATACTCGCTGATTGTTCAGGCACAATAATCCCTATTATAAAAGTATCTTTCACAAGGGCTTGACATCGTTTTTATTGATTCAATACGTCCAAACCACCTCAGAGTATGGAATGATTACAAAAAGTCATTCGTCACCAATTCCACGCCGCTGTAACGAGAAATATTTCATATCTATTTAAATTTGCCTCACCAAAAATACATTTGCCTCACCAAAAATACAGACATGGACATGGCAGAAGACGCATGAAAGTAGAATTAACGCGGTTGAAATGAGGTCACTAACGATGACCTCAGATGAGGTCACGAATGTGTGGTAAAACGATGTATGATAGAATAAGAAATGAGGATATTAGACGAGAATGTATGATTGAAAGAAATATCGTAAGTAAGATGAAAATAAATGCCCTAAGGTGGTTCGGCCACATAGAAAGAATGAGTGATGACCGTCTGACAAAAAAAGTATACAAGGCTGATAAAAGAGGAATGAAAAGTAGAGGTCGGCCAAGAAAGAGTTGGCACGATCACATAAATGGGATTTTGAAAGATGGAAATGTTAGAAGTAAGAATAATAAAAGAGCGTGTATGAGACGATGTACGGACGTGAATGAAGCGAGGAATGTATGTCAAGAGAGAGGAGTCTGGCGTTCGGTTCTCTCTGCCTACCCCAAATAGGGAAATGGCGTGATGGTATGGTATGGTAAAAATACATTTTAATATTTATTTTTGATTTAGTACGATGTGTAGGTTTGTATCAAATAAAAATTTACGATCATAATATTTTCAGGCTAACTTCGTAAATATATCGTTTTTTTGTCGTTACTAGATATTCATGTTTTATGCAGGTATGTATTTTATGGTCTGTGGTCTAACACATAAAAAAATACTTTATGGGACATTAAAAAAATAAATATCTATAACAATAGAATTGAATGGTTGCATAATGTCAAGGAAATTTTGTCGATTATATAATTTTTTTGTCAATTTTTCACCAGAGTTACGTAATTCTTATTTAAAATGTGATCAAGATGCAGGATATTATTATAACAAATAGATTGTTCAACACTTTACACTTGTCTATATTTCTAAATCAAATAAGAAAAAATATATACCTGCCATAATATCTGCTTGAAAACATTCTAAATTGACATTAAAATAATATTATTTTTATATATGTTATAAAAATATAAAAATACTTGGTAATAGTTCTATTGTATTAATTTATTAGATTATCGACGCGTTTCGTGCAAGGCACATCGTCAGAATAATGTGCCTAGCACGAAACGCGTCGATAATCTAATAAATACAATAGAACTATTACCAAGTATTTTTATATTTTTATAACATATATACAATGGAGTTCTATCAAGAATTGTCGATCGACAAACTAAACTTTGTTAAATCAGCAAATATTATTTTTGGTAAAGAAAACAAAATATAGTTCGACTGTCGTAATTTTTGATCGATTAATACTAGTTAGTGTCAAAAATCATATTTCGTTCCACTGTCATAATTTTGACACTATAACCATCTTCAAAGTGTCAATATTTTATGATTCTCTGAAGATGCTCATACATTGACCGATACTGGTAAATCTCAAACATCTTGACAATTGAACTAATAACTAGTGATTTTCTTTGGAGTTTCATAGTAAAAAGTTACAAAACTTCTTAACAGTACATAGTTGGCTAAATAGTAAATTTTGGAAGGTTCATTTTCACATAGATATATTTAATTGAGTTTTTCAAATTTAAATTATTTAAATAAGTACTTTTTAGTAATTACTATTTATAACACAACTTTTCAACGTTTTAATGAAAATAACTAAAAAAAACCACAAGGCCTATGATAATAGAAAAAATAATGTGAAAATCTATTGACTAAGTTTTTAATTTTTTTATATTTGAATTTCTATTCTTGATATTTAAGGAAAACTCAAAATTTTACCTTTTCTTAACGAAAAAATATCGTTTGTTCGTATTTCGATAAGGGTGTATATTTATGTACATCCCATATGCTTAACAACGGCTTTGAGTTTATTTTATTTTGTGTATGTAGCTTCTCAGGCAACTAACAGGTACTATGTCAAATAATTATTTAACACGCACCCAATAACAAGTTGCCACATTCTGGAGACTTACGATATTAATCGTCTCACAGATCCAGACTGAAAACACAATTAAAAACTGTGTCTCCACCGGGAATCGAACCCGGGATCCTTGGATCAGCAGTCAGATACCCAACCAACTAAGCCACGAAGGCCGACATATCACGAAGTAGTTGTATTGAAAATGAATTTTTTTTATCTATAATTAAAAGTAATGAATTTTTTTGTTGGTTTATCTGTTAAAATGTTAATTACATAATATTTTTTAATTTTGTCAATACTGACGGTGTTGAATATGTAGAATTCCATAATGATGGGTATTTTAAATCAAACAAATGATTTGGTCTACATAATATTTTTTTCCTGAATCCAGGACGACCGTTGATAAGGGCCTAATAAGCAGAAACGGTCGTCCAGGATTCAGGAAAAAATATATATGTAGACCAAATCATTTCTTTGATTTAAAATACCCATTATTACATAATACTTGTTTATATAATTTTCCTCGGAAATGTATTTTTTGTTTGTTCTGTGACTGTAAATAATAAATATTCTTGTTATTTTTAAAATATGTAAATACAAAAATATTTGCATAATTCATATCAGTCACATTAACAATATCTGCATATTATGTAAACTGCTATGCAAAATATTTTCATTGGTTCTTAAGTTTCTGTATTTCGCTAAACCTAAATAGGTAATTAAAATCATATTGGTTTAATTTCTTTTATTTTCCAAACCTACTATCATGCGTTTCTAGCGTACCTATTATCCAAGATTCTTTAACATATTTTAGGATCATTGTGAGTACCTGTAATTTGCGCATAAATAAAATAAGATATTAGTACAATGCATACTCCTACACTAGATATAAAGTTATTTATCATTGATAATCATTGATAATAACTGTAACTGAAAATTGCTTTCATCCATTTGTGTTTTCCGCTTTTCAGTGTATCGTGAAAACCTTTTTTTTTCGACTTTTTCTTTACTGTGAAATCCGAGAACATTAATCATAGTGTCGTTGATATAATATATAAGATTATCTGAGCAGGTAAAGTAAGGTAATACTATGTCATTAGTTATTTGAAGACTTACAAGTTAATACCTACTAAATATAGAGCCAGCCGACATGATAAACACGAACTGGTCTCTAGTATTCGACACCTCACTCTTGATTAATTATTGTTACAGATGATACTTGTTCTTGTTTCTGTTGGTTGAATGAGACTTGATAATGATAATGAGAAAGGTATGTATCCAAAGCGAAGCGAAGTGGCTCGAGAGAACGAGACTATTCCTTGATAAGAGAATGGATCATTTTTCATAGAGGCAATCAATCATGTAATATCTTCTTCCTGTACCCAGTGCCAGTAGGAGGCCAGCCCGCTTCTTTAGGGGAGGACATTTCCTCGCCTTCGGAGGAGATAAGTGGCAAAAGATAAAAACAATATAATATATAATAAAAACAAGCGAGTTGAATTTGGTTCATAATAAAACATTTATTTTAATATCTCTCTCCCTTACAACACTCATCAATGTTAACGAAGAAATATATATACAGAACGACATTAGAACATTGGATCGTTATATTGTATTAGGTATGGTACTTTAAATATATATTTTTTTATATAAATAATAGCATTATTTGGCGACCACATCATTTAAATTGTTTACATAACGTAGATAAATTAATATTAATATAGTTATTTACAATTATATCCAAGCATTCATATACGAAATTTACTATCAGTCGTTTGCGTATAGCCACAAGGACTTACGTCTGTACCCTAATATTATCCTTTACATCCTTCAATACATATTTACACTAATCAGTAAGGGTAACTAGCTACGGGTAGGCTAATTAAAGATCATTACGTACAGAAGACTGGCGAGGGAATATCACCCCTTGCTCACCAAGGTATCACACATATTATATTATTGTTAACTTCTAGTTCAGAACATGGACACGTCGCAGTCAACACTCACCTGTGACCACACTCCAACCTCCGACAATCGTCGACACTTATTAAACATCACAATTTATACACGGCAAGTTCCATTTCATTTACAGTTTAACGAACATATCTCACCACACTGCTATTAACTTCTCCATATTAACGAACACTGCAAGCACGATGCTGCAGGAACGAACACAGTACGAAGGGGTGATCCTGACTGGATAGATCTAGATGAAAAAAAACGAAAAGAACATCCTAGTTCTTGTCTTATACGTCGGTACCGCAGCCCTCCTGGTAGCCTTCATCCGGTGAATTCCTGCTGTTGGCGAGTGCCCTCTTTAGAGCCGTGACAGGAGGCAGAACTGGAACTCCACCCCTCTGCCACACGCGCAGGGTCTTCGCAGGCATTGCAGCGCCCGCCGTCTTGGGGTCCATACCGGCCATCATTGGCAGGCCGTAGTCCGGCGGATAACCGTTGTGTGCTGCGTGGGCTCGAGGGAACGTTCTACTGGCATAACCTAATTCTTCTTGCGAACCATCCGCGCTGCCGTTGTTGATTATAGGCGTCTTATCATCGTAGTTGTAGGCCTGATTGACAGCGCCAGTTGTGCGACTGAGAAACATCTCTGAAGAAGCGTCTCTTAGAGCAGCCTGCTCCCAAAGACCGGAAGGATATAGGGAGTCGCATGTCTCTCGACTGTATTCTCCGCTTCCGGGTCTAGGTACGGTCGTTGCAGTTTCTCCGGTAGCTCCAGGCGGCGCGGGCAACTCTCCGCTGCCCAGCACCTTGGTGTCGTTAATTAGGTCTGGGTTATTTCCAGCAGATGACGTAGGAGAGACGAAGCCGTGCGCGGCCGTTATAACGCTTCCCTGTCCGTCATAATGATTAGTCGCGTAAGGCATGTCAGTGAGACGTGGTGGTTTTTGTACAGGATTACAAAATTTCAAATCATTGGGGGTCCTCCTATCTATGAAGGGGGGCGGGTCTCCATCTGTCGGGGAAGGGGAGGCGGCTTTGACCGAAGATACGGGAGCCGTTCCGTTCACTGTGGTTACTACTTCCAGTCTTCCGGGTGTTTTACTTTCAGAGAACGGTATGCGCCTTAATCTTACCAAAAGTACTAACGCTATGAACATGATGAGTAAGATTAACACTATTAATGCGGCACTTAAACCAACAATTTGCCCACTTCCCAAAGTAGCCATCCCAGCTGTCCTCATGGACACATGCAATGTGAAATTAGCTTCGGCATTCCCTGCTTTGTTATCAGCTACACAGTAAAATTCTCCAGAATCTGTTTCCTGAGCATTCGTAAGCACCAAAATTGATTTCTTTTCAAATTTTCCTTCTTCAAATACAAAAACTTTCTGATAAGAGCTGAAGGCCGAATTGTTGACTAGAGGCCTTCCGTTCCAATACCAGTTGATGTTTGCTGTGGGAACACCGCTGGCTCGACACGCTATACTAGCATTTTCACCCGTAGTTGCTTCGACGTATCGACTGACTGGAAGTATTTCGGGTTTACAAGCAAAATCATCGACATGCAGTTCGGCAAATGTTCTGTCCACAGTGCGGATGGGTCCAGCTGCACACAGGGGAGCTACGGGATAAGGAATATTGTGCTCAGTCAGCCACACCTTGGCAGCTCTCAATCTACAGTCGCACGTCCAAGGATTATCGTGCAACTCAATGCCGTGTAGTTTACTCAAAGTTTCAACTGTCTTCGGTCGTAGTTCCGTTAACTTATTGCCGTTTAATTTTAAAGATTCTAACAACACCACCCCTTCAAAAGCCTTCGGTGCTATCGATTGAAGTTCGCAGTGAGACAAATCTAATTTTACAAGACTCGGCACAGTTTGAAAGGCATGACCTTCTATTTTTTGAATGGGATTGAATGCCATTGTCAAATCTCTGAGAAACGGCACGTCCCTAAACGTTGCGGAAGGTATTCCTGTGAGTAAATTATTTGATAAATCTAGCTCGACCAAATTAGTTAGGCCTTTAAAAGCTTGATCGTCTATCTGCCCCAATTTGCAATTTCTCAGGTAGACCTTTTGTAGATTTAACAAACCGGCACGAACGAAAGATTCTCGCGGTAGTATTTGCAAGTTATTACCGGACATGTCCAACACCTGAGTCTCGGGATCTATCAGCTCCGGGACAGTGATAAGAGCACGGTTCACACACTCGACTGTCTGTTTACCTCCTTTCCATTTGCACACGCATGGCAGGGGGCAGGATCCCGCGAGCATTCGCCCCGAGCCCCAGGTGCCTCCTACTGCCCCCAACACCAACACTATCGACAGTATCGCGTGCATCGCTTTTACCTTTTCATCGCGCTCAACACAAATCGCGAGTTTCTTTATGAACAGTTTTACAAACTTTGTATTATCAACACAGATAACATTTCACTACTTGGCTATGGCTCCGAATCCAGTGGAGCCCGCGGCTCGTTAAGTCATATCATAACACTGTTAATTCACGTCTCACATAATATTTAAATCCAAGGGGCGAATCCGCAACGGAGCGGACATCCGGTCTGGGTCACGGCGCGGAACTGACTTTTTTCGAATCGCAACCACGCGAGTTTGTCCATCAAACAAACACACAGAG
The DNA here is from genome assembly GCA_963576475.1 of Molanna angustata. Taxonomy (NCBI): domain Eukaryota; kingdom Metazoa; phylum Arthropoda; class Insecta; order Trichoptera; family Molannidae; genus Molanna; species Molanna angustata. The sequence continues at coordinate 2,725,698 of OY754971.1, read as the reverse complement.
AGGGGATGATCGATGTGATTGATATCAATCGCGGTTAACAAACACTCGGGGTAAGTTTGTAAAGTTTATCATACCCCCGTCATGACAGCGGGGCGCGCGGTGCGGTGCAGTGACGTAAGGGAAATATCGTACACACGAGAGTAGGTCGGGGATCCGGCGAACGGAGCGGTGCGAGCTCCCGTCTGTCGCGAGATCTGACATCGACTGGCGGGAGGCGCAGCGGGCAGTGGCGGGCGACCTCCCCCCGCGCTCTGCGCAGGCCCCCCCTCCCCGCTGTAGAGCTCCTCGCCTCCCCAAACTGTATTATTTGAATGCCACATTATGGAAGGCGGACGCGCTTTTGACTGTTCGGTAACTTTTTTGTGGGGAGTAGGTTTAGTGAGTGTGTGTATAGTATGTATTGTATTGTCCGAATAAAGGAATTCCTCGGTTGAAATTTCTACCTGGTCGGAAGGTGTCGCGTCGTTTCATTGAGTAAAATAACTAAATAACGCTGTGGTCCCGAAGGATATCTCGTGGCGGGTCTCGGGTAGGTAACCGACACCTTTTTGCGTTGAAATCCGTAAAACTAATTTTGTTTTTTCGATTCCGAGAACCAAAATCGAGATCATCATTGCCCGGCCGCGCATTCTTGACAATTTATTTAAGATACATAAGAATGTTGAAGGTGCAATCTGGACGATACAAAAAGAGCGATTAATTATATAATTAATTGACACACAAAAGAATTATATTTTAATTTCCTCGGAGGTAATAATGATCGTCAAATGAATATTTAATTGTGTCTTTAAGAAGCCACCCGTGGAGTGGATAGATAATTTATGTTCGGCTTGTTTTAATAAGAAAAGGAAATAGCAAAAAATTGAGTTCCGACCATTACTATTAGTTTAGTATTACCGATTGAGAAGATAAATTGTCGTGAATAGAAATTTTTAGGTCAAATTTATTGCCATAATAATGACTTCCGTAAATAATCTCGAAAAGTGGGTTTATTGAATTGAGAAAAAATGTTGGCATTAACAAAAGAAATCTCCGATTTTCAGCCGAGACTCATACACCTACTTCACAAATATAAATACACAAAGATTTTTTTCTTCCAATAAATAAGAACTCCAAATAATGCCAAAATAAATACGAGTCGGTTGTGGCCAACTTCTCACTACCGAGTCACTTTACAAAGTATTCAAATTTCGTATGGAAAATTATCAGCATTTTCAAATATGTGAAAACTTGATAATTTTTCAATAACATTTTATGAAAGTGATGTACACTTTTGGCAATATGAAATAAGAAATATCAGTGTTTAAGTTTTCTGAGCTTGGGGTCAAATTGAAATATTTGACAGGTAAAAAAACGATAAGCACTGATCAGATATATTATTATTCTTCAAAATCTAATGGTGGCTAAGCATTAATGACTAGGAACTTTAGTCTATAATCGATGAAGTAAAATAAACATGCCGTACATAGTACATAGTTCACAGCACACACTTTCAGAATGCAATATAAGCATGATACAAGATGATAATCTGCAAAATATTAATAAATACGAATTTATAACTCCCCACTATATCCCCTTGGGGTTGGGAGAAGTATTAATTATACAGGAATAGAATTAGTGAATAAAAACGAATTGCTGTTTTATAAATATAAATAAAATACATAAATAAACATTAATTTGGCGTATGAAAGAAAAAGTACGTGGCTCTGCGCCTCGAAGTATTATTATTTCACTTAAATATTTTTCTTTTAAATTTCTTGCAATAAAATAAATATCTGTTATTTTTTTTATATTTCTACATAATTATGGAGTTATTCAATATAATTTAGATGGCCGAGCGGCGAACTCGCTGAATATATTTAGTATTCCAGATGTCGCGGGTTCGAATTTCCCTTAGACCAATTTGATTCACCTGTAGCACGAGAATTTTTCCTTAATTTAAGGAATGAATGATGGGGAGGATTGTTATAAGTACATATTAAGGCCACGTAGGCTCTCGAATGTGATTTGTTGCGTTTCACATTGGCGTTCCCTCATTTACTCAGCCAATACTGACATTATCGTTTCGAAACTTAAATATATAATATTTTAGCATTGTATACAGCTTGACAAGAATCATATTACTTGAAAATTCTCTCAATAAAAAATAATTCCGAAAGTACCTACTCCTGAAAGTTATCCGTTTATTTTGTTAGATGTGAAACTATAATTTAACAAAAATATTGTTAAATATGATCTAAACTGTGAAATTGCAGTATAGTTATTATTTTTATGATGGTACAATGATTTGTTTCTCTTCTTCAACCCCCATTTGTTCAGTATTAGTCATAGGCCTCTAGACCTCGACACGATCTTAGGCAGACCGCATCCATCCGTCTCCAGTCACTCGTCTAAAATCATCAGACCGCCTTGATTGAGGCCTTCCAACACTTCTTTTGCCCGTTCTAGGTCGCCATTCTAGTACTTCCTTAGTCCATCTGCTGCATAATTTAGCAGTAACACAAAGAGCAATGGAAAAGTGAATGCTGGGTATTTCGTTAAGAGATAGAAAAACTAACTTATGGATAAGAGTAAATGGGTAAAATGTAGGTCGGGGTCTCCCAAGAAAAGAATGGCACGAGCATCTGTGGGGCAAGTCTTGTCAACACGCGGAATCAAAACCATCCATGTTTACCCATATCATGGATATAATTATCTTACGGAGTTGTAAAACATCTTAAGATATTATAGAAATCCATTAGATAATTATATCCATGATATGGGTAAATATGGATGATTTTAAATCCGCTGGTTGAACAGAATTGCCCTACTGAACGATATTCTGAAAGATGGAAATGTTTGAGGCGGGAACAACAGACGAACATGCATGAGACGATGGATGTGAAAAATGTGGCGTTCGGTTCTCTCTGCCTACCCCATGAGGGATATGAAAAGATGCTTAAATGTCTCATAAGCTAAAACAGGTCATATTGTTCATTTCTTTGGATACCTGTGTATTTATTTACTTTACCAAAATGTCTTTTTTATCAACGAACCCGGATATCTTATCGTTTTGAATATTAAGTGAGTTTTATCTAAGACGGAAATGAAATTGTATGTGCCATGTTCAAACAGTGCTCATCGCAATCATCGAGCCAAAACGGAAAATAATGATTCATAAAGATACACCATTGTTGTTAGGTGTGGTCTGGTTTCTTATACCTACATACTTTGCTTCTCTGCGTTATATTGTGGCTGTGAGGTTCATTGTTTTATATTACTTTCATACAATTATTATTATTATCTTGCTCGTGGTGCATTACTCATGACATGGAATTTTCAAAGAAGAAGCCTCAGTATGTGCAATACATTTTTTTTTATCTCGTCAAAGATCCGGTGATCCCAAGTTGAAATATTTTGTCAATGCATGTTAATCTTATATATTTACATCCGTATTTAGAGACAAATATCAGGATTGAAGTAGCCTCGGGCTTCGATTATTCTCTTTATTTTTTTTAATTTTGCTAATGATATTAATAACAATTAAGCACTACAATTAATAACACTCAATTATTATTATTAATACTATTGTACACTTTCTCAAAAGAATCAGCATATTAGTGCAAAATTGTGAATTATTAAATATAACAAATATATTGCAACAAATGCATCATCAGGCTATCTATTGGGAATAATTCACCCATCCAGATACCTACTTAACATATCAAAGGATAAGGCTCTGAGGAAGTCTCTATACTACCTAACAACCCTACTGATACCCGAATATTAATTAGCGTTTAAAAAATCTTTAACGATTCTACATGTATTCATTATTACCATTTTTTGCATTTTTATTACTAAGTTTTTCGATAAATCACGGCTTACGGCTTAACGATTTTGGAATAATGCCAGTGGCTGAAATAATGAACGGTAATATTATTATTTTACGAGAAAGCCAAAGTATAATATATCATTAAACAATATTTTTTTTTACTATTAGATATTATTCAAAACCAAAATACATTGTCACAATATCTATATTATAAACTCAATTGTATGCTGGTATGGTTGAATGGTTGTATGTACGTAATGTGCTCCTAAACCATTGATCCGATTGCAATTTAACTGGATTGTCGGATTTAAACCTTTTTCTTCTTCTTCTTCATCGATTTTTAAGATTATTTGACTGATTTCGAAAAAAGCCGTAACACCCCAACTAGATAATTTAATTTTCTATAAAAAAATATTAACATTGTATTAGCACATCTCAAATTTTTTTTTAACAATTTTTACAAAAATTGAATTTAGTGACGACATTGCTTCATACAATTTGTATGGCAGTAGCCTACACACAATATCTAAGAAGACTTAATAGTTTGATACTAATCCCCAAACATACATACATACCATCATGCTGTTTTCATATTCTGGGTAGGATCAAAGGACTGACCTCCATACTATCCTATCTTGACATACATACATACCTAGGTACAAGTGTTGTATAGAAAACCAAGTATCTTAAAATATTAAATAATTTGTATTTATGGGTTTATAGTTTGGTACTTATTCTTCAACTATACGTACTATCGCTATCGACAGTTGGATCTCATGTGTTACATGCAACTAGTAATAGATAATATTTCATTGTTGTATGTATGTCATTAAACCTAGTGTATCATAAAAAAAAACTTTTTTATTCATGCTCATATCGCGGGCGTCAAGCCAGAAGGGCGTATCTGCAACAATGCGATTTTTCGTTTTTTATGCCAAACGACACTTTATTAAGACCTCCACCATCTGTTAAAAATCACAGCTTTACGTTGCGTATTTTTCTAGATATTTCAAAAAATAATTTTGGGCGTATGCTATGGCATCGATGAATTTGTCAAGACAGAAGGGCGTATGAACATACGCCGAAGACTTCACCGATATCTTTGTTAAATATTAACGAACCAGATGGGCGAATCTGCATACGCTGAACATTCAACAGATATTTTTAAAAAAATATTTAAAATAATATGACACGACCTTTCAAAAAATTTGTAGATGCTATAGAAACCTGCCAAGCCAGAAGGGCGTACCTACATACATTAAAAATGGCCGAAGCTTTGGACTAATTGTCTCAATTTCGCTATCAAAACGTTTAAATACGTCTCATAATTATAGCTACATATTTTATTCTCTATGATTCGTAGCTTTTTAGAGAATTTGTTTTTAGGCCCCACAATAATTATGAATTTTCTATGCAAAAATCGAACTATAGCGAGCCAGAGTGGCGTATGCGCAAAATATATAAAAAGTCACTAGTTATTGAAATTTAGGTATCTAATAGGTATTCCTCGATGAGGTTTCATTCTTGCTAAATTTTCCAAAAAAACTCTCCGTGGATAAATTGTATGAAAGTAAACAATCTATGGTTTGGCGTAAAATATTTTTTTATTTAATTTAATGTATTCTTAACACATATTAAGTATAAATCTTTCTCCATACATGCAGTTTGCTTTAAAAAAGGGTCAGAATTTTTCGCTTTACGTATAGATAATACAGAATGAGTTAGTACAAAATTACTTTTCTCATTAGTCTGAATATTTCTAATGTGTCGATTGTGTGAACGTGAATATACCATGATAATGTTATTTATTTACCGTCGTAACAGATAGCAATATGTACCCACGATAGTTTGACATTAAACGATGTATGACAATAGATAACCCAAATATTCAAAAGTGGTGTGTAGAGAAAATCGTGATATTATTTATAGACGAATTTTAAGGTCGTTGTACCGGAAAAGGTAATTAATATGTTTTCTACAAAACAAAAATACGTTATTAACGTTCGCCGTTGCTTATTGATTAGTCGTTTAAATTCGACGTCCGCGTCCTGGGTACAATTCCCATCAGAAGATAATTTTGATTTAAATATATTTTTGACAAGGTGTTCGATTAGTTGCACCGGCCCTGATGACCCATTAAATTATATACGATAAAATAGATTGATTCACTGTGAAACTTGGTTGCTAACTATAACCAACACTTTTCTTCAATTTTGTTGATTTATTCTGCACGTGGGGAATAACTCATGTGCATTATGTATTAGCCAGTGGCCAGAAAGTCGCGTGTCTTTCGTTCTTTATAGGTACATCATTTTTTATTAATTGCTTAGTGAATTATTGGTTGTTTATTAATTTTGTGTAGCCTGTCATAGATAGGTCGAAGGGTTAGATCAATGTGCCTTACTTATAATCATTCGTATCAAATTCAATTATTTAAGTAATGAATTGTCGCCTCTTTAAGTTTACCTATCTACTATCGTAGACTATCAGTCGGTAGATATCTGAACGTCTGACTAATATCTACGAAATATGGTGCTACAGGCTCATGACTAGGACCCATTGGTCAGACCACATTCAAAACAACGTGGTACTGAGCAGTCGGAGAAACGAGACATTTCGTAAAGAGGGTTGACCAGTAATGATCCATCAGACATCCGGGTCTGCTTGTTACTATCGCAGAGGGAATGACTAGGACAGCCATATGGACCAGGTAATAAGTGATGTGCGCTGCAGTAGCTACCAAGAAATGAAGAGGCTGGCGGACAACAGAGATATGTGGAGAGATGGAGTGTGCGGTGCAAACCAATCCTAGGATTGTAACCATGAAGAATACACTATATATAGAGGTCGCCCTAGAGACAGTTATATGGACCAGGTGATCAGTGATGTGCGCTGTAGCAGCTACCAAGAGATGAAGAGGCTGGCGGACAACAGAGATATGTGGAGAGATGGAGTGTGCGGTGCAAACCAATCCTAGGATTGTAACCATGAAGAATACACTATATATAGAGGTCGCCCTAGAGACAGTTATATGGACCAGGTGATCAGTGATGTGCGCTGTAGCAGCTACCAAGAGATGAAGAGGCTGGCGGACAACAGAGATATGTGTAGAGATGGAGTGTGCGGTGCAAACCAATCCTAGGATTGAAACCATGAAGAATACACTATATATAGAGGTCGCCCTAGAGACAGTTATATGGACCAGGTGATCAGTGATGTGCGCTGTAGCAGCTACCAAGAGATGAAGAGGCTGGCGGACAACAGAGATATGTGGAGAGATGGAGTGTGCGGTGCAAACCAATCCTAGGATTGTAACCATGAAGAATACACTATATATAGAGGTCGCCCTAGAGACAGTTATATGGACCAGGTGATCAGTGATGTGCGCTGTAGCAGCTACCAAGAGATGAAGAGGCTGGCGGACAACAGAGATATGTGGAGAGATGGAGTGTGCGGTGCAAACCAATCCTAGGATTGTAACCATGAAGAATACACTATATATAGAGGTCGCCCTAGAGACAGTTATATGGACCAGGTGATCAGTGATGTGCGCTGTAGCAGCTACCAAGAGATGAAGAGGCTGGCGGACAACAGAGATATGTGGAGAGATGGAGTGTGCGGTGCAAACCAATCCTAGGATTGTAACCATGAAGAATACACTATATATAGAGGTCGCCCTAGAGACAGTTATATGGACCAGGTGATCAGTGATGTGCGCTGTAGCAGCTACCAAGAGATGAAGAGGCTGGCGGACAACAGAGATATGTGGAGAGATGGAGTGTGCGGTGCAAACCAATCCTAGGATTGTAACCATGAAGAATACACTATATATAGAGGTCGCCCTAGAGACAGTTATATGGACCAGGTGATCAGTGATGTGCGCTGTAGCAGCTACCAAGAGATGAAGAGGCTGGCGGACAACAGAGATATGTGTAGAGATGGAGTGTGCGGTGCAAACCAATCCTAGGATTGAAACCATGAAGAATACACTATATATAGAGGTCGCCCTAGAGACAGTTATATGGACCAGGTGATCAGTGATGTGCGCTGTAGCAGCTACCAAGAGATGAAGAGGCTGGCGGACAACAGAGATATGTGGAGAGATGGAGTGTGCGGTGCAAACCAATCCTAGGATTGTAACCATGAAGAATACACTATATATAGAGGTCGCCCTAGAGACAGTTATATGGACCAGGTGATCAGTGATGTGCGCTGTAGCAGCTACCAAGAGATGAAGAGGCTGGCGGACAACAGAGATATGTGGAGAGATGGAGTGTGCGGTGCAAACCAATATAGAGGTCGCCCTAGAGACAGTTATATGGACCAGGTGATCAGTGATGTGCGCTGTAGCAGCTACCAAGAGATGAAGAGGCTGGCGGACAACAGAGATATGTGGAGAGATGGAGTGTGCGGTGCAAACCAATCCTAGGATTGTAACCATGAAGAATACACTATATATAGAGGTCGCCCTAGAGACAGTTATATGGACCAGGTGATCGGTGATGTGCGCTGTAGCAGCTACCAAGAGATGAAGAGGCTGGCGGACAACAGAGATATGTGGAGAGATGGAGTGTGCGGTGCAAACCAATCCTAGGATTGTAACCATGAAGAATACACTATATATAGAGGTCGCCCTAGAGACAGTTATATGGACCAGGTGATCAGTGATGTGCGCTGTAGCAGCTACCAAGAGATGAAGAGGCTGGCGGACAACAGAGATATGTGGAGAGATGGAGTGTGCGGTGCAAACCAATCCTAGGATTGTAACCATGAAGAATACACTATATATAGAGGTCGCCCTAGAGACAGTTATATGGACCAGGTGATCAGTGATGTGCGCTGTAGCAGCTACCAAGAGATGAAGAGGCTGGCGGACAACAGAGATATGTGGAGAGATGGAGTGTGCGGTGCAAACCAATCCTAGGATTGTAACCATGAAGAATACACTATATATAGAGGTCGCACTAGAGACAGTTATATGGACCAGGTGATCAGTGATGTGCGCTGTAGCAGCTACCAAGAGATGAAGAGGCTGGCGGACAACAGAGATATGTGGAGAGATGGAGTGTGCGGTGCAAACCAATATAGAGGTCGCCCTAGAGACAGTTATATGGACCAAGTGATCAGTGATGTGCGCTGTAGCAGCTACCAAGAGATGAAGAGGCTGGCGGACAACAGAGATATGTGGAGAGATGGAGTGTGCGGTGCAAACCAATCCTAGGATTGTAACCATGAAGAATACACTATATATAGAGGTCGCCCTAGAGACAGTTATATGGACCAGGTGATCAGTGATGTGCGCTGTAGCAGCTACCAAGAGATGAAGAGGCTGGCGGACAACAGAGATATGTGTAGAGATGGAGTGTGCGGTGCAAACCAATCCTAGGATTGAAACCATGAAGAATACACTATATATAGAGGTCGCCCTAGAGACAGTTATATGGACCAGGTGATCAGTGATGTGCGCTGTAGCAGCTACCAAGAGATGAAGAGGCTGGCGGACAACAGAGATATGTGGAGAGATGGAGTGTGCGGTGCAAACCAATCCTAGGATTGTAACCATGAAGAATACACTATATATAGAGGTCGCCCTAGAGACAGTTATATGGACCAGGTGATCAGTGATGTGCGCTGTAGCAGCTACCAAGAGATGAAGAGGCTGGCGGACAACAGAGATATGTGGAGAGATGGAGTGTGCGGTGCAAACCAATATAGAGGTCGCCCTAGAGACAGTTATATGGACCAAGTGATCAGTGATGTGCGCTGTAGCAGCTACCAAGAGATGAAGAGGCTGGCGGACAACAGAGATATGTGGAGAGATGGAGTGTGCGGTGCAAACCAATCCTAGGATTGTAACCATGAAGAATACACTATATATAGAGGTCGCCCTAGAGACAGTTATATGGACCAGGTGATCAGTGATGTGCGCTGTAGCAGCTACCAAGAGATGAAACGGCTGGCGGACAACAGAGATATGTGGAGAGATGGAGTGTGCGGTGCAAACCAATCCTAGGATTGTAACCATGAAGAATACACTATATATAGAGGTCGCCCTAGAGACAGTTATATGGACCAGGTGATCAGTGATGTGCGCTGTAGCAGCTACCAAGAGATGAAGAGGCTGGCGGACAACAGAGATATGTGGAGAGATGGAGTGTGCGGTGCAAACCAATCCTAGGATTGTAACCATGAAGAATACACTATATATAGAGGTCGCCCTAGAGACAGTTATATGGACCAGGTGATCAGTGATGTGCGCTGTAGCAGCTACCAAGAGATGAAGAGGCTGGCGGACAACAGAGATATGTGGAGAGATGGAGTGTGCGGTGCAAACCAATCCTAGGATTGTAACCATGAAGAATACACTATATATAGAGGTCGCCCTAGAGACAGTTATATGGACCAGGTGATCAGTGATGTGCGCTGTAGCAGCTACCAAGAGATGAAGAGGCTGGCGGACAACAGAGATATGTGTAGAGATGGAGTGTGCGGTGCAAACCAATCCTAGGATTGAAACCATGAAGAATACACTATATATAGAGGTCGCCCTAGAGACAGTTATATGGACCAGGTGATCAGTGATGTGCGCTGTAGCAGCTACCAAGAGATGAAGAGGCTGGCGGACAACAGAGATATGTGGAGAGATGGAGTGTGCGGTGCAAACCAATCCTAGGATTGTAACCATGAAGAATACACTATATATAGAGGTCGCCCTAGAGACAGTTATATGGACCAGGTGATCAGTGATGTGCGCTGTAGCAGCTACCAAGAGATGAAGAGGCTGGCGGACAACAGAGATATGTGGAGAGATGGAGTGTGCGGTGCAAACCAATCCTAGGATTGTAACCATGAAGAATACACTATATATAGAGGTCGCCCTAGAGACAGTTATATGGACCAGGTGATCAGTGATGTGCGCTGTAGCAGCTACCAAGAGATGAAACGGCTGGCGGACAACAGAGATATGTGGAGAGATGGAGTGTGCGGTGCAAACCAATCCTAGGATTGTAACCATGAAGAATACACTATATATAGAGGTCGCCCTAGAGACAGTTATATGGACCAGGTGATCAGTGATGTGCGCTGTAGCAGCTACCAAGAGATGAAGAGGCTGGCGGACAACAGAGATATGTGGAGAGATGGAGTGTGCGGTGCAAACCAATCCTAGGATTGTAACCATGAAGAATACACTATATATAGAGGTCGCCCTAGAGACAGTTATATGGACCAGGTGATCAGTGATGTGCGCTGTAGCAGCTACCAAGAGATGAAGAGGCTGGCGGACAACAGAGATATGTGGAGAGATGGAGTGTGCGGTGCAAACCAATCCTAGGATTGTAACCATGAAGAATACACTATATATAGAGGTCGCCCTAGAGACAGTTATATGGACCAGGTGATCAGTGATGTGCGCTGTAGCAGCTACCAAGAGATGAAGAGGCTGGCGGACAACAGAGATATGTGTAGAGATGGAGTGTGCGGTGCAAACCAATCCTAGGATTGAAACCATGAAGAATACACTATATATAGAGGTCGCCCTAGAGACAGTTATATGGACCAGGTGATCAGTGATGTGCGCTGTAGCAGCTACCAAGAGATGAAGAGGCTGGCGGACAACAGAGATATGTGGAGAGATGGAGTGTGCGGTGCAAACCAATCCTAGGATTGTAACCATGAAGAATACACTATATATAGAGGTCGCCCTAGAGACAGTTATATGGACCAGGTGATCAGTGATGTGCGCTGTAGCAGCTACCAAGAGATGAAGAGGCTGGCGGACAACAGAGATATGTGGAGAGATGGAGTGTGCGGTGCAAACCAATATAGAGGTCGCCCTAGAGACAGTTATATGGACCAGGTGATCAGTGATGTGCGCTGTAGCAGCTACCAAGAGATGAAGAGGCTGGCGGACAACAGAGATATGTGGAGAGATGGAGTGTGCGGTGCAAACCAATCCTAGGATTGTAACCATGAAGAATACACTATATATAGAGGTCGCCCTAGAGACAGTTATATGGACCAGGTGATCGGTGATGTGCGCTGTAGCAGCTACCAAGAGATGAAGAGGCTGGCGGACAACAGAGATATGTGGAGAGATGGAGTGTGCGGTGCAAACCAATCCTAGGATTGTAACCATGAAGAATACACTATATATAGAGGTCGCCCTAGAGACAGTTATATGGACCAGGTGATCAGTGATGTGCGCTGTAGCAGCTACCAAGAGATGAAGAGGCTGGCGGACAACAGAGATATGTGGAGAGATGGAGTGTGCGGTGCAAACCAATCCTAGGATTGTAACCATGAAGAATACACTATATATAGAGGTCGCCCTAGAGACAGTTATATGGACCAGGTGATCAGTGATGTGCGCTGTAGCAGCTACCAAGAGATGAAGAGGCTGGCGGACAACAGAGATATGTGGAGAGATGGAGTGTGCGGTGCAAACCAATCCTAGGATTGTAACCATGAAGAATACACTATATATAGAGGTCGCACTAGAGACAGTTATATGGACCAGGTGATCAGTGATGTGCGCTGTAGCAGCTACCAAGAGATGAAGAGGCTGGCGGACAACAGAGATATGTGGAGAGATGGAGTGTGCGGTGCAAACCAATATAGAGGTCGCCCTAGAGACAGTTATATGGACCAAGTGATCAGTGATGTGCGCTGTAGCAGCTACCAAGAGATGAAGAGGCTGGCGGACAACAGAGATATGTGGAGAGATGGAGTGTGCGGTGCAAACCAATCCTAGGATTGTAACCATGAAGAATACACTATATATAGAGGTCGCCCTAGAGACAGTTATATGGACCAGGTGATCAGTGATGTGCGCTGTAGCAGCTACCAAGAGATGAAGAGGCTGGCGGACAACAGAGATATGTGTAGAGATGGAGTGTGCGGTGCAAACCAATCCTAGGATTGAAACCATGAAGAATACACTATATATAGAGGTCGCCCTAGAGACAGTTATATGGACCAGGTGATCAGTGATGTGCGCTGTAGCAGCTACCAAGAGATGAAGAGGCTGGCGGACAACAGAGATATGTGGAGAGATGGAGTGTGCGGTGCAAACCAATCCTAGGATTGTAACCATGAAGAATACACTATATATAGAGGTCGCCCTAGAGACAGTTATATGGACCAGGTGATCAGTGATGTGCGCTGTAGCAGCTACCAAGAGATGAAGAGGCTGGCGGACAACAGAGATATGTGGAGAGATGGAGTGTGCGGTGCAAACCAATATAGAGGTCGCCCTAGAGACAGTTATATGGACCAAGTGATCAGTGATGTGCGCTGTAGCAGCTACCAAGAGATGAAGAGGCTGGCGGACAACAGAGATATGTGGAGAGATGGAGTGTGCGGTGCAAACCAATCCTAGGATTGTAACCATGAAGAATACACTATATATAGAGGTCGCCCTAGAGACAGTTATATGGACCAGGTGATCAGTGATGTGCGCTGTAGCAGCTACCAAGAGATGAAACGGCTGGCGGACAACAGAGATATGTGGAGAGATGGAGTGTGCGGTGCAAACCAATCCTAGGATTGTAACCATGAAGAATACACTATATATAGAGGTCGCCCTAGAGACAGTTATATGGACCAGGTGATCAGTGATGTGCGCTGTAGCAGCTACCAAGAGATGAAGAGGCTGGCGGACAACAGAGATATGTGTAGAGATGGAGTGTGCGGTGCAAACCAATCCTAGGATTGAAACCATGAAGAATACACTATATATAGAGGTCGCCCTAGAGACAGTTATATGGACCAGGTGATCAGTGATGTGCGCTGTAGCAGCTACCAAGAGATGAAGAGGCTGGCGGACAACAGAGATATGTGGAGAGATGGAGTGTGCGGTGCAAACCAATCCTAGGATTGTAACCATGAAGAATACACTATATATAGAGGTCGCCCTAGAGACAGTTATATGGACCAGGTGATCAGTGATGTGCGCTGTAGCAGCTACCAAGAGATGAAGAGGCTGGCGGACAACAGAGATATGTGGAGAGATGGAGTGTGCGGTGCAAACCAATCCTAGGATTGTAACCATGAAGAATACACTATATATAGAGGTCGCCCTAGAGACAGTTATATGGACCAGGTGATCAGTGATGTGCGCTGTAGCAGCTACCAAGAGATGAAGAGGCTGGCAGACAACAGAGATATGTGGAGAGATGGAGTGCTCGGTGCAAACCAATCCAAGAATTGTGTCTATGAACCTACTACTTATGTTTTGTTTATTTTTATTGTTCAATATTTTAAATCTTGGATCAAATAATAAAAACCCGTCTGAAAAATTAATAATAAATATGTCAGCCATCGTGCCTCAGTAGGAAGGATGACTCCTGTGCTAAAGGTCCCATGTTCGATTACCATACCCTGAAAAAAAAATTGTGACCACCGAACTGGCTACCTGTGTTTTTAGCCAAACCTTTTTAAGGTAGTTACGATCCGTTTAAATGATTCGATAGGCTTATTTTAACATAATATATAAGAAAAACATAAAACGCAATTTAATCCATTAGAATTAGGTATTGATTTACGTAGAATTCAGAGTTTGACAGAACTATCCTACTGTTCTGTGTCAATAAATTCGGTGCTGTCGTATGAAATAGAGCTCAATATCGAGTTCGACTAAACTGCAGTTCAAATATTATATGGATTCAGTTGAATGTACAATAAGATTTTTAGTCGGGTTCATTTGAACCGTGATTCAACCATGATTCAAGGAATTTCTTATAAATAATATTGCATGAGTCTCTAGAATGTCACAACTTGATATTGGGTAGGTACCTACGTGTTGAATTCAAAGTACCTGTTAGTTTTCCAAGAAATATCACAATACTATATAATAATGTACACTTTCATACATTCCTAATCTAAGCAATCGCTTGTTCTAAAGGTAAACAAAATCGTTCGAAGCAGGATTCTATTCCGTGTCCTGTTTGCTAGCCTCTCTGCCACATCTGGAATATTTCAGTTTATTAATATTTTAACATAAAAATAATACCTACTTATCAACTTGTATCTCAAATTATTCTCATGTATTGGTATAGGAAGGCTAACATAGTATAGTATGGATGATGTCGATTCGAAATTCGAGTGTGGGCGAACAAGTTAAGGCGGTTTTATCATAGGAAAGACAATCTTCCTACGTGAATACCACATTACATACATACTTCATGCTTTATATTTTACAGGTGCGCCATTTTGTTTATTTACATACCTTCATAATATTTTACATAGGCACACTATAGTGCTCCAGGAACACACAATGCAACGTACGTATAAAAGACGGAAATCATAATAATATCAACCGGATATTGTCATAAATATTTTTCTTCGATTCTCTCTAAAGAATTTATATCTTCTAAAGAATCTTAAGTTTTTGTGTCAACAGAGTGGAAATCCATTTCCAAATTAATGAACGAATAAACCAAAGTATTTTTCCATAAAATTAGATAACAATGAATGAACGTTTTCGCCGAGGTGACTCGGCATTATCAAGGACTAAAATGAAACTAACCGATTTATGCCAAAATCATCCTACACTATATTCCCCCTTCTTTAATCTTGGACTCATCCACATATTTGGCAATATTTTAATATCACTGTAACTCCACCAACACAGGTGGCAACGTTATAAATGTTGTAGTGCAGTGATGTTCAAATCAATTTGTAACTAACTTACCGACTAGTTAAAGCTCTAAATCATTCAGAATTTATGTATTCCCGATGGCGATGCATGCAAAAATAATTTTTCAACTGATATATCTATTGAGAAATATTCAACTTGAATACGTTGAAAATGTTATTATGCTCTTGGACAAACATCAGTCTCTTATGAGATTGTGAGTTGGGGTGGTTTATATAAGCCAAACCTATTTCCCATTTCAACAGCGCAAAAATCACTACAGCAGGTCATCTGTCTAAAACCTTACAGATATCCATGAAGCCAGCAGCCAGCATTCGGAGTTCAAGAGCCTTGATATCAGACAACTCTATATTAGAACAATAAGCATACAACTACATGCAAACCAAGCAAAATATATACCAATACTTTCTACACAAAATAAATATTTGCTGCAACCAACACACACACACAGAGTAGTTAATATAAAAAAAATTAAAAGATACATTAATATTCTTTAAATTCGGTAAACAAAAAGTAATACGCATGCCTTTCTTAATTTTCAGTCACACCCAAGATGTTGTAGTGTTCGAACGTATTTATCGTAGTCAGAATGCCATTTTGTATGATGAAAACTAGTAAAATTTACACTAGAACTGTGAAGGAATGGCCAGATATATCATTTCATGCTGCATACTTATTCGATAACTATTATATTTATATCGATTTTCCAACTGTCGATTCGTTCATGAGAATTCAATTCTCTGAATGAATCGACATTATCCAACTGTCGATTCGTTCAAGAGAATGAAATTCTATTGAAGGAAGAGGCAGTTAAAATCCAAGATGCGTGTACGAAGGAACATTTTGTATGGCGTAGTGGACTTTTTGCATGTTAATAACACCAACTAGAGGCCTCGCAGCATATATGTTCCCATACATGGATTTACTCAGAATTTGGAGTAGAACATTTTATGTGAGTTTTGTGTGTGTGTGTGTGTGTCCGTGTGTCCCCCCCCCTTATAAGTTTTGATCCGCTCAATTTACAGAGCCCAAATTTTCATAATATATTGACAGTTATAGGCCTACAAAACTTTTATACTCAGAATTGTGAATTTTTGTTTCAGTCAGAGGTTATCAACTTTTGAAATTTTGATTTATTTTCCATATATCTCAAATTTGTATAAACATAGACAAATACAAAATCTCAAACATTTTTTTTAAGGAAAATATTTTTTTTGTGATAAATTTATGAGTTTAACTGCCTATATTTCCAAATTATTTTAAAAATATCGAAAAAAGCCGAAACACCCCAACTAGATAATTTAATTTTCTATACCTAAAAAATATTAACATTGTATTAGCACATCCAAAATTTTTTTAACAATTTTAATAAAAATTGAATTAAGTGACGACATTGCTTCATACAATTCGTATGGCAGTAGCCTATACACAATATCTTGGTATTTATGGGTTTATAGTTTGGTACTTATTCTTCAACTATACGTACTATCGCTATCGACAGTTGGATCTCATGTGTTACATGCAACTAGTAGATAGTCATTTTTATTTCATGTATACGAGGGACCAGTCAAGTCATAGGTGTTTTTTTGTTGTATTCGCTTTTTCACACAACTTTATTAGTTTGTCTCTTTCATTGTCATTACTTGGTGTGAGAGTTAATTACAATGTGATTACACTGGAGTTAAAGAGAAAATATATCTTCAGTGTGTGTCTATTATAAAATGATCTCTTTCCCACTTTATGTATTTTGTCGTGTGTGCTCTTTCTTGATGACATTGTAATAATTCGTTAAACTGTACCATTTTTGTAGTGTTTGTTCGCATATAACGTGTCTATATATAAAATGTCAATGCAGACTAGGTACTTTTTGCCCAAAGACACTACACATTTTCAACATCCATAATATATAATAGAGTTCTATCTATCTTGAACTTAGTCCAGCCGAGTGGACATAATTTTGAAAAGCTATTTACTGATTTGCTGGTTCGGAGACTGAGAGATGAGACAGAGAGAGACTTGACATTTGTTCTAAGATAATTTTTGTACTCAGAAACAGATCTTTCATACCCCCTTATACATCATTTATTTACACATGCCCCCACCACGCCCTCTTTACATATGCAAGCAAATCCACACCCTCATAAACACACTTTTTTTACAAGTTTAATATTTTATACTTTGAGTTTATACATTGCAATTTATTAATAATTTATGTAGGAAAAATTTGTTGCTTAGTTATTGTTAGTAATACCTCAGAACAGGCTTCGCCTAGGAGGTAATAAATTTTATTCAAATATTTGTTGTGTTATAATTTGTTGTGTAATGGAAATAATTTGTATGTTATAGACGAAATATAGTGAGTCGGTTGTGAACCCCGTTAACACATACAAATTTTGCGCAGCACTACTACACGTACAATGGGGTGGTGTGATTCAACCAACTTGAAACTGATTTATGACTGGCAACTGAATATAATGAATTAAAAAAATATATTAAGTAATAAACCAATTATGGTGTTTGTGTGTGTTTGTCTCACGCGTCCTGGAAAAAGAAAAACATCTAAAAATATAATACATGTGCGAGCATATACCAGTATACTTACCTGACGCAGTGTCACGCTAAAAAATGTGATAAAAATGTTGAATAGGGGTCAAAGAAGACGAAGAAGATGTGTAAAGTACCATTGTAGGAAACAATAAAATTGTTGTCAGGCAACTTTAAAGTATGCAGGTAGTACGGTTGATAAAAGTTTGTAAAGTAACAAGTTCAACAGATTAATTAAATCCCGAATAATATTGAGGCATCAAACAAAAAGACGGAAGTGTAGAGAAGCAGTTGAGTTGAGGAAAGGGCAACAAAAATGGCCAACAATTACAATTAAACCAAATGAACGACTCCAGTTGTTTTAGTTGCAAATGTTCATACCTATAAGTATGTATATAGTTCATCTACAAGGATGGTAATGAGTTTCTGGCCACCGAGTACACCCACCGCCCGGGAGCTAAAGAGACTCCAACAATATCTGACACTCGGTACTTATCACATTCAGGGTTGTGTCATTTTGAGAAACTTTCGATGGTAGGGAAAATAATACATTTATGTATGCCCCATGTCCTTATCAGCTTGTATCTCTAGGCACTAACTTAAAATAGTGCTTTTGTACACACGCCGTGTCCCTCACAGGGTAGGTAGAGAGAACCGATGCCATAATCCTCTTTTTTTGCATTCTCTTTATTTCTGGCTTTCTTTACATCCATGCATCGTCTCATACAACATGCTCGACGTTTGTTCCAGTTTCTTACGTTTCTTTCTTTCACAATATCATTCACATACCTAGTCATCCCATCCCTTTCTGGGTCGGCCCCTGCTATTCACTCCATATCTTACACCTATTTATATTTGTTAGTGCTTTCATTATATTACATTGTCATTATGTATGTAATTTATTTATGATGATAGTAAAAATTAATTATTGTTTCAACGGGTACCTGTAAGAATTTCCTGACTATTGTACATGTGTTGATTACTATAGTTTTTTGTATGTTGCTGATGTGATGACATATGGAGGTAGCTTTAGTATGTCTATATTTTTGGAGTGTTTTTGGTATGGTGCCTGTAGATGATAATATTATTGGGACTATTGTTACTATCTCTTGTTTCCATTGTGATTTTATTTGTTTTGCTAACGGTGTGTATTTGTCGATTTTTTCCAGATGTTTTTTTTTTGTGGATTTATGTTTGGTACTGATATATCTAAATGACATGAGGGGTATTCATTTTGTCAATTACAGTAATGTCTGGTCGGTTGTGTGGGTTTGTTCTGTCTGTAATAATGTCTCTATTCCAGTATAATTTGTAGTTGTCGTTTTCTGTCACTGCTGGTGGTGTATATTGATACCATCTTCGGTGTGATTCGATGAGTTTTTGTTGGTGGGTTAATTCCAAATATATGTATTTGCAAATGTTATCGTGTCTAATTATATATTCTGTCGGTACTAGAATTGGACAGCCACCTGTAATGTGTTTTATTGTTTCTTTTTGTGATTTGCATTTTCTATATGTGGCACTTATTATTGTATTATCTTTTATGATATGATTTGCATAGTGTTTTTTTATTATTATTTTTATTATAGTATCTAATCATCCAAGTTTTTGAGCATATACTTAAGTATTTTAAATCTATGGTGCAATTTGATTTGATTTGGTCTTGCTGTTGTATCTATACCTACTATTGGCAACCCTGATTAAATACCCGATGTTTAAGGGGATCCCATAGATATATGTAATACAGAACCAAAATAAATTGAAGATGTTAAACGGAGCCACTACACAAATGTAATGTAACTGTCATGAAAATATTATTATTATCAAACTCTCTCCCGACATTTTGTATTTATTGTTACATATTTTCCTTCTTCTCTTCTCTTTTTTTCCTTTTCTTTGCACGCTGAATAAATTCCTTTTGCATATTAATTATGTATTTAATCTCAGCATGAAAATAAAACATCCCTCTATTCTTTTGTTAAATATTTAATATTCTTACCCGGAATTTCTTATTCGTATTTATATGCAAAGCGTCTCGTATATTTTAGCAAATAAATTTTCTTTAAGTAATTATTAAATATGCATCAGTAATTAATTGAAGATACAGACGTTAACTTAAATATTCATATTTATCACAAATATCAATTTTTATTACAAAATCGAAATAGAACAATTGTGACATAGTTTTAGTAGAAATTTATCTAATTGTTTGAAAAAAGAGTATATATATATATTATTATATATTAACACGTTAAGCGAAAACTTCTGACCCCTTTTTACGCAAACTGCACACACGGGGGAATTTTTGATCGAAAACTTCTGACCCCTTTTTAAGCAAACTGCGCACACGGAGGAATTTTCGATCGAAAACTTCTGAACCTTTTATAAGCAAACTGCGCACACGGAGGATTTTTCGATATAAAAGTTTATATGGAAAAGGAGTGCAGAAAGCTAAAATTTATAAGCTAAGCTAAATGTCCAAATACATTAAATAAAATTAAAAATATTTCATGCCAAACAATAGATTGTTCATTTTCATACTGCCAATATCAGGCACGTTTAGTCCATTTTATTTTAAATTCAAATAAAAATAAATTATCTACTGTGAAACAATTTGACTTTAAAAAATGCAATATATGAAAGGAAAACTTTTTTACCCTTTAATGAATATATTATCGGCCTTCGTGGCTCAGTTGGTTGGGTATCTGGCTACTGATCCAAAGGTCCCGGGTTCGATTTCTGGTGGAAACATAGTTTTTAATTGCGTTTTCAGTCTGGATCTGTGATACGATTAATATCGTAAGTCTCCAGAATGTGGGAATTTGTTATTGGGTGCGTGATAAATTAATATTTGACATAGTAACTGTTATTTGCCTGAGATGCAATATTAAATAAATAACTAAATAAATTATGTTTTTATCATAGATCAGGTCCAATGATTATTCAAACTTCAAAATTTGCTGTATTACGGTCGAATTTTGATTGTTTCGACGGTTACCTTGTGGTATTCCATAATTTAATTTTATTATAATATTAAATTGCTATAACCACTTGAATTGAGTTTAACACGACTAGTTTCGGGAGAAACTGAACTCCCATCGACAGGCGAATTACAACAAAAAGTTGTAATTCGCCTGTCGATGGGAGTTCAGTTTCTCCTGAAACTAGTCGCGTTAAACTCAATTCAAGTGGTTATAGCAATTTAATATTATAATAAAATTGAATTATGGAATACCACAAGGTAACCGTCGAAACAATGAATATTCTTAATAGTTCCCTCATCATCATACATTACATTAGAGCGTTAAACTCAATTCAAGTGGTTATAGCAATTTAATATTATAATAAAATTGAATTATGGAATACCACAAGGTAACCGTCGAAACAATGAATATTCTTAATAGTTCCCTCATCATCATACATTACATTAGAGCGTTAAACTCAATTCAAGTGGTTATAGCAATTTAATATTAGGTATAATAAAATTGAATTATGGAATACCACAAGGTAACCGTCGAAACAATGAATATTCTTAATAGTTCCCTCATCATCATACATTACATTAGAGCGTTAAACTCAATTCAAGTGATTATAGCAATTTAATATTATAATAATATTGAATTATGGAATACCACAAGGTAACCGTCGAAACAATGAATATTCTTAATAGTTCCCTCATCATCATACATTACATTAGAGCGTTAAACTCAATTCAAGTGGTTATAGCAATTTAATATTATAATAAAATTGAATTATGGAATACCACAAGGTAACCGTCGAAACAATGAATATTCTTAATAGTTCCCTCATCATCATACATTACATTAGAGCGTTAAACTCAATTCAAGTGGTTATAGCAATTTAATATTATAATAAAATTGATCAATAGTTCATTTAATTCTATGGTATCTCCTATACTTCACATCACAAGTTATTGAAATTATATTTCAAACCTCAGAAAAGTCTTCTTTTCTAATTCATGGGTACTTCTTTGTTTTTAACATGCACTTAATTCAAATATCTTAAAATTATAAAACATAGTTGTGTTTTGAGTGGAGTTTGCCACAGCCCAATCGTTTTTCTAAATTATTTCCATACCAAAATATTTGGTGTCATCTCAATGTGCAACCGTGTCGTAAATCGCTGGAGCCAACGTGTTTTGTATGCGTTTCCCTTAACAAGGGGAAATGAACATCGTAAAAAATATATACAACATTAATTTAGTTTCAGTACCAGAGGATATATTATATACTGCTGTTATGTGTACCCTATATAGTACACTGTGCTACCAAGCAACATTACACTATGCACGTTTTTATTACGTTATTTGGCCAACTGTAATGTACCAAAACTTTAAACATAAAAGAGATGAGGATTATGAATGCAGACAGAGATTCAAAAATAACATGGTTACATATTTTAAGTGAACTAAACGAGCTTATATCGTATGCTTAACTTATTTTAGATGTTATACGATTGGATGTGTTGGTGGTAGAGCAACTGGCTAAGTAACCCGGAGGTTGCTGATTTAAATATTGCCTCAAACGGTTTAATAACGATATATAATATGCCAATAATATTTCCATAAACAGCACAATCACTGTTGTTAAATTTAGGGATGGTTAAGTTCTTCTTACAAGGCTATAATCAATCTTTATTCTTTCGCATCATTATTTTCGGGATAGTTTCGGGATCGAGCCTATTCCGGATAAATTAAATGAGACCAGACTCCGATGGTATGGACACATTACCAGACGAAATGTCGATCACGTGGTTAAAATCGTACTGGACATAACCACTTAGTCCTGAACTAGAGGCCGTTCACAAGCCACCTGCTGGACAAATATTGAAATTATATAATAGGTACTTATCTTCCAGGAGAGGTGTTCCTTAATTTCGGAAGCTCGAAAGAGTAATAATTCACATTGTTCGTTTAGATCTGATCTTTTTTTGAAAACCATCCAAAATGACAAAGGCCCAAATATTCTCAGTTGGGGTCTCATTCGCACATTGCACATTCCAATATATTTCTAAGTCCATCCAACAGATGTCCTACTCCAAGCGCCTTTGGATCCTCCGAAGTTTTACCACAGATCATCACAGTCCGCAAATGGACTTTTGTTATACGAGATCTTGAACAAATTGTACCAAGAGTTAAACGATTTCCTCGCGAATATGGAGGGTAATTAGATTTTAATGAGGAAATTGAATAACCGTCGGTGTATATTCCGACTGAAGTAAAAGGTAATGAACCAAAATCATAATACAAAGTTTCCCCTTCATTGTCTTACCTAACCCCTACTTCTGTGACCTTCCGTCTTCCCGTGTCAAGGTCTTTGCTGATAATTTCGTTTTCCAGTACAGGAGGGAACCTTCCACGATAGAAGATTGTTTATTTCAATGAAGTGCGAAATTGAAACTAGGACGATGAAGTAGACACATGAAATAATATAATGGTATATTAATTATAATTGGACTCAAAATAATCTACAACAAGACAATGATTAGATGTGAGGTACCGGCTTAGAATTATGCTTCCAATCTTTTCTCTTTATCATCATTTTCGGATTTTCCTTACGACCTGGGTAAACTAGTGTGTTAAGATACTGCACACCAGCACAAGGATGCAAGTAGATTTTTTTTTTAATTCTTTTCTTTATTTTAAATTGTCAATTCTTAATAAAATTCCATAATTATTTGAACAGGCTCATTGAACATATCCTATAAGATGCACTATTTCCTCCCTGTCAACTTTCCGACGAAAGTTCTTTAATGATGTCCGAGGGAATTTCTTTGGACCCATTGGATATGCAGACTAACTTTAAGGCTTTCAAGTCATAAATACGGTGCGTTTCACTATTAGTAAATGGTGAGCCAGCTGTTTCCACACAATTAGCTCTCTTTGGCACTTTAAGTGCATTGTCTGATAGGTTTTAGAGTTCTGCGGACTCTTCATATGTCTTATGTGTTCTTTCACACTTTTGCAAAAACGGGTGATGGTGGGATAAGTACCTTTTAGTTGCCCGTGAAGTATGTACCTAATATAAAATATAATAACAAATATTCCTAATTTTTTGGCTTTCATGACGCGAGAAATCCTTAAAATCTAAAACAAAGCTTTATTGAGATTTCTTTTAACGAGATGACCAAAGTTTCACGGTTAAAAAACAGAAAGGGATCCCTGTTTTGTTTATAGTTTTAACGTTCCCTCTGGCTTTCATAATATTTTCTTTAATGTCTTTATGCAATCTTCTTTGCGGTATCTTTATCGTCCCCTATTTTAATTGGTAAAAAGGGTTAAATATATCGCCTGCATTCATTATTCTTCTCTCCGGGGGTTGAGCCCAGTAGGCCAGATGGAATAACGGTGTTGGACAATTAACAGGGAGGACAGTGTTGGGTATATATTTACACGGGGAATTATATCTACTTTATTCTGGCACGAGTACAAACCATTTCCCTCGGCTGTATAAGATTTTATTACGGACAGTAATAATTAGAGGCGAGATTCCGGTAATGTCGGTGATTCTGAGCTAAAATAGAGATACAGATTGTATGGAGGCGGTTGCAATTCACGCGAAACCGCCAAAGTATCCAAAGTTAAAGACTCTCTACCACCGACCCATGAAGACCGCAACATTTACTTATGGAGCAATTCTCTATATTACAACGGGGTCTAAAATTCTTTAGAACCTCGAATAACAATAATTGGTCATAATTGAACAAGAAAAATGTGAAATTCTGATGGATGCTTGGGATCGGCAGACATGTTATAGAAATCGTAGAAGATCGTTTATTTCTCTAGCAAAAGATTTATTAATTAGCTGTTCAATAAATTGCTGAAAATTACAAATATGTACAAATTGTACCTAACTATTCACTAATTCTTCTTCTTTCCCCCCCCTTAGCGCTTTTATCCCGTTTCTATCGGGGTACGCTTTCACTAATTATTCATTTTAAAATCAATCTTGAGTTCAGAATACAACACAATAGAAATATGTTAAATAATAAGTACTTCTAAACATTTATTTTTATTTTAATAAAAGAAATCAATTTTTGTAAATTATTTTGTTTATTTATGATGAGGATTCATAATGGTGTTTAACAATACTATATAAATATATTGACTATGAGTGAAAGCTCAAAAACGTTATATTTTATATCTCAAGTTATAAAGAAGAAGTATATACAAAGTTTGTGTTATATTTTATGAAAATGAAAGTTACTCACGACAAGTTCGAATAATTATTTATATTACCTATTAACTTATTATACTGTAAGTTGATTATGGCCAGTTGATTATGTCCTTGTAAGCCGAAACGGTCGTCTACAGACGAATAAATTCGTTGTGTGTGTTTTAATAATAATTACATTGTAAGCATTTCCTCCTGTTTTATCTAATTGTTGAAAATAGTCTGTTTATTGATATATTTTGTTTTCCTTTTTAGGTACCTAACTACAAAATGTACTTGACGCTTCAGATTGCTTGAGAGAGACTGCCTCGTGGCAATCAGACTTTAATGTATAAATAATATTAATCAATTAAATAATCAAGTATATAAATACGATTTAATCATTTTTGGCATTTATTGTGTCAGAGGTCTAGACCGAAAATACAAAAACTGTGTCCTTACCGGCAATAGACCCGGGACATTTCTCTCAGATATTTATCCAACTGAGCCACGAAGGCACAGGGTGCAAAAAAATATTGATAGGGAATATTAAATTTTTTTCTTTTACTAAAAAAATGGTATAAAAATTATAGAAAATGTGGTATTTTGTTTTTTTTTTGCTCTATAAAGCTTTTTAAAGCAATTTGAAAAACATATTATTTTGAATCACGCGCTAAAACGGTTCGTTTGGGTCGTGAAATGAGTGACGTCACACATCATAGTGGATTTATTTTTCAAATGCATGTCATAAATTTTGTTCACGAATTGTTGATTATTGCGTTCAATAAAATCGTATTTAGGAAGAAAAAATAATTTTTTATAGTTAATTGAAAAAATAAATTTTTATAGTTAAATTGATAACTAAACTGTAATATTTCACAACTCTCATTAGTATTTTCGTGATCGCCATTATTTTTTACCTCTAAATCATTATTTTTTATTCATATCTCTCAAGCATGTATTTTCTCTATTATTAGTATATATTCCGTCCACCAAGACAACGACTGAAGTCCAGAAAGCCTGTTTGGTCGAAGCAATTCGGCGAATTCAACTTGCCTAGAGCATGGAAAGAGAGATGGAATGATGCAGACCTGGTGTTAAATAAACACATTATCCAAGACCCTAACGAAAGGGTCCCAGGCTTGCTTCCCCGAAAAGTTTGGTTTCAGCAAAACAGAATTCGTACAGGTCAAGGACGATGTAACTACCAAATATGGAAATTGGGAAAAAGAGATTCTCCGGAATGTGACTGTGGAGCAAGAAGCCAAACTATCCAGCATCTAGTAGAGGAGTGCCCGATACGGAGGTATGAAGGAGACTGGGTGGACATGCATAGGACTCCAGAAGCTGTGAAGTGGCTGGCCGAACGGGAGCCAAGAGTGCAGAAGGAAAATACTCGATGACGCAGCCAAATGTGCAGAAAAAGCCGTAGCCACACAAAAATGAAATAAGTAAGTAAGTATATAACCTAACCAAAGTATATTATGAAAGTATAGCGAATTTCGTCATCAACTACCTATTTATATATTCATCTTTTTGTACATAATATAATCAAATATAATGCACACTAGTGGGGTTATTGTTATTAGGCAATTTCTTCCAAAAAACTAGATTACAAAGTATGACAAAAATATATGTGTACGCCAACAAAAAAAATATACATTACAATAATATAAATACTAAAAAAAACATAAAAAACATTATAGAAAAAAGCATCGGGAAAGAACAAGGAAAGGAAAACGCTGGTAGTTTTATAAAACTTAACTAAAGATGTTTTACTCTATTCAAGTACCATTTCATATTTTTTTGCAAAAAACATGTTTATTCTTATAACGGATTCATGAGACACCAGACGACTTGGGGCATAATTAACTTGCTAAATATATCAATCTATATGGACTCGGGGTGAAGTGTAGGTACTCCATCCAAGAGTATAAAAATAAATGCGCCACTTAAATGACCCGTGGGATTGTGTGGGTATATAATATAATGCACAAACGAGAAACACTTGGTTAGCGTTCATGCGAAGACCATTAACTATCTCCTCTCTTCCACAAGACGTGAGATCTTCAAGACTGCCTCAGATGAAGATGCTGGCTTCAGACACCAACTTAAAACAGATGGACCACGCATCACTACAAATTGATTTTATAATTTATATTTTGATTTCTGTAAAAACTGATTCAGTGCCCGTAGTAAAAATATCAGGGTAAATAAAACATCCCTTTAAAGAAATTCCTTTAATAGTGTCGGCCTTTGTCGGCCTGTCTTTGTCGGTTAGGTTGATCCAAGGGTCCCGGGTTCGATTCCCGGTGGAGACACAGTTTTTAATTGTATTTTCAGTCTGCATCAACGAGACGATTATTATCGTAAGTCTATAGAATGTGGCATCTTGTTATTGGGTGCGTGTTAAATATTTATTATACATAGTACCTGTTAGTTGCCCGAGAAGCTACATAACTATTAACTAATTTATTTCAAAATAAATATATATTTTGTTATATTGTTAATTATTCAGTCTTTTTATGGCGATTCTTTTGAAGCATAAAGCTACCTAATATTTATAATAAGATAAGCCTTGTTCAAAATGCGTCAAAAATAATATTAAATTACCCATACGTATAAATAAACCAGGGGGGGCAAGTCTGGTCAAGCGGTGAAATCAAAACCCTCATTATTACCCATGTCATACATACAATATCTAAATATATTGTATAATATTTTAATATACTATAGAACTCCATATGAAAATTATATCCTCGATATGGGTAATCGGGACGTTTGACGGGACTTGCCCCCCTGGTAGAGTAATCGAATAAATAACCTGAAAGAGCGCGTGGATTTTGCAAATTTTTGTTTTTTGCTTGGTTGAATTTTGTTGATTTTTGTTTTGTTGCAAAAATCGATATGACAATTTTTGTCATATCTGTTGAACCCGGCGACAACAACTGACATCGTGTCTAAATGTAATAATTTCATTTATTTGTCGGGAGTCCTTCAAAGGAACCGTCCCCAATTAACAGATTCCCAAAATTAATGAAGCCACAAATAAGGGGAGAAGAATCAGAAGACCTAATAAGAGATCTCATACCATTTCCGCCCACGCGCGCCCTCGTCTCATTCTACGACACGTGCTATATAAATTATTATAAAAAATAAATATATTTTTATTTATGTATTGCAAAATTATTGTAATATTCTTCGATGTTTCTATGATATTTAGAGGTAAATATTTTTTTATGGATTAACGCTCGGTAATGTTATTAAGAAATGAATTATAATAATATTTTTTTTTATTTTAAATAATAATATTAATATTTTCGATTCCAATCACATGGGTGACAAAACGAATCATGACTGGACACCCGGGTGGGATAGGAAGACCATGGCTGCGGTGGGAAGATGAGGTCAGATGGGATGTGGCTCAGGTTCTCCAGGAGAGGAACTGGAAAGTGGCAGCAGAGGACTGGATGAGATGGAGGCGAAAATAAATGGTAAGGCTCGATTCGGGCTGTAACGCCATCGAAAATGTAACAAACAATACACCTGTGACATGGTAACTAAGTGTCTGGCTTCTGTGCCTGGTTCCTGGGTTCGTCTGGGTCTGGGCACCTGCTGGGAAACTTATAAATATGGCAATAAATTAAATATAAGTCTTCCTCCTTTATCATATCGAAGACCAAAGAACACCTGGATAAACAATTGCTCCAAGATTATTAATCAATTTATTAATACCTACATTAATATTTATTTATTTATTTATTTATTTATTTATTTATTTATTCTTTATTTATTTATTATTTATTTATTTATTTATTTATTTATTTATTTATTTATTTATTTATTTATTTATTTATTTATATATTTATTCATTTATATTATTGTTATTATTATTATTTATTACTTCTCGGGCAACTAACAGGTACTATGTCAAATATTAATTTAACATGCACCCAATAACAAGTTGCCACATTCTGGAGACTTACGATATTAATCGTCTCGTAGATCCAGACTGAAAACACAATTAAAAACTGTGTCTCCACCGGGAATCGAACCCGGGACCTTTCGATCAGCAGTCAGATACCCAACCAACTGAGCCACGACCGACAGACCGACAGAGATACCCAAGGCCGACATATATGTATATTAATTTATTTATTTATCTATTGATTTATTTATTTATTTTTTTATTTATTTATTTAATTATTTATTAATTTTTTATTTATATAGTATGAATAGATAATATATAAATTAAAAAAAAAACAATAATATTTAAAATGGTTTCACAAAAATAGCAAATCAAATAGCAAAAATACCAACAATAAATTAAAAAATGACAATCACTTGATTCTATTATTATAAGGAGCTAACAATGGTGGCTATAAAAATAATAAAGAAAAAAACACCTTGAATAAATTATTAAATAAAAATCATAAGATATCGTAATTATTAGAGAATGTACTGTCTAGTATTTTTTTACATAACCCATATTTAACCCAAAGTTGAAAGCAACATAATATCTAGTGTCCGACCGAAAGTCAGATTTTGGCCGAAGCCGATTGTTCGGCCTTAGCCGTAACCTTCGGCCGAAGCGGAAGCCGAAGCTGAAGGTTTGATTTTACTAAAAAAATCGATTAAAATAATAAATAATCTGCTTTCGTGACTTACTTAGTTAGATATCTAACTACTGAGCCAAGGGTCCTGGGTCGTTTAATTGTACTAAAAAAAATCAATTAAAATAATGAATAATCGGCTTTCGTGACTCAGTTGGTATGATATCTGACTACTGAGACAAGGGTCCTGGGTTCGATTCCCAGTGGAGACACAGTTTTTATTTGTTTTTTCAGTCTGGATCTATGAGATGATAAATATCACAAGCCTGTAGAATGTGGCAAATTGTTACACCCGCTATACATGTCAAGTTTTAACTGTTTTTAGCGGCTGACAAAAAGCTTCGGCTTCGGCCGAAAATTCGGGTTATTTTTGGCCGAAGCCGAAGGTGTTTTTTTTTTGGCCGAAGGTGGTCGAAGCCGAAGCTTCGGTCGGACACTAATAATATCATGTAACAAACTGGCGTATAATATTCTTTGTTATGGTTAAGGAAATTATTCTTTGTATTACAACATATTATAAAACACAAAAGCTATTCAAGTTTGGTTTGTGATTTAATTCACAAACACGTAAACTGTACTACGAAATGATAATATTTTGTGATTAGTTTCCCACATGGTGTAATTAAAGAATAACCTTGGTTTCCCCTCATGTTGCCATTCTCAAACACGAAACTGGCAGGAAATTCCGTGATGCACACATCACCTTACACGCTTAATGTTTCCTTGGTGTTTTTCAGGATTGAAACACGAATTCACAATTCACATTATTTCTTCTGTTTGAATTTAAAATTTTTGTTTGAGTATGCTGTATTAGGCTACGGCTTATGTAAAATTGTTTAAACTTTTTCTTGTCTATCATCACAGTACCCAGTGTATGTTTAGGTAGTTTATTGAATAGTTTCGGTATTGTCTTCACCTTTGTTATGTCATATTGTCAGTAAACCGTTCTTTATTTGTCGAGTTGTATATTTTACATTTATTTGGTATTGTCGGTAAGTCGTTCGTTATTTGTCGAGTTGTATATTTTATGTTTGTAGATAATCCCTTGGACAGATCTGGTTACGAACTCAGAAGTCTTAAGTCGAGCCAGAACAACCAGGAAACTCTTGTCCACAATAAAGGTCCGCAAGATCATATATCTGGGTCACATAATGAGGGGGGAGAAGTATCACTTGCTCCAACTAATACTGAAGGGCAAGATAGAAGGTCGCCGAGGGACTGGAAGGAGACAGATGTCCTGGCTGCGCAACATTAGGGAATGGACAGGCTTCAGGACCGTGGAACAGATATTCCGGGCAGCACAGGACAGAAAGGGATTTGCCAGAGTGATAGCCGACGTTGGGGGTTCCTGACATGGCACCGGAAGAAGAAGAAGAAGATAATCTCTACTATTTTTTTAGTGAGTCTAATAATTATGACAAGCCTCTGTAAATACAAATACTTATACATATACATATACATTGTACATGTATATGTATAAGACACTTAACGTTCTCCTTAACTTAATATTTGATTGCTCTCGCCTTAAACGTTTGTAAATTACGAGAGGCAAATTTGTAAAATCGAAGTCCCTTGAATATCTACCAGAGGTATAAATTGTTACGTAATTTGATAACAAATTGATGACACTCTTCTCTTGCCTTTAATGATAAACATTTATCTCGAATAACTAAACTGAAGATAATATAAATATCAATTATACGTAGATAAATACTTATATTACTGTGAAATATCAAATAAATACATAACGCAATACACATAAATCGTATCGAGAGGATCCAAAATATATTTATTTAATCGTAACCTTAATCGTAAAGCATTTCTTGATTTCCCGTCGCATCGTGAGGCATGGATCTACATACCACTGCACTGATTCACTTAACAACAGACGTACAGTATCCGATATGATGTTTCTCTACAATATTCTCAACAATAAAAATTGATTCTCCTGCTCTTTTAAATTAGGTATATATCTTTCATCATCCCTTACGTAGAACTAGACATACTCCTCTATTCCACCATACACACTAGCTATGCTCAACATGCAACAATCTACAGAATCTGTAATACATACAATAGGCATTTCCAAGAGTTCGACATATTTTTACATAATATGTAAAAATATGTCGAACTAATATGTGAGTAAGAATATGTAAGTATTCTTAACTATTCTTAATATACTACAATAACTTCAGTGACAACATGTAATTGGCTTTAATATTTACTCAAATCATCTTTATTTTATATAATTTATTATACGCTGTATGTTGTTTTCTAAATAAATAAATTTGTAAAAAATTTAAGGAAAATTTTACCTAAGTGTTTTTCCACAAAATTCGATTACAATGACCAAACGTCGAGGTTTTGCATTCAGAATGGAAACTTATCACTCTAAAATTAATAAAAATATAATAATAAAAGGAAATATTTTAACATTCATGTACCAAATATATCCCCACTTCTTCATACTTAGACTGTATAACATATTTGGCAACATTGTTAAATAATATTATTAATTCCACCCTCACAGGTGGCAACGCTGTAAATGTTTTAATGTAGGATGATTTTTGTTTAAATTGGTTAGTTTCATTTTAGATAATGATAAATCGAATTCTGTAGAAAAATACTTTAGTATATTCGTTCATTAATTGTTAAATGGATTTCCACTCTGTTAACATAAACATTGTTAAATCATTAAAATGACGTTTATTAAATAAGAATTTTCTAGAAATTTTCTAGTGAGAGTCAAAATTAATTTGATGACACCAATAGCCAGCCAAAGGCACCTCATACACGACAGTTAATATACGCCGATGATACAGCGATTGCCACTCAGTGATCTACATTCGAAGAAGTGGAAGAGAAGATTACCTTTCCTCTAGAACATCTATCAAAGGAATATCTAGTTGGTTGGAAGAAATTGCCTAAAGGCAATAAGCCCGCCAGTTTACAATTATATTTGTTTATATTATGTACAAGAAGATGTATAAATAAATAAATAAACAAAGTATTATGATGCGAAGTATATTTAACCGAATCCATTTAAAACTCAACTATACGCTTTCAATCTGCGCAACAGAGATGCTTCTAGAAGGCTGCATGTCACATGGAGGGATGAACTGATGACACATTATTTTTCTCCTAAATACCTGGGTGTAACACTTGACCGTATACTGTCATTCAAGTTACAAGCAGAAAGTATACATCAGAAACTACATTGTAAAGAAATTAGCTGGCTCGACCTGGGAAGCTGGGCCATCCACTAAGAACTTCAGCTCTGGAATTATATTTTTCCGCCGCTGAATATGAAGAACCTGCTTGTTTTTTCTCGCCACATGCAGAACACAGATGTAGCACTAAATGAAACCGGGCGTATAATATCTGACTGCTTGCTACCTACCAGAATAAGTTTAATATACCCAATAATAGGTATTACCCAACCAAATGTCAGAAGAAAGGTAGCTGCAGACTCTGTAAGACAGAAGCAAGAAACGGACCAAAGACATTTCCTTAGCACGACATCCCCTTCAGATGCCGCTAAGGGCAAGGCATGGACACTGAATTAAATAGTACAGTGGAGGTCGAAAAAAGCTGTCGGAGACTTTGGAACCGGGTCACCATCTACCCTAACGCATATGGAAGACACTGAATAGACTCCGTGTAGGTATCACAAGGTGAAAAAGAACTTGTACAGGTGGGTTATAGGTCGAGAAGATGTATCTTGCGATTTCGGAGAGGTCCAAGATGATTAGCATCTTCTTGTCTGCCGAAACATGGAACAGGGGTATAACGAGGAAGACTTGGTTGTTGCAAAAATCGTGGCAATTACTGCTGCAACGTATTGGAGTGGAAAGGCCTTGAATGTTTGTCCTGACACGATAAATAAGTTACATTTAAAAAATATTCGATTAATTCTAGTTAATTTCAAAAAACATACATTCAAAAAAATAAATATAGGTACCAATCTTTACCTTCCTTATTTGTAAGAAAAACCTGGATAGCATTTTTCACAACCAATTATGAAAAAATGGCAGTTTTAAAACAGAGTGATTCGTATCAATACTTTAAGCATTCAATTAAAAATAAATTATATTTTTTCTTGATATTTTATCCGATACTATAAAGTTTTTTCGTTTCTCGGTTAAGGCAAAGAAAGAAAGAAAGCCTCGACCAGCTTTTGATCAATATTTTATGATTCTAAGTATTGCCTCTCACGCAATATTCTTGGCCGTTTATATTCATGAAATCAAGTTAAAAGTGACGAGCTAATTAAGAATGATTGCAGCATTCAGCGTTAGATTTCCAAGATTAACTCCACGGTATACGGGAAAATTTCCAAAATAACACTCGTTGGGTTTCTTTCAATTCTCAGTAGCTATAAAATAACAATAAAACCATGGTGGTTAAAACGTATGTTTTTGAGAACCCTCCATACACCAACCCATAACTCAACCAAAGAAATCTCAACTCTGGACGTATATTACGTTCACAAACTGTAGGTTTTGACTTCTGACTCAGGACAGTATTACTAAAAATATATAAGAAATGTGAGAAAACCTGTTCCTTTCCATACTCTTATTTTAAATTAATTTTTTTACACATTTTTCAAAACACTATGACTACATTACGAAAATATTCTTTGAAAACTTTTAGCAATCATATTTCTTAAACAACATTGTCCTTATTACTTAACGACATTAATAAGTTTATTCAGATTTCATGAATACTGAACAAACTTATTAATAAAATAGTAGAACTTCGACAACTACTTAGCAAAATCAATTCCTTTGGAGAGCATTTTGGAATAGACATTAATATTGAGAAAACCAAAGTATTGATTTTAAACTGCGATTGCCATCCAAATACAAATCTCGAACTGAAGGGTGTTAGTATCAAAATGATATCAAAAAAGTTTAGTTTAAAAAAAACATTCAAGTACTTGGACAGTATAATAACCGAGAAATCTAGATCCTGACACTGAAATAAAATACAGAATAGAAGCGGAAAATGAAAAATCTCCTCGACGACAATATAAACATAAAGCTGAAACAAAGAATGGTCAAGTGTTATGTGTGGTCAGTGCTGCTTTATGAGGTGGAGGCGTGGACTCTCAAAGTTAATATTGTAAACCAACTTGAATCAGTTGAAATATGGATCCACCGAAGAATATCATGGACTGACATGGTCAGTAACACTGAGGTACTACGAGTACGTAGAGCCAACACCAACAGACAATTAATTATTAATGAATGTTAAGCTACGTAAAGCGTTGTACTTCGGCCATATTCTGAGAGGTGAAAAATATACCATACATCAGCTTGTGATGAAGAGGAAGACCGAAGATCGTAGAGGGGTCGGAAGAAAGCAGTTTACCTTGAGCGAAATATCCCGCGTTTGACTCCCGTTAAAGACACAGTTTTTAATTGTGTTTTTAGTCTGGATCTGTGAGTCGATAAACATCTCCAGAATGAGCCAGCTAGTTATTCTTAAAATATGTATTCGTGAAGGGAAAAATTCGGATTCCTTTTTAAGCAAACTGCGCGCATGGGGGAGTGTCAGATTTAGATGCATAGTTATTTTTTATTTTATTTATCTATTGAAAACAAACATACAGCTAATTTAGTACATAGGACAAGCAGAAAGTAATACAAAAAATAAGCCAAAAATTTTTGATGAATTGAATTTTGATGAATTAATTGAAAAAGAAACATCCTCAATAACATAATATTTAGTGTTCGGAAATTTAAAAAAAAAAATTACTGCAGAAAAAGAATGAGTGCTGAAAGCTTAAATTTCTACATACAATGAAAACAATATTATGACAACCGAACTGGCTACCTGCGTTTTAGCCAAACCTTTGTTTTCAGTAATAAACGTTTATCTTTTTTTGACTGTACTTTTTGGCTGTATGCACAAAACTATTTTTTTTGTAGTCACTATAATTCGGTTAATTATAACATAATTTTTTTTTAGTATTAATAAAAAAAAATCAGTATAAAATTATGTGGTAAAAATCCATTAAATTAAATGAAAAATATTTCACTTCAAACCATATAAAGTATTGTTTACTTTCAAACTGTCAATATCAAACATGTATTACTAAAAGAAATTATGTATGTAGTTTTAAATCCTAATATAGAAATTAATTTTAATCCTAATATTTTTAAATCCTAATGCAATTAATGCACACATAAGAGTTTTATGAATAACGGTCGAATATGAGAGATACCTATGAGAGATCACGGAGATCGCGTCATATAAATATAGGACATTGCGTGATGGTTTGCACTTGTATTTACCTATATTTACCAACATGATGATTGGCGCGTCGTATAAAAAGAGGACATTGCGTAATAGTTTGCACTTGTATTTTTATTTACCAACATGATGATTGGCGCGTCATATAAATAGAGGACATTGCGTGATGGTTTGCACTTGTATTTACCTATATTTACCAACATGATGATTGGCGCGTCATATAAATAGAGGACATTGCGTGATGGTTTGCACTTGTATTTACCTATATTTACCAACATGATGATTGGCGCGTCATATAAATAGAGGACATTGCGTGATGGTTTGCACTTGTATTTACCTATATTTACCAACATGATGATTGGCGCGTCATATAAATAGAGGACATTGCGTGATGGTTTGCACTTGTATTTACCTATATTTACCAACATGATGATTGGCGCGTCATATAAATAGAGGACATTGCGTGATGGTTTGCACTTGTATTTACCTATATTTACCAACATGATGATTGGCGCGTCATATAAATAGAGGACATTGCGTGATGGTTTGCACTTGTATTTACCTATATTTACCAACATGATGATTGGCGCGTCATATAAATAGAGGACATTGCGTGATGGTTTGCACTTGTATTTACCTATATTTACCAACATGATGATTGGCGCGTCATATAAATAAAGGACATTGCGTGATGGTTTGCACTTGTATTTACCTATATTTACCAACATGATGATTGGCGCGTCATATAAATAGAGGACATTGCGTGATGGTTTGCACTTGTATTTACCTATATTTACCAACATGATGATTGGCGCGTCATATAAATAGAGGACATTGCGTGATGGTTTGCACTTGTATTTACCTATATTTACCAACATGATGATTGGCGCGTCATATAAATAGAGGACATTGCGTGATGGTTTGCACTTGTATTTACCTATATTTACCAACATGATGATTGGCGCGTCATATAAATAGAGGACATTGCGTGATGGTTTGCACTTGTATTTACCTATATTTACCAACATGATGATTGGCGCGTCATATAAATAGAGGACATTGCGTGATGGTTTGCACTTGTATTTACCTATATTTACCAACATGATGATTGGCGCGTCATATAAATAGAGGACATTGCGTGATGGTTTGCACTTGTATTTACCTATATTTACCAACATGATGATTGGCGCGTCATATAAATAGAGGACATTGCGTGATGGTTTGCACTTGTATTTACCTATATTTACCAACATGATGATTGGCGCGTCATATAAATAGAGGACATTGCGTGATGGTTTGCACTTGTATTTACCTATATTTACCAACATGATGATTGGCGCGTCATATAAATAGAGGACATTGCGTGATGGTTTGCACTTGTATTTACCTATATTTACCAACATGATGATTGGCGCGTCGTATAAAAAGAGGACATTGCGTAATAGTTTGCACTTGTATTTTTATTTACCAACATGATGATTGGCGCGTCATATAAATGATTACTTTAAATTATGAGCACCTCCTAGCGTGTTCTGATTTATTACCCACAAGTGTCGCATTATTGTAATGGTATTATAATAGTTTAACGGGTATCATTAGGTAATAGTTTTTTCTATGTCCGTGTATGTACTGTAATTTCAATACACTATCAACTCAAAGGTCGATCTTGATTCGAAGGACATTTTTATTCGATTGCTTCTCAGGCAACTAAAATGTACTGTCAAATATAAATTTGAAACGCATCCAACAACAAGTTGCCACATTAGGGAGACTTACGATATTAATCATATCACCACTGTAAATACATACAAAAAAATCGGAAATCGAACTCATGACCTTTGAACCGGGACGAAGACAGAGAATAATATCAGAAATCGAGACGGAATTAATATGATCTAGGAGCCCATATACTAATAATATAATAGACACATTCTTGCATCATGCCCATTTCTTTGAGCATTTGGCAATTTCTTCCGACTAACTAGTGTTTTCAACCCAGAGAACCAAGAATTGCTTAAATATATATATATATTTAGATGGGTAATTATCACGCTGAGTTAATAATAGGGTGGTCGCGAATTCTAATCCTGCCACGACCGATTTCGTTCACCTATAGCACATGCAATAATACTTAATTTAGGGATGTATATTTTGTAGGTATGTATTACCTACTTGATACAAGTATGTATTAATTCTTTAAAAAAAATAATCCTAATTTTTTTACAGAAAATACTTAAATTCATAAATAATTACGTTCTGTTAACTGCCTGAACTGAACAAATTTAAATAAATTAAAATAATCTATCAAATCTACATATTAAAATATGTAGGCTTATTTTTCTTTAGTTTTTCAGTTTCAATTATTTTTTAAGAACTATTTGCATTATTAATTAGTTTTTATTGTTTTTCCAGCTGGCAGGAGGCCGCCTTGACTTCCAATGAACATTAACCAACTCCATTCTGCACGATTAATTACGCGAATAATGTTTTTCCACCCATAATTGTTTCAATTTCATGCAAAAATAATATTAACTTCATAGTGTTTTTACTCTCCACCACTGTGGAATAGTGAAGAGTCATGATTTCACAATTTTTAAGTCTGCTTTTTACATAATTTACTCAACCGGTGTCATGCAGAGAGTGCATCAATCGAATCTCATCGCGATGTTTGAGTATGTATGACGTTCGCCGTATTCCGTAACCTTTTTGTGTCCTCTGCAGTCCAAACTATGTTCAGGTCCGGACTTTAGGCTTTGTCATTTGCCATTATTAGGTCATTCTCATATTCACATATTCGGTATCAAGGAAATACCGAATAACCTATAAGCCAAAGTGTACAATTCTTGTATTTTGCCAGTGACAATATACGGTCTTGAAACCATGTCACTTAATTTATTTATTTTATTCCTTCTACGCCCATTTGAAGGGCTTTTACAAAACATACAAAACACATGTGCAGCGTACAGCAACTATATAAAACAATATATAACCAATAAGAATATAAAAAAAGCACAAATAAAATTTAAAAGTAAAAACATAGAAAATAAAATATATCAGTAAAAATAAAGGAAGGATATATAAAATCAACAATATAAAACAACTTATAACCAATAAGA
This sequence comes from Molanna angustata, assembly GCA_963576475.1. Lineage (NCBI taxonomy): Eukaryota > Metazoa > Arthropoda > Insecta > Trichoptera > Molannidae > Molanna > Molanna angustata. Next base: position 2,686,528 of record OY754971.1, on the reverse strand, counting down.
ATATAAAAAAGAAGAACACAAATAAAATTAAAAAGTAAAAACATAGAAAATAAAATTTAAAAGTAAAAACATAGAAAATAAAATATATCAGTAAAAATAAAGAAGGGATATATAAAATCAACAATATAAAACAACTTATAACCAATAAGAATATAAAAAAGAAGAACACAAATAAAATTTAAAAGTAAAAACATAGAAAATAAAATATATCAGTAAAAATAAAGAAGGGATATATAAAATCAACAGTATAAAGCAACAAATAACCAATAAGAATATAAGAAAAATCACAAATTAAATTTTAAAGAAAAAACAAAGAAAATAAAATATATCAGTAAAAATAAAGAAGGAATATATAAAATCAACAATCTAAAACAACACATAACCAATAAGAATATATAAAGAAAAAACACAAATAAAATTTAAAAGTAAAACATAGAAAATAAAATATATCAGTAAAAATAAAGAAATGCTATATAAAATCAACTATATAACACAACATATAACCAATAAGAGAAAAAAAAAACACAAATAAAATTTAAAGCTAAAAACACAGACATTAAAGTATATCAGTAAAAATATAGAAGAGATACACAAAATCAGACCACAATTACATGATGGGCATAAAGAAGCTGAGATCAGTGGTTGTGAAAAATGTTAAATTGTTATAGATGTAATACTGTGTAAAATACTTTGTTTAAATGAACTCAATGGGGTTGCAAAAATGTCAACTTCACAAAAAGTATTCCCTTCCCTCAACAGCCTTTGCAAAGGTGAATTATAGTAATAATTTGTTTTGGCACTGTCACATGCAAAGGTTGTTTTGCTTCTAGTATACCGGGTGGGAACATGTAAATTGATATGCTCTAGAAGGAATGGACAGTCAATCTTGCCGTTAAGCAGTTTGTGGAGGAACACCAAATCTGTTACAGTTCTCCTACATTCCAATCTAGGTAGGTAGGCTGAAATTAGAGCGTAGGGTAGCATAATTAATGTCTTTCAATGAAATTCCTAGCTTAAAATTAACGAATCGAAGAAATTTGTTTTGCACTTTTTCGATATTCGCTACATGAATTCTATAGTAGGGATTCCACACAATGGAGTTGTATTCAACTATAGGTCTCACCAGACATTTGAACAAAGTAACAAATGTTTGTATGTTTTTAAAATTCTTACTGAGCCGAAGCAAAAAACCCAGGATTTTAAATGCTTTGTTCACAATGATGTTAATGTGGGGAATGAAAGTAAGCTTATCATCAAATGTTATACCCAAATCCCGCATCTGCACTACAGATTCCAATATTGAGTTGTGAATAACATAGTCATATTTAAGTATTTTGGATCTACAGAATCTAACCACTTGACACTTAGAAATGTTAAGGAATAACTTGTTCTGTTCACACCACTGATGCAGAATACATAAGTTTCTTTGCAAAATTCGACAGTCATCAATGGAAGTGATGGTTTTATAAAGTTTTAAATCATCTGCAAAAAAAATGTATTGTACATGAAAAAAGTTCTTCGTTAAGTCATTAATAAACAAAATGAATAATATAGGTCCTAGATGAGACCCCTGTGGAACTCCGCTCGAAGCAAAGATGACCTTTGATTCAAAATTATATATTTTTACCTTTAGTGTTCTATCACTCAGATAACTATCCAGCCAAACATGAATTGAGTTATTCAATCCCATACTTTTAAGTTTTTTCAGCAATATTTTATGAGACACACGATCAAATGCTTTCGCGAAATCCGTATATATACAATCAACCTGATGCCAGAAGTCTCCGCAAACTAAAATGTACTCAACGAGCAATGGAAAAACAAATGTTGGGCGTATCCTTGAGAGACTGAATAAGAAACGAAGAAATAAGACGCCGGTCAAAGGTCACAGACTTTGCAGAAAGAGTGGGACGGCTAAAATGGCAATGGCAAGGTCATGTGGCAAGACAGAGAGATAGTAGATGGACCCCCAGAATTCTGAATTGGAGATCCTTTAATAATAGAAGAAGTGTATAGGGAGACAACAGAGGAGATGGACTGACGATGTTGTCGAACTGATGGGACATGGGTGGAAGCAGAGTGCCCAGGATAGAGAGAGATGGGAAACCTAGGAAGAGGCCTATATCCAGCAGTGGAGTGAAAGGGGCTAAAAAGAAAAAGAATTAGGTCATTCTTATTATATGCATTTCGCATCAGCGGGCATTGTAATAAGTGAGAATCACTCTTCAACTCCTCCTAGTCGCAGCTCGTGTCCTCCCCATCCAAAAAGCTCTGCACCTCTGCTTGTTACTTTTGAACCTTTTCATCCCAACCCTTAGTCTTTAGTCTTAGTCTTAGCCCAAACTATAAGACCACTTAATAATTATATCATATGTAGGCATTGCATAAGCACGCAGGTGGTTAGTTTTCCATGGACAAAAATTTATGCTCTATGATACCTAACATCTGTCGAAATTTCAAAATTATCTCATGCTGTGGAAAATTGAGAATTTTCATCAGTTTACAATATTTTATACAAAATCAATAGGTAATGTCTATCTACAAAGCAGCATTCAGAGTCTATCAATCTCAAAAGATAATTTACAACCGTTTGAAAAAAAAGTATGAAAAATATATTATTATTAATTCAAACATCCATACCGTTACGGAATATCCCACAATGTGGGGTAACCAGCGACAGGTGTGCTGTATAAATATATTGACTTCTTATTCACGTACAGTCTCCTCTACGAAGGCGACCATCATGGCTATCTTCACTTCATTCATGCATGGCGGCCCAAAAGAGTGACGCAGTGCTTTTGATGAACCACTGTCTCAGGGTACGGAGCCATGAAACTCTTCGTCGTCCTGGTCCTTTTCTCCCTCGTATCCTTCCCTGGATTACAAACTGCAGGAGTTGGTATTATTTTACTCTTTTTGTATGCCCAAATAATTGCAATTTTCCTGTCTTTATACAGTCAAGCAGATCCAGATCATTTTTCATTCGTTGATGAACATTATATAATATATCTTATTTTATATTATGTAGCTTCTCGAGCAACTGACAGGTGTTATTTCAAGCAAACAATAACATGTTGCCACATTCTGGAGACTTACGGTATTTATCGTCTCACAGATCCAGACTGAAAACACAATTTTAAAAACTGTGTCTCCACCGGGAATCGAACCCGGGATACTTGGATCAGCAGTCAGATACCTAACTAACTGAGCCACGAAGGCCGACAACTTATATTATAACAAGTGAAATTTCTTATATTCGGCAAAGTTGAGTAATTTGTCTTCTTATTGATATTGAAGCTTGCCCAAGAATGAAACAAAAACATTTAAACAAATAATGCATTCGTCGTGTTTCACAGATGTTAACCTATTTATAAATAAATTATTTAAATCTACTCAATTATTGATTTCATCAAACTGCATTCAGTTACTTTAAATTAAAGGTACCAGGTTTGTAAAATAATACACTATAGAGAAATAAAATATCGTGTCCGGACAATTGGCCGTAGCCGATTGGCCGTGGACAATTGGCCGTACGCCCTTTTTACCGTATGGACAATTTATCGTGAGGACAATTGACCGTGAGGACAGTTGGCCGTGAGGACAATTGGCCGTGGGGACAGTTGGCCGTGGGGACAGTTGGCCGTGAGGACAATTGGCCGTGGGGACAGTTGGCCGTGAGGACAATTGGCCGTGGGGACAGTTGATCGTACGGACAATTGACCGTGAGGACAATTTATCGTGAGGACAATTGACCGTATGGACAATTCACCGTGCTAATCAAAAAAAGAACAAGAAGAAGTTTAAGAACAGATGTCTTCTTAAATCTCAAAATGTAGCAAATTAAAACTCGATAAACCCAACATAATCATTCTCTTTGAAAATTCATCCTTAAATCACGGCCGCCATATTGGTTTCTCATCATTTCAAAAGAAAACAAAGAAGTTTAAATTGTTTCGAAATCTACACCTTCTTATTATTATAAATCGATATCAATCTCGAAACATGAATAAAAGAACAAGAAGAAGTCTAAAAACAGACGTCTTCTTATATCTCAAAATATAGCAAATTAGAACTACATAATTACCGCTTATTTTGTAAAATTTCGTTTTAATCACTGTCGACATATTGGATTTCTCCTAGTATCTTGAAATAAAAAAAATAAGGCAATCGGTTCGTCGCCATAAACGAACATTTTTTTACTCACGCAATTTATTTAACTCAAACGAAAAAAGAAAGAAAAAAATTTCTGATGCTAAAAATAGTTTCCGCACGGTGAATTGTCCATACGGTCAATTGTCCATACGAAAAATTGTCCTCACGGTCAATTGTCCGTACGATCAACTGTCCCCACGGCCAATTGTCCTCATGGCCAACTGTCCCCACGGCCAATTGTCCTCACGGCCAACTGTCCCCACGGCCAATTGTCCTCACGGCCAACTGTCCTCACGGTCAATTGTCCTCACGATAAATTGTCCATACGGTAAAAAGGGCGTACGGCCAATTGTCCACGGCCAATCGGCTACGGCCAATTGTCCGGGAATCATAAAATATTACTCACAATATTAACTACTATATTTTTATTACAACTTTACGGACATACAATACAAATTCACTAAATAATAAAGACACGAAATTAACAAGAACGAGGAGAGAATGGCACTGAAGTGCGTTCAGTTAAATACCCCCCCCCGAGCGCCAAATTCCAGAAAGATCGATGCTCGCTAATTGAACGCTACGAGGAGTATGCATCAATTTATTTATTTATTTATTTTATTTTTATTTATTTCTATCCAAAAACATACAGTATATATGAGATACAAAATATCTTAAGATAATATTATAAGCTTATTCATACATAGTTAACATACAAAGTAAATATAAGTTATTGCATTTCAATAAATATCAATTTACCACTTCACTGGTGCTTACGTAGTTTAAGCCATATCTTTTGGTTTGTATCTTTGTTACTAGCCCCCTCACTAGGCATTTGACAGGGAAGTCGCTATGCGCTGTATTATGTGTAGGTATAAACCGCCATATTATTATGTGTATAAAGTGTTTGAATGTGGAGCTGATTAGTTTGCCGTAGATACCAGTAGATTTTTTCGTTATTATTTCGTTTATGATTTGAAATAATGGATTAATGTGAATTTTATTTGTTTTCTATGCTATGGAGAATTTGGCGTTGGCTACAACCAACTCGTTTTATTGCTGCCACTGCGCTCCTCTAGATGTGGGTTGGGTATTTTAATGGTATGAGGGTTAGGATTCCATTGTTTCTTGCAATTTAATTTCCTCAATTGTTTTAATTTCTGAACCCAATCAACCTATTGATTAACCATGGTTTAACCAAATGTTAGTGGCGTGTCAGGGTTGAAACGTTAATTCCTTTTTATCATATCAATATTTCTTTCGAAAGCAATTATTACTATACGATATTTTCAATTGCGCAAATGTGGTGTAGGTAAATATTGCTTCCCCCGATAAAATATATATGTAAATACGTTGTTAGGTACTTTATCGGCCTGACATTTTAATAAAACAGTTACAATTTAACAAGTGTTTAATATTAATCCAAGTAATTATACCCACTTAGGCTGTGTTCCTCGAACAAAGATTAAAGTAAAAGTATAGTTAAAATACTTTGATTTCATAAAATTATTCATAAGTTTTGGTTGTTTCATTGAAATCTAATGCCGTCAAACAACGCATTTTTGAACAATTTCACGAAATCAAAGCATTTTAAATATACTATTACCGTTACTTTTGTTGAAACAACCTAGCCTAAGGTTATGTTTCTAGAACAAATATTAATGTAAAATTATAGTTGAAAATCTTTAATTTCATAAAATTCTTCAAAACTCTTGGTGGTTTCATTGAAATTTGATGCCGTTAAACGATGCCATTTTGAACAATTTCATGAAATCAAAGTATTTTAACTATACTATAACTGACACTTTGGTTGAAACAACTCAGCCTTAATTAAGTAGATGACTTTTAAGACAAAGTTTAAGTATACGAACTCAATATCTAAAAAAAACTGTTATAACATTCTATTTTTAATTTTTAATGTTGCTTCTTGGGCAACTGATATGTAAGTACTTTGTCAATTATCAATTTAACACGCACCCAATAACAAGTTGCCACACTCTTTTAGACTTATGATATTAAGCATCTCACAAACCCAGACTGAAAACACAGTTAAAAACTGTGTCTCCAACGGGAATCGAACCCGGGACCTCTCTGATGTCTTAAAATTCTATAAAAATCGTCTTGTGTAAAAATTTTCAACGAACGTTTTTCAACCCTGTTCAGTCAAAGAGATTGCAAACTAGGTTAGGTTAGGTAAATTTAGGGTAGGTTGTGTTCATATCCGGGACAGTTTCTACAACAATGTGGTGGTTATTTTCCGGCTATGGATTGTTCAATAGCCGTACTGCAATCACACCAGACAACCAGACGGAAACTGCGGACCCTGACGATAGTCTAAATGACCTGAATAGTGCCAATAACTTTGTACCCAAACAGACACCATTACGGATGCAATTTGTACTGCCAATAAAGATTCAGGATATCAGACAGACGATCTGAAATCATTCTTCGATGCCTTCTTATTGTAAGAAAATTGTTTGATTTCATAAAACCTATACTTTTCAATGACAAAGAAAATGGTCACATTTTCAATATTTTCAAGTGTTTAAAACATGAAATTTTTAAACTTCATCTAACTGTCGATTTGTTCAAGAGATTTTTTTCTCTTAACATATCAACAAAGTATCAACAAAGTAAGCCAAGATACGCGAGATTTGTATGCGGGATCTATATTTTTCACGGCGTTTCCAACTTATAAGTAAAAAAAACACTAACTGAGGCTTCGCAGCATATATGTTCTATATAATATATGGATTTACTCAGAATTCGGAGTGGAACATTTAGTGTGTCTGTGTGTCCGACCCCCAGACACACAGACACACTAAATGTTTCAGAATATATATAAATAGTTATAGGCCTACAGAACATTTCAGAATATATATAAATAGTTATAGGCCTACAAAACTTTTTTATACTCAGAATTTTGAATTTTTGTTTCAGTCAGGAGTTATCAACTTTTAAATTTTTATTTTATTTTTCCATAAATCTCAAAAACCATATCAGATAGAACCCTGAAAATTGGTATAAATATAGAAAAATTCACATGGCTAGATACCCCGAAGACAGATGACCAAGGATAGTGCTGGCTAGGAGACCGAGAATGACAGTCAGAGGTGTTGGAAGACCGACAATGATATGGAGAGATGACATCTGCCGTCATGCTGGTGTCAATTGGTTGTTGAGAGCACAAGATAGAGTGGCGTGGAAGGAGATGGAGGGGGCTTTCTTTCAGGACTGGACGAAGAAGACGTATTCTTCAACTATATATACTATCGCTATGGACAGTTGGATCTCATGTGTTACATGCAACTAGTATAAAAAAATAAAAAAATACAGTTCAAATTTATTGCTTATTCAATTTATTTGTCATGTGTAACGGGTGCTTCTACAAAATACTATTCATTGATACCATCGTGGCATATCCCAAAATGTTAGGGGATCAGCGACAGGTGTGTGGGTGTTCACTACCTTGCGAAAGGAACCAGTCACATGCGTGTATCCCCACACACTAGTCTAATCTCACTTTAAGAGGCACTAAATTCAGAATTCGTGGTGAACCTTATAGCTGAATTATCTGAGATGTTATTTTGACTGTTATATTTTCAATTATCCTGCTCTTACAGGACACCTGAAAAATGATAACAAAAAAGAGTGGCAGTCCTCTATGCCGGAACCTCATTATTATCAAAAACAATATTTTATTTATATATTGCTTCTCGGGCAACTAACAGGTACATACTATGTCGATTATTAATTTAACACGCGCCCAATGACAAGTACCACATTATGGAGACTTACGATGTTAATTTTGAAAACACTATAAAAAACTGTGTCTCCAACGGAAATCGAACCCGGGACCTTTGGATCAGCAGTCAAATACCTAACCAACTAAAATACGACCCAGCATTATCAAGTTGTATTTTTTTATTTAATTAAATTTTTAAATTTAATATAACACATATATAAAAAAAATAATCAAAAAATATAGAAAAATGTAGGTACATAGTAGGTAATGATAGGTAAACATATTTCCCTTTACCAGAGTGCAAGCACTCGTGTGTAAAGGAGACATTTAAAAACAAAAAACACAAAATATTATAATACATAATTATTATCTATACAAAAAGAAGTTAATATAATTTAAAAATCAGTCAAATTTAGAAGTTTTTTTTTATTTTTTATTTTAATTTTGAATTAATTATATTCATATGCCAGTCTCAAATCTGTTTTAATTTGATTGAACCACACCACCCCATTGATCGTTTGTGTTAACGGGGTACACAATTGACCCACTAAATTTTTTCTATCACTCGCCATACGTACAAAGGCATGGTGCGGCCTTTCTATGTCTTTATGTATTTGAAATAGCACATTTTTTTATAATTTTTTTTAATAAACGGTACTTAAAATTCACTGGAAGTTGGGTAGTCAGATGTTTTTTTGTTAATTATTTTTATTATCAAAATTTCTAGAGGCAAATGGATGTTTTATACGCCCCTCCCCCCACCTCCCCCCATGCAAAAATGCCATATTACATTATCGAATGGGCGAAAGCATAAAATTCATTTATAAGTAATTTAAATAATACTTTTGTGGCTGAATACTGAATTCGCCACAAATAAATTCCCTTCGGTGCACATTTCCAGTAGTCTCTTACCATTGTCATTCACTCTGCTATCACCGTGGGGTCCAAGGACAGACTCATAATCTTTCCTACGGACTCCAACCCATCCATATAGATCTCCAGCCAGAATCACTCTTTCAATATCTTTTTTCTCATTTATTATTTCGGTCACACTGTTCCAAAAGTCATCCTTCTCACTTTCACTGTCGGAGTTTCCAGGCGCATATCCTACTATTAGGAATACGCTTGTAATTCCGATCTTCAGCCTTACCCACATCAGTCTAGGACTTTCAAGCTTGTACTCTTTCATACATCTCCCCATACGTTTCGCTAGAATCACACCGACTCCTTTGCATGCAAATTCGTCTCTTGTCACTCCCGACCAAAGCTCTATCGTTCAATCATTCCTAACATTCATCCCTCTACCTTTCTTTTTTGTCTCACTTACACACATTATGTCAATTTCTTTTCCTTTCATTATATCACACAATTCATTCATCTTTCTGTCCATCTCTCCTTGACTTGGTGATATCAAGAATTGTTCTGTTTACTGGCTGGCGCTCTAAAACCCACCGAAGTGAACCACCGAAGCGAACCAAAGTAGAAAGGCTGCAAGATGAGAGTGTAAGAAAACACTATGCGAAAGATACGGAAAGCGAACTTCTTAGAGCAATACACAGGAGTGAAAATATCGAGGAAGCATGGACGACACTGAAAGAGACCGTATGTAAGACACCGAGAAAGGTATGTGGTATTACTAAAAGAAGTGGAATGAAAGGCGATGCATGGTGGAATGAGAGAGTAAAGATTGTTGTGGGTGAAAAGAAGAAAGTATGGATGGCATTAATAGCCGCGAAAGGATCGAATAATGAAGAAAGAGCAAAAGAGAATTATAAAGTATGTAAAAAGGTAGTCAAAGATACAGTAAAAAGGGAAAAAGATGGTATAAAAGAGAAAGAATGCCTGGAAATAGCCAACGACTTTCCTGGAAACATGAAAATGTTCTGGAAAGGCGTAGCGAAAAGAAATAATGGAACTGTGAAAGCTTCGAAAGGAATAAATGATAAAGATGGAAAAATAATTATGGACGAAGACGGCGTGAAAGAACGATGGAAAGAATATTTCAAGGAACTGTATGATAGCGGAGTAAGTGGGGACGTGAGTCAGAGAACATGGCAAGTAAGCGAAAGTGATAAGGATGAAATAACGCGAGAAGAAGTATTTGAAGCAGTAAAACACGCGAAAGCGGATATGACAGTGTATCAGCTGAACTTATAAAATATGGCGGCGAACAGACGTTGGAGTGGTGTCTCTCTCTTTTCAACAAATGTTGGGAAGAAGGACACACTCCCTCAGACTGGAGAAATGCAGTCGTGGTACCTTTGTATAAAGGTAAAGGATCGAAGCTCGACTGCAAAAACTATAGAGCCATAAGTTTATTAAGCTCAGTTGGTAAGATGTATGCAAGGATCCTGGATCAAAGAGTGCGAAAGATTACAGAAAGCAAGATATGGGATGTCCAAGGTGCGTTTGTGGGCGGCAGAGGATGTATAGACCAAATTTTTTCTCTGCGCACGGTCACAGAAAAGGTTCTGGATAAAAATCAGAAAATTTTCTGTGCCTTCATAGACCTAGAAAAGGCGTATGATAAAGTTGTTAGAGAAAAATTATGGGATATACTAGCTGTGTATGGAGTGAAGAGCAAACTGATACGCGCAATCGCGTCATTATATGAGAACAGCGAAGCATGTGTTCGTGTCAACGACACAGTGACAACGTGGCTCTCTATAAATAATGGCGTTAGACAAGGGTGCGTGCTATCTCCATGGCTCTTTAACTTGTACATTGATTTCTGCATAAGAGCCCTTAAGGATGAAAGCAAGGGTCTGAAATTGAGTACTGTAATGGTGCGAGATTTGATGTATGCAGACGATAAAGTTCTATTAGCAGAAAGTATGGAAGAGTTACAGTATCTTGTAAGTCAGGTATATGAAGGATGTATAGAGAATGGACTTAGGATGAATGCAAGCAAATCAAAGACAATGGTCTTTGAAAAGAGTGAAAGCAGAACAGCGTGTAAAATAATAGAAGAGAACGAATGGCTCGAGCAAGTCGACGAATATGTGTACTTGGGAAGCATATTTCAACGGAATGGACGACTCGATAAAGAGATCGAAAGAAGAGTTATGGCATGAAACAGAGTGAATGGAGCACTTAGACCAATTATGAATGATCGCAACATATCAAAGGATGCCAAAGTTGCCATTCATAACGCCGTCGTAGTGCCAACCTTGACGTATGCAAGTGAAACCTGGACATGGCAGAAGACGCATGAAAGTAGAATAAATGCAGTTGAAATGAGATCGTTAAGAAGGATTTGTAAGAGAACGATGTATGACCGGGTAAGAAATGAGGACATAAGGAAAGAATGTAAGATGAAGAAAGATGTCATTACTAGAATGAAAGTGAACACATTGAGATGGTTTGGTCACATGGGGAGAATGAATGAGTAGCGCCTGACGAAGAAAATATACAGAGCGGAAAGGAATGGAATGAGAGGTCGGGGACGCCCAAGAAAGGGATGGCACGACCATGTGAACGAAATTTTGAAAGACGGAAATGTTAGAAGTGTGAGCAATAGACGAGCATGTATGAGACGATGCATGAATGTGGACGAAGCGAGGGATGCATGCCAGGATAGAAAAATGTGGCGTTCGGTTCTCTCTGCCTACCCCGCAAGGGACATGGCGTGATGGTATGTGTAAATAATACTTTTAGTAATTGGTTTTATTTTATTCTATTTGTCATAAATATTTCATTTAAAAATTATCTCTGCTTTAATACTTTTATACGATTATATGAATGTTTGGAAAAGGTTTTGCAACACCTTCAAATTGTATCGTTTGTTTGTCTGCAACAAAAATATCCGACGGTATTCTCTTATTGCGTTTGGAGCCACGAAGAGATGTGGGGAATATGGAGGAAAATAGACGAGACGTTGAGACGTGCAAACTCCGAGATCTTCTGAAATGACCAGAACCAACAACGAAACGATCCTGTTGCAAATTATCCAGCGGCGAAATAAACTTCTGTGGATGCAAACAGCGGACCACTAAATGTTTCATTCCAACTCTCATACCACAGCTTGCATACAAGAGACAAATACAAGTCTCGGACTTGCAACTCATAATATGACATCCAAATCCCTCTTACATAATAAAACCAATTTTTTTTTGACTAATTTTTAATATCTCAATAGAGAAGTAAAGGAAATGTAATAATGGTTTTCAGGTAACTAGCAGGCACTATGTCAAATATTAATTCAACATACACCCTATAACAAGTTGCCACGAAGGCCAATAAAAATGTATATCGTCGGCCTTCGTGGATCAATTGGTTGGGTATCTGTCTGCTGATCCAAAGGTCCCGGGTTCGATTCCCGAATTGCGTTTTCAGTAGTCTGGATCTGTGAGACGATTAATATCGTAAGTCTCCAGAATGTGGCAACTTTGGGTGCGTGACATAGTACCTATAATATCGAATATTTTTATTATTGCATATGCGCAAACATTGGATTTTTTCCCCTGTCGGGAGTCAAAGATATTTTTTAACAGATTTTTAATTATCTCAATAGAGACGAAGTTGGAATATTTCTGACAGGTCGTAAGCCCTGTAGGTGCCTTGATTTCCCGGTTCTCCTACAATAAATATTCCAACTTCGTCTCTATTGAGATAATTAAAAATCTGTTAAAAAATACCTATAATATATTCAAAGTATTCAAAGCAGGGTTGTAGGGGACTCCAATACCTATCTATTTGACCCCCCATGTTTGTTTAGCGATATTAGGTGTTTCAAAAATTATGTGACTTGTGTAAAATTTGAATAAAAATCGGTTTTCAGACTAAACTTCTTAACTGTGAACAGCGCCCAATAGCTTGAAAAAATTATCTTCTTAAGAAAAACTGCAAGCCTAAATTTTCCACTAACTTAAAAGGGCTCTATAAAAAATAAGTTCCTTTAATCCCTCCTGGATTCTGGATATAATAATTTTAAATCCAGGAACCTTTCCGGATAAACGCCCGACAACTTATTAAGTTCCAAAGCGATCAGACGATGAACGGGTTAGGAGCGCATATTATGATACCTACATACAACCATACTTGTATACTTTCGAAGGATTAAGGTTATGTATATCCAATTTCACGACAAACAAAAGTTTATTTTTGATATGGCTGCATAGGACACCAGCTCCTTGGATTTACATAGGTCCATAGTGGAAAATAAAACATACTCTTCTGAATATTTATTATACGAAGAAATCCAAATAAAATCAATAGCGTTCGTCATAAATTCTATTTCAAATAATGTTACTTCTACTTGAGTTTCCGTTGCTTACTTCACAATTCACAAGTACAATAATATTATGTGATCTGTATGGAACATACAATTCCATTGCAATGTTTTTCTAACACGGCTTACTATCATTTTTTAGTGTTTGTGTGCATTACCAACAATCCAATAACAAACGTCATCTTATGGCAAACATGCACACAAGAAGTGAATTACTAGGTGTAACGGCGCTCTGCACAAAGATCAAAAAGAAACGTAAGGATTTGCTTATGCAATTCTCCACCAGCTCCTCGACTCCAATTCTCGTATTCGCAGACAAATCTTGAGGAAACCTCAGGCATACAGGGTATCTCTTTATTCAGAATGCGTGGCCTACGATATACAGACCTGCGCGCGCTTTTTACCGACATCGAAGTGAGTGTTGTCGTTTCACCTAGGTATAGCGCAGCACTGCGTTCAACTATAATAATTACATAATAGGTATGTTGCAATTTTTATGTTTAACTTACTACATAGTATGAAAGTATGTAATAGTAATATTTTTTTATATATATTTTGAAACACTTTAGTAAATATTTGTATGTGATAAAATGAAACATGTATTAGGTAGATAACATTAATTATGTGTATATTTCATTCCACTACTTCAAGTTAGTACCTACTTTCCAGGAAGAAATAACAAAGAAACCTGGTAGACGAATTTAATTAATTTAAACAAACACATTTAAAATAATTGTATGGAAAACGCTTTTAATTGTAGCTATAATTAATAAATAAAAAAAATAGACTGATATATATAAATTTACAAATATTAATTATAAACTAAAATTCTAAATGAAATTTAAAACAGCTACATTCATCTCGATAAAAGAGAGTTATATAAATTTCTCAAAAAAAGTATTATTGTTTTTTATAAAAATTATTATTAATTCTTAAATGACAAATTTACCAATGTTGTTACTTGCAGAAAACTAATTATGTATAGGTATACATTGACACAAACTAAAAACATTAAAATCTATTATGTTTATTTCTGATATTATGTAGGTGTATTGATATTATTGAATAAGGTTTATACATAAATATTACTAAAAACTTACTTTAAAAACAATAAAATATAAAATTAGTACATATATTTGCATTCATAATAAAACATATTAAGAAATTAATAAATATATATTATGATATAGAAATGGAACAATTTTTTATTCTTTATTCTTTTGTAAAATAATATCCAGGAATATAAATTAAAGAATATCACGATGACTATCTGTTGTTTTCTGAAGAAACAGCGCATATAATGTAAATCGAAGTTATATTCTGTAAGAATATATTTAAAACTAATCAAAATTATGTTCTATTATTCGATTATACTAGTTACATGTTAAACATGAAATCCAACTGTCGATGGCGATAGAATACCTACGTACCAAACTATAAACACTTAGGTATACACAAATTAATACTAAAATATTTTAAGATTTTTTTTTCTGAATCTAACATGTAGGTATACAATTTGTATGTCAGGATAGGATAATATGGAGGTCAATCTGTTTTTTCTACTCAGAATATGAAAACAGCATGATGTATGTTTGTAGATTAAGTAGATTGCGGAGTGAAAAGGCTAAAGCAAAAATATTTATCTGACAACACCTGATTACATCTTCCTCTCCTCTTCCTTTCCTTATCATTTAGTTTTCCTATCATTGCTATGAATTGTTATTTTATGCTATCTTATTTGTTTTTTTACTTCTGCTGTATTTATTTATTTTGTAATGTGATTATGTAACTGATTGCCATAGTACACATTGTTTTGTATACTTAACATTAACTCTGGTTGGTTGGAAGAAATTGCCATTAGGCAATAAGCTCGCCAGTGTACAAATTGTATGTAAAAGAAGATTCAAATAAATAAATAAATATTGCTTGAAGTGCAGATTGTAGATTGATTGAAGTGACTTTTCTTGAGAGCTTCTTGAGGGAGACACATACCTTCAAGGTTCCTTAAAGCCTGGGGCCTCCTCAATACTCAAATTTGACTCTGAATACGAGTGTAAAAACTCTCCACAAAATGCAAAAGCTGTGATATGTTATAAAGTAATAAAGACATTGAAAGAAATCTTGATAATACAAAAATATGTAGATAGCGTCCTCATCTCGGTGCAGACCGTATTTTCCATGATAAAATGGAAGATTGCTTTCCGATTTCACACGACTCCACAACATCTCTGATGTATACATACAAAATGTGAATTCAACAGTTTCACATCCCCGAGTGTGCATACATTTATATGTCGGTGTTTTTGACAGCTTTCACACTTTTGAATAATGCTGAATTTAATATTCGATAAATAATTCATTCATTCGCTGACGCAAATTAGATACATAACTTATTACATATAATTAGTATCGAAAATAATAACTCATATGAAAAAATATAAAGAGCTGAGAGTCGCAAATTTGCAGTTGTCCCTCAGTTCTCCTGAACGATGTGGGGAACTGGATTATTTCACAAATCTAGATCGAAAACACAATTGAACGTGGGCCGACAAACATAATATTTGGACTTGTTAATTCGTGGTGAAACTCTATTATACTAGCTATAAATGAAAACACTAATTTGTTTAAGTTTCACTATTTTATTTAAAACTGGCACTGACCGGCATCGATCTGTTGAAGATCATCGTCAGAGTGCACGAAAATGAATGTGAACACAGTATATATATATAATTGAAATATTGGTACACAACCTTTTTTTGTAAAGTTCTATCAGTTAGATTAGTATTGCCAGAAAGAACTGATGATTAAAACTGGCAAACAAAACAGTATGGTACCTAAATATGTGTGATGAATATAAAGTTCAGTAATGTTGAAGTAGAAAGAAAAACTGAATTTACATTATACAATATAGAAACGAATTATAAGAAATATAAATATTATTGAGAATCCAGAGGTTGTGTATCCATGTAGTGAAGAAGTATGCAGGTATCTGAAATAAAGAGAGTGGCCGGCAGTAAAAGGTTGTGTACCAATATTTCAATTATATTTATACTCTGTTCACATTCATTTTCGTGCACTCTGACGATGATTTTCAACAGATCGATATCGGTCAGTGCCAGTTTTAAATTAAATAGTGAAACAACAAATTAGTGTTTTCAATTATACCTAGTATAATATTTGGAAGTTAACTCGTTCAAAATGAAAATGATCTGCTGAAAAAAGGTCATATATGTAAGGATAAATAAAGGTTTAGTACAACATATTGCCTCTGCAATGGAATATATTGTGACACGGTGATGGAATTTATATGTGTATTAAGTGTCTTTAGAAAATTGGGTATTGCAAATGCTAATGAATACCAATTGCCCTGTAGTTTGACAACTAATCTAGTCATAAAACACAGCACAACACAACAAAGTGTTGGATTACCTGTTATCTGGTAGGTAGGTATGTACATATAAAGCAATACTATCAGAGATATTGTCAACAGTAGTTCACATCTATACAAAGCCAGTGTAGAAATATCGCATCACGGTTGGAGCATACGTAATTTTATTGAGCGGTTTAGTGGCAGTCCAGTGATATTTGCGGAATTATCCGATAAAATTATTACTATGGGATTCTCACGGCGAAATATTTGTTTGATAATGTACACAAAATATGACGCACCAGAACCATTCGTATTCGTTTACATTATTAGCTTTGCAAATTCGCAATGAGCAGGACTGAAGTCAAGATTTAAAATGAATAAAATCGGATTTGTCTTTGATTGTGGAAATAACAAACATTAGTTTGCACCAAACACTCCATCTCTCTGAGGGTAGCTACTACAGCGCACATCACAATCATGTAAAAGTAAGTTGGCGGACATATTTGTATTTGAGTAATGTGATTTAGCGGTATGAACAACCAATGAAAGAAAAATCAAAAGAATGCTACTTTTGGTATTGGTCTGATTTCGAATTAAATCTTCCTGGATTGTCCTTGAATTTTAGACTTCTTAAATTTTTCACAGGACACGGAAAATCTTCATCTATTTAACATTGTCTCCTCTGTCTTATGTCAGTTCTGTCAATACCCAGACCAAACATCGGAACGTATCCTGTGGGATTGTTGCCACCCAATGATGTCCTCTTATAGATCGGAGCTCCTCGTTGCTGTCAGTGGGCCTCTTCAAGGTCCCATTGGTCATGCGGATATCGTGATCTCGAAGAACAATTTTAAAGCCTTCAAGAAGTTCTACATAATTATGGCAGATTCCCATTAAGTTTATTTTTTACAGTGATCTTGGTCACGCCTTTGATGATCTAAAAGATCTGAAGTCAATGATGGTCCACGAGTGTGGGATCTTCTGTTTTTACACTATGGTGCCAAGATTGCTAATCTAGACTGCTCCGTGAGCTACTTTTCGTGCCACGTATTTTTTGTCGCTCACTTGACGTCCTGTGTTTACAATATTCATGTGAGTGGTGGAAGTAGCGGTCTCCTTCCATCTCGTCGGTAATGGACCGATTGAATAGCTTTGGTGATTGAAGATCATATTATAGCCGACTTAACAAGACCACTCCATAGAGTTGGTAGGCGATCTCTGCATCTTTTACTATAGACGCTTCCCATTAGGACGAGCTTTTCGAGATTATCTGGGGCCTTTTTTCGAAATGTCCAAAATACTTAACTATGCGCCGAAAGCAGATTGGAGACATACGATCCATACCGTGGATCAATGTGAAAACAAAACTAGACAATAGATTAAAAATATTTTTCATTCATTCATACAATCATGGCATATCCCACAATGTGGGGTTACCAGCGACTGGTATGCGGGTGTGCATTACATCATAAGAGGAAGCACGACACGAGCGTGTATCCCAAAATACCAGTCTCGTCTCACCTAAAAAGGCACTACATTCGGAATGGGTGGTAAACCTCATTGCTGAACTCTATAAGATGTTATTGCGCCTGTTGTATTTTTGCCACCCGAAAACGATGATGATAAAACAGTGGAAAAACTATTCCAAGTCGATGCCTCTCAGCAGAAAATTTAATTATAATTAAATATAAATTCAATCTAGTTGCGGCTCTTGCATGAATGATATTTTTGGAATCAACGAAATGGTTCAAATTCAGCAAATCTATTCCCGTATTAATTCATTAATTTGATAATTGGCTTATTAAGAGAATAATTGCAATTCAAAGGCATTATTTGCAATGGAATCTGCATCCTGTATGACTGCACGTTGTGTATCTCTCTAAAAGTGGCGAATATCGCATAGAAACAAACAATTCAAACGTTCATGTTTTTTGACAAATTCTGTTTTCATTAATTATAGAGACTCACCGTTTTGCAATCAAACAGTATGTGATTCCTAAATAAACTATTTTGCTTGATTAAAACTCTTGTCCGGATTGTGCTGCTGTATGGCAGCGAAACGTGGACTATCAGCCTGAGAGAATCTGGACGTCTGGGTGCCTTCGAAATGTAGTGTTACAGGCGCATGGCTAGGATCAATTGGTCAGACCACATTCCAAAGACGTGGTACTAAGCAGAGTTGGA
The DNA here is from genome assembly GCA_963576475.1 of Molanna angustata. Taxonomy (NCBI): domain Eukaryota; kingdom Metazoa; phylum Arthropoda; class Insecta; order Trichoptera; family Molannidae; genus Molanna; species Molanna angustata. The sequence goes on along the minus strand of OY754971.1, from coordinate 2,667,847 downwards.
GAAACGATACAAATTCTAAAGAGGGTTGCCCAACAACGATCCAAATGGATAGGCCATAACATCAGGCAGAAACTATAGAGGTCGTCATAGAGACCAGATGATCATTTATGTGCGCGTGAAAGTTATAATTATCACCATATATATTGGACCAGGCTTCCGTATGCGCAGAGCGCAAATTTGTGTCTTTTTGCTTCGTTGGTTTACGTGCAAATCGCCCCCCTTCTCGGCGAAATAACTCAAGATATTTGGCGACAACTATACCAAGAGATGAAGAGGCTGGCAGACAACAGAGATATGTGGAGAGATGGAGTGCTTGGTGCAAACCAATCCTAGGATTATGACCATGAAGAAAAGAAGACTTTGACCCGAATGCACAGTCCTCGGTAACTAACCTCACTGGAGTATTTATTCTTCTTTAGTTAGCAATTGCGTTACAGAGACATCACTAACTAAATGCCAAACTTAGGTCGATGGTGTAGCGTTTCACATTATTGCGTATGAAGAAAATAGATGGATAGTTTTTTTTAACTGGCGTTTAAAATGTTTTTTTGTCATTACAACACTAACATTATGTAACCAAGCTCACACTGACAGCTTGATGTCTGGTTTTTTTTCGAAATTCTGGAGAATTTTCGGCATTTCGTATAGATCGCTGAATAATCTGTTTGGTATTTGATTTGACAAAATTACCAAAGACATATTTGACGAAGTCACTAAAATCATCATCCATCGAAAACATCTCCTATTTTATTATTAAACTAGGTACTCGTTAGGTTCCTCGCGATCAACCTTACTTTTTGACAGTTCGTAAATGTTTGTTTACGCCAACGCGCATGCGCTAATTATTTAGATATGTCTCTGCAATGCAATTCCCATACAAAAACTTCGTAGCATCCTTGAGTTAGGAAGCCACGTGATCTACTAACTTTAGTGAGGAACTGTGCAATGAAAACATGGTTAGTATTTAGAATTTAGTATTTAGGTCGGACTCTGCATTCGGATTATACTTGCACAAAATGACGTATAGCGTATAAGCAGGTTTCGGTAAATATATCGATGATTCTCGGTTGGGAGTGGAGGACTTATTTACTAAGCATAATAAACAAAATTTGTGTTATGCGCAACCCACGCGATTTTTCAAGGTGTTTACATATTACGTCAAGGCTTCTGCCACCTATAATTATCATTTTATATTACTTTTTGAGCAAATTATCAGATTATTATAAAATGTTGATACTGACTTTTATCACGAAATCCTTCATTCAAAATCTGTAGACCCGAATGCCAAACTCCCTCCCCCTCTCTCAATTCAAATTCATCCATCGTATCATGCCATCATGTATATTCTTCGAAATCCCATTTTTGTGATCATGCCATCCTTTCAATAATCAATTAATTCGAATATTTTGTGATTGCATACATTGGATATTATCCCTGTTGGATGTCAATAATATCTCAATAGAGACGAAGTTCAAATATTATCCCGGTTGTACCTTATCTCTGCATTGAATGTCTCTAATCAGATTTGTTTTTAATAAAAAAAATCAAGTAACTAATTGATTTAGAGACTCAGACCAGACACACTCGCAAAGAGTGTTGAAAGTGACGCCAATAGACGTACCATCACATATACCACCGAAAAGAGAGACAGCTGAACGCCTACGTCCCAGAAGCAGAATCCGAGGAGCAACAGATTGAAGATATTGAATATGAAGGAAAAAAAGAAGAAGGTTAATTGTTATCACCACCCTGTATCGAAATTACACCAGAACTTGTTAAATGACTTTAAAATAGACTACCTACGCACAGTTATTGGGTATGTTAGCTAATGTAGAACAAAGGTGAGTAGACCATTAAATATGATTCAGGTGATAGCAGTTAAGAAACATCACAAGTGAGAGGTTCAGAAAGGACCAAGGTAGGTAGTTATGATCGTTAGAGTAGTTTTGCGGTGACCCCGGTGTTAAATACCGAGGGCTAATGTTGCACATTACGTTCCCCTAGCGCCAACCCTAGTATAACTAAGATATAGGAAAACAAACCTTAAGGATTTACAGACTTTTGTTTTACCTTTAACCAAACTATGTAACTATACCTTATATTTTACTATGTAAAGGAAAATCAGACGGATTGCCTAGTAGAATACCGAAGAAAAGGAATGATAACTGGTAACTGGACAAGCTGGACCTAATCCTCTCAGGAAATTTATCTTTCACAATCTCTTTCACAAGAAGAAAATGGGTTTCATGTTTTTTATTCGGACATTTGAAAAAAATCTTTTGCTGTGCAACAGCCACTTCTTTTACTTGTCTTAGATTTTTATTATTAAATAATATATATCCCATTTGAGACTGTAGAAAACATCAGGTGTTGGGTATTAATGATGTTAGGTATTGGACTGTATTATAAACGATCTCACCGATGCTTCTTTATTCCTGGTTTACAGATTATTTTCTTTCTATGCACACATCCACACGCGGTGATCTTTAACCTTGTACTGAACTTTTGTAAACTGTCACTTATTGTCACCCTAAATTATTACGACAAACTTTCCAAGTGACAAATCTCAAACGCATCGGTGAAGGGACAATGGCAAGGAAAAGATTCACGGAAATATGATTCTACAGATACCAACGTATTATTTTACAGACTCCATTATTTTTGTTGTTATATAATTATTTTTTTTTGGTGTTTGAATAAATTATCGATTTTATAATAAATTTGTCACGATTTTTTGTAACGTGGGAAGGGAGACGCTGAAATCCGGTCGAAAAAAGACAAAATTGAAAATTGTATCACCCATTGGGGATCAAACCATAAACTATGTGAAAAAAAAATGAAAAAAATAATAGAATGTCATATTTAGCGTTAAAATATGTCGGTGGATAGATACCTATACAATAGCGATACTTTTAACACGGCGTAAAAAAATAGTGACTTAAAGCGACATTAAAGTGGTTACCTCGTTTAGATTTTTGGAGTACATTAAACATATTTCTGGTTGATTGAAATAAATTCCCCAAAACGATAATCTCGCCAGTGTACTGATGAATAAATATTACAATATTTTGGGTTCTGAAATATATACGTACTGAAATTTAAAGTTCTTATTTTTTATTTTATTTTGTTTTTTTTTATATGGTGCACGATTTATTCACAATACACAGAAAAATAATATCAAACATAACAAAGCTACCATACAAATAATATGAAGATAAAGATCCCACAAGGTCTCTCTGTGGATATAACAATTATAATATAGGCAAAATTATTTTGTTAAAAACATTAGATAATAATATACTTATAAAAAAGAAAATAAACAAAGCAAAGTGCTAAGGCAAGACATAAGTACAAAATATATAAATAAAATAACTTATAGATATAAAACATGCATTCACATAGATCAATAGGTATATACAAAATAGCAGGGCAACAGCGGTCCTACCAAATATTATACTCGTAGTCGACAGCAACAATACTTGATATGTATGTCGCAGTCAATCTACATATTTTATATAAGTTAAAATATTCCAATTTAAATTAAATCACCATTGAACTTTTACACAAGAACAGCAGATTAAGAAGAATAAAAATAACAATAATTCCCGAAAAAAAGTATACATACATTCATATGTAAGACCAGTAAATATTAAACATTAAAATTCAAGTAAGAATAAAGAACAGTAGATACATAATAATTAATTAAGAATAAATATAACAATACATTTGTAAATAAAAACGTTTGTTATGGTAAAAATATCTATACAAACATAAAATAAAAAAGAAAAATCAGGAGACATTCACAGAAAATAAGTGTAAATTAGTGAACACAAGCAGTCAACAAGTTCAATTAACTTTGAAAAATAAATTAATTTATTTAAAATAAATTAAAAAAACAAAATAAGGAAAGAAACTAAGGCATATGAGCATCTTACAAGTATGATCAGCTACAATTTTTATGTGCATTTGCGGAGTTTCTAGAAATGGTTTTATATGTTTGACTTTATTTTGACATCGCATGTGTAAATTACATGCTTACAATATTAGAGCCGCTCTATTTTATATTATTTCATCAATGAGAAACTTTCAAAATACCTACATTCACATTTTTTTTCACAAAGACTCAATAAAAGTTAATTCAAAGATTGTTAACATTTGCAGAAGTTAAAAAGTGTGTCTTCTGTTCAACTCAATCTGAATTTCAATCAATCAAATTTACTAAGAAAATATACATAAATTTATTAAGTGGAGAGGAAGTTTATTTGAAAAAAACTTCGATTAATAATTACACCGTATTTTTCTCCTTAGAAATTCTGTTTTATGTTGTAGTCCCCTTAAGTTGGCGTTGGAAAAAAAGATTTGAAGGGTATTTTTTCTCTGTCGCAAAACATAAAACTGCAAAGTCTCTAGAGATATCTAACTGCTCTCGGGAAATGATTTTAATGGAGCTTTAGCACTATACGAAATCAGATAACTCCAAATAACACATTCTGAAATAATTAATACGTTGACTTCTTTGTCATTCTCATGTGTTCCGACAGTAAATTAATGCAGGATAATATTAAATACTATTTTAAATTTTATCAATATAGATAATAAATAACAAAGGCCCTAGATAGAATCCTTGCGGCACCCCAGATTTTGCATATTGAAGTGTAAGTCAGATTTAATATTTTTGTGAAAACTATTTGTTATTAGTTCCATTTTTTTTATTTCAATTGATTTTTGCATTCTGCCTTCAATAAATTCAAAAATATGCCTTACGTTTCTTTGATGAAATTGGAATTTGACAATAAACTCGTCGCCTGCAAAGGGTGCATGGAAGATTTGGTTTATTTATTTGTTTTAGAAACTTCGGTTATTTCTGTATATTAGTCATATATATTATATATTTGTTTTCCATTTCTTCTTTGACGATTTACTTGTTGTATAGTTACATTTTTTATGTACACTTTAAACATTATTAAATTATTTATCAATAACTGATTATTTGAATATTCAAAGATGAAGTATTTCATACTAAATTTATTTTGTCGATCAACATTAACATATTTTATTTTTATAACTCTTACTTATATTTTCAACACATTGTTTATTATTGACATAAATTAAAACGATTTAAATATTCTTATACATAATCCTATTGAAATTATCTTATTAAAAATGCTTGTCATTATTACAAAAACAATGAATTATTTTATTATTTTCTATTATATTGATAAAATTATGCAAGATTATTTAAAAGTAATAATTGATTCCGAAACAATAAACTTTATATTCTACATTTATGACTACCTACTGTTTCATTATATACAGACAACTTTAATTTCTATAATTTCTTAATTATGGTAATGATCGTTTGAATATCAGATTTTATTGGATATCTGTTGACAATGTGTGGGCATAAAATTACAATAATGATGTTCAATTTATTGTTTATTTAATGGCAACACCATTGTCTATAATCTATAATTGTATTTATTTGGAATCCTGTTTGACAGGCACTCTTTGATATTCATCTCTATGCTTCTGGTCATGTATGACATTTGAATATTTTACCTAAAAAAATATATGTGAGACTTGTGACTGAGATGCAGAACGTGGTATATCATTTTAAAGGAGAGTTGTTTTATAATTGAAATCTCTAATTCTTATTTTCATCATATCAAATAATCCAAGTACATTCTTATATTACTTGCTCAGGCTCGTCATACACACTACAATGGTCTTTCAAGATCAAACATTCTTCACCCTCTTGTGTCACTTCTCTCGCTACTCATCGAGATCTTGCGACGACCTAATGAATGAGGCCGCATCCGGAATCCTGAGCCACAACCTGAGATTATTTATTTATCCATTTATTTACTAAATCAAGTACAATGTGAATATTAACCAGCAAATAGAAATATCCCAGCAGAGGAGAAATTTATTAAAATTCATTTCTCACGCAAATATTGCTTCTCTGGGCTGGAAACACTGGTTAGTTGAAAGAAATTGCCATAAGGCAATAAACTCGCCTCTTGCGCAGGGTGCAAGGAAGTGTTCAAAAAAAAGCAAAAAACATAAATTATAATCGATCATGTATGGATGTTTACGCTAGTGATGTATTTTTAAATTTATTCCTACTAGAAGGTAGACTAGAGCTTGGAAAACGCACTTATCATTTTACTAATGTCTGATGAGCTGTCAAATTTGACACTAATCGCGACAATTTAAACATTAAATATAACAAATAGTACCTATTTAAAATCATAAAAGTAGATAAAAATATGTTGACATATATAATTTATTTGAAAAATGTGAAAAAATGTCTTGACAAATACGAATACATAATAAACTTATTCCTAACATCGAATGGCAAAGTTGTTGATAAAATTTTTCCTGCAACCAATTTCTATTCAATTTATAAAGCAACTCGCTCACGAGAGTTGCTATTGTCATTAAACACTAACTCAACCTAACCGAATATTATACGGAATGTAATGAAATACGACAACGAAATAATTCCATGATGTGTACGTAAATCTCCATTCCCGTTAATTTTTTGGTGAGGTTTAGTTAGTCTTTAATTGGAGACCATGGGATAATAGAAGAGGCATAGGCAGGCCTCAAAAAAGATGGACCGATGATATTGTCAGGACGGCGGGGAAAAAATGGATGCAGATGGCATCAAACAAACAAAGATGGAAAGAAATGGAAGAGGCCTATCTCCAGCACTGGAGGAAAGAAGGCTGATAAAGTAGAAGAAGAAGAAGGTAGTATAATAGTAAAAAGCATTTGTTCAGTTACTTATATGCAATCATCTTTTTTCTCTTCTCTGCCTTTTTTAAATAGGCGATTGAAATGTTTTTTCTTTAGTTGATGAAAGATTCAAGATTGCTGGGTATGTCTTGTTTTAACTTGTGTATTTTATTTATTTATTATTTCCATCAACGGCTAAATAGCCTTTTACAAGTACATTCAAAATAAAATAGTACAAACACGTTTAATACATACAATAATATTATAAAATGAAAACAAAAAGAGATGTATATATGTACGAAATACCTATCAGAATATTTTTTGCATATTATATTTAAACATTTTTAAAGAAATAATACCAAAAACAAAAAGAAACAAAATAAAAAGCATAAATAAATTATATACCCAGGTATAAAGTATATTCAAAAGTGTCATTGAAAAAGAATGAAACTTAAAAAACAGTTGAAAAATAAGCCATGAAACAAAATATAAAAAGAAATGCCTAAAAATATGTATTTATCCATACAATATACAATACACAAAATATATAGATGCAGAAACACAATTATATAAATAATTAAAAAAAAGAATATAAATAACCAGTAAACAAAGAACCAGTACACCAGTTAACCAGTAAACAAAAAAAAACAGTAACGTAAAAATAGATTACAAAAGAGATAAATTTAGGTGCTAGGTATATATAGTTTTTTGTCCTTGTGCAGTTTTCATTCTAGGTACTACTTCAAGATTTTCTACAGTTTGTCTAGTATTATGTTAATGGCTTAGCGGAATGTGGCTGATATTTTTTTGTATAGAATTGGGTAATACTTTTTATGTTGTTGTATAATATAAAGGACCTCAACTTCTTTAAATAGTAGTCAATTAAATTTAAAGTCACGGTGTTAATTTACGCCCCATATTCCGTCCTTTCAATATCTTTCCCTCCACTATGAGTTGTAAAGGGCATATTTATCACCATGGAACATGTGGCCAAAGTATGCGGTTTTGCATCTCTTGACAATGGTCATCAACTCTCTCTATCTCTCTTTTTCAAATTCGCTTAGTGTGGGTGAAATTTGATTGTGGTAGAAGACGTAGTAGAGTCATCTTCTTCGGCTAGTTGTCATCCATTTTGACTTCGTTCATCCTTCTGCTAACGAAAAATAATTCAAAATTGCCCCGGTTGTAGATGAGGAAGATAGGCAGCGGCAAACGACGGCTACATAGATTATTCAACCAGCACGTCTCGTTGAGGTGCGTCTACACGGCCGAATTTTATTGACGCAGATATAGATCTTAATTTTAATCCCGACTCTGTTTATTTGTTGCCGCCAAATGCTGCAAATTTTAGATTCAACAAGACCCTATGTGATGTTATGACGGAAAACGTTTATTACATTAGCTATGTGTAAATGATTATGATCTATACGTAGGTACTTGATAATATATATTTATTTTTTAATTTTGTCAATGCTGACGGTGTTGAATATGTAGAATTCCATAATGCGTATTTTAAATCAAACAAATGATTTGGTCTACATATATATTTTTTCCTGAGTCCAGGACGACCGTTTCAGCTTATTAGGCCCTTATCAACTGGTGTGTCCGCCAGTTGACCAGTTGATAAGGGCCTAATAAGCTGAAACGGTTGTCCTGGACTCAGGAAAAAATATATATGTAGACCAAATCATTTGTTTGATTTAAAATACCCATTATATATATTTATCTTATTTCTGGACATGGAGTTCAGATAACAATATTATGTGGACTATCCTAGGAGGAAGAGGTCCAACTGTCCAACTTCCATCTCTTTAAAGGTCTTCAGGGTATTCTTCTGTTGTTGGGTATTTCTGTTTTTACAATTTTGACAATTCTATAGTCGTCCATGCGTTCGACGTGGTCTCTCCTCAACACCGCATATTCATTTCTGATGCGGTCCCTGAGGGTTCTTCCAGCAATGGAGCGCAGGGTCTTCATTTCAGCCACTTTAGGACTCTTTTTCGTTATGTTGGTATAGAAGTAAGTCAGGTCTTACTTCTATACCATACATAGGTATGTCATAATTGTGCGGACACACGCCTTGAATTTTAAAAAATTGAAACGGAATTCCATAAATTAGCTTCGGTCGAAAAATTAAATTTAATAATTCGATTATGCCTCTTACGCGTATATTTGTATCAACGGATTCGAAGTGAGAAAAAGTCGTCTATTGAATTTGAAAAGATCGGAATATTGTGGCCTGGGTTTGTAAGGGACACCATCACCGGAGGGAATTCGTTGTGGGGCTTGAAGTGTACAAATTATTCGACCGAAAAATACTCCAGAACCAAAATAATCAATTAAAAAAAAACAAACAATTAAAGTCGTTGTAAACAGCAACTGCCAGACTTAGGTACGACATAGTATAAAGGCTGATTTTTCTGTGTAAGGATGCACGTTCAATCGTTCGAAATGTTTCACCACATTTGTTTAACTCATCGTGTATAACGCAAACGGCAAGGACAAAACAAGGTTTCCACCAACTAATGTGACTGTAAATGGAAGATGTTATTTCTAATAGTCTTCTGTAGTAAATATAAAAAATATCACGCATTATTCTATAACTGACGTGTTAAAATAGCAATTTTCCACACTTGGAAGGCTGTTATCTCCGAAACCCACTAGTATTCAGGGTTCATATAATCCAATCGTTGTTACCTGCTGTGGTAGCCTCTCCTATCTTCTATATGTTATATCTAATTGTAACATATAATACGAGTGGGTTATGGCTAACGCTATACTCCTCACTATAAAGTCACTCAACAAAATATTAAAATTTTGTGTGAAACATTTTCAGCATTGTCAATATATTTTTATTTAAATATTTCATTATAAAAACTTAATAATTTTTGAATGATATTTTATGAAAGTGGTGTGCCTTTTTACCAATTTGAAAATAACAAATTTTATGTTTCATGAGCTTGGGGTCACATTGAAATATTTGACAGTTAAAAAAATGAAAAGCACTGATCAGATATCCTTCAAAATCTAATGGTGGCTAAGCGAGCATTAGATATACAAATTTGAATGAGTTTTTTAGTCTATAAACTAGTACACAGCAAACACGCACAGATACATTGTGATGAAACTTTCAGAATACAATCTCAGTATAACACTAGTTGACAATCTACAATTAAAATATTTCCTTTAAAAAATCGAATTTGTAACTCCCACTATATCCCCTTGGGGTAGTGAGGAGTAAAAATGAATGAATTTTGAATTAAGAAAAAAACTAAAGAAAGGCACTTATTGCTATTTTTTCGAATCCACTTGAGAGTTCAATTTTTTGGGATGGTTAATATGAGAGGATAATAAGTCGCCACTTGCACAGGATATAAAAAAGTGTTCATTTTTATTAAAACTCACAATTTACTTATGCTGGATCAAAAATGTAGGTATTTATTTATAAAAAAAATATATTTAATATGATTCTATAACAAAAACTGTCTAATGACCAGGAAAATATCTTATTGCTGACCATTATACATAATGTTTAAATAAATTTCATATTTTCAATTCAAAATCGTATTCAACATGACCTCTGCTATAATTAAATTATTTACATCAAGTGAAATGTCAACAGTTGAACTACATATCTCTGACCCGTCAACACAAATAAACGTGGGTTGACAGTTAACATTAAAGTTAGACGTTGAAGTGGGCGTTGAAGACTGTATTCAAAACGCTAATAATAATTGATCAATTCCAATAGATATTCAGTTCAGCAAGTTTGACGCAGATAACAAGAAAATGATATTTGTATATTTTGCTTTGATACGTAGACTTATAATTATTGTGCTTCCACAATTTTCTATTATGATCGTTTTCGGGTAGGTATTGTAACCTAAAATACAACAGGCAACATCCCACATAGTTCAGCAATAAGGACCATAATCCATTATGAATGTAGTGTCTTTATAGGTGATAAAAGACTGGTGCATGGAGAAACAAGGATTACACATGTGTTATACTTTATTTTGTAAGGTACTGCACAATCGCACCCCAGTCTTTATTGCTAGTCTATATTCTCAATATTTGTAATTATTGCTTAATTTATGGAATGTTGGAATATGTATATGTCCTCGTTGAACAAGGACATATTCAAAATTATTAAAATGAAAACAATATCTAATTATTCCACTTATAAAAATAAATAAGTGGAATAATAAGTTATTGTTTTCATTTTAATAATTTTAAATGGAGTTCCACCAAGAATTATCTGTCAGTAAATTAAATATAAGGACATATTCATTTTTTTTTTTTTCAAATATTGAACTTGATCCTATCTTGAGAAACCAAATTCTATCCTATCTTGAGAAACATGGGTGTGACAAAAGACGCATGAGAGCATTATTAATGCAGTAAAAAAAAGCATTAAATAAAAAAAATATGTACCTAAATTAATTTTTTTTTTTTACAAATACATAAAAAACAAAACACATGTCTATAAACGTCATCGGCCTATGTGGATCAGTTGGTAAGAAATCTGACAGCTGTGCCAAAGGTCCCGGGTTCGATTCCCGGCCGAGACACAGTTTTTAATTGGGTTTTTAGTCTGGATCTGTGAGACTAGAAATATCACAGGCTTCAGAATGTGACAGCTTATTTTTAGGTGAGTGTTAAATTAATATTTGACATAGTACCTACCTACCTGCACAATAAATAACACCTGTTGATATTATTGATTCTTCTTATTGTTTCTTATCTCTTATTGTTATGAATTCTTTCAATAAGGCAATGTATTGCACACCCACACACCTGTCGCTGGTTTCCCCACATTATTTATGTCGTAATGGTATAATTATTTTGTTTATTTATATTACATACCTACATACATACCATCACGCCATGTACCTTGCGGGGTAGGCAGAGAGAACCGAACGCCACATTTTTCTATCCTGGCACGCATCTCTCGCCTCATCGACATTCATGCATCGTCTCATACACGTTCGTCTATTGCTCACACTTCTAACATTTCCGTCTTTCAGAATATTGTTCACATGGTCGTGCCATCCCTTTCTTGGGCGTCCCCGACCTCTCATTCCATTCCTTTCCGCTCTGTATATTTTCTTCGTCAGGCTCTCCTCATTCATTCTCCCCATGTGACCAAACCATCTCAATGTGTTCACTTTCATTCTAGTAATGACATCTTTCTTCATTTTACATTCTTTCCTTATGTCCTCATTCCTTTTGTTCTCATTTCTTATTTATATTACATATTTAACCATAATTATTTAATGTTCATAGGACGACTGAATTCCTGTAGATACAGATCGTTGATCTATTGGAGGATAAAGAAAATGTATACCTTAACAAATAATTAAATTAAAATTGTTGGTATTTAATTAGGAAAATACTTTTCGATCCATCTTATGTTGCCCTAGGAATAAATATGATAGTGAATACCCTGATTAAGTTTTATTATATAAATATGTACTTATCTTAGGAAGACATTATAATATCTCTCATTTATCATTATTAGCTGAAGATATTGACTGTTGGGGAACAAATTGAAAGCATCTCGTCATTAATTAAGATTATAATCATATTAGATTAGATGTTATCTTATCATCCAGTATTAGGACAATATTCATAATCCACAATCATTTATTATTAGAAACAAATTTATATCCACGGGGATGTATTGTGGTCAACTTTTCATAAACGACACAATTAGGTAATGGATGAAAAATTATGCATGTTGTCATATATTGAAATAATTAATTAGCTTTATATTTATTTAGGTATTACAAAAAAAATACTCGTTAATCAAATAGAAATTCAAACACTAAATCATAAAAGCTTCATTCAAAAAATGATGAAATCGTACCTACTTTGAAGGGATTTGCAACTATTTACATAATAAAAAAAGCAAAATAACAATACAAAACAAAATAACTATAAAGAACAAAATAATCATAGACAGAAAAATATAAAACATATAAATAAAAAACAATAACTAATAATTTAAAAAACGCACATAACAATCAGTAAAGCCAATTATTTATAAAAAAAACTTCTTATTTTTATAGAAATTGATAAATAATGTCAGTTCGTTGAATCACTTTACGCAAGATATTTATGAACATATTTGACCGGTTTCGGAACTAATCGTTCCGTCTTGAGGCAAAATTTCAAATGACACAGAACGTGACGGTGTGTTTAAAAGAAGACTATGGAATTGGAGGTTATGGGGAGGTAATATGGGGCGGGTGTTGTGTGGTGTGGGTTTGTTTGGTAGAAAGACTAGGGACTAGAAGAGAAAGGAACATATTTAATAGCGGACTAAATATTTAGTTTATTTTTTTATTTATATTTTTTATTTTATTTTATTTCCGGGAAATTAACAGTATAATAACATTTTTTATATAGATGCATTAGTATAAGACTAAAACCAATAACAAATTTCTACATTATTAGCAATTACTTTTGACTGCTGTGCTTACATACTTAAAGCTACATATGAAAAACATTTATATCTGAATGATATAGTGCGTGAGTGTATGTATGTATGTGTGTACGTATGAGTGTAAGGATGTGTATACGTGTGTGAGTGTGTCTATATAAGTGAAAGAGAGAATGTACAGGTACCTGCAAGCTCACATAGTTTACTCCAATAAATCTTGAAATAAATTGTTTAATTGTTCATTTATTAGGTTTCTATCAGAATTCATTCTTTCAAATTGTTCATTTATTATGTTTAATCAATCATTTCGAAACCTTTTTGTTTGATTAACACCATCAATTGGACTAATATAATAATCATATGAAGCATTTTAATATTATGCCCGATTAATGAATTCCAAGGGCGACTTAATAATTCTATAAACAATGTTGCTCAACAAAACAAAGATGTTTTGAGTGTTACAGATAAGAAAGCTTTGAGCACCACAGACAGAGTTATTTTTAACAAAAATGTAGTTTTCAATATATAATAATATGTTTGCAAGACTATTAAAGAAAGACCAAGGCCAATACTGAATTTGAAAGACCAACATCAAGGTTTTGGCCTTACAATAATTTGTTCATCACTAATTTGATCCTTAAATTTCTTCAGTATTATGTGGGGCGGGAACTTTCAGCAGGGGGACAAGTCTGGTCCAACCGGCAAAATCAAAACTCTCGTGATTACCCATATCATGGATATAATTATTTTTAATTTAGATGGTCGGTGGCAGAGCGGTTAGCGCGCTGGGCTAGTAATCCAGTGGTCGCGAGTTCGAATCCTGCCTCGACCGATTTCGTTCACCTATAGCACAAGCATTTATTTGCTTATTTTAGGGAACGTAGGAAGATGTATATGTACTTGTTTAACAAGGACATATTCAGCTTATTAAAAAAAAAAAAAAATTATCTAATTATAATCATCTTAAGATATTATAGAACTCCATATAATAATTATATTCATGATGTGGGTAATCGTGAGGGTTTTGATTTCGCCGGTTGGACCGGAATTGCCCCCTCTGGTTCATAATTTTTTGTCACTAAGGATTACCTAGTTGAGCATCAGTAAACTACTTGTTATTATTATTTTAAATGTAATGTGATAAAAACTAAATAAATACGTCATGAATGCGTAAATTAGATTTCCACATATAATACAATTTTTGATATGAAAAACATTCGGTAAATTGTCCAAAGTCCACAGTTGTATGATATGTCCCTTCATTGCGAATTTCTTTGCAATGTTCTACTGAATGGTACACCACATCAGTCTTCATCTTAATCAAACTAGTCCATTATCCATCTATGTCAAGATTTCATTTAAGTTGGTGTATATTGTACACATAAGTATTCTACCTATGTATATAATACATGTAGGAAGTTTTATTGTTCGTATCAGTCTCATATGAGTCATCGCTCTAGTATGAAGATATATTTATTAACCTACTTTTGTCACAACTTTCATCAAACACAAAATTTCAACACAGATCGGTCCTTGAGACTAGTTTTTAAGTATCTTTTTATATTTATTTATGTCCTGGTTTATTTGAGTTCATGTTATTTTTACCAGGTGTTTAATTATTATATTTCTTTATTCTATGATGTTATTTCAATATGTCGCACCTTCATTTTCATAGTGACTCTATACAAAATTGTAAATATTAAATTTTTAATTTTTACAACCAGCTATGCATGTTAGATGAGCGCTATCTATTGAATACAGAAACACCAGGGGGGCAAGTCTGGTCGACCATCGAAATCAAAACCCTCCATGTTTACCCATATCATGCATATAATTATCATATGGAGTTCTATACTATGCTAGGATATTAAAGAACTCCATGTGATATTTGTATCCATGATATGGGTAAACATAGAGGGTTTTGATTTCGACGGTTGACCAGACTTGTCCCCCAGATCACTCGTTCAAATATTTACCACCAATTTGGCATTATTGCGATTTGTATTTTTTCAAATTAAATAAAAAAATCTGAAACTTTAATCCCTGATTGTTTAGTGTCAATATGAAAATAAAGGTGCGATGTATATTTTTTTATGTTTACAAGTACCTATGAAAAGGGCAATTTTTAGTATATTGTATGAGTTTCAATATTTGTATGTTTTGTAATATTGTAGGTACTTATGTGTTTTATTGTTTATTTATTTATTTATTTATTTTATTTTACAAAGGACAGCACAAAGTACCTACATGCATACAATTATTTAAAGTAAATAAGTAAAAATACAAATATAACATGTACCTCTTACGTACTATACTTTATATCAAAAGAAGACAATAAAAAAGTGTGAATTAGTGTGATGTTTACTTGTTTTTTTATTTGTATTAAGTGGGTACAAATAAAAAAATAAATAGTGAATTGTACTTCTATATAGATGAATACTCACAATAATCATTGTCAATTAAAAATTAAGCCTTTATTTTGTTGATAATAGTTTGGATTTCATTAAATATTTTAGATTTAAGATCTATGAAATCCAGTCTAAAGTATCCATGTGCCTTGAGTAGATCTTAGTGTTAATCATTTATCATACAATGCACTGATAAAAGTAGTTATCACTAAACTGTATAGCTGCTTTTATTCTATCCAAACTTTAATCAGTAACTAAAGTATTATATTAATTTTCCATTTGGTTGGAGTTCTGTTAAACTCTAACTATTGCACTTTTTGACATTCGATATTTTTGTTTGAATTGAACTACAATCGAAAATTATTACGGATCAAATCGCTTTTAATATGTTTTTTTCGTATCTTATGGTTATAGGTACTTCGAAATTGTGAAATGTCACCGGTTCAATTTGACATTTGAGTTGAATCACAAGTGATCAAATTTTGGTTCAACCGTCGTTCAATTCGCAGTCGTCCCTAACCACACTTTTTTTCTTTTTTTTTTCAATACGTATTCCATTATCAACTCATCGTTTATATCACTATCATAATTATATTATACTGTTTTTATATGTATAAGGGTACTTAGTATTATTTTTATCTTGCTTGACAAATGAAACTCTTTGTTGTTGCACTGAATATTTAATTATTTATAATTATTTACAGGAAACGACATTTAAAGTTTCTTATTCAATTGTCAAATTAAAATACAATATTTTTATCAAAATTCATTTCACATGTTTTCATAGGTGTTCGAATTTAGAACACCTACAATAAATCCTTTTTAAGAAAGTACTTATTAGGTATTTTCTTTACATCTCCCCCCCTGGAAAAGAAAATTTGAAACAAAATTTTCACTGAATTCATTCGTCTTCCTCGGATTTTAATATTTCTTCTTCATCTAATGTAGGAACTGGAATAAGTTTTGTAATGTGAAATAGATTGGATTTCGTTTTTTTGTGACCTGTTTCTATTTTATATATTTGAGTTTGAAATTTTTTTAACGATCTTATATGGTCCAATTTTCAGTTCATCTAATTTCTTCCTGTTTAGTTTATTACCATTTTCCACATATACCATGTCTCCAACCTTAAATTCATATTGTATGCGATTTTTGTCGTATAATGTTTTGTTGTAGTTATGTGATCTTATTGTATTTTCAAGTGCTGTTTTTCTATCTATGATCCAGTCACTATTTGATTTTAGTTGTTTTAATTCATTCGGTAAAATTGTAACATCTGTACCATACAAAAGATAAGTTGGTGAAAATCCCGTGACTGAGTGATTAGTTTCATTATATTTATTTACACATTCTTGAGCTACTGTTGTCCAAGCTCTCTTTTTTCCTTTTTCATTTGATTTGCATCTGATATTGTTCACCAATGTTTGATTCAGCCTCTCGTTTAGTCCATTTGAGAATGGTGCATTTACTGCTGTAAAAACCATTGGTATTTTCCTGTCATTTAAGAATTTCTTGAATTCTTTTGAATTAATTCCCGAGTACTGGTCAGTGAGAAGCATGCCAATGTCCTCCGTTTCTGATACATTCATGACTAGTTTTATAAAATCATTTGTACTCTGAGTTTTTGATGTTAGAGTGAATGCATATCTTGAAAAGTGATCTACTAATAGATGTAGATATTTTTTTGACGATCGAGATCCTCCGAAACCTCCAATTGTATCTATAGAGATTATTTCGAAAGGCTTTGTGGCTGGGCCTAGATGAGACATCAAGCCAAATTTGTTGTGTCCTCTTGTTTTATTTTTAATACAAATTTCACAGCTTCTACTAATTTTTTTTATATTTGTAGTCAAATTTTTGGCTACATAGAGTGGACTAATCATCTTTTGCATTTGACTAATTCCAATATGGCACAGGTTTTCATGTATGTTTTTTAACAGTTTGATGCTAAATTCTTCTGATAAAATAATTTTTTCTTTTTTTCTGACCTTTTTTAAGAATATACTGTGTTTATACACAGTCTGGATTTTTTATTTTCCTCTTTTTTAAATGCCAAAGTTACAGGTGCAGCAAATGGGCAGTAGGATTCTTCTATCAGCTTTCTATCTAGTAATTTTGATATTTGTTCTTCTATCTCTTTTTTATTTTCTACAGTGCATCTGTAAGGTCTCTTACTACAATATTTGTCTTCTGTTAAGTCTATCCTCGCTTCATATCCATCAACGGTGCCAACATCGTATTTAGTTTTGGCAAAAACTGATATATGTTTGCAAATCAATCTTTTTATTTCAGATTTTTGATATTGATTTAAATGGTTTATTTTTATTTCAATATCTTCCTTTTTTACATTCTCATTATTATTTATTTTGTATTTTTTGGTATAGTTTATGTTATTTT
Source organism: Molanna angustata (assembly GCA_963576475.1). NCBI lineage: Eukaryota > Metazoa > Arthropoda > Insecta > Trichoptera > Molannidae > Molanna > Molanna angustata. The sequence goes on along the minus strand of OY754971.1, from coordinate 2,649,856 downwards.
CTATACTTTTTAATTCATTTTTTTTTTTTCGATACAAGTAGAAGTTTCTTCTACGTTGTTTCTTCTTCGAATTTTTTTTTTTTTTTTTTATTTATTTTATTAATAAAGAATATAATTACAATAAACATATTATTTTGCCTAATCCCTTAAGGGGATTTTTGGCTGTGATCTTAATTGTAACAATTTTACAATATACACATATATACATATAAACTTCAATTAAAAATTAATATTGTAACTACATGTATTTATATACTACATTTTTCCTACAAAGTCCGGAACAACCCGCGCTCACCCCTTAGATCAACCATCGAGGATTTTTGTGTAATATATATCCTTTGGCTTTCTTTTTGAATTCCTCGATGGATCCACACTGCTTCAAGCTGGCAGGCATGGGGTTCCAGACCTTGGGCAGCAGCACATCTTCGGTCCTACGTCCATAGTCATTGTTGAATTTGTTTGTACGTAAAAGTTTGTTGGTCACTGATCTAGTTTGTCTGTCGTGTGTTATGAGTAGTCTGTCTTTAGGTCTCAAAAAATGCTCAACCAGAATGCTATACTCCACTCTCCTCTGAAGAGACAATACTTTAGATTGGTCGAAAAGGCATTTATTTTTCCTTTTAGAACACCTACAATAAATCCTTTTTAAGAAAGTACTTATTAGGTATTTTCTTTACATATGCACAACAAAATATGACGAAATCGACCCGTACAAACATCAAATTGTCAGTAATGAACAAAACTTACCAGCGACATCGATCATAACTGTCAAATTTTACTATAACTACCGATTTTTGGCTGGTTACTTTTGTGACTATAGTTACGGGCTAAATGCGCAGTTAAATGAATCAATACAACCTATGGACATAGACTTTATAATTTATTGGCACCTAAAATATATAACATCTTCATCAAGGAAACCCAAATTCAAAAATAATTTCTGCAGCTAAACTCAAAAATACTCCGATTTCACACTGGCTTCATACTAAAAAACGCGAAAATTATGTATCCATCGTACTACAATAGGTAACTAATTTGATACAAACTATTTTTAATTATTAAATAGAAAACTATTTTTATTCTAAACTTAAACAAAAAAGTAGTCAAAATCTATTTATAATTACATAATAATGTATACTCTAGTACATGCTCATAGGCTAGTAGAGTGGATACATCCATGAGCATTTTATTGGTTTCTAAATATGTATTCTTTTTATTATTGTTAGGTACTCGTAACCAATGTTCTTGTAATTGAATGGATTATAAAAAAAAATTTTGAAAAAACCCATTTGTGTGGTAGCCAGTGGTAACTATAACTACTACTCTATCTTTAACTATAACTAAGGTTGGAAAAACCACCCTAAGGCTGGGTAGTGATAATAAAGTATCAGTAATAGTACAGTTAAAATACTCTGATTTTATAAAATTGTTCAAAATCGTGTCGTTAGCGGCATATGATTTCAATGAAGTAACCAAAAGTTTTGAACAATTTTATGAAATCAAAGTATTTTAACTATACTTTTACTTTAATCTTTGTTAAACACAGCCAGAGTCCAGGTTTCTGGTTCGTAAAACATAGCAGATCAAAAATGACATTTTTGTTATTCTCGACCTTATTTTAACATGTATGCATCGATTCCAAAACTTTTGCTATTATTTAAAATATAACTTTCGGTATTGAATTATTGCATGTCCCGTCGGTCGTGAGAAATTAGTTTTGGAGCTGAGAGTTTAGAGATAAAGCAAATAACCACCAAAATCTGTATACGGTAACTTGAATCACGTATTTCTCTTTGAAATCCTGTCGTCTGTTTGCTCAGGTAGATAATCTTATCATGATGTGGGTTGCATGTTAAATTCTCTACAATCCCACTCAGGTGAGGCAGCCACTTCCAATGCACGTGAAAGATACGATTAATGAGACAGGAATTCAAGAATTATATATGCATTTTTATTTCATTAACTTGATAATATGATAATGAACACAATGTCTTGGGTTCGTTCCCCAGTAGAGGAGAAATTTATTTATAAGGACATACCGAATAACCTGAAAGCCAAAGTGTACAATTCTTGCGTTTTGCCAGTGACAACATACAGTCTTGAAACCATGTCACTTACTGCCAGAAGTGTCCACAAAATAAAATGTACTCAACGAGCAAAGTAAAGACAAATTTTGGGCGTATCCTTGAGAGACCGTATAAGAAACGAGGAAATAAGACGCCGGTCAAAGGTCACAGACATTGCAGAAAGAGTGGGAAGGCTAAAATAGCAATGGGCAGGTCATGTGACAAGACAGAGGGATAATAAATGGACCCCCAGAATTCTGAATTGAAGACCCTATCATAATAGAAGAAGTGTAGGGGGACCACAGAGGAGATGGACTTACGATATTGTCGAACTGGTGGGACATGGCTGGGAGCAGAGTTCCCAGGATAGAGAGAAATGGAAAACCCAGGAAAAGGCCTATATCCAGCAGTGCAGTGAAAGGGGCTAAAAATAAGAAGATGAAATCAATTAAAACTTTGACGTCTATATCTTTTATTTTTTAGCGACTAGCTATAAATAATTTATATGTCAAATACACCAGAGTTGTACATAGTACACTACATATTGGATCCTATATCTTAGATTGCATGTCAATCGAGTAAGTTAGTATGTAGGTTGTGACAGTAAGAGTGTATGATTATATATTGATTTTACTTCCGTCAAAGCAATTTTCTTCACCAATTTCCCCCATTCAATTTATTCCACACATGAATTCTTAATAGATACCTTCCCTTTTACTGTTTCTATGTATACTCGCCTACCATCCATCGGTTGAGGAAATTATTAACATCTTGTCGATTTTTTCCTCCCCAAAAACGACTCCGATTTTCGATGTCAGATTTCGACTCTAGCATCCGACATCTACATTTATGTCAGCCAGTGATTATGGATCAAATTGAAATTACAGTGAATCTGGTTCACTTTGGAACCCGATAACATATTGTCTCATTTTTTGTTAAATAAAGATATTTTTTGGATTAAAACTGCAATTAAACGAGTGTTATTTAACCAACGCACCCCAAATAATTGTTAATTAATACAAATATACATTATTTAATAAAGATTTTATTTATTTATTTTAATAAATACTTGGACATAAATGATGACACTCGTAGTCTCACGTAGACACTCGTAGACAATTTTTTTTTTTCGATATAACTTCGAAGTCCTATTTCATTTTTATTATTTATCTATTCAAATCATTTTGAACACATGTGCACGCGGACTTATTGCCGAATGGCAATATCTTCCAACCAACCATTTTCATTTCGTGAAACAAATTGTTTTTATGATACGTACCAACAAATTGTTTTTATGATACGGACGTAAAATAAAATATATAATGAAAATATAAATACATAACAAAAATTATAAAAAACGGAGGGGAAAAGAGAAGGGAGGACAAGGAAAGGATAAGGAGACAAATTTAAGTGTTATGTAAAAGGAAATGATTTTCTCATATCTATCATCAGCCTGTTTATTGATATAAACAGGTTGGTCGGAAGTGATTGTCTTTTGACATTGATAATAAAAAAAAGTTTTAATTTCAGTCCATGAGCAAGGAGTGCAATGCTACAAAAATATTATTTTTATAAATAAAAGATTTCAAAAAACCGACAAAAACAGTAAATTTAAAAAAAGAAATAAATAATTTAAAATAAAGTTAGTAACTTAGTGAATAGTAAACTAAAATAGTAAAAACTGAAAATATCACTATTTAAAATCACTAAAATTGTCATTGCGCACATATTTGTAAATAAATTAAATTTCGGCGCAATCAAATAGATTAAAATTGTATTGTAGTATTTAATCATATTAATAACTGTAACAGTAATTTTTCAATAAAATAAAATAAATCAGAAAAGTAGGTAGATACTGTGTGCAGTGTGTATGTAACTGAATGAAACCCACACATTTATTTCAAAAATTTAAAAATTCAACAATGAACAACTGATAATTTTTCTCCATTATTTTATTGTCCCCTATTTAGTCATAACATGAGGTAGGTAAATATTTAATAACCTTTAAGTGGCATCCGTTGAAGATTAAAGAGACAATGGTTCTGAGTGATTCACTTTACTTCTTAGAGAACACTAACAATAACCATACATATTATTTTAATGATAATATCCGTGCACCCACCTACCTACATTCATCCATTCATTCATACATAATAATCGCATTATTGCATTTCCTGTCTTGTATCATATAATATACCTACTCATACATCGCAGGAGAAAAAAACATGTCATTATCTTCATGTTTTTTTGTCTCTATGGTTTGATTTTTATTTATTTTATTTTATTTATTTTTATTTAGAAAACAAACAGGATACAATGTTATAAGGATAAATACAATATGAAGACTTAACAGTAAGGAAAGTTCATTGTACCCCAATAATATGTTTTCACATAAGATATAGGGTGAACTTGTTTTTGACTTATTTAGTAAGTTTAAAAGTAATTAATATAATACTTGTATGTAGTGTGTATTAAGTAAGTGGATATGTGTTATATTTGATGTATACATATGTATTATATATTATAACAATATTGTGTATATATTTATGCGAGATAGATTGTGAATGAATGTGACTATTTATCGAATTGTTGTAATATGTATGTTCTGAAATCCGCCTGTGATTTATGTACTATATCGAAATGTTTAAAATATGAATTGTAGTTGGAGCAACTTCGTCTAATGTAATTATTTTGTGAGTAGTTAGTGTTACGTCGGTCGACATAGAACAAAAACTGAGATCTGAAATTGCGTGATGGACAGTAAAAATTTAATTTAGAAAGTAAGTAAGGCGAGTCTACACGGTTATGCATAATTTTGTGAAGGTACATAATGTCTATAATTGTTCGTCTGTTTTCAATATTATGGTGTTTTGCAGATTTCCGATAGTTGGAGAAATATAATTTACCACGATAGTCCAAATGTTTCAGGAATTTATTCTGTACTGCTTCTAGTCTATTGATGTATGTTATTAGAAAAGGATTCCATACAACTGATGAAAATTCTAGTACACTCCTGACATATGCATAATACAAAGTTATAAGTGTTTTTTCTAATTTAAAGGGTTTTGAGATTCTCAAAATAAACCCCAGCATTTTATATGCTTTCCCTATTGCCTTATCCATATGTGGTGCAAATGACATCTTTTCATCTAAGGTGATACCAAGATCCTTTGTTTCTTTGACTTTTTGTAGGGGATTATTGTAGGGGATATTTGATGAATGAATTCAATTGTATTTGAACTATTTTTTGTACAAATTAATATCTTAATAGAGACGTAGATAGAATTTTAATGAAGAACGAGGAAATCAAGGCTCACAACCTGTCATCGGCTGGTTTACGTGATCACTTTAAGGGCTTGCGCAACGATCACCAATTGTCCTTTTTCATTGAGTATTTACCCTATCAATCCAATATTTTTTTAATGATTCTCTTTGTGGCTCATTTTTAAATTCGTTACAAATCATTTTTTTCATTCACAATATATTTATTATTGAATTCAGAGTGGCACAAGAGCAACAGTGACATTGGGAACATTCCTGCCTCCAAAGTCCATATCGTGAAGAGTGAAACTCCGGATCTATGATTATGCTTTAATTAAGGACATAATTAAAAAAACCATCACATATCCGACAGTTCAACTGTTTAAAGAACACAATTACATATATATATAAAATTATTTCTATGCATTTTCATAAAGACAAAATAATAATTGTTGCACCGCAACACAATTACGTGACGACGACACACAGACATCTTTTCATGACTCCGAAATCAAATACGACATTCGGACAAAGACATTACTATCTACTATTAAGCTACAAAAATGTTTAATGTGATAAAAAGATAAATAGACGACACACAGCTGATGAAACATTTGAAACTTAAGAAAACAATAGAAACATGGATTAAAAACAAGAGCATAATATACTGCAGAAACATGGATTAAAAACAAGAGCATAATATACTGCAGAAACATGGATTAAAAACAAGAGCATAATATACTGCAGAAACATGGATTAAAAACAAGAACATAATATACTGCAGAAACATGGATTAAAAACAAGAGCATAATATACTGCAGAAACATGGATTAAAAACAAGAGCATAATATACTGCAGAAACATGGATTAAAAACAAGAGCATAATATACTGCGGAAACATGGATTAAAAACAAGAGCATAATATACTGCAGAAACATGGATTAAAAACAAGAGCATAATATACTGCAGAAACATGGATTAAAAACAAGAGCATAATATACTGCGGAAACATGGATTAAAAACAAGAGCATAATATACTGCAGAAACATGGATTAAAAACAAGAGCATAATATACTGCGGAAACATGGATTAAAAACAAGAGCATAATATACTGCAGAAACATGGATTAAAAACAAGAGCATAATATACTGCAGAAACCTGGATTAAAAACAAGAGCCTAATATACTGCGGAAACATGGATTAAAAACAAGAGCATAATATACTGCAGAAACATGGATTAAAAAAAAGAGCATAATATACTGCGGAAACATGGATTAAAAACAAGAGCATAATATACTGCGGAAACATGGATTAAAAATAAGAGCATAATATACTGCGGAAACATGGATTAAAAACAAGAGCATAATATACTGCAGAAACATGGATTAAAAACAAGAGCATAATATACTGCAGAAACATGGATTAAAAACAAGAGCATAATATACTGCAGAAACATGGATTAAAAACAAGAGCATAATATACTGCGGAAACATGGATTAAAAACAAGAGCATAATATACTGCAGAAACATGGATTAAAAACAAGAGCATAATATACTGCAGAAACATGGAATAAAAACAAGAGCATAATATACTGCAGAAACATGGAATAAAAACAAGAGCATAATATACTGCAGAAACATGGATTAAAAACAAGAGCATAATATACTGCAGAAACATGGATTAAAAACAAGAACATAATATACTGCGGAAACATGGATTAAAAACAAGAGCATAATATACTGCAGAAACATGGATTAAAAACAAGAGCATAATATACTGCAGAAACATGGAATAAAAACAAGAGCATAATATACTGCAGAAACATGGAATAAAAACAAGAGCATAATATACTGCAGAAACATGGATTAAAAACAAGAGCATAATATACTGCGGAAACATGATAAAGCAACAATAGCATATTTTTTTTCTTTTATATTAGATATAATATTAAATATTAAATTTTAACATATAATGCAAGCAATTTTCTACCTCCTCGGTTCAGGCTCAGCCTGGTGAGGTGGATTGTACCAAAAAAATATACAATATTTTTAAAGTTTTTGATTTTTTTAATCTTATATTTATTGTTTGTATTATGTATTTTGGTTTTCCATAGTAAAACATAAATGAGAATTTGAAAATATGCTTCAAAGCTGCGAAGTCATGTCTCTCTACTATTCCATTTCTGCGGAGATTAAAAAAAACATAAATACCTACATGAAATGAAATATTGTGCAAATACTTGAAGTAGGTCAAGCACGTTAGTAGTTGAAGTTTGGAAGAGATCTGAACTTCAGAAACTGAGAAGCGAATATCATTTAAATATTATTTTTCAGGGAGACTGCATCTCTTCAAAAGAATTCTCAAGAGCATGTCATATCAGATAATTTTCTGAATGTTAAGTTAAATTTTATTTTATAGGGTTTTGTTTCTAGAGCTACATTCAATAGTCATTATATCAAAAATATTGATTGAACACTCACTCAATAATATGTTGGCACATTTCAAAGATTGCCTATCTCCGCCGGAAATCAAACCCGGAACCATTGACTCAAAATTCAGATAATATGCTAGCTGAGCTTTAGACATATTTGAGAGGAAAGTTCTCCACCGCATATGCGGTCCAGTAAAAGATGGGGAAGAGTGGCGTATAAGGCGAAACGAAGAACTGTACAGAATATATGAATCACCCAGTATATCAACACAAATAAGACTATCGAGATTGAGATGGGCTGGACATGTTCAGAGAATGCCAAATATGAGAATTATGACTGGTCATCCAGGAAGAAGAAGGAAAATAGGAAGACCCAGGTTGCGATGGGAGGACGAGGTGAGGAGGGATGCAGTACAGCTCTTAAGCGTTACAAACTGGAGGACGGCAGCTGAGGACAGACGGGGTTGGAGTCAAAAGTTGAAGGAGTTGCAAAAGTTGTAGCGCCATCAAAGAGGAAAAAGAGCTTCATCCGTTATTATCGCAACTCCTTTTCCTCCAACATCGTTCTGTCACGCAAAGAGTTTATTGTTATCCGTCGATATAAAGCGGTTGCTCCAAAAATGGTCATATCAAATTATCAATTATGTGTGAATGAGAATAATAAGTAAAAGTTATACATAAAATAATTGATCAATGAAATTTAACGCTGGTGACATATGCTCTGTATCTCCTATGGACTTCCAGGCTTACCATCACAACAATAAATTCAGTCTTATTTGTAAATTGACGGTTTCCCAATCACACAATGCTGCCAACATTCTCCACCGGTCTTGGAGCTACGTTTGTCTATTTGGAGACAGGTTTAATTTGGTTAAGTTAGGTCCGATGGAGGGAATTACGGTCAGGTTGGTTAAGGTCAGGTGAAATTAGGTTATATTTGATTCGGTCAAATTGGACACTATACAATTTGTGTAACTTTGGATTGATTTCATTCTGAGGATTTAAGTCAAATATATTTGATTTTATCACTGAACACTGGTTTCAAGACCATTCTGCGACAATTTTTCAAAGAAACGGAACTGGGGAAAAATATTTCAAGATTTTTTAACTGATGATGATATTTAAAACATGACCATTAAAGAGTATTATTCTTCGGCCTGTTGCTGTCCACTCCTGAACGAAGTCCCCCCCCCCCCCACCCCCGCCCATGCCAACCGATCTTGACCATATTAAACTAGCATATTTCTTCGTGTCGTCTTCCATAATTTGGGGTTCCTTACATCATTCGTAGAATATCAGAACAGCCCCCCTAGACAACATGCCATTAAAGCTAAGCGTTATATCGCTAAGCGATAGAAATGTATGAAATTTGTGGCTGTCACGTGTTGTCATAGCGACCAATTTCATACATTTACTATCGCTTAGCGATATAACGCTTAGCTTAAATGACACGTTGTCTAGGCCCCCAGGACTTGATCATGCGTCAGTCTGGCCCAACGCTATTATAGTGTTGCAATTCTTTCAATAATACCCAACACTCCTGCTCCAACTGTAATCAATTGTATTATTCATTGGACTACCTACAACACTTAGACTAAATACATAGTTTCTTGAAAACATTTAAACGATATATCAAAATATGTATAAAACAAAAGGTAGAGATTACATAAAAAATTAATTTACCTCCCGATATTCACATAACTACCAATCAAGAATGAAAACAAAAAAAAACATAATATACTGTCTCAGAACAAGTTTTAACATAGTGAGGCAATTTATGACAATTGTGTAATATCTGTTATAAAGATTAATAAATATACCTTTATCTAATCAAAACTATAGTTATGAATTAAGATTAACTAAACAGATTGCAATAAATAATGGATACAATAGTACCTACACTTATTGACAATATATTAAACAAAAAAAATATAAAAAAATATTATAGGACATATTTATACCTGGAAATAAATGAAAACAACTAAAAACGGAGAAAAATACTATTTTACAATAATAAAATAGCCAATACAGTACCTAAAAATATACCGATCACAATCAACTGAAATTTTTGTTATATTCAATTAACTACCTACAAAGCTTAGACAAAATACATATTTACTCTAAAACATTTAAACGAGAAATCAATATTTGGATTAAAAATACATAAAAGGGCAGAGATTACATAAAAAATAAATTTACCTCCTGATATTCACATAACTAGGTACCAATCAAAAATCCAAACTAAGATGACATAATACATACATATATACTGTCTCAGAACAAGTTTTAACATTATAGTGAGGCTTTTTATGACAATAGTATAATATCTGGGATAAAGTAATGTAATTTAAATATAATATAATGTGATGGAAGTTTTTTTGCATTAAACCAATGCTAGGTATATTATGGATGAATTTGCATTGATTAAATAAATATAACTTCCAAATTTACAGCTCTCGCAACGAAAACTCACTGTAAAAAAAACAATCTAAATTGGCGAATGTTACAATTGCGTAAAGTGGTCACATAAGCCAGCCGATGACAGGTCATATGCCCTGTATGAATGTCTCTATAGAGATCATACGACGATCGCTTGTATGGAAACCTTCCTTTGGAATGAAAGTAATAATTCGATCATGCGCTGTTTAAAATAAGATCTGTTCTATTCAGAATATGACTAAATAATTCATTAAGTTTTGTGTGCAATGAGATAGGTCTACACTATACACAGATAGGAAATCTTAAAACAGTCCAAGTTTTGGCTCACATCCTTGATCAAGGGGATGGAGGATCCTTTGGGATATGTTGTCAGTATCTAGTATCGCCGTACAGTTTGGCCAAGAAAACTTTACTTACATACCTACTCCCAAAACGCCTGCAGACATAAGCAATTTAGACTGGATTGTTACTTGTACTTACACATCTTTGCTCCTCTGCCATAATATATTTTTTTTATTTTCAAAAGTATTCTGGACCAAGTTTCGGACTCGGAACACGATATCCTTTTCAAGATTTTCTCTTAAGAAAATAATATCAACTTGGAAACATATTCTTCAATTTATAAATTCCTTTCTTTTTTTATATTTATTTCTTTAAATTTTTATCATCAATATGTGTTTTTATGTATGTATGTAAAAGGCAATTTATGCTGTTTATAAATAAATAAATAAATAAATAAACCATTCAATTATGCACAAGAACATAAGGTATGAGTAACAATAATAAAAAGAATAAATATATAAAAACCAATAAAATGCTAATAAGAGTTATTGGAGTCACATCTAAAGATATTATAGAACACCATATGATAGTTATATCCATGATATGGGTAAACATGGATTTTTTTCATTCCGCCGATTGACCAGACTTACGCTCCCAGTTTTATGTGTGCTATGCGTTTGTTTTGATGTTTATTGAAGTAATGGTTAAATAGTTATTAGTGCAAAGTCTCTAGATTTTGTGCCTACCTAATGTATGTTGAGCAGAAACTATCTCTGCCCAGATCAAAGTGTATTGTCATTGTAAAGTAGTAAACTGCTAACCCTTTACCAAAGAATGCTTAACAATGCCACTGAACTCTGGTTATCTACCCCAGGACAAAGACATTCAAAATCACTCATTTCAGGATTCTCTTCAACACACTCTAAGCGGATGAACAGGAACAACCTTAGGATTCTTACTGGAATCTTAACTGGTCACTGTAGACTCAATAAACATCTATGCACGATGAATTTATCGGAAATGTACCTATGTAGGTTATGCATGGATGAACATGAAATACCGATGCATCTACTTACAGAATGTGGCCCACTAATGCAAACAAGAGTAAAGAAAATAGGTTTGCATATTGCTGATCAAAAGCAAATCAGAGACACCTATCAACAAAGGATTTTACAGTTCTTCCAGGAGATAGGACTATGGAATGACATCAAGGAGACAAATTATCACAATGGACTACTATTGAGTCGACGTGAGAAGGTCTCTAGATGGGTTTATAAAAATAAAAAAAAACTTCTAACCCTAGAACAGGGTTTCCTATTTGGGCAGCAGTTAGTAGTCTACTGGTTTGTGTCATTGTAAAATATGGTGTGATTAAAAAAATAAAATAAATTAAAATTATTCACGCTTGCAAACGGTGCAGTGTGACTAAACGCTCAGATACCTCTTCATTCCCCTTACCTCCTGTTCAATACCTCCCTGTAGTCTGCATTCCATTCTCATGATGATGGGATCCTCTAGGTATATAAGTACCCTCTACATTCTGGTTGTCGTTGTTTTATTTCTTCATCCGGGACACGAACCCAGGGCACAGGAAACCGATACATGAATACGTTTAACTTAACAGCCCACAATGATAGTTATTTATTTTTTTATGGAATGACTTACTTTATGGCGTCCTGTCGTGCCTTTAAATATTGCTTGTTATAATTATTAAATAATATAGTTCAGTCATTTACTCATACCATCATGACATTATTTTATTTATTTATCAATAATTGTGTATTCATAACATTAAAGAACCTATGTCTAGAGCGTTATAAATAAATCATTAAAACAATATGTGCGCAACGCCAAGAAATCTACAAACTTTGTGACAGATGCACTGAACAAATCGATTTCGGTGTTATTTATTATATTTAAATCAGATGACGCTCGTCCTACTGGTGAGTTCATGTAAAGATTTGTACGACTGTGACGATCATATACCTAAGAGACGATGCCTGCGTGCTCGACTATGAAGTTCTGGTACAAAAAAGTTCATTTTAGAAAGTATGTCGCTATTGTTTGTATATCCGTTATCCCACAACGTGGGGTAACTAGCGATAGGTATGCGGGTGTGCGTTAATTTACTAAAGGAACACCCACCAATCTCGTCACACTTAAAAGATAACATTCATATGTTTATCATAATTGATTATTTTTATAATGGTAGACATTTAGTTACGACAGTATAAAAATAACTGATTTTTTATGCTTTGTAATAAAAAGTTTTATTTTAATCTATTTCGATTATGTTTCTAATTAAGTGGGATCCTTACTGGTTTAATATGATAAAATAAATATGTCAAACACCCTAAATGGATATTCCTTTTTAAATTGAAAACGAATTAACTAGTAATTTACAAGAAAATCATTTCCAAATAAAATAAAATATTTTAAAATTTCGATTCCAGCTTTTTCAATATTTTTCAAACAACAAACGATCAAGCTGCAAATGGTATTTACGTACAAGTTTAGTATTACCTTTTGAAGAGTCTATACTAAATATCAACCCAATTTGCCATATTATTATGTAAATAGCAAAACGATTAAAGCGTTGAACTACGAATCTTGTGGACGATGATTCCAATCTTGTCACAGCGGATCTCGTTAATATGTTTGTGGAATAGGTACAAGTATAACACAAGAATGTGGTTTCCATATGTGTTTTCAAAAAATACTTGAAATTAAAAATACATATCCCTCTCTTTCCAATGGCGTTAGTGCCCAGCTACAGCAATCGACCTTTGGCCTCCTGCGACTCTCGCATCCAACTTATCCTGACTTTTGCAGACGTCTTCCAACTAGCCACCCGAAGAAGCTGCGTAACATCCCTTTTCACCTCGTCCTCACATGTCAACGAAGTGTTCCAAATCGTTTCCTTCCACCTGGCATTATTCTTTTAGGAGCACGTAAATCAGGAATTAAAATATATAGAAATTTCAAAATTACTGTATTGATAAGGAAAAAAAATATATTTATAATTTCATAAATTTTTTAAATTATAATTATTTTGAATTTTTTTTAATTACATATACAATATACAAAAACATTGGATTTTGTTCCCTATCGGGAGTCAAATGATATTTTTACTGACAAACTTTTAATATCTCAATAGCGACGAAGTTGAGATATTATAGAAGAACCAGAAACTCGATCCACTTACGACCTGTCATCGGCTGGATCACTTTATGCGCTTGCTCAAATTTCACCAATTATAAGGACTTTTATAAGGACTGATGCTTTCATTGTTAACAATTAAACCAATTTCTCAATAGATGGCGATACAAAACGGTTTGTTCGTTACTTCGTAGATGGCAATAGTGATAATGCAGTATTTTCAAATGAATTATTGTTACCTATTCACAAATACCTTATAATAATGTATATAAGGTCTTTGCCTATTCATTATTATTCAAATATATAGAACTTTCAAAAATTACATTGAGAAGGAAACTCAAGGCATAATATTGGTGTCACATAAAGTGATCACGTAAACAAGCCGATGACAGGTCGTAAGCCCTGTAGGTGCCTTGAGTTCCTGGTTCTTCTATAATATTCCAACTTCGTCTCTATTGAGATATTAAAAATTTCTCTAAAAAATATCAAAAGCTATCATCATATTACATATGGCTGTTTTATATTAGGTATAATATGGTGATTTTTAGTCATTCTTAAATACGTATATACTTAGGTATTACTTTATTAAAAATAATAAATTATAGTATATAAGAATAGTACCTACCTAATAAGTTTTTATTGAAGTAGGTACGTGAGCAGGGGGAGTGTAATATTACACAAACCGAATATTTTTATTATTGCATATGCGCAAACATTGGATTTTTTTTCCCTGTCGGGAGTCAAAGATATTTTTTTTTTAATAATTAATAAAAATAATAAAAATATTCGATTACTTACACATTGGTACAAGTAGGTGAATAAGACAAAAATGACCTTATAAGTCTGGCGCAATTCAGAGGTGACTTCTATGCGAAAAATGCATTGTCACCTCAGATATAAGAATTGTAGCTTTCATTATTTACAAAAAACCAATTCTCTCAATAGATGGCGTTCCAACAAAATAAATAAAAAATAATAAGATTGTTGTTCATAATTTCACCCATAGATGGCTGTAGTAAAAATTCCTTATTTTCAAGCGAAAAGAATTTCAGTATTACAATATATAGAACTTTCAAAATTGAATTGATAGGGATCTCATTGAAAAGGCATAATTGGTGAACGTTGCGCAAGCGCATAAAGTGATCACGTAAACCAGCCGATGACAGGTCGTAAGCCCTGTAGGTGCCTTGATTTCCCGGTTCTCCTACAATAAATATTCCAACTTCGTCTCTATTGAGATAATTAAAAATCTGTTAAAAAATTACACAAACCATTTTTACTCTCCACACTATGGAATAGGGGAGAGTCATGATTTCGCAAAATTTAAGCGTATTTTTTTTACATCAATTTCTCAATGGGTATCATGTAGAGAATGCACACTATGAGTTTCGTCGTGATGTGTTTGTGTGTATGGCGTATACGCTGTACGCCGTACGCCGTACGCCGTAGCATTTATCTTTTTTGTGTCCTCTCTACAGCCCAAACTATAAGTCTGATCGACTTCATATTAACATCATATGTGTAAAGTGCAAAGACCTAGAGCTGATTAGTTTTCCATAGACAACTTTTGATTTCTTCTCTATGAATTCATCATTTACGTTGTTTTTTTTTTGTGTCCTCTCTGCAGCCCAAACTATAAGTCCGATTGACTTCATATTGATATCACATGTGTTAAGTCCATAAACTTAGAGCTGATTAGTTTTCCATAGACAACGGTTCATTTTTTCCCAATGTTTCTTTATGATTTCATCTATTAAAACTGAAAAAATGCTCTCACGACCTGGAAATTAGAGATATTTTAATTTGGTTTCAACTATTTATACAACACCAAGAATCTTCATAAAATTGTATTCAAAGTTGGTCAATGTTAAAAGAAAAATATTCAACGGTTTCAAAAATTATATTTTATTTAATGGATATTTGTATGAAACTTAGATGTAACAAGAGAATTTTTTTATATTTGGCAATGTTCAGTTCATTGATTTCATATTGATATAAGAATATTAATAGCTTGAACTTAGAACTGATTAGCTTTTCATAGATATCATAAAATTTCTTCATATGATATCACGTGTCAACATTGTCAAAATGCTCTAACGCTCTTTGAAACAAAATTTATCTGCTTTTTTTAAAATATTTCATACAACATAAGCAGTCTTCACTATACTGCATTAATAGTTTGTCTATCTTAACATAAAAATATACTATCGGAAGAAAATTTATATTCCTGTTAGTAACATTTAGTATGAATAAAAATGTAATTAGATAAATTTCTATTTATGGAAACGTTCAGTAATTTGATTTCATGTTATAATGTAAAGAGCTTGAACATAGAACTGATTAGCTTTCCATAAATAACAAAAAAAATCTTCATATGATATCACCTGTCAAAATTTGGAAAATGCTCTCGCGTTCTTTAGAACAAAATTTATCTGCTTTTTTTAAAATATTTCATACAACATAAGCATTCTTCCCTATACTCCATTAATAGTTTGTCTATCTTAACATAAAAATATACTATCGGAAGAAAATTTATATTCCTGATAGTAACATTTAGTATGAATAAAAATGTAATTAGATAAATTTCTATGTATGGAAAAGTTCAGTAATTTGATTTCATGTTATAATGTAAAGAGCTTGAACATAGAACTGATTAGCTTTCCATAAATAACAAAAAAATCTTCATATGATATCACCTGTCAAAATTTGGAAAATGCTCTCGCGTTCTTTAGAACAAAATTTATCTGCTTTTTTTAAAATATTTCATACAACATAAGCATTCTTCACTATACTGCATTAATAGTTTGTTTATCTTAACATAAAAATATACTATCGGAAGAAAATTTATATTCCTGATAGTAACATTTAGTATGAATAAAAATGTAATTAGATAAATTTCTATGTATGGAAACGTTCAGTAATTTGATTTCATGTTATAATGTAAAGAACTTGAACATAGAACTGATTAGCTTTCCATAAATCAAAAAAAATCTTCATATAATATCACGTGTCAAAATTTTGAAAATGCCTTCGCGTTCTTTAAAACAAAATTTATCTGCTTTTTTTAAAATATTTCATACAACATAAGCATTCTTCACTATACTGCATTAATAGTTTGTTTATCTTAACATAAAAATATACTATCGGAAGAAAATTTATATTCCTGATAGTAACATTTAGTATGAATAAAAATGTAATTAGATAAATTTCTATGTATGGAAAAGTTCAGTAATTTGATTTCATGTTATAATGTAAAGAGCTTGAACATAGAACTGATTAGCTTTCCATAAATAACAAAAAAAATCTTCATATGATATCACCTGTCAAAATTTGGAAAATGCTCTCGCGTTCTTTAGAACAAAATTTATCTGCTTTTTTTAAAATATTTCATACAACATAAGCATTCTTCACTATACTGCATTAATAGTTTGTTTATCTTAACATAAAAATATACTATCGGAAGAAAATTTACATTCCTGATAGTAACATTTAGTATGAATAAAAATGTAATTAGATAAATTTCTATGTATGGAAAAGTTCAGTAATTTGATTTCATGTAAATTTCATGTAAAGAGCTTGAACATAGAACTGATTAGCTTTCCATAAATAACAAAAAAAATCTTCATATGATATCACCTGTCAAAATTTGGAAAATGCTCTCGCGTTCTTTAGAACAAAATTTATCTGCTTTTTTTAAAATATTTCATACAACATAAGCATTCTTCACTATACTGCATTAATAGTTTGTTTATCTTAACATAAAAATATACTATCGGAAGAAAATTTACATTCCTGATAGTAACATTTAGTATGAATAAAAATGTAATTAGATAAATTTCTATGTATGGAAAAGTTCAGTAATTTGATTTCATGTAAATTTCATGTAAAGAGCTTGAACATAGAACTGATTAGCTTTCCATAAATAACAAAAAAAATCTTCATATGATATCACCTGTCAAAATTTGGAAAATGCTCTCGCGTTCTTTAGAACAAAATTTATCTGCTTTTTTAAAAATATTTCATACAACATAAGCATTCTTCACTATACTGCATTAATAGTTTGTTTATCTTAACATAAAAATATACTATCGGAAGAAAATTTACATTCCTGATAGTAACATTTAGTATGAATAAAAATGTAATTAGATAAATTTCTATGTATGGAAAAGTTCAGTAATTTGATTTCATGTTATAATGTAAAGAGCTTGAACATAGAACTGATTAGCTTTCCATAAATAACAAAAAAAATCTTCATATGATATCACCTGTCAAAATTTGGAAAATGCTCTCGCGTTCTTTAGAACAAAATTTATCTGCTTTTTTTAAAATATTTCATACAACATAAGCATTCTTCCCTATACTGCATTAATAGTTTGTCTATCTTAACATAAAAATATACTATCGGAAGAAAATTTATATTCCTGATAGTAACATTTAGTATGAATAAAAATGTAATTAGATAAATTTCTATGTATGGAAAAGTTCAGTAATTTGATATCATGTTATAATGTAAAGAGCTTGAACATAGAACTGATTAGCTTTCCATAAATAACAAAAAAAATCTTCATATGATATCACCTGTCAAAATTTGGAAAATGCTCTCGCGTTCTTTAGAACAAAATTTATCTGCTTTTTTTAAAATATTTCATACAACATAAGCATTCTTCACTATACTGCATTAATAGTTTGTTTATCTTAACATAAAAATATACTATCGGAAGAAAATTTACATTCTTGATAGTAACATTTAGTATGAATAAAAATGTAATTAGATAAATTTCTATGTATGGAAAAGTTCAGTAATTTGATTTCATGTTATAATGTAAAAAGCTTGAACATAGAACTGATTAGCTTTCCATAAACAACAAAAAAAATCTTCATATGATATCACCTGTCAAAATTTGGAAAATGCTCTCGCGTTCTTTAGAACAAAATTTATCTGCTTTTTTTAAAATATTTCATACAACATAAGCATTCTTCACTATACTGCATTAATAGTTTGTTTATCTTAACATAAAAATATACTATCGGAAGAAAATTTACATTCCTGATAGTAACATTTAGTATGAATAAAAATGTAATTAGATAAATTTCTATGTATGGAAAAGTTCAGTAATTTGATTTCATGTTATAATGTAAAGAGCTTGAACAAAGAACTGATTAGCTTTCCATAAATAACAAAAAAAATCTTCATATGATATCACCTGTCAAAATTTGGAAAATGCTCTCGCATTCTTAAGAACAAAATTTATCTGCTTTTTTTAAAATATTTCATACAACATAAGCATTCTTCCCTATACTGCATTAATAGTTTGTCTATCTTAACATAAAAATATACTATCGGAAGAAAATTTATATTCCTGATAGTAACATTTAGTATGAATAAAAATGTAATTAGATAAATTTCTATGTATGGAAACGTTCAGTAATTTGATTTCATGTTATAATGTAAAGAGCTTGAACATAGAACTGATTAGCTTTCCATAAATAACAAAAAAAATCTTCATATGATATCACCTGTCAAAATTTGGAAAATGCTCTCGCGTTCTTTAGAACAAAATTTATCTGCTTTTTTTAAAATATTTCATACAACATAAGCATTCTTCCCTATACTGCATTAATAGTTTGTCTATCTTAACATAAAAATATACTAACGGAAGAAAATTTATATTCCTGATAGTAACATTTAGTATGGATAAAAATGTAATTAGATAAATTTCTATGTATGGAAACGTTCAGTTATTTGATTTCATGTTATAATGTAAAGAGCTTGAACATAGAACTGATTAGCTTTCCATAAATAACAAAAAAAATCTTCATATGATATCTACTGTCAAAATTTGGAAAATGCTCTCGCGTTCTTTAGAACAAAATTTATCTGCTTTTTTTAAAATATTTCATACAACATAAGAATTCTTCCCTATACTGCATTAATAGTTTGTCTATCTTAACATAAAAATATACTATCGGAAGAAAATTTATATTCCTGATAGTAACATTTAGTATGAATAAAAATGTAATTAGATAAATTTCTATGTATGGAAACGTTCAGTAATTTGATTTCATGTTATAATGTAAAGAGCTTGAACATAGAATTGATTAGCTTTCCATAAATAACAAAAAAATCTTCATATGATATCACGTGTCAAAATTTTGAAAATGCTCTCGCGTTCTTTAAATCAAAATTTATCTGCTTTTTTAAAAATATTTCATACAACATAAGCATTCTTCACTATACTGCATTAATAGTTTGTCTATCTTAACATAAAAATATACTATCGGAAGAAAATTTATATTCCTGATAGTAACATTTAGTATGAATAAAAATGTAATTAGATAAATTTCTATGTATGGAAACGTTCAGTAATTTGATTTCATGTTAAAATGTAATGAGCTTGAACATAGAACTGATTAGCTTTCCATAAATAACAAAAAAATCTTCATATGATATCACGTGTCAAAATTTTGAAAATGCTCTCACGTTCTTTAAATCAAAATTTATCTGCTTTTTTTTAAATATTTCATACAACATAAGCATTCTTCACTATACTGCATTAATAGTTTGTTTATCTTAACATAAAAATATACTAACGGAAGAAAATTTATATTCCTGGTAGTAACATTTAGTATGAATAAAAATGTAATTAGATAAATTTCTATGTATGGAAAAGTTCAGTAATTTGATTTCATGTTATAATGTAAAGAGCTTGAACATAGAACTGATTAGCTTTCCATAAATAACAAAAAAATTCTTCATATGATATCACCTGTCAAAATTTGGAAAATGCTCTCGCGTTCTTTAGAACAAAATTTATCTGCTTTTTTAAAAATATTTCATACAACATAAGCATTCTTCCCTATACTGCATTAATAGTTTGTCTATCTCAACATAAAAATATACTATCGGAAGAAAATTTATATTCCTGATAGTAACATTGAGTATGAATAAAAATGTAATTAGATAAATTTCTATGTATGGAAACGTTCAGTAATTTGATTTCATGTAATAATGTAAAGAGCTTGAACATAGAACTGATTAGCTTTCCATAAATAACAAAAAAATCTTCATATGATATCACGTGTCAAAATTTTGAAAATGCTCTCGCGTTCTTTGAAGCAAAATTTATCTGCTTTTTTTAAAAATATTTCATACAACATAAGCATTCTTCACTATACTGCATTAATAGTTTGTCTATCTTAACATAAAAATATACTATCGGAAGAAAATTTATATTCCTGATAGTAACATTTAGTATGAATAAAAATGTAATTAGATAAATTTCTATGTATGGAAACGTTCAGTAATTTGATTTCATGTTATAATGTAAAGAGCTTGAACATAGAACTGATTAGCTTTCCATAAATAACAAAAAAATCTTCATATGATATCACGTGTCAAAATTTTGAAAATGCTCTCGCGTTCTTTAAATCAAAATTTATCTGCTTTTTTTAAAATATTTCATACAACATAAGCATTCTTCCCTATACTGCATTAATAGTTTGTCTATCTTAACATAAAAATATACTATCGGAAGAAAATTTATATTCCTGATAGTAACATTTAGTATGAATAAAAATGTAATTAGATAAATTTCTATGTATGGAAACGTTCAGTAATTTGATTTCATGTTATAATGTAAAGAGCTTGAACATAGAACTGATTAGCTTTCCATAAATAACAAAAAAATCTTCATATGATATCACGTGTCAAAATTTTGAAAATGCTCTCGCGTTCTTTAAATCAAAATTTATCTGCTTTTTTAAAAATATTTCATACAACATAAGCATTCTTCCCTATACTGCATTAATAGTTTGTCTATCTTAACATAAAAATATACTATCGGAAGAAAATTTACATTCCTGATAGTAACATTTAGTATGAATAAAAATGTAATTAGATAAATTTCTATGTATGGAAAAGTTCAGTAATTTGATTTCATGTTATAATGTAAAGAGCTTGAACATAGAACTGATTAGCTTTCCATAAATAACAAAAAAAATCTTCATATGATATCACCTGTCAAAATTTGGAAAATGCTCTCGCGTTCTTTAGAACAAAATTAATCTGCTTTTTTTAAAATATTTCATACAACATAAGCATTCTTCCCTATACTGCATTAATAGTTTGTCTATCTTAACATAAAAATATACTATCGGAAGAAAATTTATATTCCTGATAGTAACATTTAGTATGAATAAAAATGTAATTAGATAAATTTCTATGTATGGAAACGTTCAGTAATTTGATTTCATGTTATAATGTAAAGAGCTTGAACATAGAACTGATTAGCTTTCCATTAATAATAAAAAAAATCTTCATATGATATCACCTGTCAAAATTTGGAAAATGCTCTCGCGTTCTTTAGAACAAAATTTATCTGCTTTTTTTAAAATATTTCATACAACATAAGCATTCTTCCCTATACTGCATTAATAGTTTGTCTATCTTAACATAAAAATATACTATCGGAAGAAAATTTATATTCCTGATAGTAACATTTAGTATGAATAAAAATGTAATTAGATAAATTTCTATGTATGGAAACGTTCAGTAATTTGATTTCATGTTATAATGTAAAGAGCTTGAACATAGAACTGATTAGCTTTCCATAAATAACAAAAAAATCTTCATATGATATCACGTGTCAAAATTTTGAAAATGCTCTCGCGTTCTTTAAATCAAAATTTATCTGCTTTTTTAAAAATATTTCATACAACATAAGCATTCTTCACTATACTGCATTAATAGTTTGTCTATCTTAACATAAAAATATACTATCGGAAGAAAATTTATATTCCTGATAGTAACATTTAGTATGAATAAAAATGTAATTAGATAAATTTCTATGTATGGAAACGTTCAGTAATTTGATTTCATGTTATAATGTAAAGAGCTTGAACATAGAACTGATTAGCTTTCCATAAATAACAAAAAAATCTTCATATGATATCACGTGTCAAAATTTTGAAAATGCTCTCACGTTCTTTAAATCAAAATTTATCTGCTTTTTTTAAAATATTTCATACAACATAAGCATTCTTCACTATACTGCATTAATAGTTTGTTTATCTTAACATAAAAATATACTATCGGAAGAAAATTTATATTCCTGGTAGTAACATTTAGTATGAATAAAAATGTAATTAGATAAATTTCTATGTATGGAAAAGTTCAGTAATTTGATTTCATGTTATAATGTAAAGAGCTTGAACATAGAACTGATTAGCTTTCCATAAATAACAAAAAAATTCTTCATATGATATCACCTGTCAAAATTTGGAAAATGCTCTCGCGTTCTTTAGAACAAAATTTATCTGCTTTTTTTAAAATATTTCATACAACATAAGCATTCTTCCCTATACTGCATTAATAGTTTGTCTATCTCAACATAAAAATATACTATCGGAAGAAAATTTATATTCCTGATAGTAACATTTAGTATGAATAAAAATGTAATTAGATAAATTTCTATGTATGGAAACGTTCAGTTATTTGATTTCATGTTATAATGTAAAGAGCTTGAACATAGAACTGATTAGCTTTCCATAAATAACAAAAAAATCTTCATATGATATCACGTGTCAAAATTTTGAAAATGCTCTCGCGTTCTTTAAATCAAAATTTATCTGCTTTTTTAAAAATATTTCATACAACATAAGCATTCTTCCCTATACTGCATTAATAGTTTGTCTATCTTAACATAAAAATATACTAACGGAAGAAAATTTATATTCCTGATAGTAAAATTTAGTATGAATAAAAATGTAATTAGATAAATTTCTATGTATGGAAACGTTCAGTTATTTGATTACATGTTATAATGTAAAGAGCTTGAACATAGAACTGATTAGCTTTCCATAAATAACAAAAAAAATCTTCATATGATATCACCTGTCAAAATTTGGAAAATGCTCTCGCGTTCTTTAGAACAAAATTTATCTGCTTTTTTTAAAATATTTCATACAACATAAGCATTCTTCACTATACTGCATTAATAGTTTGTCTATCTTAACATAAAAATATACTATCGGAAGAAAATTTATATTCCTGATAGTAACATTTAGTATGAATAAAAATGTAATTAGATAAATTTCTATGTATGGAAAAGTTCAGTAATTTGATTTCATGTTATAATGTAAAGAGCTTGAACATAGAACTGATTAGCTTTCCATAAATAACAAAAAAATCTTCATATGATATCACGTGTCAAAATTTTGAAAATGCTCTCGCGTTCTTTAAATCAAAATTTATCTGCTTTTTTTAAAATATTTCATACAACATAAGCATTCTTCACTATACGGCATTAATAGTTTGTCTATCTTAACATGAAAATATACTATCGTTAGAAAATTTATATTCCTGGTAGTAAAATTTAGAATGAATAAAATATTTCATTTTCAATATTTGTGGTGTGGAGAGTTTAGTGTTGGCCACAACCCACTCGTTTTTAAATGTGTACATTTACCGTAAAAGTCATAATACGTGTGTGATTAAATATTTGTTCATGTATTTTTCTAATTTTGTGTGCAGCCATAATTGGACGTCCAGCATTCATAATTATAAACAAAATTGTTTTCTTTTTATGAAAATTGTAAGATGGATGTCTGTCTATGTACCCTTTTATAAATTAATAAATACAAATAAGTATTTTTTTCTAAAACTTAAATGTTTAGAAATAAACCGCTCAAGTAAGAATGTACCTACCTTATTATTAGAACTTCGTGACTGAAAGATGTACATATTTTAAAAATACTCTAGATAATAACAAAGTTAAAAATTACTCGACTCATTTTAAAAAATTGTATTATATAATTCTTATGAATGAAGTGGTAGATGAGATGAGACTAACACGGATATTAGACAAGAAATCAATTTTGTAATTACATATCCTACCCTCGTCCGTGTACCTATCTAACATAATCATATCTTCGTGATGTACCGTTCTTAGATGGTAGGTACTTATAATTCCAATTTAGAATAATTATAAACTAGTTATAGATGGGCAAAGCGTTTTAAACCTGTATAGCTCAACATATGACAAAAATTGTCATAACTTTTGTCGGTTGTAAATTTCAAAGATGGCATTAATTGAAAATTGCCGGTTTCCTTGGTACGATTAGTTAGACTCCAGAGCCAAAAGGGTTATTTATTGACAAACTGTATATTCCAATAGAGTTGAAATATATTATATTTATACGAGAATCAGGACTGACGACCTGTCAATATATGTCTTCCTAAATAGACCACTTTGTTATTTTGATTAATACAATATATTATGTAATCGAATATTTTTATTATTGCATATGCGCAAACATTGGATTTTTTTCCCTGTCGGGAGTCAAAGATATTTTTTAACAGATTTTTAATTATCTCAATAGAGACGAAGTTGGAATATTTATTGTAGGAGAACCGGGAAATCAAGGCACCTACAGGGCTTACGACCTGTCATCGGCTGGTTTACGTGATCACTTTATGCGCTTGCGCAACGTTCACCAATTATGCCTTTTAATGAGATCCCCATCAATTCAATTTTTGAAAGTTCTATATATTGTAATACTGAAATTCTTTTCGCTTGAAAATAAGGAATTTTTACTACAGCCATCTATGGGTGAAATTATGAACAACAATCTTATTATTTTTATTTATTTTATTGGAACGCCATCTATTGAGAGAATTGGTTTTTTGTAAATAATGAAAGCTACAATTCTTATATCTGAGGTGACAATGCATTTTTCGCATAGAAGTCACCCCTGAATTGCGCCAGACTTATAAGGTCATTTTTGTCTTATTTACCTACTTGTACCAATGTGTAAGTAATCGAATATTTTTATTATTGCATATGCGCAAACATTGGATTTTTTTCCCTGTCGGGAGTCAAAGATATTTTTTAACAGATTTTTAATTATCTCAATAGAGACGAAGTTGGAATATTTATTGTAGGAGAACCGGGAAATCAAGGCACCTACAGGGCTTACGACCTGTCATCGGCTGGTTTACGTGATCACTTTATGCGCTTGCGCAACGTTCACCAATTATGCCTTTTAATGAGATCCCCATCAATTCAATTTTTGAAAGTTCTATATATTGTAATACTGAAATTCTTTTCGCTTGAAAATAAGGAATTTTTACTACAGCAGGTAAATAAGACAAGTAGGTAAATAAGACAAAAATGACCTTATAAGTCTGGCGCAATTCAGGGGTGACTTCTATGCGAAAAATGCATTGTCACCTCAGATATAAGAATTGTAGCTTTCATTATTTACAAAAAACCAATTCTCTCAATAGATGGCGTTCCAATAAAATAAATAAAAATAATAAGATTGTTGTTCATAATTTCACCCATAGATGGCTGTAGTAAAAATTCCTTATTTTCAAGCGAAAAGAATTTCAGTATTACAATATATAGAACTTTCAAAAATTGAATTGATGGGGATCTCATTAAAAGGCATAATTGGTGAACGTTGCGCAAGCGCATAAAGTGATCACGTAAACCAGCCGATGACAGGTCGTAAGCCCTGTAGGTGCCTTGATTTCCCGGTTCTCCTACAATAAATATTCCAACTTCGTCTCTATTGAGATAATTAAAAATCTGTTAAAAAATATATTATGTGCTTAGGTAATATTTAGTTCACACTCGTTATTTTATATATACATAGTAAAACATAATTAAATATAATATAATGATAGACATACTATATGTATACCAAAACAAATATAGTTCTTAAACATAGGTAATTAATATGGTGTTCACTAGTACAAACTACCTTTTGTAAGTTGCGTCCTGCATCTTAGGATTAATATGTACAACGGGTTAATATTTATTTATTTATTTAGTCTTCTTGTACATATAATTAGTACACTGGCGGGCTTATTGCCTAATGGCAATTTCTTCCAACCAACCAGAGTAAATGTTAAATATACAAAATAATGTGTACTATGGCAATCAGTTAATAACATTACAAAATAAATAAAAAATAGCAGAAGAAAAGTAAAAAATAAAACAAAGAAGATAGTATATAAGAACAATTCATAGAAATGACAGGAAGACTATTGAATAAGGAAAGGATAATACCCATTTCATAATACTTATTCACTTCAGAAGTGTCCAAACTATTACATATTATAATATGTTTATGTATAATATTAAAAATATGACAGCCGAATAGTTGTATTATGATAAACTCACTGTCAAAAAATATATCGGTCTTAAGATTTCGTTAATAGCTTACTTAACGCGCAACTAGATAAGCACGCCTAAAATACTTAAGATCGATATTGAAAAATCTTACTTATAAACGTATAGGTAGGTACTAAAATATGACTTACTAGTTCACCGAATTGTTTACAAAAAATAAATAAATGCGAGTAATTTTTTGATCATTGGCATCGAAAAATAAAAAAAACACCGCGTTGTACCGTGTTGAGTCAATATAAACACAAATTGCGATAAAGAATAACAAGGAATAACTTTATTAGTGTTAAATTTTTCTATCAATCTCAAATATGCGTCGGATCATATGTGAAAGATCCGCCATTTTGTAATATTTGGTATGACGAGTTAGTCAAGCGTTAAACAACCTCTCGATCTGTCCTAACTTGACGTCTATGAAATAAAGGTGTAAAGGTGTGTATTAATAGCATAGTCACTAAGGCAACAAAGAGCCTGGGTTTTGTTCTAAGAACATGTAAATTTTTCACCAACTTCAGAACGTTCTTGCTCCTTTACAATAGTTATGTTCATCCACATTTAGAGTATTGTTCACAGATTTGGAACCCACGCTACAGTATATACGTTGATCGACTAGAAAGAGTTCAAAAACGATTTCTAAAATTCTTAAATTTCAAATCATATAACATATACAGTTCTTATGATGAAATTGAGAAACATTTCCGAATGAAAAAAATCGTACACAGGAGAGAAGTTGCGGATCAAATGTTTCTCTTTAAAATTATTAATTCAAAAGTTGACTGTCCTGATTTATTAAATAAAATTAATTTCCATGCGCCGTTGCGAAATGGCAGATTGAACTACTTGTTTTATGTTCCTCGAAGTAACACTAATTCTAATCAAAATGAGTTTATCAAAAGGGCTTGTAACTTCTATAATGTCAACCTCTCAGCCAGTATCACACATTCTGATATATTCACCGCTAGTAATAACGCATACAAAAATTCTCTCTATTAAGTGCATAGCATGAACTCGTATGTTGAATTTTTTTTTTTTTGTTAGTTATTTTTGTTTTTTCTAATATTATCTTTTGTATACTTTTATTTACATTTTGAGTTGTTGTTTGTAACAAAAATATAACAATTTAACTGTCATAATCCTTTTCCCATCCTTTTCCTTTCCCGTCACAGGCAAACATACATCTTAGTTATATTTAAATTTATGATGTTTGAAATGTTTTATATTTAATATCTGTGGACATATGTAATTGGTCTGTTTGTCTTATTTTATAGTGTATTATTCCATTTTAGTATTTTAAGACTGTATTTGTCCCTAAATAAATAAATAAATAAATAAAGATAGTCACGGTTTAAAAGTAAGACGGTAAAATTTTTAATCAAACTGCGCGCACCGAGGAGTGTGAGATTTGGCATACTTAAAGGTATGCATACTTATGTTTTTCATACTTTTTATGGAGAAGGAATGGTGAAAGTAATATGTTTTAAAAATACATTAAAATAAAAATATTTCACGTCAAACCATAGATTATCTATTTTTATACTGCCAGTGTCAAACGCAGTGTAGGTCTAATATAAAAAAAAATCAAATTCATACCTACAGAACAGGTTTAAGAAAAATACACAATCTAGGTACTGTGAAACAATATAAATGGTACTTAAACAATAAAACTTAGCGATATGTGAAAAGAAAACATTGTACCCAATGACTTTTCAAACTTCAAAATTCGTTCGTAGTATTCGTTCGTTCGTTAGTACGCCACCTGGCGAAAAAGACTAGAAACAATACTTAACTCAAGATTAAGACACGCGATCCGCCAGAAACGTTGAGTTAAATATTTGTCGTTTAGTGACGTATTTAAGGGAAGATTAGGTACTGAAATACGCAATATTTTTGTTAAACTTGAGTTAAACTCCTAAGGGCCGACTGAAATACCGGCCCTATGTAACGTAACCTGATGACAAGGAAAATATATAATATATTATGTAGAACCATAATCAATACATTAATAAGGTAAACGTTTACAAGGAAAAAATAAATGTAAAACAATAATCATTTTTTTAAGGTTCTACTAGTACAGACAATTATTGAAAAGGAACGTAGCATTTAAATAGAAGTGGATTGTTTCTTGAATTTTGTAAAATAATCGGTTCTCTTTGGGTTCTCTTGCGGAAACGTCAAATTTCAGTCTTGACAGTCTTTTATCTTCTTCTTATCGTTCTTTCGCTGGTAGGAAATACCGTTGCCAAATTTCTGCCAATGTCAGTTCGCTTATCTTGACGAAAAATGAAAATTCGCTCTTTCGCATTGGGACCGCGGCCAATATCTTGCGGATACCTGTCTTATACATTGGATAACCACACTTTTCGATTTCAACGGACAATATAATTATTTTTTTTTCTAGTTAAAAAATAATGCACTGTCATGTTTTACTCTCCATTTCTATACCCATAGTAAATGTATGATTTCAATTATATGTGTATGTATGTTTTATTTATTATTTTCTATATTATATTTGTATGTATGTTTTTTTATCTAAGTTGTCTTCTTTATATTTTTTGTACTTGTTTCTTGCCTCAGTTTGCTGACTTTGTTTTATTTTCTTTTTTATAAATATCTAATGTTATTAACAAAATAATTTTGACTACTTTTAAATTGGTATACCCTCAGACAGGCTGTGCCTTGTGGGATTTTTGTGTGTACGGTTGATTTGTTATGATTGATATTATATTTATGTATATTGTATGTTAACCGTGTACCAAATCTTAAATAAATAAATAAAATAAATAATTAATTATCCATCATATTTTTTGTATCAATTTCCTATAGAGTTCCGACTTTCTTTTATTTGATACTGTTCATAGTGTATGTCTTGTTTATATTTAAGTTTGAGTGTTCTGTGAATACAATTATGGCACAAATCATACAATATTGTGTGAATTGCCTAATAAATAATAAAAAATAAAAAATAAAAAAATGCAATCTATAAATTTTTGTGTCCATTGCATTTTTTAGTAATAACAAACTATGTAAAAAAAATCTTTATAATTCGTATATTTTATACGAATAATTATCAATAAAATAAAAAATTGCATGCCATATAATAATTTAACTATATGGCAACTACTAAATCTTTTGACATTTGTTTCGTCCGATAAACGCTTCTTCAGCTTGTCCTTAAGCTGTATTAATTAAGATCATAAATACGACTTTTAATATTCACCGGTATCGCTCTTCGACAAACATCGACAGAATGAAAAATTTAATGACATATTCAGATATCAATGAAATATCTACCATACGGACTGTAGCGCCAGTGATTATGATGTAGACAAATTATTTAAATATTTTCTTAAATATAAACATAAATAGAACTGTAGATTCTTTTGAGCTTGTTTAAATCTTATTATTCATTGCAAATGTTAACATAATAACATGTTCCATGGTCGCTCTTGAAAATAATGGTCACCGTACATCGTTCATATACTAAAGAGTTATTTTTAATTGAAGTTGCCGTGGCTATCAATGGACGGAAGAGTATGTATTATGTATGCATGTACCTGTATATAATATTACATATATACATATACCTGTATAATTATTAAATTATGAATGGATCCGAGTTAGATGGCGTCTTGTGAGGTATATTATTATATCTATACACTTACGTTCATATTGCATTATTTATATAGGTTTATTCATAAATCCTACACACATATTATACTATCCCGGCTCATATATACTAAGCCAGATTAGCCATCGCCTTGGGTTCTAGGATCAGAAGTAACTAACTACATTGTGGTAAAACCTTAATATGTTATTTAATCTTAAATTCAATTTCGTCCCTTTGATATATTATTATACCTTTTTTGTTTGCTTACTGCAATTTTTTTATTTATTATTTATTTCTTTTTGTCAGACGGTCATCACTCATTCTTTCAATGTGGCCGAATCACCTTAGGGCATTTATTTTCAACTAACTTTTAAATGATATCTCTTTCATTCATGCATTCTCGTCTAATATCCTCATTTATTCAAAGCATATTGACCTTTATGGTTAGAAGTATGGACCATATATAGCGCCTTATAAGTAAAGAATTATTTGATAAAAGATTGAGACTTATACAAATTGAGACGAACTAGCATCATCAAGTAATTCCATAATCTTTCTGATTGTACTTGTGCAGAACTAAGCTTTTCACGGGGGCAAGTCCCGTCAAACGGAAGAATCAAAACCCTCGTGATAACCCATATCATGGGTAAGTATAATTATCTTATGGAGTAAAATAATATCTCAAGATATTGTTATAAAACTCAATAAAAATATTAAACATATTATATGGGTTATCATGAGGGTTTTGATTCCACTGTTGGACGGGACTTGCCCCCAAGAGTAAATGGCATTGAACAGTGTGTTGCTATCATCAGATCAAAGACAGGCCGTAAAATAATGTTACTTCAGATATTCTTTTTGTTAAAAAATAAAAGAATATCTGAAGTAACTTTAGATATTTTTTCAAAATATAATGTTACTTCAGATATTCTTTTTATTAAAAAAATAATGTTACTTCACATATTCTTTTTTCAGATATTAAAATAATGTTACTTCAGATATTCTTTTTTCAGACATTCAGTGTGTTGCTATCATCAGATCAAAGACAGGCCGTAATATAATGAAAATATAATGTTACTTCAGATATTCTTCTTTTCATGTACAATCAGCTAGACTTTCTAGACTATGGAATTGTTTAACCGATGAAGTTACGTCATCTCAAGATGATGACATGTTGTGTAGGAGACTTTATAATATACTAAACATAAATATACTTATATCACGGGTGTAAATTAAAATTAGCATAAAATATTACTTGTATTATCGGCAGGAAAGTGCGCACCCTACATCAAAAATAATATCGTCTGTTATTTATAAGTCAGATAGGGGGCGTTATCAGACATCACCTGTAAAGACTGGAGAAAAAAGGAGGGAGGTGTGATATACAAATCGATTATGTCATTTCACTGTCGTATCGTGACACTTTCCCGATATCAAAACTTCATTGAATCGTCTCCTACTGACAATCATAATCACAACACTCAAATATTATTATCAAGACACAATATCTATTTATAGTTTATAACTTATTTTATTTCATTGATGCAATTTTTAAAATTGTTTGGCAATTTTTAAAATTGTAATATCTAACATTGGCACTACAGCCCACTGTGAACCTTTGCCTCCTCTAGAATCTTCCGCCATTTATTCCAGTTCATCGCCTGCCTTTTCCAGTTCACAAAACCAATCCTCTTTAAATCCTCCGGTACACATGACAATCCTCTTTAAATCCTCCTGTACATATACCGATCCTCTTTAAATCCTCCGGTACACATGAAAATCCTTTTTAAATCCTCCTGTACATATACCGATCCTCTTTAAATCCTCCGGTACACATGAAAATCCTTTTAAAATCCTCCTGTACATATACCGATCCTCTTTAAATCCTCCGGTACACATGAAAATCCTTTTTAAATCCTCCTGTACATATACCGATCCTCTTTAAATCCTCCGGTACACATGAAAATCCTTTTTAAATCCTCCTGTACATATACCGATCCTCTTTAAATCCTCCGGTACACATGAAAATCCTTTTTAAATCCTCCTGTACATATACCGATCCTCTTTAAATCCTCCGGTACACATGAAAATCCTCTTTAAATCCTCCTGTACATATACCGATCCTCTTTAAATCCTCCGGTACACATGAAAATCCTCTTTAAATCCTCCTGTACATATACCGATCCTCTTTAAATGCTCCGGTACACATGAAAATCCTTTTTAAATCCTCCTGTACATATACCGATCCTCTTTAAATCCTCCGGTACACATGAAAATCCTCTTTAAATCCTCCTGTACATATACCGATCCTCTTTAAATCCTCCGGTACACATGAAAATCCTCTTTAAATCCTCCTGTACATATACCAATCCTCTTTAAATCCCCCGGCACACATACCAATCCTCTTTAAATTTTCCTGTACATATACGAATCCTCTTTAATCATATGTACCCATATCAATCCTCCTGTTTATGTACCAATCATCTTTAAATCCTCCTGTACACATACCAATAATCTTTAAATTCTTCTGTGCACATACCAATCCTCTTTGAACCTCCTGTACACATACCAATCCTTTTTAAATCCTTCTGTACACATACCAATCCTCTATAAATCCTCCTGTACCCATATCAATCCTCTTCAAATCCTCCTGTACACATACCAATCCTCTATAAATCCTCCTTTACCCATACCAATCCTCTTTAAATCCTCTGTACACTTAGCAATCTTCTTTAAATCCTTCTTTCCACTTAATACTTCAATTTATTTAGTTTGTTGACAGACATTGAAGAACACTTGTTGAGGACCATCGTCAGAGTACAGAATGGTTGTATTTTTCAAGTCGAACCTGGGGGTCCATACCTGCCTCACTCACTCTATCTCTGACTGAAAAGGATAAAATACAGCGACAACTTAAACAAAGTTGGAGACAAAATGTGTGACTTAGACAATGAAAAACTTTCATTCATTATATCATACTTCCTAGAATATACTTTACAAATGGGATATTATATTATTCTTTACCTGCAGACCTTATATACACACAACGTCTGATACAATGATACCCGTTGGTTTACGCCGGTGCACAACAAAAAATACGTTTAAAACATCAATGAAACCATCTTTCTTTTGTCAATGTTAAAAATAGGTACCTACATACCCTTAATATACAAAAGTTGTCTTTCTACGTTTCATTGTTATTTAAATAATATTATTTTAGATTTACGTTGATATGTTATAAAAAATATAAAAATACTTGGTAATTGTTCTATTGTGTTTATTTGATTATTGACGCGTTTCGTGCAAAGCACATCGTCAGAATAATGCTCTACAAGACTGAGACTAGTGGTTATATACAAAATTTACATGGCAGGTGTATAAAAATGTTGGTTTTTGAACGGTTGAAAAGAAGTTATATAATGCAAATGAATCTATACAAATCTACGTTTTAATACAATGAATGTAGTTGGGTCACTGGTTGTAGTCCCCTGTGTCCATTAGGCCTGTAACAAAAGGAAACGACAGCAGTAAAATTCGAAAGGTAAATAATATTGTATTTATTGGTTTATTGTTATCTTTTAAGTGTGGTTAAAACCAATGTATTTCATAGATATTTGGTAGTTATAATTACAAACAGTTTAATTTTAATCTTAATGTATTTAACAACAAAGGAAGGTATATGTCTGTCTAACCTATCGGTTTCAATAATGGTGAATATATATGATCAATTTGTTTATTGATGAGTAATTTTTGTGGATCCTTTTTTACTCTGTTTATTTCTAATATTTCTAGTCGGTCAAGTTTTCTCCCTTTTATTCCCCGATGTATTATATTTATATTATGGTCACTATTAAATTGGTGGTTGTTTTCGTTTATATGTTCTGCAAAATTTGAGGTGTCTTTCTTTAATCTAATGCATGCCATGTGTTCTTTAATTCTTGTTTTAAAGGCACGGCCTGTTTGTCCAATATATGTTCCCGTACATGAGTTACAATTTAGTTTATAAATTCCGCTGTTATCCAACTGTTCAAACTTGTCTTTATTATTAATTAACAATTTACCTAATGTACTTGGATTAGAAAATGCAATATTTTTGCCAGTTTTTTTAATGACTCTACTGATATTTGTTGTGACATCGCCGACGTAGGATAGTTTTACCCATTTATTAGATTTTTCATTTAAATTTGTTAGGCCTGGTGCAATATTTTTTAATAATAATTTCTTTTTCTTTTTAAATATCAGATTGTCTATTAAGTTTTCGTTGTAACCATTATTATATGCTAACGTTTTTATTGTTTTTAATTCATCTAAATATTTATTTTGACTCTGTGGTACATGTAATAACCTGTGAATTAGTGAGTGGAAAGTGGATAATTTATGTGACATATGATGGCGGGATTTATTGTGAATAATATTATCACTGAATGTCGGTTTTCTGTATATACTAAAACTAAGTTTATTTTCTAATATTTCTATGTTGAGATCTAAAAAATTTAATGAATTACCTCCTATTTCCATTGTGAATTGAATGTTTGTATTAATTGAATTTAATGCATTTAAAAACGTATTTAACTGTCGTAAAGTTCCCGTCCATAATCCAATTATATCATCAACATATCTATAGTAAAATAATAAATTTTTAAAACCTTGAATGTTCTTAATTTTGGATTCTAAATGATTCATAAAAAAGTCTGCTAGTAAGGGAGAAATTGGGCTACCCATCGCTAAGCCATCGGATTGTTTGTAGTATTTATTATTGAATTTAAAGTAATTTTGATCTATACACATACATAGTAAGTCTGTTAGTTCATTCATTAACACAGGGTTTAAGTTGTTGTTAGATAGATATTCTTTTAATGAAGATTTTAACTCATTTATCGGTATACTGGTAAATAAACTGACTATATCAAATGATACTAAAATACTGTTTTTAGGAATAACCGTATTTTTTATGTTGTCTATTAATTGTAGAGAGTTTTTTATTGCAAATTGTGGTTTAAATTCAGTTAGTTTTTGAAATAAAAAATTGGCATGTTTTGCGATTTTAAAGCACGGTGCTGAGTTATATGAGACCACTGGTCTCATGGGCATATCCTTTTTATGCACTTTAGGTAGGCCATACAATCTGGGACATAAAGGATTCATTTGACAAAAACGTGTTTTATCGTACGGATCACTAAATATTGTTTTGCAATTATTAACTAAAGATTTAACTTGATTTGAAAAGTATGCTGTTGGATCATTATTAATTTGGGAAAAAATACTTGACAGAAAAATTGATTCGACTTTATTAATATAATTATTTTTATTTAAGATAACAGTGCTGTTGCCTTTATCAGCTTTCGATATCACTAAGTCATTGTTTTTAATTTTTGATTTTAAGCTTTTTATTGTGTTGGTATCAGAATATGGTATATTTTCAACATTATAGTGTTTTTTTAGAATATTAGCACATAAATATTTAGACGCGCAATCAGAATCTAAGGCAATATCTGTATCTAATGCTAAACATTCAAAATCACGTGTTTTCAAATTTATATAAGGACTATGTTTCAATCCTTTATTTAAAAGGTTTGTTTCATTCAAATTTAATGCGATATCTGTAGTATTTACTATTCTGTCGTAGAAAGTTATATTAATATTTTGAGACTCTTGGTTTTCATTTTTAATTAAATTCTTTTTCATTTTTCGTAGTTTTTCAATTTTAGATTTTTGTGCAATGAATTTCGTTTGAATTATTTCTTTTATATAAATCATTACATCAAATTGTAAAATATCAAATTCAACCGAATTTAAACGTGACAACAGGTTATTATGTATGTAATAAAGGTAAACACTTACATTGTCTCGGATTGAATACCACTTGTTCCTCTCCAACATCAACCAGTTTTTTTTGGGCGGCTTGCAGGACTTTAACAGCGACAGATGTTCTTGATTTGGTTTTGATGTTCACGAAGTTAGGAGTTACCTCTGCTTTTCTGCACTCGCCGATGAACCAAATGTGTTGTGTGGCTACTGATCGTTTCAGTTTTAGTTTCTTGTAGAGGTCGATCACATAAGCTGTACTTGCTGATTTAACTAAGTTTAGTTTGTCGATCGACAATTCTTGATAGAACTCCATTGTACGTTGATATGTTATAAAAAATATAAAAATACTTGGTAATTGTTCTATTGTGTTTATTTGATTATTGACGAATATTATATACGAATATAGATTAATAGACAATCTGATATTTAAAAAGAAAAAGAAATTATTATTAAAAAATATTGCACCAGGCCTAACAAATTTAAATGAAAAATCTAATAAATGGGTAAAACTATCCTACGTCGGCGATGTCACAACAAATATCAGTAGAGTCATTAAAAAAACTGGCAAAAATATTGCATTTTCTAATCCAAGTACATTAGGTAAATTGTTAATTAATAATAAAGACAAGTTTGAACAGTTGGATAACAGCGGAATTTATAAACTAAATTGTAACTCATGTACGGGAACATATATTGGACAAACAGGCCGTGCCTTTAAAACAAGAATTAAAGAACACATGGCATGCATTAGATTAAAGAAAGACACCTCAAATTTTGCAGAACATATAAACGAAAACAACCACCAATTTAATAGTGACCATAATATAAATATAATACATCGGGGAATAAAAGGGAGAAAACTTGACCGACTAGAAATATTAGAAATAAACAGAGTAAAAAAGGATCCACAAAAATTACTCATCAATAAACAAATTGATCATATATATTCACCATTATTGAAACCGATAGGTTAGACAGACATATACCTTCCTTTGTTGTTAAATACATTAAGATTAAAATTAAACTGTTTGTAATTATAACTACCAAATATCTATGAAATACATTGGTTTTAACCACACTTAAAAGATAACAATAAACCAATAAATACAATATTATTTACCTTTCGAATTTTACTGCTGTCGTTTCCTTTTGTTACAGGCCTAATGGACACAGGGGACTACAACCAGTGACCCAACTACATTCATTGTATTAAAACGTAGATTTGTATAGATTCATTTGCATTATATAACTTCTTTTCAACCGTTCAAAAACCAACATTTTTATACACCTGCCATGTAAATTTTGTATATAACCACTAGTCTCAGTCTTGTAGAGCATTATTCTGACGATGTGCTTTGCACGAAACGCGTCAATAATCAAATAAACACAATAGAAATATTACCAAGTATTTTTATATTTTTTATAACATATCAACGTACAATGGAGTTCTATCAAGAATTGTCGATCGACAAACTAAACTTAGTTATTTTAGATTGTTTTTAGTCTCCACTACATAATTAGTAATTCAATTATTTATGGATAGGTATATTGTAGTAAAATTTTATACTAAGATGAGATTCGAGTTGATGATTTTGTGTGAATGGCATAAAGTCTAAACTAAATGTTTAATGATGAAATAATGGAAGAATTTGAATTCAAATACGTATTTTCCTTTCTCTACTTGAACTATGTACTAGTCCATTTATCTTCATACTATATAAAAACCTCTTGCCACGATGTTCGCATTTACACGCCTATCTCCGAAACCGCCCAACCGATTTCAATTAAATTTTAAAATTGTGTATGTTTTTTTTCCAAGTTGAAAGATTGAACTTGGCTCGTTACTCGAGAGGTGGCGCTGTTATCAAGCTCTAAAAAAACATAAAAAAAAACATTTTAATTTATCAACTATTTTTTTTTTTAGATTTTTCATCCAAATATACACACCACCACAAAATTTAACTTACGTGCACCCTTTCTTAGCTCCATTGGTCATATTTCCAGGAGAGAGCCAGGGGGCAAGTCTGGTCCAACCGGCGAAATCAAAACCCTCGTGATTAACCATATCATAGATATAATTATTATATTGAGTTCTATAATATCTTTAGATGTCATAGAGCTCCAGGCGATAATTGTATCCATGATATGGGTAATCACTAGGGTTTTGATTTCGCCGGTCGGACCAAACTTGCCCCCCAGATCGTTACTGAAAATGGTCGGAGAAAAAGAAGTGGAGGCAGATCTCCTGTGCGATGGTGTGACCAGATCCAAGAGTTGACCGAAGATGACCTTTATTCGGCGGTGGGAGCTGCGGAGAGACACATGACTGGAGACGTTCGTTCTGTCCATTGGCGATTCCGTGAATCACGACCCTCAGCAGTGATTCTCAAATGTTTTTTTTACAAATTATGACTCTCATTGTCGACCGTCGTGGCTTAGTGGTAAGCCGTTTAACTTGTGTGCTGGCGTTCTGGTTATGATTCCCAGTTGAGGTGAAGTTTATTTAAAATGTTTTATCACACAAATCTTGCTCCAAAAACTTACTCATAAAAACTAAATAGGTAATTTGCCCCCAACTCGCTAACGTATCCCACCCAGACTTTTTAACTTATAATTAAAAGGGCGGTGGCAGAGCAGTTAGCGCGCTGTATAAGAAATTCAGTGGTCGCGAGTTCGAATCCTGCCACGACCTATAGCACAAGCATTTATGCTTAATTTAGGAAATTTATGAGGATGTATATATACTAAAAAATATATATTTTGTACAAATGCTGCTGTTGCAGAAAAATAATTACATATTACTAGAGACCTTTGACGAGAATTATTATTATAAAAAGGGATTTATTTTTGTAGAATTCGCCTATTTTTTCAGAAAAGCGAAAAGTATTTATATTTAATGAAATCAGTGTTATTCTTTATGAAGAGCGGTGTTATTTTTAAATAAGAGAATTTTTTAGATATCGTTTTTTTTTTCCTAGAAAAAATGTAAATCAAGAGATTGAACATTATTTAGATTTGCAAGTTATTTGTTCACTATAGATGAAAATATGCTTAAATAATTAAAAAAATATATTAAACTATTCAAAGGCCCTTCTTTTACTCAAATCACATTTATTTTTATGTAAATAAAACATAATATTCTTGCTTGAATTTTAATAAGATTCAAAATTAAGAATCGCCATCGTAGCCAACTTGTTTTTTTTTAAGTTTGTTCTTCTGTCTAACAAACAGTATTATAGGAAGATACAAATCTTCTATATGAATCGACTTTAGCGTAAGCCATCAATTTGATATGGCTTTATTTATTTTTTCAAGTACTTCTTAAAATCACATTAAATTATTTAAATTTAATTCCGTTTAATATATTGACTATAATTTCACTCGCAAAAATTTGAATTACAATAAATATTTTTTAATTCGTCCTTTTCAGTAAATCATTGCTGTGTATTTTTTACGAAAATATCATAAAAGAGCCATTTTTTTAAATGAATATGCCCTTGTTAAACAAGTACATATACATCTTCATACGTTCCCTAAAATAAGCATAAATGCTTGTGCTATAGGTGAACGAAATCGGTCGAGGCAGGATTCGAACTCGCGACCACTGTGCTAACCTAACCGCTCTGCCATCGACCCATCTATTAAATTAAATTATGAATTTTTGTGTTATCTTTCTGAAACACGGAAATTCGCGTTATTCACGAAAAAAGTGCGAAATTCGCGAATAATATCATGTTACCCATATCATGGATTACCCATATCATGGATATAATTATCATGTGGAGTTCTATGACATCTTAAGATATTATAGAACTCCATATAGGTACTAATTATATCCATGATATGGGTAATCGTGAGGGTTTTGATTTCGCCGGTTGGACCAGACTTGCCCCCCCAGGTCCCTACTAATTACATATAAGAAAAATAACTTCAATCTTTCGATCCAACCTTATTTAGGATTATTTATTTATCGTAAGTGTGAAGATGTATTGTACAAAGTTTACTTCTAACAGGTAAGAGATTATTTACAGGTAGAAACAGTATAATACTGTAATATATAAAATGTCACTTACTACCTGAGACAGGTACCCAATATGAAACATGTCTCGTTATGCTTCATTATTTGTATTTTGGCACTTACTCAAATGGTACCGCACTAAATGTAACCAATTGTGAATTATGATGTGTATTGTCTGAGCAAACACCTTTTTTATATTGTATAGTGTAAAGACAATTGTTTACAGGCAACTAAGCGAAACGTGCTACATTTTTTTTTACATAAATAGTGTATTTTTAATACCATTGGCCAAGATTTTTTTGAAATGACACCGGATGTAATAAAGTTATAATAAGTATATATAAATAAATTTAAAAAGGATATTACAGAACATCATAGAAAATAAAAATAATTTAAAAAAGAATAATACAGAACATCTTTTAAACAAAATCATAAATCGATGGTTTAAAGCACAAAAGACACATGTCCATTTTTTGTAAAATGAGTATAAGTACATTACATTACATTACAAGTATAAGCAACAAATACAATAATAATAATAATTATGACTTTAAAAATAAACAAGGAATACAATTTTTTAAGATCTTCTGAATTAATTTACTATTATCAAATTAATTGAGAATCTCAAATTTTGCTTTCTCTAAAATGTCAAATGTGGACATGTGTCTTCTGTGCATTAATTAATCCATCGAAATATAAACTTATTACTGGCATGAGTTCCTGTAACCTGGAGTGTTATGGAGGACATACTGAGATTAAAGCAAATGAAATAATGGTAATTTTTGTTTGATTTTGGGGGTTAAATATTTATATCTATGTATTTATATTATAGTTTTTATATTACATTTATGTTATGTTTATATCATATATTATGTTATGCTTATATTAAATCTATATTATATTACATTAACGTTATATCTGTATTACACTTACGATTCTATGCTACATTTTTTAAAATTATTCAATATATATAATAGCCGGCATATCAATCTAAGCTGCCTTCCTGATGGAACATTCTTTTGACACAGTTCTTGAATGTAGTGTGGAGCCAAGTCGTTCGGAGCCTTAAACACCATCGGGCATTCCTTATAATCTACTCGTTCTGGAAATTTCGACCAGTGTAGTTTTTTCAGAAGAGGTGTTAAGGGACATCTTTCATCAACCTCGCAGCTACGTTGAATACTATTTGTAATATTTGAACAAACCCGCATAAATATGTAGATTACATTAATCCAGCCTTGAAACAACAAATATAAATAAAAGATCATTATTTTGAAAAAAAAATCACCACTTTTTCAAAAAAAAATAAAAAATAATGCGAATAATAACCACCAATAAAAAATAACACCAATTTCTTTAAAAATAACACCAATTTCTTTAAAAATAACACCAATTTCTTTAAAAATAACACCAATTTCTTTAA
Organism: Molanna angustata; assembly: GCA_963576475.1. NCBI lineage: Eukaryota > Metazoa > Arthropoda > Insecta > Trichoptera > Molannidae > Molanna > Molanna angustata. The sequence continues at coordinate 2,608,168 of OY754971.1, read as the reverse complement.
AAATAACACCAATTTCTTTAAAAATAACACCAATTTCTTTAAAAATAACACCAATTTCTTTAAAAATAACACCAATTTCTTTAAAAATAACACCAATTTCTTTAAAAATAACACCAATTTCTTTAAAAATAACACCAATTTCTTTAAAAATAACACCAATTTCTTTAAAAATAACACCAATTTCTTTAAAAATAACACCAATTTCTTTAAAAATAACACCAATTTCTTTAAAATTAACACCAATTTCCGATAAAAAAAACACCTCTTTTCTAAAAAAAATACTGCAGAATGTTGATAGAATATATTTATTTGCTACATTTAATTTCTTTGAACCAGGGAATCTTTGGAATCTCATTTTGAACTGCAGCGTAGTATTCTTCTTCCTCCTCCTTCAGTCATACCTCCACTGCTAGATAAAGTTGTCTCCACTCACCTCTTTATTAATTACTAGCTTTTATGTCCCGCCGTTGGCCAAGAATGTAAAATTGTGAAGGAAAAAGCAATAGTTTTTATAATATTGTCACCCAATTATTTTGCAAAATCGGACTAAGAAAAGTGGTTTGAAATATGATTGAATTTGATTGTAAAATGTTCAAGTGATGGCCACAACCCATTATTTTTAATATATTGTTATAAAGTGTGAATGAAGTATAATATACAATTTCTGCACGCATGGACTATGCGAAATAGTTTTAAATATGACTGTTCATCAACGTTGTAAAGAGATTGGTTTGGCCACAACCCCCATTTTTAAATATTGTCATCGAAAACAAATTGTAATATGTACCTATTGAAAATTTAGTAATTTTGGATATTGGGATGTGGTTAAAATTTGATTAAACAAATGTACTGAAAAGATCCAGTGTTGGTCACATCCCATTCGTTTTTATATTTTTTCATCAAGTGTGCATTATATTTTTGCACAATTAGACTGATAAACTTAAAATTGACACAAAAGTCTACATTAACGAAGAAGAAGAAGACTTAAACTTTGGTAAATAATTTGAATATAAACGTTGTGAAGAGTTCAGTAATGGCCACAACCCCCATTCTTTAAATATTGTCAACGAAATCAAATATGTAGGTGTTGAAAATTATTCAAAATAGGATGATATAAATGGTTTAAATTTGATTAAACAAAAGTATTGAAAAGATTCTAGTGCAGGTTACATCGTTACATCCCACATCCCATTCGTTTTTACATATGTGTTTTCATCAAGTGTACATATCGTTAATAATATTTCTGCACAATAGACTCTTAGACTTAAAACTAACCCAAAAGTCTAAATAAAAAAGAGAAGAATAGGTATAAGACTATAAAAAATAGTTTGTATAAAAAATCCCAATGGTCTACATAAAATAAGAAAAAAATACATAAAATAGAAGAATTAGACTATTGGAAATAGATTGTATAAAAACTGACTAAAAGGTCTTCATAAAAGAAGAAGAAGATTAATCTATAGGAAAGAGTTTGTATAAAATTCACCCAAGTTCTACATTAAATAAAAAAACGAAGAAAAAGACTAAAGTAAATATTTTTTGTAAAAACTGTAAGGTCTACATAAAATTAAGAAGAAAATGAATTAGACTCCATGAACCGTCGCTTCAGACCCTTCAGAACCTCCCGTCTCTTCAGTACCTCCCGTCCCTTCAATCCATCATTGCGTCCCTTCCAATCAGGCCCTTCAGTACCTCCCGTCCCTTCAGGCCCTTTAGTGCATCCCTTCCCTTCATTACATCCCGTCCCTTCAGTCGGTTAAGAAAAGTTTAAATCCAGAAACCATCCTGGAAGAACCGCGAAGAGATGAAAGGACCTCCTTTTCACAGGATACTCCACCGTTAAAGGTAAAATGACGTAGAAGAAGAAGAAAAAAGTTTAAATCCAGATACCTGCGAAGATATGGAAGGAAAATTGGACCTTCTTCTCCCAGGATAGTCCACCTTCATAGGTAAAATGACCAAATGCACGATGAAGAAGAAAAAGAAGAAGAAGTAAAAAGTTTATATCCAAAAACCGTCTTGGAAGACTCGCGAAGAGTTGGAAGAACAGTTGGACCTTCTTCTCTCAGGATTCTCCAACTTCATAGGTAAAATGACCAAAAATACACGAAGAAGAAGAAACCTGCGAAGAAATGGAAGGACAATTGGACCTCTTTCTTCCAGGTTAGACCACCTTCATAGGTAAAATGACCAAATACACGACGAAGAAGAAGAAGAAAAGAAGAAGAAAGTTTAAATCCAGAAACCTGCGAAGAGATGAAAGGAAAATTGGACTTTCTTCTCCCAGGATAGTTCATCTTCATAGGTAAGATGACCAAATACACGACGAAGAAAACGAAGAAAAAAGTTTATATGCAGAACCCGTCCTGGAAGAACTGTGAAGAGATGGAAGGACAGTTGGACCTTCTTCTCCCAGAAGACTCCAACTTCATATGTCAAATGACCAAATACACGATGAAGAAGAAGAAGAAAAAAGTTTAAATCCAAATACCGTCCTGGAAGACCTGCGAAGAGATGGAGGGACAGTCGGACCTTCGTTTCCCAGGATATTCCGCTTTCATTGCTAAAATGACCAAATACACGAAGAAGAAGAAGAATAAGAAAAAAGTTTAAATCCAGAAACCATCCCGGGCACACGCTCGACAATTCACCAAAGTTTCATTGTAATCGGACAAACGGTTTAGGAGCACATTGCATACATGCATCCATTCATACATACATAAATAAATAAATAAAATAATTTTCCTATAGAAAATCAGTATATTGTTGATTTGTAAGTAAATAGTATTAGGTAGGTACCTACCTACAACAATGTTCTAAATAAATTCGATTCATAACAAATTTTATTTGAATATCAGAATCTTTCCGTTACCATAGTAACCATTCCAATACGTTAAAAATATCAAATGGTTTGAGACTTCTTTGAATATGTAGGTACCTACATTGGTTTGTTCATACATACATACATACCATCACGCCATGTCCCTTACGGGGTAGGCAGAGAGAACCGAACGCCATATCTTTCTATCCTGGCACACATTCATCGCCTCGTCAACATTCATGCATCGTCTCATACATGTTCGTCTATTGTACATGCTTCTAACATTTCCGTCTTTCAGAATATCGTTCACATGGTCGTGCCATCCCTTTCTTGGGCGGCCCCGGCCTCTCAATCCATTCCTATCCGCATTGTATATTTTCTTCGTCAGGCGTTCCTCATTCATTCTACCCATGTGGCCAAACCATCTCAGTGTGTTCACTTTCATTCTATTAATGATATCTTTCTTCATCTTACATTCTTTCCTTATGTTCTCATTTCTTACCCTGTCATACATCGTTCTATTGCAGATTCTTCTTAGCGATCTCATTTCAACAGCATTTATTCTGCTTTCGTGCGACTTCTGCCATGTCCAGGTTTCACTTGCATACGTCAATGTCGGCACTAAGATAGCGTTATGAATGGCAACTTTGGCAGCCTTTGATATGTTGCGATCATTCATAACTGGTCTCAGTGCTCCATTCACTCTGTTTCCTGCCATAACTCTTCTTTCGATATCCTTATCAGGTCGTCCATTCCGTTGAAACATGCTTCCCAGATATACATACTCGTCGACTTGCTCGAGCCATTCATTCTCTACTCTTATTTTACACGCTGTTCTGCTTTCACTCTTTTCAAAGACCATTACCTTTGATTTGCTGGCATTCATTCTCAGACCGTTCTCTATGCATCCTTCATATACCATGGTTACAAGATATTGTAACTCTTCCATACTTTCAGCTAACAGTACTTTGTCATCTGCATACATCAAATCACGCACTATTACATTACTCAGTTTCAGACCCTTGCTTTCATCCTTAAGGGCTCTTATACAGAAATCAATGTACAGGTTGAAGAGCCATGGAGACAGAACGCATCCCTGTCTAACGCCATTATTTATCGAGAACCACGATGTTACTGTGTCGTTGACACGAACACATGCTTCGCTGTTCTCATATAATGACGCGATTGCGCGTATCAGCTTACTCTTCACTCCATACGCTGATAGTATATCCCATAGTTTCTCTCTAACAACTTTATCATAGGCCTTTTCTAGGTCTATAAAGGCACAGAACAGTTTCTGGTTTTTATCCAGAACCTTCTCTGTGACCATTCGTAGAGAAAAAATTTGGTCTATACATCCTCTGCCGCCCACAAACGCTCCTTGGACATCCCATATCTTGCAATCAGTAACCTTTCGTACTCTTTGATCCAGGATCCTTGCGTACATTTTACCAACTGAGCTTAACAAACTTATGGCTCTATAGTTTTTGCAGTCGAGTTTCGATCCTTTACCTTTATACAAAGGTACCACGACTGCATTTCTCCAGTCCGCAGGAGTGCGTCCTGCTTGGTTTGGTTTGTTCGATGCCATAAAAATGAAAATTGTCAGAAAAATCAAATATTATTTACAAATTATGCAATTTTATTATGCCTATATCTTTACTAATAATAAACACATTTTTACAATATATGTCTTAAAACTTGCTGTAATGTCTTGTGTTTCATTTTATTATTTCATAATTACATTTATTTCAAAGGTTTATTATTTTCAATAACATATTCATTCGGTAGGAAAATGAAATATTGTATGAAAAGATATTAAAATGGCGGCGTTTATGTACAAAACGCTTACTTTAAAAATAAGTTAAACATTATAATTATACAAAATATTCACCATGTTTTTCACTTAAACGCTAAGTTATACTTGAAAATATATTTTCTTCGTGTAAATACGTACTTCTAACTTTGAAACTAACAGATATTTGCGTGCAAAATGTACACTTTTTTGACAGATACGACTTGGAAAATTTTGTATGAAAAAAATAATTATTTAAATATTTTTAAAATTCAGCATTTTTATCGCATTCTTTTTAGCGTGACACTGCATCAGGTATACTGGTACATGTTCGCACTTAAATTAGATTTTTAGATGCTCTTGGTTTTTCAGAAGGCGTGAGACAAACACACACACACACACACACACATACACACACACATACACTAACATTTTGATTGCTTTATTACTTTAGATATATGACAAAATTTGACACATCTTTTTAATCCATTCTTTGAACAGTGTTCTATCTATTTATGACAGGCGCGAGTGAGACTGTAAACAAAAAAATGACATACATTATTTCGTGACAACTAGTGTCACAGAAAACATATTTACATAACATTTTATGTGAAAATACCAACTTAGATACATTTTTTTAATAATATAACGAAAGAAGTAACAAAATAAAGTATCATGTTTTGACGTGGCTAATTCAAATGTTAATAAAATTATTCATAAAGAATATCAAAACATTTTTATCCTAACTCGAACTGCAGAGCTATATTTTTAAGGCAAGTTGTTTTTTTTTTCAACCTACGCTACTCGTACTGAATTGAGACCAAATAGCAGAGTTGTTTCAAGTGTTGGGATATTCTAGTACTTGCCTAAATCATTAATGACTTTAAACCAATACCTACATTATATACAACACATTAACTTTGATTTACAATGAGAAGGAATATGCTTCCAAAATGTATGCAAAAATTTCATATTAAATGTCAATGTTCATACTTACCCTACGAGAGATTTACATGTACATTAAATAGTTTATACTATAAAATTCTAAAAATGTATAATTGTTTACCACCAAACATAAAAGAAACCACAATTCTTGTCACTTTTCGTTGGCTAGGGTTGTTCAGTTCAAATCTTTCATAGTTTTATATGATGTGTTTATTATAATTTAATGTCATACTCTTACTAATTTTCTTTTTTTTCATTTCTTGACTGGTTAATTGCTTATTTATTTTATTATTTTTGTTTTTATTATGTTATGTTTTATTTCAATCTTGTTTATTCTTCCTCCTGCTATAACTAATGTTCTTTTTCTTCAAAAAGTATTTTATTGTTTATCATTTATGGAAACTTTTCTGGTTTATTTGATCATTATTTTGTACCATTACAATTTATTAATAAAACTGTATTTTTCCTTAATAAATAAATGAATAAATAAATAAATTATTTAAATAAATAAATAAATGAATAAATAAATAAATTATTTAAATAAATAAATAAATAAATAAATACGTAAATAAATAAATAAATAAATAAATAAATAAATAAATAAATAAATAAATAAATAAATAAATAAATAAATAAATAAATAAATAAATAAATAAATAAATAAATAAATAAATAAATAAATAAATAAATAAATAAATAAATAAATAAATAAATAAATAATACTATTTGTTTCATAAAGTTTTACATTTACATTTTCGTTTAAACTAGATGTATTGTTTTTTTTTCATGTTTTCACATCTAAATAAAGGTTAATCTCTTCCTCTTCCTTGGGCTCATGACTGAGGATGGCGGGCATGACGAAGGGATTCAGTGATGAAATCCTGTAGCGGACTTGATAAGGTCACTCCATTGGGTCGATGAGCCACCTCTGGATCTTCTACCCTCCACGCCTCCCATTAGGACAAGCATCTTGAGGTAATCCGGAGCCCTTCTGGCAATGTGTCGCTGGTTACCCCACATCGTGGGTTATGCAGTGATTGTATAAATGAATAAAAAATAAAACGGCTTTGTTTTTAAAACGCCGTTTTTCCGAGATATATTTATTATACGTATAAACTTAAACACCCCAAGTTAAAATCAAATTTCTCAAATATGCTAAACAGTTTTTAAAAAAAAAAAAAGAACCATAAGTATTTTCAACACTTCTCTAGTGAATGTTCATCACACAATTTTAAAATTCAACAAAAATTCCCCAAATAAATAACTACCTTTTTTACAGTTTTTTTAACTACTCCATAACGTAGAAATTACCGTGTTGTAGAGAAAAAAAATCATTAATGTGCTTAAAGAATGCATAGAGAATCAATATTTTTGGCGAATTTACTGTTTATTTTTTATCAATAAATAAAAAAAATATCAGAGTTGTTCTTAAAATGAAAAAAAAAAACAACACTTTTTTTAACGCACGCGATAGTTACCCTCACTAATACGTAACCTCACAGTGCATTAGGCGGTTTTAATATATCATGTTTTCAGTCACTAGATATATGGCCTCTTAAATTAATTTTGCTCAAAACAGTACAACGAAATAGGATTTAGGAGGAAATGAAAGAGTGAAATAATAAAATAAGAGAAGGAATGGGAAATTAATTCATGAGCGTTTTACATGAACAAAAAATCTTAAATAAATGAGTATTTATATGTTTCATAAAAGTAACACTACTCCGATGTTAGTGGTTATATTTTAAACTAAATCGATGGGCTCTTTTTTTTAATTTGTGATTCACCACATATCGCAAAATTTGGGATGCATTTCTACACAGCGGTCTGGCCTCACCTAAAAAGTCTCTTTGTATTTAAATAAATATATTTCCTGAAATGTTAATTTTAAAACAAATAATATTTTCTGATTTCGGTCGCTCACTACAACCATTCAAAACATCCTGCACCAGCTCTGCTTCGTGTGAACATGACAAAATCCAGACATCGGTAAAAACTGAAAATATGGAAATCAATTCGTTCCGAACCGATCAGATATTGAGTAAACGTGTTTTTTAGTAAAAATATAATTTCACGTCGTCAAGAAAAAAATTCGCGTAGAGGAGATACTGTGACTTTTTTTATGAACTCACGTTTGAAAATTAATTAGACGCGTACGAAGGACAAGATAGGCAGGTTGGTATATAAAATTTTTCATAAAATATTGTTGGGACATTTTTACAAACATAATAGAATGAATGGTAGGTACATCTGACCTTAATGGATGTTGTCTCGACAGTAAAATAAATACACTCAAACCTGGTAATGTGTGTACAAAAGAGCGCCATGACATACTACAGCAGATATGACAAAAATTGTCAGAACTCGTTGTTAAATTTTTATATTATTGGTTATAATTATTTAAACAGCGCCTTTTTCGTGGGCTCTACTCAAGCGCGCTTTTGTCACTGTGCGTTCGGAAATTTAGGTCCGAATCCGATCAAAATTCTAAATACTAAGCATATACCTATTTTCATTGCACAGTCGCTCAATGAAGCTCGTGGTAAACACGTGACTTCCTAACTTAAGGATGTAACGAAGTTTTTTATGAGAATTCAATTGCAGAGATATCTAAATACTAAGCGCATGGTGCGGTGGCGTAAACAAACATTTACGAACTGTCAAAAAGTAAGGTTAATCGCGAGGAACCTAACGAGTGGTTTAATACTAAAATACGAGATGCTTTCGATGTAAGTATGATGATTTGAGCGACTTCGTCAAATATGTATAGTTGTCGCCAAATAACTTGAACTTTTAGCCGAGAAGGGGGACGATTTGCACGTAAACCGACGATGCATAAAACACAAATTCGCGCTCTGCGCAAATTCGTGCAACCGGAATCTCGTTCGAGATGTTTGTCGAAAATTATATTTGGTAATTTTGTCAAATCAAATAATATACTGAGGAGGAGGAGGAGGAGGAGGAGGAGGAGGAGGAGGAGGAGGAGGAGGAGGAACAGGAGGAGGAGGAGGAGGAGGAGGAGGAGGAGGAGGAGGAGGAGGAGGAGGAGGAGGAGGAGGAGGAGGAGGAGGAGGAGGAGGAGGAGGAGGAGGAGGAGGAGGAGGAGGAGGAGGAGGAGGAGGAGGAGGAGGAGGAGGATAAATCGCCGCTCGAAAGCGTTCAGTGAGATTGGTGTGAAAAAACGCCATAAACTGCAACTTCAGGTACATCCGACACCCGATGTCGAGTGTTCTATCTGAACACAGCCCTGTATTAAATTGCTTCAATATGTAGGAAATCATTAAAAAATTCTATGGGCAATTAATTATGTATAAAATATTACCCACTTTGATCAAAATGTCCCACAAATTGCAATATTATCATTTTGTTTGTACCATATTCCCAACCGCATAATTATAGCGCTGTATAAGTGGAGTGTCCATGTTTCATACATCCAAGTGAACACTTCTCATGTGTTGTACGGTTGAATGGGTTAAAATTTTTGTTTGACAATAAAAAACGTGTTTGACGTTTTACAAGCTTAATCGCTCTCGTGTTTTGTAAAATATATATTATGTTACTATATGTATGCATTAATGTATGCTGGTCCCAAGAATTATTTTATTTACTCAAAAAAAAATATAATAACTACATAGCAATAGATACAATTGTATGTATCTAAGTATATAATATAAATATAAAGGTGAACACACAAAAGTAATTCAAGTTGGCCATTATAGTAATATACATATATTATATTGTTCAAAATACATAGAAAGAATTATTATAAAATTTATTTATTTCATAGTTCTGAGTAATACATGTGATTTATAATTTTTTATTCTTCATTACTTAGTAATTTAAGAGGGTTATAAATAGGTAAAAATTTACAATTTTCTAACGTGGTTTTTCTCTCCACTGCAATTTTTTATTTTTTTTATTTTACATTGCTTCTCGGGCAACTAACAGGAACTATGTCAAATATTAATTTAACACGCACCCGATAACAAGTTGCCGCATTCTGGAGACTTACGATATTTATCGTCTCACAAATCCAGACGGATAACACAATTAAAAACTGTGTCTCCACCGGGAATCGAACCCGAGACCTATGGCTCAGCAGTCAGACATCTAACCAACTGTGCCATGAAGGCCGACAGTGAAGGCAATGAGATAAATTAAAAAAAAATTACACAGTATCTATGAATTATACAAAAACAACAAAAAACAAGAATGTCTTCCAAATTTACACAATAAACAAAGGAAGCACACAATATATTTTCCTTTATGTGTTCAATACCTAGGCGACGAAAAGCGGCAGGACCAGATGCTTCCTTCACACATTCTGGCAAATCAATATACAATTGAAAATCTTTGTAATTCACATTATTTTGTTTACCTGCCGAGTTAATCTGAGGGAGTCTAAAGTCTCGCCGACTTCTCGTGAAATATCGTCGTAGTGGCCCAATTTTTAAATTTATATATGCAAATTAACAAAAAATTAAATTATTTGTTGTTTTATTATGAACAACTTCAACAGATCAAGTGAAATAGTGAATCAATCGTATTTAAAAACGGAATCCCATCTTCGTACATTCCCTAAATTCAGAAAATGCTCGTGCCATAGGTGAACGAAGAGAGATTCGAACCCGCTTCCTTTTTATAATCCAGCACGCTGGCCGCTCTGACACCGTACCGACCCATCAATGTATATAAGCTAGTTGGTGGGATAGTTGGGAGTTCACTTCGCAGGTGGAGCATACCTCTTAAAATATAGCTAAAGGTCTACGTAAAAGAAGAAGAAGAATAATAACTATTTTGTTGCAGTTTATATCAATGTGTACCAAACCTATATTTGCTTGAATAATATGTGTTTCTTCTCCATAAATTCAATTCTCCATAAATGACAAATATATTTTACAGGGATTTTAGTTACCTTTGATAAATTCGCATTCAACAACCCTTTTCTCCTCATGTACGACAATGCAACATTGTAAAGTACAATTTGATAATGTCATATCACAGAAGATGATGAATTGTTAAGTTCCTCCTCATAAATTATTATTGCTATCTGTTGAGGAAATCTTTAGATGGACATGCAACCTTACCTTGGTATGGGTATTGCATGGTTTAGCTATCAGACGGAATGTTTTAGTAATTAAGTTATATATTTCATCATTTTGATGCTACCTACTACATAATATCTTCATAATAAAAATGAAATGAGAAAATAAATGAGAAATGAAATTAGAGAAGAAATGTAAAATGAAACGAGTAATGAAATGAGAGATGTAACGAAAAATGCAATGAGAAATTAAATGAGAAATGAAATGATAAAAAAATGAGAAATTAATTGAGAAATGAAATGAGGAATTGATTGAGAAATGTAATAAGATATGAAATGAGAAATTAATTGTATAATGAAATGAAAAATGAAATGTAATTTCATAAATAGCCAAAAGACAATTTCTTCCAAATCATCAGTGTCTACATTAGCAAGAATTGCTTGAATAAATAATTTTCAATACTTATATTTCTCCTCTCCTGAGGATCGAATTGAAAGATTTGAGACCTGAAATCATATATGAGAAATAAATGGTAGGTAAGTACATGAAAAATATATTAACTTATGTCATTGAACTTATGTTAAGGCTCTACAAAATACTCAAAATACTCACGAAAAATCTCATAATAATGTGCAATCTCTACATTATAATAATTGTTGAAATATTTGATGCTAAAAATATTCTTCAATAGACCACAGTACATAGTGAAAATAAGAAGGTAAGTAAAATAAAACAATTTTTTTTTATTTTAGTTTTTTTATATTATTTTGCCCAAAAAAAGAGTGAATCACATTGAAGATAATATTTGATCCATCGTCTACTAGATAGCTATTTTTGTGAACTCAGCCGGCCCACCCATATACATACATATGTACATAGGCACTGGTTAAAAAGATCTATTACATCATACAATTTTGAACATAAAACAATGCCTATATTCTGGTATGCAAAAAAAGGTCGTTTTGCATACATATCTTCGTGATAAACATTTTCGTGTATACTAATATGTTTTACTGCATATGAAGTATTATAATTATGCAAAATATAACATGCCTTTATGAACTGGCGTGGCACAAAAAGCTTAACACTGCAATGATATAATAACACAATATGTACATACACTTACCTACCTATACGATCCATCCCTAGTTATTCTTTATACATTTTGCATATATTACACCATACTTATACATTTTGCATATACATATTACACCATACTTATACATTTTGCATACATTACACTATACTTATACATTTTGCATACATTACACTATACTTATACATTTTGCATATATTACACCATACCTACTTATACATTTTGCATACATTACACTATACATATACATTTTGCATATACTACACTATACTCATACATTTTGCATATATGTATAACACCATAATTATAAATTTTGCGTACCTATATTTTATTTTACGTAGCTTCTCAGGCAGCTAACAGGTACTTTGTCAAATAATTATTTAACACGCACCCAATAACGAGTTGCCACATTCTGGAGACTTACGATATTAATCGTCTCACAGATCCCGACTGAAAACACAATTAAAAACTGTGTCTCCACCGGCAATCGAACCCGGGACACTTGGAACAGCAGTCAGATACCCAACCAACTGAAGATGTCAGATACCCAATCAACGGAAATATTTCACCATACTTATACATTTTTCATATATTTTTTTTTATATTATAACATACTATTACACTATACTTAACTATAAATTTTGCATACACCATACTCATAAATTTTGCATATATTTTACCATACTTGTACATTTTGCTTATATAACACCAAACTTAAGTAGCCTCCCATAAAATACGTTCTATCAAAAAAAAAAATTTATATCGGTAAAAGGTTGGGGAATGATTTCTTTATTTTTTTTAATTATTTTCATTTTAATATGGAATAGGTACAAAAGTAAATAATATGTATAAATTTTCATATAATTAATTGACATATCATAAAAACGAATAGAGCTGTGAATGTATGTCAGGATAAAAAATATTTGTAGATTATCTCTGCCAACCCCATGATGATATGTGACAATATTACAATAAACCTGTGTTTGTGTAACGATAAAAAAAATCGTAAGGGCGTTATATGTATTTTAAATAGTATTACGAGTGTGTATGAATGTATGTGAGGAAACGTAAAACATTATGCCCCAGAGTGAAAATTCTGTGTTGCCCCTGTGAAAACATTAGATTCAGGAAATTTTCTAAATAGGTACTCCCCATAAATCTACACAAATATAGCCGGTTTTCTCTGAATCACTCGGCAAAAACACATACATATTAATGATGTATGATAGTGGTGTGTGGTGAATAATATCAACATTTCACCACAGGGACATTAAAGTCACAAAGTAATTCTATACATTTATTTATACTTGGCATGCAATTTTGTTTTTCAACTATAATTAGAAATCAATTCAATGAAGACTATAGGTGGAATTGATATTTAAGCAGAAAATAATTACCATAAATCGAATATTCTTTTGTTTTTTTAATTGCGTATACGCAAACATTGGATTTTTTTCCCTTTCGGGAGTCAAATGATAAAGTGTTCACGTAAACCAGCCGATGACAGGTCGTAAGCCCTGTAGGTGCCTCGAGTTCCTGGTTCTTCTACAATACCCCAACTTCGTCTCTATTGAGATGTTAAAAAAATGTTTGTCAATAAAAAAATTACCATAAATACTTCTCACACTATATTTAAAAATACTGTAAAACCGGAAAAATGCCCATTGACGTGACACTTGAAATTATGGTTTAAATATTCCAACTGTCGATTTGTTCAAGAAAATTTGTGTCTCTTAAGAGATCGACAAAGTTTCAAGCCAAGATCCACGAGATTTTGTATAGCCAGGTCTACATTTATCATAGTTTTTCAACTTTAAAGTCAAAAAACGTTATGTATATGGAGGAACTCAAAATTCGGAGTAGCACAGTTAATGTGTCTGTGTGTGTGTGTGTGTGTGTGTGTGTGTGTGTCTCCGTCTCCCCCTTATAACTTTTGATCCGCCTGATGCACCGAGCCTAAAATTTTAGAAAATATAAATAATTTTAAGCCAAGAATACTTTTATACTCAGAATTCAGAAATGTTGAGCTTTTGAGTTTTATTTTATTAATCCATATATCCAAAAACCATGAAAGCTAGAACGCTGAGAGTTTATATAATAAATGTAGACAAATACAATATCACAAATTTATTTGTTTTAAATTTATGAAAAAGTTCTAGGGTTACTCAAACTTTTTTTACTAAGGAAAATATTTTATGACATATTTATCTGTAAATGTGTTGATGTGTTGATGAGGCATTGCAAAAAAAAACTATTGTAAAAATTATTATTCTTGTGAACTATATTTTTATGTGTATTGGAACATAATATGTTAAATAAATAAATAAATATTCTTTCATTTTTATAAATATCGAAAACGCCGAAACACTAGATACCTAATTAAATTTTCTATAATAATTACATAAATTATTTTAGTACATCTCAAACTATTATATTATTTTTTTGTTAAAATTAAAAAAATATTTTGCCAATATATTAATTTGGGTGGAAATAATGAATCTTGAATTCTATCTTTCAGATTTCTAGGAACGAATCCTTAAATTTCTACGTATACTTTGAATAAACAGATAAACTCAACAATTGTAATGTTTCTGTATTTCTTATAGATTCGATTTAATGAACGTCTTCGCCGAGGTGACTCAGCATTTTCTAGGTCTAAGTGAAAAGAAATATTATGACAAGATAAAGTTTACAATGTTGCCAAATGTACCTATAAATTAATCCAACTGACGATTCGTTCAAGAGAATTTATTAATTCTCTGAATGAATCGACAGTTTTAAGCCAAGACGCGTGTATGAAGGAACATTTTGTATGGTGTAACTCCGTCCCTTATAACATAACTTTTGACCCGCTCAATTCACAGAGCCTAAAATTTCAGAATATATAGATACAGGCCTACAAAACTTTTGTACTAATTTTTTTTCAGTCAGGGGTTATCAACTTTTAAATTTTCACTTTATTTTTCCATATATTTTCAAAACTATGAAAGCTTGAATTCTGAAAATATGTATAAATATAGACAAATACAAAATTTCAAATATTTTTTTTTAAAAGTTCCAGACTATTTTTTTATGATAAATTTATGTGTTTAACTGCCTATATTTCCAACGTATTCAAAAATATAGAAAAAAGCCGAAACACCGCAACTAGATAATTTAATTTTCTATAAAAAAATATAACATTGTAATAGTAGGTACATTCCATTTTTTTTAACAATTTTATAAAAAATGAATTTAGTGACGACATCGTTTCATACAATTTGTAAGGCAGTATACACTACACAACATCTCACTCAATAGTTTGATACCTACAATCTACAATCATACATCAAACTATTTTCATATTCTGGGTAGGAAAAACAGACTGAATATCCTATCCTATCCTGACATATATGCCTACATATTTTATATAGAAAACAAAATATCTTTAAATATTTATTAATTTGTATTTTAGTGTTTATAGTTTGGTACGTATTCTTCAATAAATTATGCTTACTATCGCCATCGACAGTTGGATCTCATGTGTTACATGCAATTAATAATAGATAAATTTAATTTCTATCCAGGTTTGCTACAAACACTCAGCATGTTGATAAAATTGTATTATACATTATACCTACAAAACTCAGGAGTTGGTTATTTAATATTTTAAATAAGTTATTCAAACCAAAGTTTTATGTTGTTATTGTCACCATTAAATATATTTATGTATCTCCCCCAGAGGGTGTATCAGCCCTAACGCCTTATCACTTATCATTTATACACATAAAAGTGGGTTGTTCGGAAAAACATTTCATTCTTATTCTATTTTATAAGTACACTATCAATAACTGGACAATTAATCAGGTGATATCAAATTTAAACATTTAAGTCACGCTCAGCAACATGTTTGTGATTGTTAATATTTGATTGTTTATATATTAATCATAATTTACAAGACCATTTTTTATATTTATTTATATCAATCTCACTAGACTAAGCCTATACTGAGGTGGAATATTTCACAAGCATATTGATGCATCTTTATACAATATTATCATCGTATTTCATACAATTTTCGTGAAAATTCATATTCTATATAGAAACATGATTTATGTATAACTACACAAAAATATATCAAACAATATAAATTATGAAATTAATGTATTTAAGGTTTTATATTTTTTTTTCGTACAAAATATAAGAGAAAATATATTGAACACTGGCGGGCTTATTGCCACTAGGCAATTTCTTCCAACCAACCAGATGGGTATTAAACAACCGTCACGAAGCAGGCTTTGCCTAGTTTGGTGGTGATTAAAACACAATACCTACACTGCTTTCTACATCATCATCATGTATTCAAAAAGTATTAAACAATAAACTAGTTGCATGTAACACATGAGATCCAACTGTCGATAGCGATAATATGTATAGTTGAAGAATAAGAATCAAACTATAAACCCATAAATCCAAATTATTGAAATTTTTAACACATGTTGGTATGTATGTAAAATAGGACAGAATGGAGATCAGTCCTGTTTTCCTACCCGGAATATGAAAACAGCATGATGGTTCTGTCTGTGTGTATGTTTGGAGATTAAGTACCTATCAAACTATTAAGTCTTCTTACTTATTCAGCGGTACTAATAACATTTTCGTTAAAACTCGTTTTAGCCAACTAAACCTCGCACTACGTAAACCACGTATTAGGCACTAATTCGTGGTTTAGTGGGTTCTTACTAATAATGTAAAAATGTACAAGGACTAAGTAAACCATGGAATACGGAATGAATGTTGTGTGAACGCAGCCATTTAACGGGAATTTCGGAATTTTTCTTTACTTTATGCTATTTTTTGTTCATTCTCTATGACTTTATTAGCCGTCATCAATGACATCTATCGAGAATCATCGTATTTCTATGTTTGTCATTGTTTGTTTACTGCATGTTTGATGGTTTACTGTTTATGTATCGTCACGTTTCCCAATTCCCAATGATTTAACTTATTACAACATAACTTATTACATTTATTTTAAAACAATTGTCAATGGAAAATAAATATCTTCATTTATTTGCCTTCTTCCAAATAAATCTACGACATGTCTAACTCCTGCCTTTGAAAATCTGTACTTTCTTCTAAAATTAATGTCATCGTAATCAACAAACGGATTACAACGCACCTATGAAAACACCTTATAAATTTTGCGTCATCAAAAAACTTTCCACCTGCTCAATTTCTTGAAACGATCTTTCAAAATCGCCGATTCTATAATCAAACAGATTGTTGTCCATAATTAAAAAAAGTATTTCTTTAAAAATGACAAAATACAATACGCGCGGTATATTTGACTTTTGACAGCTCACGAATTCGCTATTGCTATTCCACCACTAAACTAGGGGACCGGATGGTTTAGCGTTACCATGGTGATATAAACCATGGAATAAAATATTATTAGTAAGATTTTTGGCCGTTAGGTTTTAGTCACTCTATTCCATAGTTCAACCTCGCTACTTTTTCGTTATTAGTACCGCCGATTGTGTATAGGCAACTGCCATACAATTGTACGAAGCAATGTCGTCAGTAAATTCAATTTGAATAAAAATTGTTAAAAAAAGTTTGAGATGTGCTAATACAAGGTTTATAATTTTTATATAAAATTAAATTATCTAGTTGGGGTATTTCGGCTTCTTTCGATATTTTTAAAAAATTTGGAAATATAGGCAGTTAAACTCATAAATTTATCATAAAAAAAATATTTTTCTTAATAAAAAATGTTTGAGAAACTCTGGAATTTTTTTGAAAAAAATCAATATGAGATTTTGTATTTGTCTATGTTCGTACCATTTTCATCGTTCTAGCTTATATGGTTTCTGAGATATATGGAAAAATAAAATAAAAATTCAAAAGTTGATAACCCTTGACTGAAACAAAAATTCAAAATTCTGATTATAAAAGTTTTATAGGCCTGTAACTTTTTATATATTCTGAAATTTTGGGCTCTATAAATTGAGCGGATCAAAAGTTATAAGGGACGGACGGACACACACACACACACACACACACACACACACACACACACACACACACACACACACACACACACACAGACAAGACACATGAAAAATAAAATATATGGAAAAATAAAATAAAAATTCAAAAGTTGATAACCCCTGACTGAAACAAAAATTCAAAATTCCGAGTATAAAAGTTTTGTAGGCCTGTAACTGTTTATATATTCTGAAATTTTAGGTTCTGTAAATTGAGCGGATCAAAAGTTATAAGGGGGGGGGGGACACACAGACACACAGACACACACACACACAGACACACACACACAGACACACACACACACAGACACACGAAATGTTCTACTCCGAATTCTGAGTAAATCCGTGTATGGAACATATATGCTGCGAAGCCTCTAAGTTGGTGTTTTTTGACTTCAAAGTTGGAAAAGCCGTGAAAAAAGTAGACCTCTGCATACAATTCTCGCGTATCCTGGCTTGAAACATTGTGGATATGTTAAGAGAACAAAGTTCTCCTGAACAAATCGACAGTTGAATAACCTTATAATATTTAGTTTAGTAGTCTAAGAAAAAGGAATAGAATTAAAACTAGATATAATACATATATTATCATATGTGTGTATAAGTGTGTGAGGGTGTGTATGTATGTGTGTAAACCTACATATATGCGAAGATTTGTTAAAGATAATAATTATTTTCATGACATGTGTGGTCGAAGAAATCAAGTACAAACTTAATTCTATAATTTGAACGACAACAAAAGTTATTTTTTAATACGGCAACCCAATTGTTTTGACATCACACATCCGTTAGACGGCCATTTTATTTTTCACTTAAAGCGCTGTCACAAAGCATACGAGTTAATACAATAGGCATTTGATGATTTTACTTAAAAAAATGATGGAAAATAAATCTGTTGGTTAAAAACGAAATTACTTTCCGAACAACTTACTAAACTTACTTATCACTTCAATATCCTAACACAATGGACCACCATTAGGATATACAACAATATTCTTTTATACGAATCAACATACCAACCACATCCAAACAAACATATCGCTTACATAATACTTTGAATGATAGTCAAACGAAAACAAAGCAATTGTTTATACAATTCTGTAACGTTTTAGGTATAAACCAAAAGACGGGGTAGGCACAGAGAACCGAGCGACATACACCTCTATTTTTGCACACATTCGTGGCTTCTTTTGCATCCATACATACGTCATACATGCTCGTCGATTGTTCAAGCTTCTTATGTTTGCTTCTTTCGCAATATCATTCACTTGGTCGTGCCATCACTTTCTGGGGCAGCCCTAACCTTTCACTCCATCTCACCCTTGTATATTTTTTGGTCAGTCGTTCAACTTTCGTTTTTTCAATATGCCCATACCACCTCAGAACATTCCCTTTCATTATACTTATAATATCCTTCTTTATCTTGCGCTCTCTCCTCATTTTTAATTCTATCATATTATAATTCTGTTACATAATCTTCCTAATGATCTCATTTCTACAGAATTTATTCTACATTCATGTATCTTTTTCAACATCCAAGTTTCACTGGCATTCGTCAAAGAAGGCAATACAAATTATGTACGGCAATTATGGCATGGAATATTTTTATGTATATATTTTTTAATATACTTTACATAGGCTCTTTGTCGTTTTCAAACTAAAAATCTATGGTAAAAACTTCGTAGAACAAAAGTCAGTATAATAATGTTAGCAATCATATAACTATTATGTAACTAATGATAATAAAAAAAAATATGCTATTTATGTTATTTAAACAAAAAAAGCGTAATTTTTCCAAACCACATTATTTTTTGGTATTGATTTTCGAGTGCTCTAAAATTGTGAAATCTTAACTCTCCACTATTCCAAAAACAAAAAATATTTGATAATCTAGCTTATATACAAAAATCTTCCAGATTATGCTGAATATGTTAGTAGCAATAATAATAATAATAAATGGTTAATTTATATAGCGCCATTTTTGTGTTTACACCTCAAGGGCGTTTGACAAAATACCTGGGAAAAAAATTACCGAAAAAAAAAATTTAAATTCGTCTTGACAGTTTTTTTAGTATACGTAGTCATCAAGGTGGTCTGATGACATCAAGAAATGTGCCGGAGGGAGATGGATGCAGTGTGCCCAAGACAGGGAGTTGTGGAGGATCAAGGAGGAGGCCTATGTTCAAGAATGGAAAAAAAACAGACTGAAGAAGAAGAAGAAGAAGTATTCATCAAACTACATTATATATCATGATACAAGTTTGAAAACTTATAACATTTTTTCAAGGGGTTAATGTTTTGTTACATCGCTGACTCACGATTTCAAAGAAACAGGTTTCCTAACATAATATGTGTTTACCCACATTTGAATAAGGAATATAAATTATATTCCTTAGAAATATGTAATGATGAATGCGTATATAAATGCATTGTCTCTGGTTCAGGATAATATCCTTCTATATACCTACAGTGTATCTCTATAGAATTGCCCGTCCTTTGATATTTATAAATAACTTAGTATGTCTAAGCCCCATCATTTGGCTATGGCCTACGAAAACGTTTATAAACTCGTTAGAACACAATTTGTTAACAAACTACGTGGGTACCTACTTGAAACATTTATGGGATAAATATGTTCTCTTTGTACCGGTACCTTCATTTTCTTTGCAGTAAATAACATTACCTATATTAGTCATACAAAAATATTTCATTCATATATAAAACGTTAGATATACAAAAATACGTTTTGTTTATTTAAAAACTTAAAACTTTTATTTAAACTTTTCTACAACAATTTAACTTACTGCATGTCCGTCCATTGAATCCAGACATAAATAAAATAAAACTAGTGGGTTGTGGCCAACGCCATACTATTACTCCTTACGACCAAGTCACTTCACAAATTATTCAAATTTAGTATGGAAAATTTTCACCTTTTTTATGAAATGATTTTGTTCAATATTAAAATATTTAAATATTTTATTATTAAAACTTGGGGTTGAATTGACAGATGGGTCGATGGCAGAGCGGTAAGCGCGCTGGGCTAGTAATCCAGTGGTCGCGAGTTCGAATCCTGCCTCGACCGATTTCGTTCACTTATAGCACAAGCATTTATTTGCTTATTTTAGGGAACGTAGGAAGATATATATGTACTTGTTTAACAAGGACATATTTATTTTTTTTAATAAAAAAAAAAAAATATTTGACAGTTAGAAAAACTCAGAAGCACTATTCAGATATCCTTCAAAATCTTATGGAGTTTAAGTGAGTATTGGATATACATATTTGCAAAATTTCTTTCTTCATCTTTATCGATTATAGATTAAAGAATCGAATGAATACTTTAATCTATAATCGATAAAGTAAAATAAACACGCCGTACATAGCACACACCTCATAGCATACAGCACAAAGCACATTGCACACACACACACAGATACATTGTGATGAAACTTTCAGAATACAATCTTAGCATGATACTAGTTGATAATCTGCAATACAAAAAAACTCCTCACTATATCCCCTTGGGTAGGTGAGGAGAAAAAACATGATTCACAAAAAAGAATATACAGACCGATGCATATATTGTTAATTATTTATAGATCATAATAAATCGCAACGGTCAAGCATTCAAATTGGAATAATTCTCATACATGACGTATCTAAGGATTAGGCTCCCAATATTTATGATTTAGTACTCCTCATTAACCCAAGGGGATTTAGTGGAGACTTATGATCTCGCAATTTTTAAGGCTTTTTTTTTCAGATTATCAACTAGTATCATGCTGAGATTTTATTCTGAAACTTTCATCACAATGTATCTGTGTATGTGTGCTATGTGCTGTGTGCTATGTTCAGCGTGTTTATTTAACTTTATCGATTATAGACTAAAGTACTCGTTCGATTCTTTTCAAATTTTACAAGTATGTATATCTTATACTCGCTTAGACCCCATTAGATTTTGAAGGTTATCTGAATAGTGCTTCTCAATTTTTTCAACTGTCAAATATTTCAAAGTGACCCCAAGCTCAGGAAAATTATAATTTGAAATTTTTATTGTCAAATTGGTAAAAAGGCAAATCACTTTCATAAAATGGCATTGAATAGTTAACAAGTTTTCATATTAAAATATTTAAATGTTTTATAGAATGACTTGTTAGTGAGGAGTTTATCGTTGGCCACTACCCACTCGTTTTTATTATAATAACATTAAATTTATCATTCTACATATTTGTTTGATGCTTTTCGTCGATAGCCAATTCATCTTCTGGTCCAGGGTTTCTTGGATACATCGGATTTGGTGCTGTTGAATTTTCACGCGAATTCCAGATTAAGAAATAGTGAAATTTTCCGGCTTAAAAAATTTAACACCAATGTGGGTCACTTCTGTCCAATCAACAGAATGATGAGGTCATATAATAGACTATCAAGAATCTTACCTGATCTTGATGTGTTTTCGAACCCAGCGTCTACTTTTAAGAGATCAGTACGCGAGTGCCTCAATTCACAATCAACACACAGTGACGTAGCACAGTGATAAACGGGAAGTAGGTATATATGTATGTGTATGTGTGTGTATGTATATGTGTCTGTATGTGTTTTGTATATGTATGTATGTTTGTGAATGTATGTGTGTATGTATGTATGTATGTGTACATGTATGTTTGTATTTAAATATTGCTGTTTAAGTATATAAATATTTATAAAGGCACATATTATTAGTACATAAATTACAAAATATGCATTTAATGCATTATATAAATGGGAACATTTTGTTTTGCCGAATTCGGAACATTGTTTGCGACGTTTTATGGTGACCAATGCTATGTCGCCATGTACCTATATTAAATACCCGATTGCGCTCGCATTGTGCAGTGATGGCAACATTATTATCTTGTACTCGGTAAATGTTATTTTTATGTACACATTATTATTGTATAATCTATCTCCTTATTAAAGGTTTCTGTTTTATCACCGTTACCAGTGTTATTTTACTGCAAATCTTATGTAAGTACGTTTTAAGCGATGATTGTTTTTTTTTATTTAAATTAATGTTTAGTAGTATGTGACAGACGCCTGTCATTGGAGCATTGGAGACCTTATGTGTTTGTATCATGTGTTAACTTGTGTGTGTATATTTCAATGTTCTGTTGGTGTCTTTAAAAAAAAAAAAAACTTACGAACGAAATAGTGCGACAAGCTAGGTGTCAACCAATAAATCACAAAAAAAATTCAAAATGAATATTAAAAAATTCATCATAAATTATGTGAGGACAGAACTAACACAAATACTTAGTATTCAACAATAACTACTTAAATAAACAAAATTAAAATTATTAACAACATTTGTAACTATGCCGTATTGTGTTTGCGATGCTCTTTGAGTAACACATTAAATTATTTGATTTGATTTGGGAACCATGTGATTCATATTAATTACACCAACATAGTTAACTAGTCCCTTTCTATGGCTCTGAAATAAAAATCGTGTCAGAGATTTGATTTATGTCAGGTATTATGGCGGACATTGGGATTTGTTTGATCTGTTTTGTGTGAGCCTATATGTTTGTTATGGTAATGATTATGATTGCAGAAAGTAAAGATTGTGTACATATTTACTGTGGAACGGGAAAAATCACCAGGTTCATAATTGCATATAATTATATTATCAATAAAAATTGCAAACTGCTATCCCTAGACCAAGATTTCCTAGTTGGGCAGCAGCAATCTACTTATTGTTGTCATTATAAATATGGTGTGATAAAAGGTAAATAAATAAATATATCATGTTATATTCCTTCATAAACTACTGCATAGCTATTTGTCGTGGGCAAGCTGAGCATTCGATAAAAACGAACAACTTCCATCCGCGTGATTCGATCGCTGATACGATTGATTTTTTTTAAACACGTTTATTAGAATTACCATATTAAAATTCTAAATAGATAGTGTGGGATGCATCCAAATGAACTTCCTTTAAATGAATTAGCTATGAATTATCCACGGGTATAATTAAAAATATTTTCAATTTGAACCCAGAGTGGATAGTGGATCTTGTCTGGGCGGGAGGGGGGGCCAATAACAAAAGGGTGTGACCATCAAACATGTAGAGGAAGATATTAATAAAAAATCTTTATTGAAGTCATTAAAATACCCTATAAGGTTGTTTGTTTACATTTTCGTTTATTTTTAGATGTATATCATCTGGCGCCTCGTGGCTGTATCCAGCTACAAAGCGAATGGACAGAATAAAGTATTGGATTATTAAAAATAACCAACAACAGGTTTGAACAATGATTAATGAAGACTCCATAACAAGTAGACTGTAATGTTCAAAGAAGAGAAATGAAGACATAATTGAAATACACTCTTTGTCGTAATAACATTTAGACGTTTCAATTCTCAAATATCCATGAATATAGATTATTATCATTTCAATATATTGTTTTTTTTAATTTTAAACACACGACCGCCATGGCGTTGGTAAGCCGTTTGGCTCCTATGAGGGCACCGGTTAGTTGGAAGAAATTGCCATACGGCAAATAACACAGCACTTGCGCAGGGTGCAAGGAAGTGTTTATTTATTTATATCACTGTTTTTTGGTCCTTTTCCAAAAAAGCATTCAATTTTTATGCTTAGAAAATTATATTTGGATTGAACGTAATTTGGATAGAACGTAATTTGTATTGAACGTAAATTGGATAGAACGTAATTTGGATTGAACTAATTTGGATAGACCGAAACTTGGATTGAACGTAATTTGGATAGAACGTTATTTGCATTGAACGTAATTTGGATTGGATTGAACGAAACACAGAAACCGAACGGCTTACCAACTGTGCCACAGCGGTCGACACAGCGGTGCCACAGCGGTTATTGTAGTTTTAAAGAAATGCTTTTTTTTCTGTTTCTTTATTTTTTTTTATCAAGGTGTTTTTATGTTCTAGGAGTGTGTCTAGGAGCAATAACTCCAAAACGTTTCTATCCAAACGAGGTTTTCATTATTGGCACAGAGAAGTTCAGATCATTTACTTACACATTCAGGGAGATGGATGCAGTGTGCCCAAGACAGGGAGTTGTGGAGGATCAAAGGGGTGGCCTATGTCCAAGAATGGATGAAAACTGGCTGAAGAAGAAGAAGAAGAAGACTTACACATTAAATTAAACTCTATCCCATATAATCTAAGCTCAATCCTAAATAAATTTGAACTTCAAAATCAAAGTGCTAAGAATTTATTTATATATAAACCATTGCTGACTGCTTCTTCCCCAGAAAACAAATTCGTGGTTTAAATAAAGTATATTTCAATAAATAAAAGAATTGTTTTGGTAAACAATCTGTTTTTTTTTCCACGAGTTTTTTCATTCACGACCAGATCGAATTGTATCAGAATATTGTGGCGTCGTCAGCCTACCTGAATCTGTCTTGGTTTAATAGGGGCCATTTTTTCTTACATCTCTTTTTTGTTGGCGGTGAGACCGTATGTATTTCTACCACGACACCTGGACCGTCCCAAGAAACTCTAATTACAAACAGCAGCACAGAACTTGTATGAAATATTAGATAATATTCACCTATTATATTACCTTCGGTGCATACTTGTAACAAAATTATTAATTACCTACATAGGCATTGAACTCTGTATAACTGATTGTAGTGAACACAATATTGACTGGTCGGTCAGTATTGAAGTTACCTGCTAGATTTAGTTGCGGATGCGGATGGCTAAATAGATAATATACCTACTCTTCTTAACATATTTTATTTTTTATTTTATTAAAAAGGGTACATCGACAGACATCCAGCTAAAAATTTTCACAAAAATAAAACAATTTTGTTATCATTATGAGTGCTGGACGTCCAATTATGGATGCACACAAAATTACATGAGCTCATATTCAATCACACACGTAAGTTACACAAGTAAGAGTTACATAAAAGAGAAAATTAGGTTACAAAAGTTAAGTTAAAGAAGAAGAAAAAAAAATACTACACAAGTTAGGCAAAAAAAATTAAGTTTTAGAAATTACAGAAGTCGAAGTAAAAAAAAAATTGGTAGGTACATAAGAAGTAAAAAAAAAAGTAATATAAGTTAGAGAAAAGACAATTTCAAACTGATTACAATAAATCATTTCATATTTTTATGTTTTAATGTACTTATTTATGTTTAAAAAAAAATCTTGCAATTGTTAATTATATTACGTACTTGGTAAAAAAATATTTGAAAGAACCTATAAAAAGGTTTATAACTTGGTACATATAATATACCTATTGTAAATTTGTAATGTCGGTTTTGTAAATGAATAAAATAAAAAAATAAAAAATAAGAGAAAGAAAAAAAACATGATATAAGATTTAGTTTACTGTGGAACGATCTTCTGTATTCTGTGTTTCTACCTTCATACGAATCGGATCTTTTTAAGATATGTTACTGTTAAATATTCAAGAAAATTTTATAAATGTTCTTGATGTTTTTTTTTTCAAATTGTCCATACGTAATACGTAATGTCCAGCAACAAAAACAGCTACAAAGCATTTGATCTGTTAACGTATTGACGAATTCTCGTCATAACGTATTTCACTCGTCATAACGTATAACGTAACGTAACTAGTCATAACGACCGCCGTGGCACAGTTGGTTAGCCGTTCGGTTTCTGTGCGGGCATCCTGGGTTCGATTCCCAGCAGATGAGAAATTCATACAAATTCATTTCTCACGCTTATGTTGCTTCTGGGCTGGAAACACTAGTTAGTTGGAATAATTGCGATACGGCAATAAACTTGCCACTTGCGCAAGGTTCAAGGAAGTGTTCATTATTATTATTATAACCGTATTTCACTCGTCATAACGTATAACGTAACGTAACTCGTCATAACGAATTTCACTCGTCATAACGTATAACGTAACGTAACTAATCATAACGTATTTCAGCGCCCTTGAGGTGAGATATTCACGAAAAGAGACGCTATACAAATCATCCAAATTACATATGAGTTGATGGCAGAGCAGTAAGCGCATTGATTTATTACTCCAGTGGTCGCGAGTTCGAATTCTGCCTCGACCGATTTCGTTCACCTATAGTACAAGCATTTATGCTTAATTTAGGGAACGTAGGAAGATGTATATATACTTGTTTAACAAGGACATATTTTTATTTTTTTAAATACGTACGTTTTGGGCACTATGTTAGCTGAAAGAGGACCTGTCGACCTGGGACAAACTGGAATGCTACAGAGATGGCTGAATTAGATGAAATGTGAAGATTGTCCTCTCGAAGTGGACGTTATCTGTATAGATACCATTGTATTTACCTACACACAAACACCTCAGACATAATTATTCATTGTTCACGCTAGCCAAGTCAACGCCTATTGTGACAGACATGTTTTAACAATGGAATTTCTATGGTCTCTCAAATTAACTCGAAATAAAAAAATAAACAAATATTATAAACGAAGTACCTCCCATTTATTTATACGTTCTTGATAGATTTTATATAAATAAAATATCACAGTGACACAGAAGAAAATCGAAGTCCTTATTCCAAATTTTTCCTTTCTAGAATTTTTAGAAAAAATAGGTTAACTTCTTTAAAGTTAACCTATTTTTTCTCATTGAAGTGTTAGAGTACATATTTAATGTAGTGAAACTTATAAATTATCTTTGAATAGTGTAAATATTTATAGGACTCAGATAGTATGGACATGTATTGAGAAAGCGAAATGATCATGTGGCGCAAACTCCTCTAGCACTCCCAGAAAACAGGAAAGGAAATGGATGTCCACTATCCACGTGGTGGGGTAATATGAGTAAGCTCATGGATAAAACCCGAATATAATTTTCGCCAAACATCTTGAACGAGCTTCCGGTTGCGCAGAGCGCATATTTGTGTATTTTTGCTTTGTTGGTTTACGTGCAAATCGGCTAAAAGTTCTCGGCAAAAAGTTCAAATTATTTGGCGACAACTATACCAGCCCCACGGAACTACTCCATGACCAGCCCCGACAATACAGGACAGATTATCCTGGCGCCGAAATATTAGGAGAACCAACCCTACCTAAAGTAGGACAAAGCTTTGGAAAAGGTGAGAAGAAGAATATAAATTCTTATTAAAGATAGAATATGTTCCAATTGATTGCGTCAATTTTGTCCTAAGTCTTGATAATTTCTTGCAGAATGAAATAGAAGATGAACAATTATAAGATATGGGAATGAACAATTTTAAAATGTAACAAATATACAAACAAAAGCTTATGTTAAATAAACTAAAATTAATGACAGTAAATCAATACATCCTAGTCAATAGTCCTAAACAAGTGCGTAGAACTGGAGGTCATACCTGAAAAGTGGCAAAATTCTGAAGTTATCCCAGTCTGTTATCCCATACTTATAAACTTCTCACTAAAATTGTCACAAACCGTTTAACACCTAAACTGGATTTCTACCAACCAATTGAACAAGCTGGCTTTAGAAAATATTTTGGAACTACAGACCATATCCAAACTCTGCGCCTACTAATTGAGAAAACTACTGAATATTTATTTAATATTGCTTCTCGGACAACTAACAGGTACTATGTCAAATATTAATCTAACACGCACCCAATAACAAGTTGCCACATTTTGGAGACTTACGATATTTATCGTCTCACAGATCCAGACTGAAAACACAATTAAAAACTGTGTCTCCACCGGGAATCGAACCCGGGACCTTTGGATCAGCAGTCAGATACCCAACCAACTGAGCCACGAAGGCCGACAAATAATATAACAATTCATCTTGCATTCATCGACTATAAAAAAGCATTCGACTCTATAGAACAATGTGAAATAATAAACGCATTAAATGATGCGAGAATTGACTCCAGATATTCAAGGCTTATCAAATTTATATATGAACACGCCACCATGGATGTAAGAATCGATGAAAATACAAAAACAGAAAAAATCAATATAAAAAGAGGTGTCAGACAAGGAGATACCATATCACCTAAACTGTTTACATTGGTTTTGGAGGGCATATTTAAAACTTTGAACTGGGAAGACAAGGGAATAAAAATAAATGGAACAAACTTAAACCACCTCCGTTTTGCAGATGACATAGTGCTTATAAGTGATGATCTGGAAGAACTTCATGTTATGATAAAAGAACTCCACGATGCTTCCCTAA
This sequence comes from Molanna angustata, assembly GCA_963576475.1. NCBI lineage: Eukaryota > Metazoa > Arthropoda > Insecta > Trichoptera > Molannidae > Molanna > Molanna angustata. The sequence goes on along the minus strand of OY754971.1, from coordinate 2,579,266 downwards.
TGGTCGGCCTGGAAATAAATATCAACAAAACGAAAATCATGAGTCCATCATCTAACAGCACTATCACAATTGATAGTATAATAATTGAAGCTGTTGAAGAATATATATACCTTGGACACAAGATAAAATTAGGAAAGGATAACGAGACAGCAGAAATACCCAGAAGGATCGGACTAGGTTGGGCAGCCTTTGGAAAACTTAAACATGTCCTAAAAAACAGAGATATTCCCACATGTCTGAAAAGAAAAGTTTTTGAAACATGTATCCTGCCTGTTCTTACGTATGGTCTGGAAACTATCACGCTAACTGCGAGGACCATACATAAGCTAAAATGCACTCAGAGATCCATGGAAAGGCAAATGATAGGCGTAAGTCTAAGAGACAAAATTAGAAATGAAGAAATCAGACGCCAGACAAAAGTTGTTGATGTCATGGATCGAGTTGCAAAACTTAAATGGCAATGGGCAGGTCATGTTGCCAGACAGGGTACGGACAGATGGGCACCCAGAATTCTAAATTGGAGACCATGGGATATGAAAAGGGGAATAGGCCGGCCCCAGAAAAGGTGGGCCGATGATATTTTCCCTGTCGCTGGAAGCGGATGGGTTCGAAAAGCCCAGAAAAAAGACGAGTGGAAGCTATTAGAAGAGGCCTACATCCAGCAGTGGAGAGATGGCTGAGAAAGAAGAAGAAGGAGAATCAATACATTATATACAACACATTAACTTTGATTTACAAACTAAAAAATAATGTATTTCCAAAATATATGCAGAAAAATATATTAATAAATGTCAATGTTCATCATACTTACCCTACGAGAGGATGTCAGGATTTTAGACTTCACAAAATAGTTTATACACAAAATAGTTTATACCATAAAGGTCTCAAAATATATGTATGATAGTTTGCCACCAAACATAAAAGAATCCACAAGTCTTGTCACCTTTCGTAGGTTAGGTGCTGAATACATAGTTAAAAATTATTAGTGTTCCATAGTTTTACATGACAGGTTTTTATAATTAACTGTAGTATTGTTTTAAAAAAAGAATTTTTATATATTTTTTGTTTATACTAGATGTATTAATTTTTACATATGTTTTTGCATCTAAATAAAATTTACTATTTTTATTTTTATTATTACTAAATTAAATAATATGTATGTAGAATCCTAAAACATTTAGATGGGTCGATGGCAGAGCGGTTAGCGCGCTGGGCTAGTAATCCAGTGATCGCGAGTTCGAATCCTGCCTCGACCGAATTCGTCCTGCCTTCGAATCCTGCCTAAAATAAGCATTTATTTGCTTATTTTAGGGAACGTAGGAACATGTATATGTACTTGTTTAACAAGGACATATTCATTTAAAAAAAAAAAGTCGAGGCAGAATTCATACTTGCGACCACTGGATTTCAAACCCAGCGCGCTAACCGCTCGGCCACCTTTTTCTATTACGGATACTTTTATGATTCCTGGTGTGATCCATTCTTATAGTGGTTTATATTTATGTGCAAAGTCATTTTTCTTATATATACGCTGTTTTTCAATTTCTTTTGAAAGATATTATTGAAATTTATTCCATGCGAAGTCGAGAGTTTCAATGAGGTTAGGTTATACCAAATTTGCTGTTGAGTTGTTTTTTTTCAATTTTGTCATTATTAATATCAAAACACACCTAGTCATTTTCACTCTGCATGATATGCATTGAAGATCTGGGGGGCAAGTTTGGTCAACCGGCGAAATCAAAACCATCCTTGTTTACCCATATCATGGATATAATTATTTTATGGAGTTCTATAATATGTTAGGATATTATAATTATATCCATGATATTGATAATCATGAAGGTTTTGATTTCGACATTTGACCAGACTTGCCCCCCTGATTGGCTTGAAAATGGTGGAATTTCAACGTTAAAAAGTATATCTATTTGAAAATACAGTTTTTTTGTAATTTACTATCAATGGGTCTAATCAGAAAATGCATGTCTCCATTAATCTGTAATGATCCATTTTAACGAATAAAAGAACTAATATTGCTCAAAATGATATCAGTATTTTGATTCGTTGAATATTAACCGAATCATAATGTCTAAGTTTATTCGAACGATTCACTATCAACGACGTAATTTGGATATCTTATCTTCCTAATTGAACGATCCATCCGGTGCGGTTGGTGTGTTATCCTTTAGTTTGTTAAAGAAACGAAAAAGAACGTTAATACACTTCTTGTCTCGTTCTTTTTATTATATGGGGTCACCAAACATACCTAACCGTCTCTGGATATACAAGAAATACGCCATCTTAAATTCATTCTAACGACCAATGTCGTTACTTGGCCATGTTTTTATTGGACTCATAATGAAGTTTCGATCCTCTACAACTCTACAACGTTTCCCGCGAAACCTCCCACAGATCCAGATCAAGAGATTTTTAATGTGCGACAGCACTATAACAGTTTATTATTGCATTTATAAAAACTTACATCAACATAGAAATGAAGGATATAGATGTAGTCAGAGGAGAGAGAGAGGATAGAGGAGTATCAATCAAGAGTTAGTATGGACCAATAAAAAAAAATATGATGTGTGTTGAGAAATGTGTGTATGAGTGTGTGGAAATTATATTCATATATCATGTTTTTTTAAGAATTAATTTTTAGTAGGTACAACCCGCGATTTTCTCGATTACTTATTAAGCGTACTTGCGGCTCATCCAGCTTATATAGTGATAAAATTCCTAATAAAAAGTTAGTTTGATTTTATTTACATCAACAATTATTTCCAATCAAAATTAGACGTTACATTATATAGTTATGTTTTATTTCATTTGAAATATACACCCGACGTAACCCTCTATTCCTAAAAAACCTTGGTTTCTTGTTAGGGAAAGAGACTCTCTAGGGGTGACATATCTTGTATAACACGTATGAGAATTGGCCATTGACATGTTGCTTCCCACCTTTACAAAATCAATGTAATTAACAGTCCAATTTGTGAGTGTGGTCAGGAGGAGGAGACTCTTGATCATTTATTTTTCAATTGCTTCAACCGTATATCTTCCAACAATTCATTTTATTTTAATCTGGTTAAAATAACTTACGCATCCCCAATCAATATGTTATATACAATGTCTATTCAAAATTTTAAATTGACAAACATATTAGTTTTGCCCGGTATTACAGTCGGCCCTCAACTCATTGAGTTTGTTAAACTCAAGATTTATGTTAAGGGGACATTTAATCCATTTCCGTATTACAGTGCAATATGATATGTCAGTTACTAAATCTTCAATTATAGACATATTTTACTTTTTCTGTGGTTATTATCTGTCAAATTTTATATAATCTCAAATAATACGTACTACAAAACGGGACGCTACGACTTGAAATACTATTGTTTTATTATCAAACATGGTTAATATATTTTATTTCACCAAAATAATGCTTTTAAATGCCCATGTTCGTTTCAATATGGCTGTCAGTTTGTTTTGTTGTGTGGCGCCACCGTCGATACAACTAACGCCTCTAGTGATAGAAACTGAAACTACACGCGTTGCCTAGCAAATGACAGTTGACTCACCGTTAAGTACTTTATCCGCCAGAAACGTTGAGTTAAATATTTGTCGTTTTAGTGACGTATTTGAGGGAAGATTAGGCCTAAACGGACACTGTAATACGCTATATTTTTGTAAAACTTGAGTTTAGCTCTTAAACTGAGACTGTAATACCGGGCCATATTACTTAACTTCTTAAATTCAAATAACATCCAAATTTGATTTCAAAAAATTTAACCAAATTATAATGTTTTCACCAAGGCATAAAGCACTCTCTCTATGGTGAATTGCTCTTCAGCACAATGCTTCTAGGTAGATTTTAAAAAGGATTGTACTGAATGATAATTGTAATCATAATGAATGTCTGTCATATTGAAAATAACAATACAATAGACAAAATAACATCTCACGTTGTTCAGCAATGAGGTTCACTACACATTATGAATGTAGCGCCTTTTTAGGTGAGACGAGTCTGGTGTTTTGGAATACACGCTCGTGTCGTGCTTCCGTTTATAAGGTAATACACATCCCCACACCTGTCACTGATTAACCCACTTTGTGGGATATGTCGTGATGATGTGAATGAATATTGAAATCAAAATAAATGCATTTAAATTATGTAAAAATTATACCGTTCCACCACGCCACTTCCCTGTTTCGGGTCATCAGAGTGAACCGGACGCCAGACTCTTTTGTTTTCTCGCTTCATTCACTTCCGTGCATCGTCTCATACACGTTCTTCTATTATTCGTACATCTAACGTCTCCATCCTAAAAAAATTTTTGACCTCTGTTTTTCGTTTCTCTTGTAGCCGTTGCCCTTTACAACGTCTCACTAGGCGCACGCACGGCGTCCAACCTCACGCACCCCAAGCTATTTTACAAAGTCTACCAACCTTATTCGGTGAACGGTTATGTCATTATCTCGCATTCGTAATTTTTATTCGTAAAAAGACATCTTCTTCTTCTTTTTTTGTTAGATCTATGATCTGTTTGAATATATCTGAATAGTCCTAATATTACGTAGGCTATCTCATTGAACATATTCAGAAACAGGCTAAAAAAATTCTATCAAATTATACCTGATTTCTTCATCCTCTCGCCTTACTCTCCTTATCCTTTTGTTTTCCTATGAACTGTTATTATATTTAATCTTTATTATCTCTTTAAGCTTTTCTTCTGTTATCCATATTATCTTTACTACTTATAGTTCTATTTTTGTCATGTCATAACCCAATTGGCATAGTACACATTTTATTGTAGGTATATAAACATCTCTGGTTGATTGGAAGAAATTGTCGTTTGGCAATAAACGCGCCAGAATTATGTATACAATAATATTCATTAATATAGATATAAATAGTTTAAAATTTAATAAATAAATAAATAAATAAATAAATAAATAAATAAATAAATAAATAAATAAATAAATAAATAAATAAATAAATAAATAAATAAATAAATAAATAAATAAATAAATAAATTAATTAATTAATTAATTAATTAATTAATAAATAAATAAATACACAAATAAATAAATAAATAGGTGTGTAGGTCTAACAAATAAATAAGTAAATAATAAGTTAATTAATTAATTAAATAGTTAAATAATTTATTCTTTATTTAATTAAGAAATTAATTAATTAATTTATAGATTAATTAATAAATTAATTAAATAATCAAATAGTTAATTAATTATTTAATAAATCAATAAATATATTAATTAATTAATCAATTAATTAATTGATTTATAATAAATAAATAAACAAATTAATTCAATTGTGTTATAAATAAAATTGTTTATTTTTACTCTTCGGCTGTACGTTTGAATTCGGTTCTGTTGGATCCTCTTTCCAAATAACCCAGCATCATGTTAAATCTCATTGTGAGAAGCAGCAGCGAGTCCTCCAACAGATAAACTATGTATCTCTTAACACAGTAAAGATTTTAATGATACAGAAAAAATAAATACTAAAGGTGGGTAACATATATCGGATGCTGGGTTCACTCTTCGTAAACTTTATTAGGGACCTTTTCTTAAATGATCACACATTGTGATTGTATTATACGCTAATAAATATAAAAAAACACGGTTCGACTGTGGCCTACAATGCACTCTTTTCCCACATTGCCATTGATTATTTCGCTGAAATAGCAATCCAGTGTACTCAAATAAGAACTCGGTTTTGTAAGCAGCATACCACCATACCATAATATCACGGCATATCACACAATGTAGGGTTACCAGCGACAGGTGTGCAAAAAAAACCGCACTTATTCAAACCGGTACTTCACAATATTCATTGTAAGATATAAAATATTTTTATACAAGGTTAATATGTAGTTAAAGTTATGGTACATTTCTATAACTATTTAACATTAAAATATAGCATTCGTTCATTCATACCATCACGGCATATCTCAAAATGTGGGGTAAACAGCGACAGATGTGCGGATTTTCAAAACTTCATACGTCACATGCGTGTATTCCCACACACTAGTCTCATCTTACCAAAAAAGGCATTACATTAAAAATCGGTAGTGAATCTCATTTTGAACTAGGTATGTGAGATGTTATTGTTACCTGTCTTATTTTCGATTACCCGGCTCTAACGAGACACCAATCAAAATGGAATGGGTTTTACATACATATATTCATCCTTTTCCTCATGACTGAGGATAGCGGCTGTAGTCCGTCGCCACACGCATGGCCCGCCTCCATGCCAATCTGTTTTGAGCTGAACACCAGTCACTGAAGACCCCTTTGTGGACTTAACCAAATCGCTCCATCTGGTCGGTGAGCGACCACGAGATCTCCGTCCCTCCACGCTGCCCATCACAACAAGCTTCTCGTGGCAGTCTGGTTCCCTTCTGGCAATGTGTCTAAAGAATTGAAGGAAACGTCTGTAACATATCGTCGATAGACGATCCTCGATTTTCAGCTCGTCTAGAATTGATACATTCGTTCTTCTGGCTGTCCATGGGATGCGCAACATAAGCCTCCAGCACCAAATTTTGACAATTTGAAGGCTGTAAAGTTCTTCTTCGAGACCACTAAATCCGCATACCTAATGGGACCTTGAAGAGGTCCACGGACAGCAGCGAGGATCTCCGTTCTGTTGTAGACCAACATAATTATTACTCTAGAGCTGTACATAAGCCAAATGATGACTGTACGACCGTACTGACTATAGATATAGACAATGTAACATAGCCATTTACTATTGTTTAGCCATTTACTATTGTATCCGTTAGAAGTAATACTAGTAATGTATGAAAAATGAACAAAAATTATTTTTAACATACCCACCTAAATACCTTCGTCTTGCCATCCAGAAAGTAAGTATGATTTTCATAATGAAAGTGGCATGAGAAACCTCAAAACAAGGATGTCCAAAATAGAATTTTTTTTCAAGAATAAATGAAAAAAAAGGAAATCCTTTTTTTAAATTAACAAATAAAATTAAACAGTATTTTTCCAGAGATTCTATTTATATTGGATTAGTCTTGTCTGCGAAAAAGACAAAAGAAAACTGCTGATCTCATCTTCAAAAATTACATTAACTTGATTGAAAACGGAATACGACAAAACGTAAAAACTTTATGGAATTATGTAAAATCATTCAAAAAGACACCAGACATTCCTGAGACCATGTTCTTCGGCAATGCCACCTCATCTAATGGAGTAGGCATAGCCAATCTTTTTTCCGACTTCTTCAGCTCAGTGTACATCACACCTAATAGTGTCACTAACGAAAACAACAGCATCGATAACCCTTATCTTATTAATTCCATCTCCATCGACTATAACAGTACGCTAAAATATCTTCTTAACATAGATATATCAAAGGGTGCAGGAAACGATAATATTCCTGGAGTTTTTTTGAAAAAATGCGCTCGGGTCCTGGCACACCCGTTGTGTTATATATTCAAATTGTCACTTATTAACGGCACATTCCCTGAAATATGGAAAACCGCTCTTGTTCATCCCATACTGAAAAACGGTGATAAACACGATGTCACTAACTATAGGCCCATCTCCAAACTCCCAATTATCAGCAAAGTGTTTGAAAAAATAGTGTATGATCAGGTTTATAGTAAAATATCTTCATATATCACCACTGATCAACACGGTTTTATGAGAAAACGTTCTACCACCACTAATTTAGCCCAATTTACTAGTTATCTTCATGATAAAATGGATCAGAGACTGCAAATAGATGCTATATATACTGACTATGCCAAAGCATTTGACCGCGTAAATCACCCAACTCTCTTGCAAAAATTGTCATTGATAGGTATACATGGTGACCTATTTAGGTGGCTTAAATCATATATTGATAATAGACACCAAATAACCTCGGTTAACGGACATTCTTCTAAATGTATTAGCGTGACATCTGGAGTCCCCCAGGGATCTCATTTAGGTCCCCTTCTCTTTAACATTTATATAAATGACATCGGAAAATGCTTTTACAGTAGTCAAGTATTATTATTTGCCGATGACATGAAAATTTTCAAAACAATCTCAAATTGCTCTGATTGTGCCGATCTACAGAAGGATTTGGAACGTTTATCCGTTTATTGCAATGAAAATTATCTTTCCTTAAATATATCTAAGTGTTTTTCTATATCTTTCACTAGGAAGATAAAAGTTGTAAAATACAATTATAAACTGAACAATGTAGTTTTACCGACGAAAACAGACTGCAAAGATCTTGGCGTACACCTTGATTCAAAACTTCTCTTCGACAAACATATTGAAATTATAGTAAACAAATCTTATAAAATGTTAGGCTTTATATTTAGAATCAGTAAATACTTTAAAAACCCCAATACATTAAAACAATTATATTGCTCTCTTGTCAGAGGTCAACTTGAGTACGCATCAACTATATGGAATCCCCAGTACAAGGTTTACATTCACTCGTTGGATCAAATTCAGAATAAATTCATTAAATATTCAAACTACCGTTGTAACAATACTTACCAACCTACTATACTAACTTCTTTGACCACGCGACGCACAATTTCAGACCTTATGTTCCTTCACAGTATACTAAATGGAAACATAGAATGCCATGAAATTCTTACCAATATCAAATTTAATACTTCTACTCGCCGGACAAGACATACGTCACTTTTCTTCTCCAATATTTGTAAAACAAATGCTTCCAAAAACGCTCCGATTAACAGAATGATAAACTTATTTAACTCTTGCCGACTTAGACATATTTTTTGATTCACATATAACCTTCAAAAATAAACTTATATCTAACATCGTGACATTATAACAATTATTTACAGATTAATTTTATTTTTCCCAACCACCCTCAGCAATATATTTTCTTATTCTTCTCAACTCATGAATCTGTCAATATATGTTCGTCTATCATGTATACACATGCACACCCTCTCTCTCACACACACATACACACCCACACACTCACACTCTTTCTAGATGTCTCTTTCACACACACACACATGTATTACTCTTCTCTCATACGCGCACCCCACTAATTCACACTTTTTTGATGTATTATTTTGATATTAGGTATAGTACGTAAGAGGTACATGTTATTTCTGTATTTTTATTTATTTAATTTTAATAATTGTATGCATGTACTGTGTGCTGTCCTTTGTAAAATAAAATAAAAAAAAAAAAAAAAAAAAAAAAAAAAAAAAAAAAAAAAAAATAAATCTAGTTTCGTTAAGACTTGATGATGCCGAGACACCTTGTCGAAAGCCTTCGGTCGTACCTAATAAATGGAAATACTGTGTTTCATTTGATTTGTTAATTTTTAAAGTATGTATAGTGAATCTTTGAATATGTAAATAAAAGGCTTGGGCGGGATTCGAACACGAGTTCCTTCTATGGCCAGAATTTTATATTGAAATTTACATTGCCGATTATATTAAAAAAAAACTTACACGGACATTATTTTATCTAATTATTAAAAATTTCATTATTATAAAAAAATATATAAAATATTACAATATGTATGTTTTTATTGTTAGTATGCATAATTATGTATTTTTGTAAACGAAAACCTGTTATTGGTTCCACTTCCATTGAATTAATGCAAAAATACTGTTAATTTACCATAAATTAAAATATAATTTAAACCGATCAATCATGATGAATTGAAAACACGCTATCAATTTCCATTCCTTTTTTCTTTTCACAATTTTGTCACATTTTTTTGTTATTCGCTAATAATTCGCTACTACCTGCTCCACAAATGGGGATTGTCATATGTAGTAACGCAAAAATAAGTATCTAGAGGCAAACGTGCAAGATCAATAAATCTACATTCTTAATTTCGATAAGAGAAACATTTTTTAAACCTGATCATTGTAAAACTAAAGATCCAAATATTTTAAAAAGATCGGTGGTATTTGAAAAAATAGATGTAAAGCTACTTCGGGGGTGAGAGAAGTAACCTGATAATAAGAATAACTGCTCTCTCGGAAACTTCGGCCCTTTAAAACAACACAGGACGGAAGCATTTAAAAAAGTAGGTATAGTAGCATCACCACCAGATGTATCTTGGTGGTGATGATAGTAGGTACTTTGGGATTGCAATCTAGCAGCGTTTTCAATCCATCAGGATTTATACGTATATTCTTTAAAATTGCTTAACTCCAGCAATTTTTTTTCTTTTATATAAAAACTAAAATATTCTCAAAAGAAAAGACAACTTAGTTGTTTAGTTTAGTCGATTGAAAATAGTATAAAGAAGTACCTAATATTTTAATAGTATAAAGAAGTAATGTATAGTCGGCCTTCAATTATTTGACATAGTACCTGTAAGTTGCCCGAGAAGTAATATAAAATAAAAATAAAAAATATTTGCTCTTGATTGTCTTTATTTTGACGTGTAAAGTTATTGTATCGATTAGTATTTTTTTTACATTAAGCAAAACATTCTTCCATGGCATGATTTTTTTCAATAATTGCCCTGGAAAAATAACCAGATACGCGACCAGAGGACAGAGGACATCCATGTGTAGGCCAGAATACCAGGCAGACTGCTGACTACGTGACACTTGTACCTAGGTTGCGGGAGGTAGACTTGCGCGAAGGAGATGCACAGGAGCGAAAGACTTGGCGAATGAGGGCGATGAGAGCTGGCCCAAGAATAAATGGCCTGGATGAAGAATAAGATTTTTTTTATCAATATTCGCTAATCGTCAAATGGCTTTCTTGGATAATCGTATAATTACTTATTTACAAAAAAAAATGTGTAAGAGATGTTACATGTTCACATGGAATTTTACGATCTTATTAGATTTCGTTTTGTCGGCCTTCGTGGCTCAGTTGGTTGGGTATCTGACTGCTGATCCAAGGGTCCCGGGTTCGATTCCCGGTGGAGACACAGTTTTTAATTGTGTTTTCAGTCTGGATCTGTGAGACTGAGATTAAATTGTTCTGTCAATCTAAAAAAAGCGTCGGATCATATTATGTGAAAAATCCGCCATTTTGAAATATTGGGTATGACGCGTTAATCAAGCGCTAAGCAACCTCTCGACCTATCCTAACTTGACGTCTACTAAATAAAGGTGTAATAAAGATAGTCACGGTTTATCAATAAACTTCTCCGTTAAACACGCTCTATTACCAGGTACTATAGATAGTTTACGTTCATTAGTAAGACGTTTATGTTTTATTAAAACAACGAAGACTTTTACAACATTATTTGGGAAATCAATCAATTGCGGATCCGCAGCGCTGGATCCGGTAATTTCGCTGGATCCAGCGAGCTGAAAAAAGTGCTATTTCAGCTGAATTCCTAGATCCGGGATCCAGCAATTGCACTCCCCAAGGAATGGCTTCTCAACGGGAGGCAGACATGGATTCTCAAGATGGACACAAACTTCAGTAGTGAAGAAAGCGACCAGAATGATTTATATTGTGATATTTTAATTATATTCTCTGCTTTTCTAGTTAACTGTTAATTAATATGTCCTTGACGAAATATCCTCTTATATTTCATTAACTAAGCGGAAAATTGAACGTCCTAATGATGTTTTAATAATAATATGAACAATATAATAATATAAAGTATTTCTCTCTCATATTGTATTGCTAATGAGCTTTGTTATCCTTTCTGTCATTTATCTGTTCATTTGTTTCCTAATTATCCCAATTCCAGGTTACCTTTTTTCCCTAATTGCGTCCTTCGTGTATGTTTTACAAAAAATCTCCATTAAAAATATATCCACATTCGTATGTTTTTTGTATTATTAATTGTACCAGGTAATTGTGATTCCATACAAGCCGGCTTACCTATATTTTAGTGATTGAAAGTGTACAGCGTAAAATGACCACTTAATTATTATAAATTTTCAAAATATAAATGTTTTATTTTTTTAATAACACAATCTTGTGTTTTTTCTTCTTCTTTTTGGACACACTAAAATAATTAAGAACGAACTATTGACAAAAGTACCTACACACACAAAAGGAAAAGTTGACATAGTTTATTTATTAATAAATTTATTTATCTATTCATTAAGAGAAAAAACAATTTCACATCATACATTATATTTTTGTTTTATTCATAAAGTTGATTGAGATAGAGATAAAAGTAATAAAGTTTAAAAATCAATGAATGTTGAAAAAACATCACGAATTATAAAGTATAATTTTGAATTCACATGAATGGCGTTTAAAAATCATCCATATAACATCAATTCCTCAACAGCGCATTCCAGTAACATGGACCGCAATTTAATGATATATTTTATGCTGTCAATATGTTTTTAGGTTATCTCAGATATGATTTACTATTGATATTCAATATACATACAATGTCAGCATTAGTCCCTAATTTTATCATAAAATAAAAAAAATCTTGCAAATTTTATTTTATTTATAAATTGCTCGAAAAATCGGATTATTTCTTACAACATCTTGGTTTTCATTTTCACAAATTGATATAAATATAACTTTAATATTTAATTTATGGAATATAACTTGTGAATCAAAATTAATAATTTAATCTATGCCTCATTACCATAGAAAAGACAGTAAAACGTCTTCGGATACAAGCTTGTAACATAGATTTTCATATAATATACTAGATGTACAAAGTACCCCGTGCAGTCATGGAATATCGCGCGTTTGACGTTTTGGTTGGCAACATATTGCAGTTTTTCTTACATTTCAACACATCCTATATCTCTAAATCTTAATATACAAATTATGTTTTTCGGCAACTTAATCCGAAAACAATTTACATTAGTCGTTATTCTCTATATAAAAACGATGTGGTCTGCCAACCAAATCCCCCGGGAAAATTCCTCACTTCGATTCAAATAAAATTTGATTACTACGACATCTAGTATATTAGAATAAAAATCTATGGCTTTTAATAAGATCTACGTCGAGAAATTAAAATACGATAATGGCTGCAAATTAGTGGAGGGATATAATATAGTTCAATGATCTTGGACACGGAAAGTAAGTAAGCAATAAGAACTAGGACATAAAGTTTTAATAACTTATAAGATTATACAGCTCAATCGGTACCTACCCTAAAACTAAATTCGATCGCCATTTCTTAAAAAAATAATCAACTAGAGTCCGACCTAAGTACTAAATTCTAAATACAAACAATATTTTCATTGCACAGTCGCTCACTAAAGTTAGGAGATCACGTGGCTTCCTAATTTAAGGATGCTGCGAAGTTTTTGCTTGAGAAACATTTAAATACTTAGCGCATGCGCATCAGCGTAAACTAACATTGGCGAACTGTCAAAAAGTAAAGTTGATCGCGAAGATGATGATTTTAACAACTTTGTCACATATGTATTTGGTAATTTTGTTAAATCAAATCTCACACAGTGTTCAGCGATCTCTACGTGATGCCGAAAATTCGCTGGAATTTCAGAAAAATCGTGACGTCGTGTTGTCAGTGTAATCTTGGTTACATATTTATGTTTGTGTTGTTATGACAAAAAATATTTTTTACGTCAGTAAAAACCCATAGAAAACTATCTATCTCTTTTCTTCATATACAATAATGTGAAACGCTATGCCATCGACCTTAAGTTTGGCGTAGGTAGTATTTATTTAATTAGTGATGTCTCTGCAATGAAATTGCTAACTGAAGAATACTAAATACTCCAGTGAAAAATAGTGAGAAATAGTGTAAAATAGTGAGGTTAGGAGCAAGTACTTAGTTTAGGTACCTAAATACTAATTCCAGCGAATTTTCGGCATCTCGTATAGATCGCTGAATACTCTGTTTGGTATTTGATTTAACAAAATTACCAAATACATATTGAACGAAGCCAATAAAATCGTTATTCACCGAAAAAATCTCGTATTTTAGTATTAAACCACTCGTAAGTACCACGCTAAGTATTTAGATATGTCTCTGCAATGCAATTCTCATACAAAAACTTCGTAGCATCCTCCAGTTAGGAAGCCACGTGATCTCCTAACTTAAGTGAGCGACTGTGCAGTGAAAACATGATAAGTATTTAGAATTTAGTATTTAGGTCAGACTTTGCATTCGGTCCTAAGACTGTCACGATCCTCAGTCATGAAACAAGCAACCAATTAAGAACAATAACTTTTTTGGTTTGTATTACCCTTTATCTGGCGGGGGTACGTAGATATAGTTTTCCGCACCCCTGTAAGTTATTCCCTGGTATCAATCACTGACACGACCCAGCCCCATGCATAATGATTTTCTTGTTCACCCTCGTCATCTGTCAGTGGCGTAACATAAAATAGGAAAATTTCCAACGTTCGTCCACCATTTTCACATATTTCCACAACCCACGCCGATATTTAAAATATATATATATATATTTTTCTATGCAATATACGATATGTATGATCCATCCAATCAGCCGTAAATCTTTACGAGATTTTGACACATTTCGGCCAGTTTCAACAATTTACTGTACCCTATCATATTTTATACAACTACCTACCTAATTTATTACTTAATGAAATAGAATAATTATATATTTATTTTATTTATTAAGCTTCATGTACAATACTGTGTACAGTGGCGGATTTATTGCCTCAAGGCAATTTCTTCCAACCAAACAAAGCAACGAGAGGCCACGATTGTATAGTGGTAGGTAGGTACATTCAATTTATAACAAACGGAAAGAAACACGTAATATAATTAAGAGTAAATTCACAGCAACAAAGGAAGGAAGGCAATAGAGGTTGAGGGACGGGAGGGAGGATGGATATGGGATGTCAGTAGAGAATTATTAGACAGGTAAAACAGCTTTATATTTTTATTGACAAACTTTTAATATCTCAATAGAGACGAAGTTGGAATATTATAGAAGAACCAGGAACTCGAGGCATCTACTGAACTTACGGTCTGTCATCGGCTGGTTTACGTGATCACTTTATGCGCTTACGTCATGGCTTCCCTTTAGATCGTTCCACGGAATCAAATATGGAGCTCTTTGAAGAATTTGAAACTAAAACCATGGAAAGGGGTAATCAGGCTGATGTTATTTATTCCGATTATAGTCCATGTTTTGACAGGATTGACCATAATATACTCTTACAAAAATTGTGGATATCTGGCGTACGAGGAAACTTATTCCGATGGCTATTTTCTCACATCAGATATAGATCTCAAGCTGCTATTGCAAATACTTATACATATTTCTAACTGGGTTGATAGGTATTCCTAACGGAGTTCCACAAGGCTCTCTCCTAGGACCTTTGTAATTTATATTTTTTGTCTCTGATATTGATAATAGTTTCGTTAACTCATCAGTATTAGTCGCTGCTGATGACATGAAAATATTTAAATCCATCAGTGCTAAAAATGATATTGTCGCGTTACAGGAAGACCTCATCAAACTTGATGAGTACTGCCAAAAAAGTAAATTAAAATTATCCAAGTCAATGGGATTCATTATGCGAGCTTCAAAGGACTTTCAAAACATCAAGACATTAAAAATTATTTATTGCACCTATGTCAGAAGCCAGCTTGAATATGCATCCCATTTGTGGAATCCGATGTATAACGTCTACATCTCTTGTATTGAAGTAGTACAGAAACAATTCATCATATTTCTTAATTATAAAACTAGGTGTAATTTATTTGCTAACATTAACCAAAAACAAATCTATTTCAAATTTAAATTTAATCATATATTTTCTATGATTGATTCTTTTTTTCTCTTATTCAATATTATGTTTAAATCGATTGCACTTTGAAACTTTATCTGTTACAGAAACATATTATTTTATGATGTTATATTTTTTTTTCTTGCAACTGACGGTATGGTCTATCAGTGGAGACTTCTAATTGGCTGTTGTTCAATTATTGTGTTAAATGTAACACTGATATAAAGCTGTTAGTCTTCCAAAAAATTATAAATAAATAATACTAGAAAAGAGTGGAAGCACTATTCAAAGCCGGTGCCTCACAACTATTAGATATTTTTTTTCTGATTTTACCATCAAACCAATTTGCTTCAAAACAACAGATGTGTTAACAAAATTGACACCAAGAAACGGAAGAATATTTCAAAATGGAACAAATTTTAAATGTACCAAAATCGTTCCTCAAAATTCAAAATGAATGTCAAATTTTGCTAAAATAAATAATCAATTTATTTCCCAATGTACTTCCATGTTGACCAACCGATAAAGTCGTGAAAATTTAGCACCCTCCTTGTGCAAATATTGTCCCAGTATTAATTTATGACAATGCCTTCAAAAGCCGAAAATTGACTGAAAAGGTCAAAATTAGCAACATTTTGTCCCCTACAAATAATTAACTTCGCTAGTTGAATACTTTATTTTTTTAATTGACAATAAAACAGAACTATAACTGTCATCACATCATGTCACTTTTAAGGTAGGTAAAATCGAGCGCCAAATTTTCCGATTCGACCATATTGTTTTTTTTCCTCCCCTCTTCATCTTATCCTTTCATGGCTATGAACAGTTTTTATATTCAATATTTTTTGTCTCTTATCATCGCGTCGGGGTCACCAATGTAGCGGTTATTTGGTGAAATCAAAGTATTGCATGTTCCTAATTTAAGATACAAATAATTATTATTAATTAATTAAAATTATGTATATACAATTTGACCCTTTTTTAATACAACCAAACTTTGCCTTTTAAAAACTTATTTTTAAAAGGCAAACTTATTTTAATTTTATTTGAAAAGATTTATAGTCATGTTCAACCTCATTTAGATGAAAATCAGCACGGCTTTAGACCGAAAAAATCCGTTTCCAGCAACTTACTCAATATTACTCAATATATATCGAAACACATGGATAAGGGTCACCAGGTTGATGTTACCTATTATGATTTTGAGAAGGCATTTGACAGAGTAGACATTGACATTCTAATGATGAAACTTGGTAAATTCGGCTTCTCGGAAGGTATGATATACTTTTTTGTGGATTACTTTCGAAATCGTAGACAATATGTTAGTTTCAATGGTGCAATTTCTTCCGAATTTCCTGTTTTTTCTGGCGTTCCTCAGGGATCTATCTTGGGGCCTTTGCTATTTTTATTATTTATCAATGACATTGGTCACACCATTAAATTTGCAGATTATCTTATTTTTGCTGATGATCTTAAATTATTCACAACAATTTCTAATCCTGAATGGTGCCATCTTTTTCAATCCGATATCGACTCGATTGGTGAATGGGCAATAAAAAATAAACTGTCCTTTAGTTTAAAAAAATGTCATGTTTTATCTTATAGTAAATCAAAAAATCCTATTCACTTTACGTATAAACTAGGCAACAATATTCTGGAAAGAGTCAATACAACAACAGATTTGGGTATAGTATTCGACTCTAGACTTACATTCCACGAGCATATCCTTAAATTAGTTGCAAAAGGATACAAAATGCTCGGGTTCATATTAAGACATTGCCACAAATTCAAAGACCTTCACACTATCAAAACTTTATACAATACACTTGTATTGAGTATTCTCGAAACAAACTCAATTATTTGGTCTCCATATGAGGCTACATATTGTATTATGATCGAAAGAGTTCACAAAAAATTTCTCAGATATTGCTACCTTCGGACGTATGGTACATATCCTTGGTTGTATCCATCTGCTTTTTTATTAGGCATGATTGGATACAACTCCTTGGAAAACAGAAGATTATTTTGTCTATTGAAATACTTTTTCCAACTAGTAAATGGGTTAGTATATGTTGACGCCAATATGTCATTATAATTATTGTCGCATTTTTTATATCAAATGACATATAATATTGTTGCAACTGCTGCCCACCCTACATCCAAAATCAGTCTCCTTTCAAACCGCGTCCTGTCGACACCACCCACATCTCACCCGTTTTACCGCTCCTCATAACTCACCGAAATTCGCCATAATTGTTTTCTTACCGCGTGTGTGTGTGTGGGATCCTAGTGAAAGTTGTGACCATCTAACAAGGCAGAGCACCAAGGAAAAGTCAAGTAAGTGAGTGTTCCTTTATCCTTCCTTTGCCTTGCAGTGGTTGCAACGAAACGCCCTTTAAAAATACAGTCCACTTTCCACTTCTACTTTTCATTTTTACTTTAATTTCATATTCGCGTCTTCATTTTTTGGTCCTTCGAGCCGGATTTCATATTCATTTTGGTCAATCCGAGACGGATATGCTAACATTTTGGTATATCATTCTTGAACCGCATTCATAACTTACATCTCACACATATTACAATTAATAAATATATTAATGTATATTATAATATTAAATATACATATTTAATTTATTTTTATAACATGTCACAGGACATACAAATGTAGGTACATTTGTCGTATACACCACATATTTATTATATATTAAATCGCTCTTCTTTATAATTATTTTCTATGTGATATGCCATTATGTACCTATTTGTATCATAACTTATATAAAGGATTACTCACTTTCTAATATTTATATATCAACCCGCTATTAATATATTTATATAACATACCCGCATCAAATATAAAACATAATTCTACCCTCTCTGTATAATTTATCCACTCAGCATATATTTATGTCGTGTTAACCGCATCCTTTATAACGAATATAAATAGTTATTAATATAAACTTATTTATATTCAAACCGCATTTATTTATGACACGATATACCTATTTGCCATAGTAAAATGAACATAAAAGGTTATTAATATAAACTTATTTATGTTCAAATCGCATTTACATAAAATTTCCGCTATATATTTTTAATAAGCACTTATTTTTAAGTGCATAACTAATCCGCATTATACCTACATTATATCAATATAAGTACCTATGTTTATTATATACCTAACCCTAATTATATATTTATATTCTTATTTAAAACTATTAATTTAGTTCATAATCTACCGCAATATATATTTATTTTATATCCTTATTTTTTGTGTTAAAATATTGCTCGGAAATAAATATATTATATTTTAAAGTACCCTACAATTTGATATATAATTCTTGTTACATCGTCAACTGTTTCGACCAAGGCGATAAAAAAGAAAAATATTCTTGTATTGCATCGAGTCAATAGGTACGTACTACTTCTATCAACGATAATAATAAAAACGTGTTAGAATTCGGCCGAACGAAACAAGCGGAATCTGCGCCGACTGTTTAATATTATGTATTCAAAATTAAAGTTAAATTATTATTTGTTGAATTGATAGTTTTATGTTATTGCTCAACATATTATTATTACTATTATTAATTATTTATTAAATTATATTTATTAAATTACTATTACCCACTTGCTTATTTTCCGCGCCGTCTTTCTACACATTTTCATATTATAAAAATTTAATTATTATCTTTTATACTTACTTAGCTTTTATTTATACATATTTTGACGTGCCTATTATTTAAGTATATCTTTAATATATCGCAATTAGAGAAAATATAAATTCTTAAAATGGACGTCGATAAGAGCTTACTATTGCAAATAGCATTAGAAAAACTGAATTATATTTTTTCGTGCTTGCAAATGATTCATGATCGCTCTACCAAGGTGCAGAATGTACAAGATAATTTAGATATAATTTCCGCCGCAGTTTGTATTGACACACTGCGTATTGAGTTTGATGAAACGTTGGAAGAGTATAATATTTTAAATATGCGATTGAATAATGGAGAACCAGAGTTTGACATGTGGAATTCTTTCGAAGACATGTACTGGAGAGTGAAATATGTTATGTCAAAAATTGAATCTGACTCAAAAACGGCGTTAGACCAAGAGAACTTCTATTCAAGAGACATATATTCTCCCGATAGCTTATATGATGAAAGTCTAATTGACATAAAAAACCCGCATCCGCATCAACCGCATGTCGCCACTACTGAATCTAATTTAACTACCGCACTCGCGCTCTGTTCAAATCCAATGACCGCGCCGCCACCTGATATTACGCAATCATCAGGTGAGCAGCTTCCCCTCTCTCATCCGCATAGACCGCATTCCGCCACCAGCGTATATTCTTCGACTCTTTTACATAATGCCGTGCTTTGTTCGACATCTATAACCATGCCGTCACCTGCAGTAATGCAATCGTCAGGTGAGCATCTACCTTCCTCGCATCCGCATAAACCGCATTTCGCAACCAGTGCATATTTTTCAACCGATTTGTATAATTCCGCATTCGGTTCGTCATCCATATTCATGCCGCCACCTAGATTAATGCAATCCTCAGGTGAGCATCTACCTTCCTCGCATCCGCATTTCGCCACCGGCGCATATTCTTCGACCGATTTTCATTCCGCACTTTGTTCGACATCCATAACCACGCCGTCACCTGCAGTAATGCAATCGTCAGGTGAGCATCTACCTTCCTCACACCCGCATAAACCGCATTTCGCCACCAGTGCATATTTTTTAACCGATTGGTATAATTCCGCATTTGGTTTGTCATCCATAATCATGCCGCCATCTGCATTTACCCAACTGTCACTTGAGCAGTTTTCTTCTCCGCATCCGCATATACCGCATACCTTCGCCAGTGTATTGTCTTCGACTGCTTTACATAATTCCGCACTTGTGCTTCGTTCGACTTACACTGGTTCGCCATCACCTGCATTTATGCAACCGTCAGATAAACATCTATATATTCCGCATCCGCACAAGCTACATGTTACCGGTAATGGATCTGCTTCAACCGCAGTTCCTAATTTGGTGCTCGGTTTGTCATCTTTTACCTCGCTGCCGCCTTTATTCACGCAACTGTCAGGTGTGCAGCCACCTCTCCCCCATCCGCATGCCGCAGATAGGGCATCTACTTCTCATAATTCCGCACCCGTGATCAGTTTGACGTCCTTTACCGCGTGGCTGTCTTTGTTTACCCAGTTATCAGTTGAACAGCCATCTCTATCGCATCTGCACAACCTGCATGTCGCTGCAATTGTATTTACTTCGACAGTTGAATATAACTCGCTCTGCTCGCTTAACGCATTGTCGCACACTAGTGTGAATATATCAAACGATAATCGCACACTTAGCGCCCAACGTAACGAGAACACAACTTCATTTCTCACAACGACAGTCGAATCTGTTTATGACGCTCATGATGTTAAACATAACATTAGTTGCTTATTAGATGGTGCATCTCATAGTAACTTTGTGACATCAGAGTTTTATAATAAACTGAAATTAAATATTTACCTAAATAATATATCGGTTCGAGGTATCGGTGCCTCTAATAAATATACAAATAAATTTGTTTATTTTCAATTCTCATCGAAATACAATAAAGACATAAAATATAATATTACGTCGCTCGTTGTCGATAAAATTAACAATAATTTACTTTCAATACCTATCGATGTCTTCGTGTTACTTTTCCATTCCGCTGTAATTCTGCGCACTATACAGATTACAATCAGTTACGTTATTATGGAAACTGTTCCCGCTTTATTTAACCAAGAAAATTTAACTATAGCCTGCTGTACCACAGTATTTGACTTTATCGAATTTGATATAAATATGTCAAATAATGGTTTCTGGCAAATTTATAAATCGCAATCCGCTGTACCGCTCACTCTATCTTTGGAAAGGATTGAGAGTGAATACCTTTTTCGATCTGCGTATGATGCAGTTATATATGATAAATATCTCGAGAAAGAATATTTATCACCCGCGTCCGCTCATGACTTAATTTATCCCGCTTATACTTTAACATACCCCGCTTATAAATTAATTTATCCCGCTAATAATTTTATTTATCTCGCTTATGATTTAATTTACCCCGCTTGTATCATTATACCGCTCTACGTAATAACACAAAAGGTCATGTCTACGACCAAATTACGCAAGAATGCATCACTCAATGATGTACTTTATTGTAGTCCAGATTTACAAGGTGATCAGTTTACTATTATTTTTCATTTTCAGCTATCTCATATAGCACTCTCCGCTGATAGTAAACTGATGTTTTTGCAAGTGGCAATGAATGTCCATGATCGTCATTTCCGACTTATAATTAATCGCCTTAAGTCACAGAATCAGTTCACAACATATCACTTTAACAGGGTTTGTTTTGGACTCATGTTCAGGTCATGCCATACGCTTCGCTTCATGAAGAAACTTAATAAATTTAAAAATGCTTTGAATAGTATTTCCGCGATTCGTAGTGCTAATGTTCCTTATAAATTTAATAAAACCGCACAACATAGGATTTTGAGCGTAAATTATTCAAAAATAAATAATAATTTTGATTTTATATTTATTGCTTCTTATTTGAAATTTATTAAACGCACTATATTAGCTACTGTTATTAAGATATGGGACATAACTGGACCAGTAGCGCCTGTCGTTCTATTCGCTAAATTAGTAAGAAAAGAGCTATGGCTATTAAGACTAGACTGGAATGGCAAACCGCACAGCCGCATCATAAATATTTGGGATATGTTCTGTTCAGAGCTTCCACTCTTTAATAAAACAAAAATACCGCGTACCTTAGGTATGCGTAATGATTTATGTGAATTGTGCCTTTCTTATGTGTACACTTCTTGTCAATCAGCGCTACCGATACGGAGTTATCTGAACAAATGATAGTCCTTAAAATTCAAAATAATTTCATCATATTATATGATGTATATATGTATACTTTATTTTATATATAATATTACTAAGTATCTTATACTATGATAATTTAACATTATTTACTTTATTATATATATTTTTTTATGTATAATTCCACGCATTGCATCACACATAACACATATTTGCATCACGCATTTCACTTTTTTTATTTAAACTTCAACGCATCCTACATACATACTTGCATCACGCATTTCACTTTTTTTATTTAAACTTCCACGCATCGCATCATACATACTTGCATCACGCATTTCACTTTTATTTAAACTTCCACGCATCGCATCATACATATTCGCATCACGCATTTAACTTTTTTAAAGGTGACCCTTTAAGGGCGGGGAAAATGTTGACGCCAATATGTCATTATAATTATTGTCGCATTTTTTATATCAAATGACATATAATATTGTTGCAACTGCTGCCCACCCTACATCCAAAATCAGTCTCCTTTCAAACCGCGTCCTGTCGACACCACCCACATCTCACCCGTTTTACCGCTCCTCATAACTCACCGAAATTCGCCATAATTGTTTTCTTACCGCGTGTGTGTGTGTGGGATCCTAGTGAAAGTTGTGACCATCTAACAAGGCAGAGCACCAAGGAAAAGTCAAGTAAGTGAGTGTTCCTTTATCCTTCCTTTGCCTTGCAGTGGTTGCAACGAAACGCCCTTTAAAAATACAGTCCACTTTCCACTTCTACTTTTCATTTTTACTTTAATTTCATATTCGCGTCTTCATCCTAGTTTACTTTGCGAAATAGGCATACATGCTCCTATTAATTACATCAGAGGAAGAAATCACGCCTTGTTTCTGCAGCCATACAGTCGGACAAATTTACTAGCCAAGTCTCCAATACACAAAGCCGTCTCAATGTTCAACATTTTGTCGAGCGAAGTTGACGTCTTCAATATCAGTGAAAACAATTTTCTGAATTTTATAATGTTTTATTTTTAAATTGTATTATGTATTGCATAAACTGTATTTTTTAAATTGTGTATTATTTTGTATTTTTTATTTTGTTTTGTTAATTGTGTATTATTTTGTATTTTTTATTTTGTTTTGTTAATTGTGTATTATTTTGTATTTAAATTGTGTATTATTTCTTAAATTGTGTATTATTTTGTTGATTATGTATTACTTTGTAATTATGTTTGTTGTTCTTTTTAATGCCATGCCAGTTTAGGTTTCCCTGTAAAGGCATGGCATTCTCTTTGCCAAATAAATAAATAAAAAAAAAAAAAAAATTGTGTTAGAATAAAAAATTGTATATTATCAATGTCACTCTATATTTAATTATTTTATTTTATGATTCATCAATAATAAAGAATTTAAATATGGGATTTACTTACTAAAAAAATGAGTAGGTACTCGCAGTTATATGCAGTTTTTTTCTCCTCTGCTTGGGATCATAATAAGAATTCCACACAGAAATCCAACGACTCACTACTATGCCCACGCGGTTGATAGCGGTTTTCCCGTATTTCTTTGAAGAAAAGTGTAAAACAATTTTCCCCCTTTCTTTCATTTTATTTATTCATTTCTCAGCATTCGCTTCCAAATGTAAATTCTTAAATGTGAAATGACGATAAAGAAAGGAAGAAAGAAAATAAAAACGTTGAATAATATTACACGGCATTACAAGTCAAATGAATTACACAAATGGCGGAATGTCGGCGACATAAAATGTGGAGAAAGAGAAGAGAAGGTGGGAGTAATAAATCAATAAAAAATTGAAAGACATAATGTATTAAATCCATAAAAATGTTAAAATGGTTGTATAACGCGATGATGTAAATCGAGTTTCGAGTCTGAACACATATCTACGCCAAAATTGACATGAACCTTCAAATATACGTACACACAAAGTATTTATAAATTTCTTACATTTTATCAAATAATAGAAGTTGCAAATTTTCACAATATATATGGCTCCGAATGCTGAACAATGTACAACTAATACTCTAGGTAACTGGAAACTGCTAAAATGCTTATGCTAAGATGGGCAGCTGGAGTATCCTTACGGGACAAAATAAAAAGTTCGCGCATTCGCGGAAGCCTAGGCGTTTCTGATATACGAAATAAGATAGAGGAAAAATAGTTGAGTTGGTACGGTCACTTTGAACGCAGACAGCTAGATCACATGGTAAACCAAGAAATCTCCGTGAATATTCCGAGAAGAAGACCCGAGAATTCCTGGATCGTGCAAAGATGAAACCAATTGTAGAGACATGGCCTAGGTGACATAACATTGGCTATTGCGGTCGGCTCTTCTCGTCTTCAGGCGGTATACTCTGCGTTTATGGGTATCGCTTTCTGCAAGCCGTTTCTTCGTAGGATCTTGGAGCGATTGTTTATTCAGGTGTTCTTTGGTCTTCCTCTGGACGATTGATATTTTTATTGCCTTACTCACAGTATGGTCTGGATTCATTTTTTTATGTGCCCATACCATCTCAACTGACGCTCTTCTAGCGTGCTTATGTATGTCAGTGACTCCCGGGCTATCACGAACGCGTGAACTTTTATTTCTTTCAATTCACAGAGTAACAACTCCCTAAATGAGTTGGACAGAACCAACAAAGCGGCTTACTATGAACGATAACAACATTATTACGCATTTTTTAAAGGAAAAAATGTACGGTTAGTTACTTAGGTTATAAATACCTAGGTATATATTATATCTCTTTTTTTAAGATATTTATTTTTTAATAAAAATTAATACTTATTTATTTTCCCGCTAAACTGCAAAGCAGTTTTTTCTTCTTTTAAATTTAGGTAATAAATATATTTTGATCCGACACATAATTTAGATGCAGAGAGTAACAAACAAATCCACGACATACGCCACCCTTAATACCATCATCAGCCATCAACAGCCAGTGGTGAAGCGCCTGAAGTCCAGAAAAAGTTTAATCAAGGCCACATCCCCTGTTGAGTCCTCTCAACAACGGAGAGAAGAACTCTGGCGACTGGAGTCTAGAGCGGCACCATGGATAGAACCAATTGAGAACATCGGAGTTGGAGATCACTTACCATATGCTCTATGGAAGACCCTCAATAGACTCAGGGTCGACGTCACCAGATGTAATATAAACCTGCAAGGGGGTACCTGTCTACATCAGATGACATCCGATGCGAATGCAGCGCAACCCAGGAAGACAGCCACTTGCTGATGTGTCCACTGATGGGAGTGGTCTGTTGTCCTGGGGATCTGATTATGACAAATGACAACGCGATCTCAGTCGCTACTTATTGGAGTTGTAAAACTTTGCCGGACACATTCTTATGCCATTTTTAACTGAAAAATTATATATTTAATCGAAAAAAACATCAAACTGTAATTTAAACAACATACTTTAACCACTTGTTATGATTTCAATAACCTTATCCAATGATGTGCGTTCAGAATAACCACCATTCCATAATGACGATTGCCGCCATTTTGTATTGTGATAATGTCAAAAGTCTATCGTTGTTTATCGTTTCAGAATTACCACCAATAGCAGTAATAATAGGTTATTTGTATCTTCTATTTTTCTTTATTTAGATGTTATTTTTTTTCATTCTTTTTCATATCGATATCGATATATCTTTTTTTTCTTTATTTTTGTGAACTTTCAAGACATTGCTGTAAACCAGCTGCAGGTAGGTACTGTGGTTCTCCACTGGTGTACAGCTGAGCAATTGCCTGTATGTTGTAAAATAATGTTTTTATTCACAAACATTTATTAACATCTCAATAGAGACGAAGTTGGGATATTGTAGAAGAACCAGGAAATCGTGGCACCTACAGGGCTTACGACCTGTCATCGGCTGGTTTACGTGAATACTTTATGCGCTTGCGCAACGTTCACCAATTATGTCTTCTTATTGAGTTCCCTTGTCAATGTAATTTTTGAATATTCTATATATTTGAATAGTGTGTAACATTTCACCTGAAAATAAGGAACTATACTATTGCCATCTATGCAGTTATGGAAAGTCTTTTTGTAAAGCCATCTATTGAGGAATTAAGAAATTAGTTTATTTGTAAACAATGAAAGCAACAGTCCTTATAAATGAGATGACGGTGTCTCGCACAGATGTCACCCCTGAACTGCGCCAGAAATTCTATTTCATTTTTGGTTTGTTTACCTACTTGTACCAATGTGTATGTAAATAATGGTTTTAATCTGGTTCGAATTTTGCAATGTTAAAATATTTCAATCAACATTATTCATAACTCACGTAAATATTACCTACATCTCTGGGCTGGAGACATCTCATGGGTCAATAGTCTCCAATGAAAAAGTCCCAAATATGATGGAGAGAGTTCGGGATGAGTTCGGTGCGATCGTTGCCAACCTCCTCAGCTAGCAGCGGCATAAGAAGAAGGAGGGCTGGAAACGCTGGTCAGTTGGACGAAATTGCCACATGGTTACAAACTCACCATTTCCGCAGGGTGCAAGAATAATTTATTTATATAAGTACTAATATAATAATTTATTTGAGAATATAAAATTAGAAACATTCGTGTGGTGTAAATTACAAACAAATACCAATCTATTTTATATATATGACAATTTGCTTTCAAACTGTTGTAGTCGATTGTGGTGTAGCGTTGATGTTTTTTGGATACAATAAATTAACTTTAAGTGTCCCTCGTATCTTGCAGAATCTAGTTTTCTGTTTTAATGTGCAAATGTATCGGTTATAACAATGTGACCTTGACAGTTCAACTGTATGGGATATTATGTTGGTGTGGGTGTTTAGTTGACCATAGATTCCAATCCATTCCTCAGGTATAAGTACTATAGATGAGCTGAAGATAACAGCCATAACACTTCCATCATGCCGTGGACCCAAAAATTCCATGTACTTGTCACAGTGTCCCGTGTTGTGAAGAATTGATGGTTTTATGCTCGGCCTAATATACGGTGACCACAATGTGAGAACTATGTTTTTTATTATTTTTTTTCTATAAAGTCGACCTTCTTTTCTATGAAGTTGGCTGAGCAAAAGGACCCGGGTTCGCTTCCCGGTGGAGACACATTTTATGTTTGTGTTTTCAGACTGGATCGGTGAGACGATACACATCATAAGTCTTCAGAATGTGACAAATTGTAATTAGGTACGTCGTAAATTTATATTTGACAGTACTTGTTAGTTGCCCGAGAAACAATTAGAAATACCTACAGTATTTGATGACAGTTTTATAATATACAGATTGACATGAGCATACCAGAAAATCAAAGAGTCAAAAAAGGAATCATAATTTGTATTAATAATGTAATTGGTGTGCCACTTTCAAAAACCTATACAATTTCATAAACGAATGAAAGTAAAAATAATTATGTGGAAATGAGATCATTGAGAGTAATAATTTGTAACAAAACACTTTGAAAATAATAAATAAATAAATAAAAGAAATAAATAAATAAATAAATAAAAAAATAAAAAAATAAATACATAAACAAATAATTAAATAAATAAATAAATAATTAAATAAATAAATAAAATATAAAAATAAATAAATAAATAAATAAATAAATAAATAAATAAATAAATAAATAAATAAATAAATAAATAAATAAATAAATAAATAAATAAATAAATAAATAAATAAATAAATAAATAAATAAATAAATAAATAAATAAATAAATAAATAAATAAATAAATAAATAAATAAATAAATAAACATTTATTGAGACGAAAAGAAGTTATATACAAAAACATAGACATATAAAAAAACAAATATAAAGAAAAACAACTTTTCCGACTCAATAGGACCATGCTCAGCTATGTTGCAGGAAGACAAGCCCCCCTGCAGCTGATTTTCAGCATGATCCTATTGCTTCTGTATTAGAATACGAGGTCTACTTTATTTATATGCAGATACAAAAAAATACAAAAAATGCTCAAAAAAAACCCATATATATATACATACACGCACATACATATATACACACATTTATTTATACACACCCACACACATAAATACACATAAATTCTTACATACTTCACACTATGATTGCGAGGCCAGAAGCATCGGTGGACAATTCTCTATAAAAAATGGATTTTTTCCACTGCTTTTAGCGGTGGAGGCAAGTCATTCCAACATTTTGTTGCAGCGTATTTGAAACTGCCTTCAAACGCTGCCCCTCTATGCCTAGGAATAAGCAATAAGAAGCCTCTGGCCCTCGTACCACAGTTGTGAACACTTTCAGACCATTCCAATCTTTCAAACAAGTATTTGGGTCTCTTATTTTGGACCACTTTATATATCTGACAAGAAAGGTGTAGTTTCCGTCGGTTTGCCATGTTCAACATTCCATTTTCAGCCAAATATGGTGAGACATGTGCCATGCGAGGAATTGAGAAGCAAAATCTGGCGCAAGCGTTTTGGACTTTTTGGATTATCTGTTGATGTTTGGTCAACAAACATGGTCCATACACTGTATCACAGTTATCAAGAATTGGCAGAACAATGGATTCAATCAACAACTTTCTCAGATTTACATCAAGGTATTTGCGAATTCTATATAAAATTTTTAGTCTGAAATAGCAATGTTTGGCCTTCGAACGAACATGATCTTCAAAACGAAGGTTTGCATCAAAAATTAGACCGAGGTTCTTGACATTCATTTTCATTTCCAATACAGTGCCATTGATAAGAAGTTTGAAGGATCTTTCATTAAAATTATTAACCCTCTGCTTAGTGCCAAATATCGAGTACAGTGACTTTGCAGCGTTTAATACCAAAGAATGATTTTTTGACCATTTGTATATGTTTTCTAAGTCATAATTTACTTTTTGGGCAACGTCAGCAGCATCATTTGGAGGAAATGAAATATATAACTGCGTGTCATCGGTATATAAATGAAAATTACAGAATTTGATTGAAGTGGGTATGTCAGCAGTGTAGATAATGAATAACAGGGGGCCTAAAATCGATCCTTGCGGAACACCGCGTCGCAGAATAATATGTCGAAGAATAATATAATATAATAATATGACCACATAAGTTTCGGGTCTAGTTAGTAGAAACGATCGTCTTGAAGGAAAAAAGTGTAGAACAATAATCAATTGATGAACTGACGAATTGACGCTTTTATGAATTCATGAACATTAGCCATTAAAATTTATTGACCTTCATGGCTGGTTAATTTTTATAGCTAGGCTTGTGGAATCTATAAGTAAACATATTAAAATCCCTTTGTTAAATTATCAAAAAAACGATTTTGATAAATATAATGTAAGTACCATCTCACATGATTGAATATTTTCGAACCTTTAAAGCTACCGTTGTCTTTGGAAAACAGACAATCTTAATAAATTTTAAAATATTTAAAATTTGATTCTGAAAATTTTATTTGTAGAACACAAAAACCTATAGTTTCGAGATGAAGATAGGTGCAATTCACACCGTCACAGAAAAGGAGAGATTTTTTCAGTGTACCAATATGAAATATTAAAATAATGTGCACCCCACACTACCGCTTCATTTCATCGCCTTTCTAGCTTAGTGTATCGTGTTCATCCTCCCTTACCTCTTCTTCCTTCCAATACCTCTTCACAACACCCCGTTTCAGTCACCTTCCCACACCAACCCTCCTCATCGTCCTATCAACACCTCAGCTTTATATTATTATGGAACGAAGGATAAAAAGGCTTGACACACCAATCAATAATTGGGTTCTAATTAATATCCAAATCCATCTCGATACAACAAACGATCAATCTTCATTCTGGACCGACGATGAATTTTAGATGAGATGTTTATTATATAGAATAATGGCTGGCTGTGTCCCGTCAGAAGGACCCAAACTAAAATTTATGTGAACTTGTAGTATCCTTGACTCTTGTCATAGTTTTGAATCCAAGAGGAATAGAGCCTAGTTTCTTACTAACAAGAAAAAGCGAGAAACTGGGAATAGTGAGTGATAAAGGCTATTTTTTGTCAATTGTATAATGTCTCAATAGAAATGAAACATCACCATCAAATCATGTTGATTACGTAGTAATTGGAAAGGCTTTTAGAATGTTAAATTTTATTATAAGAGTAGCTAAATCATTTAAATCCATAACAACCCTAAAAACACTTTATTTTAGCTACGTCGGGAGCATTCTTGATTTTGCTTCGGTTACGTGGAGCGCCTTCTACATTACTTATATAGATAGGATAGAGAATGTTCAAAACAAATTTTTGAAGCACTTAAACTATAGATTTTTTTTTAACTTTTCTACGGACACTTCTTGGTAGAACTCCATTTCAAATAATAAATACCATTCCAAACATTTTACCATTCCAAATTTATTTATTATTAAAACTATAGATGTAAATTATCATTCGATAACTATCGCCTCTCTGCACAGCATCATAAATTAATGACTTTATAAAATCGAAGGACATTAACTGATATGTTATATCTACATTAACTGATAAACAATAAAATAGACTCCATCGACTTACTTAATTTGATATCATTTAACTGCCCATTACGTGACACCAGAAATCCACTACCATTTAAGTTACCAATATGTAAAACAAATTATTTACAGAATACATTTATTTACAGAACTTGTAACATTTTCAATGTGTTCTTTAAGAATATAGACCTCTATAATACGTCAATTTTTATATTCAAATCCTCAGTAATAAAGTCCCTGAATGTCTCTGTGGCTTCTGGTGAGTTATGCTTTTGCAAGCTTTCCTCTTTCTCGTTCCGTCCAATTCCTAATTTCCTTTCCATTCTTTCCCCTATATTTTAACAGATATCACAAATAACACAAAATTGATTATTTCTGTAAACTTAATTGGTCCACTAATGGAGTGTTATATTATTCATGTATAATTTTTTATAAGACTGTATGTTTCCAAAATAAAATAAAATAAAATCATCATCCTCAGCGTCACAACCCTTGTTGGGTCCTACTAGCTACCTCCAAGAATCTTCTCCATACTGCTCTACCGCTGGCTGCCACCTTCCAAATCTGCTGCCCCATAGCCCTAAAATCCGTGACAACGCCGTCCAACCATCGTAGTTTAGGTCTCCCTTCGCTTCTTCTACCGGTTGGGTCATTAGACAACAATAGAAGAAAATGAAATACTACAAAGTGAAGTTCGTCATGTAAATGTAAACCAAGTAGCTAAATGCCAAAAAAAAGTCAATTGAAAATGGAGAATGTGCAATCGAATCTAATTTCCTGCCCTAATATATGGAATCGGTGTGATATTATTTTCTTCCCTAAATATGACTTGAATAACCTAAAGAAATACAGTGCTCTTTCTCCTTAGCGCTTTTTGTCCCATTTCTATCGGGGTACGATTTGACCATGATCCTGGAATTGGCGAGTCTGGTTATTACATTGAAGCGACTGCCATCTGACCTTCGTAACCCTTAGAAAGGAGAACCAGACAAATTGGATCATGGCTACACATAGCTAGTGATATAAATTCGCACATAGATTTTTTGAAAATTCAGAGGTGCGTGCCTCGCCCGGATTCGCATGTGAGGCGACGACCTTACCGCTGGGCTATCAACGCTGTAAAGAAATACAGTGCTCAAATAAAAAATAACAATACCTCGCGAAAACACGTTATTTTGTCTGGGCGTTTTAGACTGTGCTATTTTGTCACGTTCTATAGGTACTGGGTGTTTTACACAAAAAATGAAACAATATTAATATGGATGGAATGTCTGTCCGCTAAATATTCACACATTCCACTATCAGCCGATTGCGATCACCCCGAATTTAAATACAATTTTTTTGATATCACACAAAAAACAAACGACCATTTATATATTTTATAAATTTATTTAATTATATAGTACTAAATTTTATACTTAAACATATCACTATCATATCCTCCATTCATCCGTACCATCACGCCATTCCCTTCCTTGGGGTAGGCAGAGAGAACCGAACGCCATTCTCCTCTCTCTTGACATACATTTTCTCGTACTCGCATCGTCCCATACACGCTCTTCTGTTATTTTTACTTCAAACGTCTCGATCTTTCAAAATTACATTTATGTGATCGTGCCAACTTTACTGTTCGTCGACGGTCATCACTCATTCTTTCTATATGGCCTAACCACCTAAGGGCATTTATTTTCATCTTACTTACGATAATTACGACATTACGACGATAATTACGACATTAATAGAATGAAAGTGAACACACTGAGATGGTTTGGCCACATGGGTAGAATGAATGAGGAACGCCTGACGAAGAAAATATACAATGCGGATAGGATTGGATTGAGAGGCCGGGGCCGCCCAAGAAAGGGATGGCACGACCATGTGAATGATATTTTGAAAGACGGAAATGTTAGAAGCGTGAACAACAGACGAACATGTATAAGACGATGTATGAATGTTGTCGAGGCGATGAATGTATGTCAAGATAGAAGTAAGTGGCGTTCGGTTCTCTCTGCCTACCCCGTAAGGGACATGGCGTGATGGTATGTATGTATGTATGTACTTACGATAACATTTTCAATCATAAATTCTCGTCAAATGTCCTCATTTCTTATTCTATCATACATCGTTTTACCACACATTCGTCTTAGTGACCTCATTTCAACCGCGTTAATTGTACTTTCATGTGGCTTCTACCATATCGATGTCTCACTAGCATACATAAGAGTCGGTACAACGATACCATTGTGTACCGCGAACTTTGCTTGTCTCGAAATAACTGAGTCAACCATTACAGATCTTAATGCACCATTCACTCTATTCCCTGCCGTTACTCTCCTTTCAGTATGTCTAGTCTTCCGTCACGCTGAAAAATGTTTCCTAAGTAAAAAATATTCATCCAAATGTTCTAATTGTACATTCTCCATTCGGATCTCGTATTTTGTTCGTCTTTCGCTCTTCTCAAATACCATCACTTTAGATGTAGTTGAATTCATTCTCAGTCCATTTTGCATGCATCCATCGAATAT
The DNA here is from genome assembly GCA_963576475.1 of Molanna angustata. Lineage (NCBI taxonomy): Eukaryota > Metazoa > Arthropoda > Insecta > Trichoptera > Molannidae > Molanna > Molanna angustata. The sequence continues at coordinate 2,545,700 of OY754971.1, read as the reverse complement.
TATTTTAACCAATCATTCCAAATCTTCCACACTTTCTGCAATTCCTACTTTGTCATCTACATCACTTATATTTATCTCTGTCACTGCGTGTGGACTAACGGCGCACTCGATCCTTCTTCTTTTTCAGCCTCTTTCTTCTTCTTCAGCCTGTTTTTTTTCATTCTTGGACATAGGCCTCCCCCTTGATCCTCTGCACACTGCATCCATCTCCCTCCAGCACATTTCTTGGTGTCATCAGACCACCTTGCCTAGGGTCTGCCGACACCTCTTCGGTCGCAATTCTACGATCTTTTAGGTCAATCGTGAATCCTGGTATCTGGCATCGTGCCCAGCCCAGCTCCACTTAAGACCAGCGACCCTTTCCGCTACATCGGCTACTTTGGTTCTTTCTCATCATGTCACTCTGAATTCTGTCCCTTATTGAAATACCCAGCAACTCTCTCTCCATAGTTCTCTGTGAGAGATTATAAATCTAGAGTAGTTTTTTTTAGATAAACCGTGACTGGTGTATAGGCATACACCCATATCTTGTGGTTTCTATTATAATCTGATTGACACCTGCACATTTACCACTGGTTACCCCACACTGAGGGATGTTTCGATTGAGAATGAAAAGATATAATTCTATGGTGATTTATAGCCGCTTATTATTTTGTGATATTCAATCATAATCCGCTATTAAGAGATATTTTTCGTTGGAAATGAACATTTGCAATTAAGTATTCGTGTATGTTGTTAATAAATAAAGATTTATGGAAGATAATATCTACATTACAATTTTAAATTTCAAAATTAATCAAAGCTAAATGAAATCAATTTATAATTATTAATACTAAAACTGTGTAGGCGACAGAATCGCTATATCGATAATAAAGTAACGAACTAACCTCTATTAGCAAAAAATTATATTATATAGTCACCACCCACTGTACAAATAATGAACTTTCTGTGGTACAAAACTATAAACTCGCAACCTCCCCTTACACCTAAAGTATATCAATAAATCAATTTGCAACTTCCACATCTTTATATCGATAATCAATGTATTCCTTAAACCAAGATCATGTGATATCTGTTCATGCCTTTCATGGCAGATAAGTTTTGGAACATAGGAAGGAGTTAATGTTAGGGAGTTTTTTTTTTTCATTGTTATGTTGTTATTATTAGAGTGTAGATAGATATTGTCTTGAGAACACGCCGACAAGTCTAGAAATCAGATTTGGCGTGGCGTGAAACATTATTTTTTGTAATATAAAAAAAGAAGCTCCCAAGACAACGGTAATGAAGGTTCTAAGGTCAGCAATCACTGAAAAACTTTCCAAGATCGTGTTCACAATATTTTTTATTTTATTTTTATTTTTATTTTTTATTTTTTCAAATTGAAGCTAACAATGTACAAAGAATAGTATATATGTATAAAAACATCAAATATAACAATTGTCATCTCCATACATCAATTATTAGCTTACAATACTATCATAATTTATTACAAAATACAGTCATATATTCAAGATACAAAATCATATGTGTGTGTGAGGGTGTGTATGTATGATGGTGTGTGTGTGTGTGTGTGTGTGTGTGTGTGTGTGTGTGTGAGGGTGTGTGTGTGTGTGTGTGTGTTAGTGTATATGTGTATGTGCATTGTGCATGCGTGTTGTGTGTAAGTGATAATCTTATGAAATTCCTGTTTTTAATTTTTGAGCGAGATTATGTTTTGTGTCACTGAATAAGTCTATGTCAAGGGACTTCTCATATTTTATATATGTGTTTATAATTCTGTTTATAGTTGAGTGGTTTTCGCGGCATTAGTTTTGTATAATTTAGGTCGGAAGAGAGTTGTATGTCTGGAGCGTCTCAATGGTACGTTAAAGTCAATACTCGATAAAAGTTCCGGGCAGTCAATAATATTGTTCAATATGTTGTAAAGAAATTGTATATCTTGGCATTTACGTCTTGATTCTAGTGACGGTGGAATAGGTGCAACAATACATAAGAAAAACATGTGGAATAGAGGACATCGTTCTGTGGAATAGAAGACATTGGAGGGACCACGTTGCCCGAATGGAGACAGTGATAGACTTGCGTATATAGCAGCAAATAAAATCCCTTCTGGTCGCCGTTCACCTGGATTACCACCCAAGAGATGTTGGAATACGTTGGAATACGTCATCTCAGAAGGCATCGTTTTATAGACCGTCTGGTATACTAAACGAAGAAGAAGAAGTTACCTTGTTACTTTGGCGTGAGTCTCTGCGACAAAATACGAAACGAAGAAACTAGGCGCCGTACTAAGGTTGCCGTTGTAATGGATGGTGTTGCTGGCTGTACTCTTGGCGAGACAAGGAGATACTAGATGGACACCCAAAATACTACATTGAAGACCTTGGACAAATAATGAGAGTGTTAGAAGACACGCAATTCCTTACTATAGGTACATGGCAGTTTCAAAAGTTATCTCTTTCGTTTTCACTTATCCGATTCGTCCTCATGTCAGATTTGTAATAACCCTCAACAGATCTCTGAACATATGGAATATAACTCAACTGTTTGGTCACCGCATTATAACATTCATTCCAACAAATTGGAAAATGTTCAGCAGAAACTTTTACGTTATGTAAATTTCAGACTTGGAATATCTTTGTACGATATAAACTATGACTTCCTAAGAAATTCACTCTGCTTGCCGAAATTATCCAATAGAAGAATTATGTCGGACTTGATTGTCCTGTACAAGATCATATATTCTGAATTTGACTGTTCATCATTAATTTCATTGATTAAGTTTAATATACCTAACAGATTTACGTGGCACTCATCAATATTTAATTGCGATATAATGAGGACCGAAGCCCATAGACATTCTCCGTTTCCCAGAATTCATCGTTTGGGGAATGAGTATGCCTTTGTTGCTGACATTTTCAATGTAAGCTTATACAAATTGTAAATTGAACTGAGATCAGTATTGTTTTCGTAACATTTTCAATTGTGTTTTTTCTATTTTTTTCATTTCTAATTTCTATTTTATATGTTTCCTATATTCTTTATATTTTTTAACTTTCTCTTGATTTTTATACTTATGTACCTATTTGTATTCTTGTTACTTTCATTGTTTTTTTTTATCTTTTTATAATTTGTATTTGAATAAGAATTCTAATTCTAAATAAGGAAAAACTATTTTTATTTTCACTTATATTCATATACATATATGTATACTTTTTGATTTTTATATTTTTAACTTAAGATGATGTGATGTATCTTTATTCTGTACTTTTTTTATGTAAATGGTTTTATTTTACCGTAAATAAATAAATACATAATCATATCATATGGGAATGCACTAACTTCACCATGTCAACTTTATAACGATGTCTGAGAGAACTTTTTGGACCCATTGGACATGCGGGCCTTGTAGCCACGAAGAGCAACTTTAGGGCTTTCAAGACTTTTTGTCTTAAATTCGGTGCACTCTTATCATCACTAACAAGAGTGAGCCAGTTGTTTCAACATAATTAGCTCTCTTTGGCACATTAATTGCAGTGTCTGCAAAGTTTTAGAGTTCTCCGGACTCATCGTATGTTCTTTATGTGTTCTATCGGAGTTTTGCAAGGGGCCGTTATTAGTCCTCATATAAGCAGAACGGGTGGTGGTGGGGGAAGAACAGAGTTAGAGGACCCCCTAAAAGATAGTCTGATGACATTGTCCAAGTGGGCATTTGGTAAAACCTGGATGCGGAGGGGACAGATCAGAGACGAGTGGAAGTGTATGGAAGAGGCCTTCATCCAGCAGTGGAGGAACTAGGACTTGAGAAGAAGAAAAAGACGATAGCTTTTAATAAACAGGCATGTCAACTTGTCATTATTCGCGATATTTTTTGCAATAATGATTTTAAACTCTGAGCATACTAACCATGTAGGTATATATTATAATACAACATTATGTATGTAATATTTATCTATGTACACGATAAGTATATAGAGAGTTTAAAGGCATATTGTCCCAACCCAGTGGGTGAACTCCCACTAACATTGTTGAGCTGTGCTTGAAGTGGAATACTTTACATACCCATAAATAAAAATCAAATAAATAACGATGATTACACGTGTATGTAAGTAGATTACGTATATGTACAAGTGAAAGTAAGACAGAATAAGGTAGGTACATAACACGTGCAAGACACTGATATATGTATATTGAATATGATAAAACCCTTTCTGGGATATAAAAATTCAATGCTTCATCAAAAAATATGAGGTAATACAGAACAATAAAAAAAATTACCCATTATATTATTTTATATTTATATATTTTTTACAGTATATATATAATTATCTTCGATATTTTTAATTTTTACTATTAATAAAGACAATGAAGATACCCTAGAAATAAAAAGACGAATAATGACAGGTAACAAAGCATTCTTCTCTCTGTTACCGGTGTTCAGGTCTAGAAGTGTCCATAGAAAGACAAAAGTAACCCTATATAAAACAATCATGAGGACTGTTGTGTCATATGGGTGTGAGGCTTGGACGCTGACAATAAGGTCTGCGGAGATGCTGGACATCTTTGAGAGAAGAGTGCTGCGTAAAATCCTGGGACCCGTGAATGATGGACAAACATGGAGAATTAGATACAACGATGAGTTGTACAGCATTTACAAAGCACCCAAACTGTCTGAACATATAAGACTAAGCAGGCTAAGATGGGCCGGGCATGTTCAGAGAATGCCATCATCACGGGTACTAAAAAGAGTCTTAGAGGGGCACCCAGGTGGCAAAAGAAAGGTCGGGAGACCGAGGCTGCGATGAGAAGATGATATTGGGAGGGACGCATCCCAGCTTCTGAATTTGCCAAACTGGAGGGTCGCAGCAGGTGACAGGAGAGGTTGGAGGAGGAAGTTGCTGGAGGCCAAGGCTCGATATGGGCTGTAGAGCCATTGAAGAAGAAGAAGATTTTTAATTTTTAATCTAATTTAAATTTAATAAAGAAAATAATGTTTTCTTTTTTATGTATAAATTATAAAATTTTATACAAATTATTATTATCATGTAGAGTGAAAAAAATGCAAATATAAATCATGTGTTAATTTCTCTAAATTAATATTTTTTTGTGAAAATATCGTAGTTTTCTACAAAAAGTCACCCTTTGATTGTAAACAACAGCACTTTTCACTACTTTTCCTTCTCTACAAAAATAGCACTCCTTATTTTAAATAAATCGAAAAAATTACCTTTTTCCTAAAAATAACGCGAATAATAATACCGCTTTTCTACAAAAATAACACCCCTTTTCAAAAAAAAATACGCGAATAACTACTAATATATCTCTACTAATAGATACTGCAAAAATGATGTCAGAATATATAATATATCAAATAAAATAAATGTTAATCGGATTAGCATTCCGGTAAATTCGAGCCCCGTTTTGTCAGAGATCCTGTATGGTAATTTATTTGTTGAAAAATTCCATCACCTCACGATTAGACAAAGCAGAGCCGTGCCTATATATGAATGACATATTCACACCAACCCAGGGGCGTCCATATTCATCGAGCGCCGCCGCGCCGTTGCGATATACAATATTATTCATCGTGCGCCGTTGCGTCGAAACAATAATTATTTTTTGAAACCTTTTGATCATCGCCTTTTTGTTTTAGTTCAAAGGATTCAAAAAATGTAATTTATGAGACACTTTCGGGCATTTATTCACATTTTTCGTTTTACAATAAAAAGAGACGGTGATACGTGAACAATCACCATCGCGTCGTGTCACTATACATGATGAATGGATGGTTTTGCAATAAAAGGTTTTTAAATCTCTCTGATGAAATCTTTATGATTCGTAATCATCTACATAGGTAGGTAATTTGGATTAATATTACTAACCTAGATTTTTTAACAGATTTTTAATTATCTCAATAGAGACGAAGTTAGAATATTTACTGTAGGAGAACCGGGAAAATCAAGGCACCTACAGGGCTTACGACCTGTCATCGGCTGCTTTACGTGATCACTTTATGCGCTTGCGCAACGTTCACCAATTATGTATTTTTACCATTCACCAATGCGTTCACTTATGCGTTCACCAATTATGATAGGGATCTCATTAAAGAGGCAAAATTGGTGAACGTTGCGCAAGCGCATCAAGTGATCACGTAAACCAGCCGATGACAGGTCGTTAGCCCTGTAGGTGCCTTGATTTTCCCGGTTCTCCTACAGTAAATATTCCAACTTCGTCTCTATTGAGATAATTAAAAATCTGTTAAAAAAATATCTTTGAATCCTGACAGGGAAAAAAATCCAATGTTTGCGCATAGGTATGCAATAATAAAAATATTTGATAACCTAGATTTTTTTTCACTGTTTTTAACGGACGATTAGTAATGTACTTTCGTAGCAAATGAACTCTGATGTCTACCTTCGTGGTTTAGTTTGTTCGATATCTGACTACTGGGTAAAAGGCAAAGCTTATTTCCCGGTGTAATTACAGTTTTTTCATTGTTTTCCATCAATGTATGTGAGAATATTAACATCACACTACTAAAATTTGTTATTTTTACTACACCCTTTTTTTAACTTCACTTGTTTGTCTATCTGTCTGTACTGGAATTATGCCATGGATTTTTAACTAACTTCTTGGCTAGTTAGAGCGCTGACACTTTCATAATTTGTGCATTCCCCATGACAATACATATTCAAAGTGCTTGATATATATTACGATAAAATTTAACAAATTTGTAATGCAATTTTTTTTTATTTTCCATTATTTTACAAGTTAAAATAACAAAACAAAAAAAAAATAACTATATCAAAAATATTTATTGCGAACATATTTTGTGCACTGGTGTTCTTATTTGTAAATTTACTGCCTAACAAGACAAGTCTGTTCTGAAGCAATATGTAGGTACTTTATTTATATTTTAGTTTTAATAATAATGAACACTTCCTTGCACCCCGCGTATGTGGCGAGTTTATTGCCATATGGGAAATTCTTCCAACTAACCAGTGTTTCTAGCCCAGAAAAGCAAGAATTGCGTGACAAATAAATTTCTCCTCTGCTGGGAATCGAACCCAGGACGAATTATTTAAAAATATAACAGTGTAGTTATTTGAACACATTAAAGCGTAGTGGAAATGATGAATGGCACCAAGCTAGTGAAATATCGAATACAAATTTAATATATGAAGAAAATTTTCGTAGTCATTTTATTTAATTTTTGGTATTCATATTCGCCAAAGTATTTGTTAGTTGCATATGATACGATACAAAATAAAACATTCTTTATTCGAACCAAACTATAATTATGATAGTTGTTTATCTATAATTGTTAAAGTGCACTTCACTATTTAGTAATAAGCTGTAAACAGTTTTTGGTCCTTGAATTGTTTTGTATATGTAATTAATTGTACTTTGTTATGACTGTTTTGTTTACATTGAAATAAAAATAAAATAAAAATAAAATATCACAATCATTCTTTTGACAAAGAAACATAATAATACACTCAAAAACACGAAGACCCTAAGCAATCACTAAATATTTCTTATTGCAAGAAGCCAGTCCTGGTTGAAAATACCAAAAATATTAATAATACAAAGACCCATTGTTTGCAAATGATCGAATCATCAGAAGATACCAAACTATCTTTTACATTAACCATCCTACATATGAGATATTTAAAGTCATAAAACGACCCGTGTCATTTACACAACGTGGGATCTAAAATTGTATAGTTAATCTGGTGGAAGTAATGATATGTAGCAGAACAACTAGATTCTACTTATATTAAAAATTAAACAATTTGTTTTAAATTCTACGTATATTTGTTAATTCGTCGATAACTATTTCGCCTTGCTAGGGCATATTCAAGACTATTCTAGACTAGTCAAGACAAGACTAGTCTTGAAGATGCCATAGCAAGGCGAAATAGCTATCGACGAATTAACAAATACACATAGAATTTAAAACAAATCGTTTTATTTTTAATATAATTTAAAATGGAATTCTACTACGTAAAATATCCACAAATACTTATATTCTACTTCTTCTTTACGTAGATCGTGCATCTGACCTTTCTTTGAAAGTTTCTTCTGAGATTCCAACCCAACTGTCTCATTGGCCATTGGCCTCAATATATGGGGTTCGTGGCCGCTCCATCCTGTTTATGTGGTCCCTTCAAAATCTTCTAGCTCTGCTCCATAGTATGATGTCCTCTATCTCACAGGTCCGCCTAATCTACTCTATTTCTTAGCGTCTTCCCTGTGATAGCACGTAGAACCTTAATTTATGAAACTCTGAGAAGATTTTTAGTTCTAGACGTGTCGGCTTTTATTCCTGCAGTGTATGTCTAACACATCTAGTACATTTTTTTATTTTACTTTCAATTCTCACAGACTTTTTTAGACATCCTGATACGGCATCAGCTTTGTTGGTTTATTCTCTTACTTCAGAAGAGTGATCAGTGTAGCTCGAAATATCCACACCCAGGTAATTGAATGTCCAACTGGAGGACGGCAACTGATAACAGGAGACGTTGGAGGCGCTTGCTGAGGGAGGCCAAGGCTCGATTTAGACTGTAGCGCCATCGAAGAAGAAGGTAATTGAATGTCATAGCTTTTTATGGTTTATCATCTATTACAAGCTTGCATCTCCTGAATTATTGTCAAACTCTTGTAATTCTTGCTGTAATATTAATGAAAACTTAATATGAGACATATTGGTCCGACAAACAGTTTCATTATAAAATTAGGAAATTTTTGATTCTATTTTTCCCCTTTGCGCTTTGCTATGATCAATTCAAGGGCACTGTTGCAAAGATGGTGGGTCTAAAAATAACGTGGTCTTGAAGAGTTTAAATAGTCAGATACCACTTGGATGTAAGCCTCTTTGTCTCGCATTAATTAGAAGAGCTGTCCGTCACCCAGCACTCCAATTCATTCATAGATATTCCTCTACCATGACATCTGCTTTCGGTCAATATCTATTTGACCTTTTCCTTCAAAATCAGCCACGGTATCCCGTATTGGTCTTCTAATTATAATATCCAAGTATGCCTGTTTAACGTCGATGTAATTTCTTTTCTAACTCTGTCCATGGAGTGCATAACATCCTTTTACGGAGCCACATTTCAAATAATTCATTATACTCCGTTCCTGCTTTGTCATTTCTCAGATTTTTTTACAGCACTTTTATATCATTTCTGGGACAAATTCGATATAAATTTCCAACTTTGTTGTTAACAATGAAACCAGTTTAAAAGCAACACAAAATAATTAATCAAAATGTGACAGGTATTACATTAAAAACAAATTAAATTCGAAACCGAGAGCCATTACAAATAGTCGACAAAAGCTGTAAGTATAAAGAAAGGACAGCGTAAATCAAACAGACAGTACTAACTGGGACTTCGCCTCGTGCTTTTGTGTAGTTATATATATCTCATTGTCATACATTTTCCAACCACTTTAACCAACTTCACTTATATTTTTCTTTCCCAACCAACAACTCTTCTAACTGTCTAGTATTTTCTCTGCATCTCGTACTTACACTCAGTTTAAGTTATATCAAAAAATTATTTAATATCATTTAGTTCTTATAATTATTTCGCCAAACCAAATAAATGACTCGATTTTATGATAAAATGCTGTAAATACCATCACTCTGATTCCTTGTTTGTGGTATAGCCTATCCTGGCTTTAATTTTTTGCTTAATTTTTGATTTTCGTCTGGCCCCGGTACAGTCGTCCTCTTTACCCATACGGGCAGCGTCCAAAACTTACAGCCATAGCTTCAGTCTGGTCAACCATTTCACCGCCTCCGGTCTCGCTTGATGGATATTCCGGAGGGTACCATTATAATTCCTGATCTGGCAGCAGGTCTGCTCGGCTCCACATTCACAATTTGTCTCCTCATTCATAGATCGCATCATACATGCTCTCTTATTATTCTGACATTCACACATTAATTTTAATACATTCACATCTTACAAATTCTTTGTTCAAAACACCAATGCGTAATTTGATACAACCATTAATAATTCGTTGGATAACTTGTCTAAATGGGGCTTCCTGCAACAGGGAATAACAACGACATGTCACTGTGGAAGCAGCAGACCACCACACACCTGTGCAGTTGCCCCTCAAGTCCAGTCAACTGCACCGTGCACGATCGTATGGTGGGCAATGATTGTGCTATTGATGTTGCTAGGCACTGGCAGAAGATTATTTAAATGCGTTGCTAACACGATAGAAGAAGAAGAAGATTCTAATAAACAAATTATTTTATGATAATATAAATTACAATATTAATACGAAAAATGTGTTTATTTATTAATATTAAAATAACACCTCAAAAAAGTTTGCAATCATGCTTTGGAGGGAATTCTTATACAAGGTTCGTATCACGAAAGTAAATTAAGAAAAACATAAGAAAAAGTTGAAATATCGTTATCAGTAGATTATCACTATCCTCGCAGTACGGGACCACACCCTTTTCTTATATAATTTCCGTAATACGACCCATATAATTAAGAGTTAACAGTTTACACAAATAAAATTAAGTATAGCTCACAAATTCCTACATGACAATATATAATCAATATATAATTTTGTGCATCCATAATTGGACGTCCAGCACTCACAATAATAACCAAAATTGTTTTCTTTTTATGAAAATTGTAAGCTGGATGCCTGTCGATGTACCCTTTTTTAATAAAATAAAATAAATAAATAAAATGAAATGTCTATACAAAACAAACTTTTATAGAACAAAAAATAATAATAACAAATTAAGAAATGTAACCTGTAAAAAATTGAACATAAGAATAACAGCTTCAAGCATCAAATGAAGAAATTGGAATAACAACTTGATAAATAAAACAAATTGCCTTGTAAATTAAAAAACAAAAAAATAATCAAGGATCTAATGCCTAATATCTATTATTTTTAAGCTGTAGAATTAATAATAGGCAATTGTGTATATTATGTATGTATTTATAATGAAGGTTCTATCAAAATTTGTAACAAGTAGTTAGATATATATGTATTACGAGTATGTATGTATTAGGAAACAAGGACAGAAATATGATATTGCTTTGTGTCGCTTTCGTCACATTTAATGAAAATGTTCCAACAGATTGCTTTGTCACTTTACTTGTATGACCCGCGACCATTCACCGCCATGTGGAGGCGTACCTACTTCTGATACTTCACAGCTTCTCAATCTTATTGATCCGTCTCACTGGACGTCTAATTCGTATACAAAAGTGTCCTGATGGCTCTACAAAGATAAACAGTCTAAATTTTCTTTAATTGACTAGAATTAACTATGTTTTCTTTTAATAAACCGAGATATTGCTATTTACTTATTGAATTTTACTGCCGTTGTTTCTATTGTTACAGGTACAAAATAAATTTCCACATAGTCCACATAGCTGAAGCATCCATATTTGATCATCAACTATTTTGACACTCGTTAGTTGGAAGAAATTGCCATATGGCAATAAACTCACCAATTGCGAAGGGCAAGGAAGTGTTCATTATTATTATTATTATTATTATTATTTTGTTTTCTACACTTATTTCTATATTATTCAAGTCGTCAAAACCATATAATCATTTATACAATAAACAACAATGGTCCTTAAACCAAATCCTGCGGAACACCTTTACCAATTTATTGTATAGATGAAGATGGGTCGGTGGCAAAGCGGGCATCACACTAGATTAGTAATCCAGTGATGGCGAGTTCAAACTCCACCCTAGCTGCCTCGACCGATCTCGTTTCGTTCTTAATGTGGTAATGTATATGGATGTATAATATGTAATTTTCACAGGAACATAAAAATATGGTTTCAAAGTTAAACCTCCGTATTTACACGATGTATGAAACACGATGACTCACATTATTTTGTATTCTTTTAATGGGTATGTTAGTGTTGGTTGTTTCAAATGAGATCACTAAGAAGCGTATGTAATAGAACGATATATGATAGAATAAAAAATGAGGACATAAGGAGGGAATGCAAGATGAAGAAGAGTATTATAAATAAAATGAAAGTGAATTCCTTGAGGTGGTTTGGACATATTGAAAGAATAAATGATGAACGACTGACCAAAAAAATATACATGGGTGTAAGAGATGGAGTGAATAGCAGGGGCCGCCCCAGAAAGGGATGGCATGACCATGTGAATGATATTTTGAAAGAAGGAAATATAAGAAGCTTGAATAATCGACGAGCATGTATGAGACGATGCATGGATGTAAAGGTAGCTAGGAATGTATGCAAAAATAGAGGAGTATGGCGCTCGGTTCTCTCTGCTTACCCCGTAAGGGATATGGCGTGATGGTATGTATGTATTGTTTCAAAATTTCGTTTGACGTCTAAAAATTCCGCAGTAATATGTCGCTAAAATTTCAATGCCTGAGCAATCATCCATTCAAGTTTGGACAGCGCTGGTGTTTACTGTTGGTACAGTGTTTTGACAAATATTTTACTCTGCACTGATGTGTGTATTTATATACATATATGACAAATCCAGAAATCAGATAGGTATGTATGTATATTGCTAGGTACCCAGCAATGGCAAATAATAATAGCAATGTTTTTCCTTGGGCGGAATTCATCAATCTGGCAACATGTCACCGGCGAGCGTGTCATATCTAGTGTGTATCTATTCTGTTATTTATGTCTTTAATTTATTTTGCCCAAGATATGAATTAGAGTGACCAATTATTATTATTATGTTCAACTTTAAGGATCGTTGTTAATATGGAAACAAAATATTTATGTATTTTTCATCTATGATCTTTGTGACTCTATAATTTATGGCAGGTTGAAACTTCTTCCATATTACCTAAGTTTTCAGACCAAACAATTAATAACAATATACAAGAAACAGTTTTAAATAAATTTTTCCCCTGCTGGAAAATGAACCTGGTAGCGTATTAACAGGAAAAATTTGTGTTGTTAAACCGCGTGTATTTGGAGGACACGTGCCTTGAATTCAACACGAGTTTTTAAGTGCATTAGCGCAAAAAACTAGTGCCTAATTCGAGGCAGTACTTGCCTCCTAATCAACACGGAAAGGTAAATACGCAACCCGATATGACAAACCACTTACCTACCACTATAAATTAACGAATTAAAGAAATACTTTTCTATTTCCACTAAAGCATGCAAAATCTAATCCGCATACTAGGTTAGAGAAAAATAGTATGTTTCTCGGGATAACTTGTATTTCTAGCAAAACTAAGGAGAATAGCAAAAAAAAGTTCCTCGCTTCTTAGATTAACATTGTCAACAGTCTATAGCAGGCCCAGTTCAGAAATTCAAAGAGAACGGTGGCCCTCAGAAGTCAAATACTATCTTCCCATACTTCATAACACTTCATCAAAAATCTCAAATTTGGAGAAAAATATATTTTTATTATTTCATGTAAAATTCTTTTTCTAAGGATCCACAAATCAAAATTGCCACCCAAAGAAATTAAAAATTTGAGAAATAATCAGGTTTCTTTTAATTATTACGATAAATAAAAACAAACATTCCGCACAGCGAGAAAATGTAAGTTCTTGTTTGTTTATTTTGATAAATCAAAACAAATTATATCCGCGCAGCGAGAAATTTTCAGTTTTCATTCGATTGCAATACATAAAAATGAAATGGTCAAATATGAGATTTTTTCTAGAAAAATATTTATTTATTTATTTAATTTAAGGGGAAACATACAACAATTTATAATCCACAAATATCAGTAATTTGCCAAAATAGTTCCCACAATATGCGTAATATAAAAAAAAAAGTTTAAAAAGCTTAAAAACATATACAGTGGAGCGAGTTAAAAACTAAATTAAAATTAAAGTATACAGCTTAAAACAAAAAAAATAACAAAGAACAAGATAAGTAATTCAAAATTAGGGATATAGATAATGGGGGTATGTAGGAATTGCGGGGAGTGGGGAGGGAATAATGAGGATTGGTATTCCATGTCTCGTATCACTGCGTTTTTGCTGATATACTCCTGCGATATTGCGGATATGTGCTGTTGAGTACATCAATGTCGTAAAACCTTATGTTATACTGCTTACAAATGCGTGGAAAATATGTTTTTTTATTTTTCACGCGTATTGCTCGGTGGGCCGCAGTTATTTCAGGTCTATGGTACAGGTACTGTTATCTCACACTCTAAAAATATCGATTGGTTCTGAAAATTCAGTGTCTAAAATAATAATATTAGATGAGATTAAGACAAGAAGGTTTTTATATTAAGATTAGATAAAGATAAGAACGTATAAATATCGTATTATGGGTAGCCCTCAGCTCAGTTTAACTGGTCACCCTACATGTAAAACAAATCCATCCCGTTCAAGTCATAACATGAATCATACAGAAAACAACTTTAACGATAAGAAAACCTGGTCTGGTGTAGTACATACCTACCTTCATCTACTATCAATGGACTGTTTGAATATATTATTATCTTTCTTTTGGCCAACTATAAACGGCAGATGTTTATGAATTCCAGTTGATATAAGATATCCCTTTTATTCAGTTGCATAAAGCATTTCCGCCAGACCAAATTAACCGGAGTTTCTGCAACTGTCACTCAGCATTCCTCGGTAGATATTTTAATTGAGAATAATTATAATAATTATGGTTAGTTGGAAGATATTGCCATTTGGCAATAAGCCCGCCATTGTGCACTTGTGCTCAGAAAGTTTAAAATAAATAAATAAATTTACTGTGGAGTTAATTTTGACGTATTAGAAAAGTAAAATTGGACTTATAATTTGTTTTTCCTCCATCACCACCGGTTCTGCTTATGGGGACTAATAACGGCCCCTTGCAAAACTCTGAAAAAAAACACATAAAGAATACAAGAAGAGTCCGGAGAAATCTGCAGGCTAAGTCTGTAAGTAGATCTCGACCGTTAAATGTCGAGATTAACTGTCAAAATATCGACTAGTCGATATATTATTTTGACAGTTTTGGTAGTCGCTAAGCAGATAACTCGTCGAATCGTTCTCGCCCACTTATTTGACGGCGAGATTGGGTCGACATCGAGTCGAGAGACAAGATCTAACGCCGCCATGTTGAATTAAATGTCATTTTTTACGCGAACAATGCCGAATTTCATATTTATTTTGAGAATAATTATATAAACGAGTTAAACAACGCCGTTTAAGAGATTCTTCAAACCCCTTAAATATTCCTCGTAATTCATTTATTGCTAATAACCGCGTAACAAAAGTTTTATAAGTATGGTTATATATTTATTGGAAATATGCGTCCGTACTTAGATTAAAACATTATAATTCCATGCGTCCGTAAATGTTTTCTGTAGGTATAGATTTGAAATAATTTTTGATTTTGAGAAAGTATTCTTGTAAGCTATTTTATCACATATGTATTTTAACACTTAACAAAAGAAAATTTGGCGTAGTTTTTAGTAAAAAAAACAACACGCTGCTGTCATCACACTTGATAAATTGATCGAAATATAATTGAAAATATTTTTTAAAATTACTCTCAAAACATTCAATAAACACAAAAGAAGTTGATTTAATCGTATTATAACTTACTTTCGTGCTTAAAAATATGGCCATATTATATTTATTTAACAAATTTATGTAAACAAATTTGACATTTATTCAAATCATGGGAAATATTGTGTATTGCCATAAATGATAATTCAAAAATGTACCGCAAGCCAGCCTAACGGCGACAAATACTAATAAGTGCATTTACGAACTCGACAGCGCTTAGTGACTACGAATTATCGTCACGGGCGGAAACATGGCGAGAAGAGTGGCGATACGTTGTCGGATCTCGACTTTTTTACTGACTTGGCCTGCTGACTCTTCTATATTATTTCCAGACACTGCACTTTAAGTGCCAAAGAGAGCTAATTATTAAGAAACATATAGCTTACCGTTATCAAGATAAGAGTGAACTGTATTATTGACAAAAAGTCTTGAGAGCCCTGAAGTTCCTCTTCGTGGCTATAAGGTCCGCATGTTCAATGGGTCCAAAGGAATTTCTTCAGACATCGTTGTAAAGTTCTCGTCGGAATGTTGACACGGATAAGTTAGTGCATTCCCGTAGGATATGCTCAGAAGTCTGATCAATGGGGCAAGTCTGGCCCAACCGGCGAAATCTAATCCGTCGTCATTACCCATATCATGGATATAATTATCATATGGAGTTCTATGACATCTAAAGATATTATAGAACTCCATATAATAATTATATCCATGATATGGGTATTCGTCAGGGTTTTGATTTAGCCGATTGGCGTCGGAATTCCGACGATTCGCTGCGCGCGCTCCGTCCGATGCCGATCAGTGGACGCACTTATATGAATTCCTTTACAAAGAATACCAAAATTGAGCTTCGACCTCTATGCGGGACTTATAATTTGGAGTAATAAATAGCAATTTACTTACATAGTATGCCATAAAAATCACAATTAATACTATAATGCAATATATGTACAATTGACGTATTAGAACAGCAGTTTTCTACAACCTTTGCTATGTGATATCTGTCAAAGCCACCGTGAATCAAAGTTCACAGTAGTCAATCGGTGTATCTACTGTAGTGTACACAATTTTTTTTTCAGCCTTTATACTATGGCGTAAGTCTAACGGTCACAGGCTCAACCTCTAATAGTTTTTCCAAGTAAAAAAACAATAGGTGCAGTTCAGGGGTGACATCTGTGAGAGACACCGTCACCTCATTTTTAAGTACTGATGCTGTCATTGTTTACAAATATAATAATTTCTCAATAGATGGCGTTATAAAAAAATAATTGTTACACATTATTCAAATATATAGAACTTTCAAAAATTACATTGATAAGGAAACTCAATAAAAAGGCATAATTGGTGAACGTTGCGCAAGCGCATAAAGTGATCACATAAACCAGCCAATGACCTTGAGCTCCTGTTTCTTCCACAATATCCCAACTTCGTCTCTATTGAGATGTTAAAAAGTTTGTCAATAAAAATATCAAAAAATATTGTTATCTATAATTTTTACGTTCTTCCTCTTCTTCTTTAGCCTGTTCTTTTCCATTCTTGGACATAGGCCTCCCCCTTGAACCTCCACAACTCCCTGTCTTGGGCACACTGCATCCATCTCCCTCCGGCACATTTCTTGATGTCATCAGACCGCCTTGCCTGGGGGTCTGCTGACGCCTCTTTTAGTTATTACCTAAAACAAAAATTTTAACATTTTGACAACAATACACATATCTTTTTCTAGATTTCGACAAATCATTTAAGGTTTGGGAAGGTTTAATATTCACTCATTTGAGTTGATACCTATACCTACAGAAGATAGATTCAACATTATAATAGGTATTTATTTTACGATAAAAAAAACACTTCCACTCAGCTTTTGAGCTAACTATGAAGAAACTTGTGCAAACCTGTCTCAGCTTGTTCGAACGCGACCGTGGATCTACAGGAGAAGTTAGGTATACCTTAAGGTTATATAATTGTAATAAAACACCCGTTTGAAAAATTTATTTCATCTGCATATTTGACATACTAATTACAGATATCACTCGACTATTTACAGAATTTAACGTGACAACAATCTAAAATTTAAACACAGACATTTTCAATGACTTCTTAGAAACTTTTTTTTTGTTTTTAAACATGATTCTCCATTCACAACATCATCACATGAGAGCTATTGAGAAAATAAATTTAAATTCATCATCAACTCTTTAATATGACATGGTAGTGGAGAGCAGAAAATTATGTAATCATATCTCCGTTTTTTATAAATCAATAATTTAATCTATCCTAGATCCTTTAAATTCAGATACCTACATCATCATTCGTGTACGTTTATTAGTTTTATAGAATAAGTGTTCCAATTTGAAACTTTATTTTATTTTCTTATTTTATTTATTTTGGATATCCAACAGTACAGTAGAGTGTAATAAAATTAATATTATGTACCTACCTATATTAAAATAAATAAATAAAATAGTAAAATATAAAAACTATCTAAATAAATAAACAAATAAATAAATAAATAAATATGTAAATAAATAAATAAATCAATTAATTAATTAATTAATTAATACATATATAAATAAATAAATAAATATATAAATAAATAAATAAATAAATAAATAAATAAATAAATAATTAAATAAATAAATAAATAAATAAATAAATAAATAAATAAATAAATAAATAAATAAATAAATAAATAAATAAATAAATAAATAAATAAATAAATATACATATAACTACAATATGTACCTAATAATATGTTTACATTGAAATAAAATAAAAAGAAATAGATAAATACAGCGTTTTACTATTTATTTCGTTGTGAAATATAAAATAAGTGAAAGTGTGTGAATGTGAAGAGTAAAAGTAACGCTTCGATTTCATATTTTTTACATTTCCAAGCACGGCCCGCGGACCGTATCTTTCAGGCCCGTTCAACTAGTGATGCTGTTCGTACGAAAAAGTGTCGGCAAAACACAAAAGATTTTTTTCTAGTTTCGGTCTCACACTCAGTATAGTCAAAAATGAAATTTAATTAATGATAATTAAAATCATTTAAATCATGTTGAACTCGGAAGCTGTGAAGTAGAATACCTCGAGGTTACTTTGGAGATAAAAATCTAATTCCATACCATAATGAATGCCTACCGCATTATTTCGTGTTTTATAGACCCTGTTAATATCAATAATTTGTGTAAAAGTTTTTTTTTTGGATTTACCTTTATTTAAATTAGTGTAAGATCCCGCATTAGTCATTTTGTATAGTGGCCCATACAGAACTATATCTATAGATACTTAAGTCATGTATGTACAGGATAAATGCTGCTTTTTTCTGTAACAGGTTACCACATCTTTAGATATTATAGAACTCCATATGATAGTTATATCCATGTTATAGGTATTCATAGGGGTTTTGATATCACCGTTTGACCGGACTTGCCCACCAGGTAACAACGATAGGAAGATATGAATCCTGAGTATCTATCTACTGGTGGGTTTCGGAGATAACAGCTTTCAAAGAAAATTGTTGAAAAATGCTATTGTAACACATCAGTATAAAACATAAAACGTATTTTTTTTTACATTTACTGCGGAAGACTATTAGAATTCACGCCTTTCCTTGACAGACACTCTGGTTTGTGGAAACCTCCCGACAGACAACTTTAAAGAAACGACAATTTATTAAAATTTAAAGGTGTATGACAATGTAGGTATAAGTATAAAGTCTGTATGGTCTAGCAGTTGCGGACTCTTCCACTATTACAATGATCTATTTAAAACTAGTCATACAAAATACTTAGCTCATAATATGTGGTTCATTGAATTCATTGATTGTTTACAATTATATAATTATAATTTATGAAGGCGTTTTTTTTATTTCTTTTTTCTTCTACAATCATTTCAAAAGACTTTCACCAGCCGAAACGGTCGTTCTACTTAAAAATTTATATGAGTAGAAGAAAACAAACGATGTATTTTTTTATTTATAATAAAATATGAATTGTAAAATTGTTCGAAATGTACCACAAAGTCACAACCAAAAATATTAATGCGTAATATACTTTGTAACTAAATGAAATATCAATATTAAAATGTAATTTTATTTTTAATTATCGACGAAGTTTTTATTTGGTAGAATTCCATTATAAGTTATATCTATAATTAAAAGTAAAGACTTTTTGATCTTACATTAATTTTATTCTGCGCGATAGGCCTATTTCGCCTTGTTAGGGCATTAACTAGCTTATGCTAGCTATAAGCTAGTTAATGCCCTAACAAGGCGAAATAGGCCTATCGCGCAGAATAAAATTAATGTAGAATCAAAAAGTCTTTACTTTGAATTATTGATGTAATTTTATTTGGGAAACTTACAGACATTGACAATCGCATACCTTAATAATTTTAAGTACCTATATCTTAATAATTTTATATAATGTCAATATCCAATTGGAAGTGAACACAACATAAATATTTCACACAAACATGTTAAAGCATCCGAGATAAAAACAGTAATAATAAAACTTAATTATACAAAATCTATAAAACCATAAAGAAGCATATATACAACAATAAAAAGTACAAAGTAAATATAAAGAAGCATATATACAACAATAAAAAGTACAAAGTAAATATAAAGAAGCATATATACAACAATAAAAAGTACAAAGTAAATATAAAGAAGCATATATACAACAATAAAAAGTACAAAGTAAATATAAAGAAGCATATATACAACAATAAAAAGTAATGAAAATTGTGCATAAAACAATAAAAAGCGATGAAACATGACCTTATAAACATCAACTACTTCTTCTACTTCTTTCTGTTAACGTCATTTTCACAATACAATTAAAAAATACATTGTTTTTTTAATTATAATTATGATATATAAGGTGTTTTTTTATTATTGCCTTGTAAGGGTCGTATTACGGGATAAGAAAAGTTGTGGTCCAGTAAGCAATATTCTCGCAGTACGAGACCTTACCTTTTTCTTACATATTTCTCAAATAATTCTTGTATTACTACCCTAAGGGTCGTTTCAGTTGATCCGAAAACTATATAAATATATATTTTTTTAATTTTGTTGGTTATTTGATACTTTGACAGTTTTTGTGCTACAAATACGTTACAAAGTATTCATTTTTACATCTCTCAACTGCTATTTAGATAGAATTTACAATGTTGGTACATAAAATAAAATGTATGTGCGTCAAGTATGTAGTTGCATGTTGCTTGTGTTCATTCTACATGATAATTGAATGTTTTCCTGTCCACTGACACAATATATCTTTGTTCTTTTACTAGAACAAGAACCATCTACCAACATACATACAATATGGTATGTTGGTATATTATCATGTTGAACAGAAAAGGGTGCTATTACAATTGCAACAGAATTAAATGACAATAAACATGTCACCTCTCAACCACGCTCGCTCACTATATTCTCTTCTCTTTATTCAATAGTGAATTCAATTGCAGTATACAGAAACGTCAAGAGTTTAAACCTAGAATCCATTTTGATTGAAAATTAATACTAGTTGCATGTAACACGTGAGATCCAACTGTCGATGGCGATAGTATGTATAATTGAAGAATACGTACAAAACTTAAACTTAAAATATTAATCGAAATACGTGTATATCAGAGTGAGTACTATCTTTTCTTATATGTGAGTAGTAAATTTTCTTTGTGTTCCATTTTCACCTAACAATAAACAAAGTAGGCTAAGATCAATCCAATAAAAAAACTAGTAGAAACCAATCTCACAAATAAGCCAAAATACCTAAATCGATCTTTTGGCGTTTCTGGACCAAAGTCATGGAACAATCTTCCAATGGATATAAGATGTGCCGAAAATTCTTTTCCGCAAATCGTATCCGCAGATTGTCCTTCAATATTCCTTTACTAAATATCATGCCTGTTTACTTTGAAACGACTATTTTTTTATTAATTTGTGATTTCTACCTATTTTTTTTTAAGTTTTATGTTTCACCATTTTCAATGTGTTAGCTATAGGACTAATTTTAACATATTTTTTTGCAAACTGAAAGCGCCCTTGAGGTGACCACGGTTGTCACTAAACGGCGCATTATAAATTGTTCTTATTATTATAATTATTAATAATAATTTATCAGTTGCCCCTATTGTCTGTAGTATATTTATTACCTATAGAGAGATGAGTTTTTCTCAATACATTTTGAACACGCAATAATCATTCTTATAAATATTCCATAAAATTAATTAGTGTTTTTGAGTTGGTGAAGACATGTTTAAGAGGAGGATGTGGGGTATATGTGTAATAAAGGACGTATGAGGGCGTAAGAAAAGATCTGTGACGGTTTCGCCAACCTTAGTACTTAGAAAGTACATTTTTTACAAACGCGCTAGGGGAGGTTGTTGACGACAAATATTGTTTTGACAACAATAACATTTTCATCGTATTGATCTTCCTAGAAGGACACTTGTCAACCATTCAATGACCCTATGATTTTCAATGAACCTGGAGGGCGAGAGTATATGAGCGAGCTACCACTTAATTCATCATGATCTTTCAGTTCTTGGTCTTGTGGTGATTTGCTGAGATTCATAGCGAAAATATTTATTAACGTGGCAACATTCATCTATGGAACATTCCAGAATAATCGTAAAAATATAAATAGTCGTTTTTTCCACTAGCGTCTAGTCCCAGCTCTTATTTTCTGCATTATTAGGTTAGGTTTAAGTTTGTGTATAATAATAATAGCGACTCGCGTGAGCGAGTTGCTTTATAAATTCAATTATAAATTATTATAAATTAAATTTACATTTTTTATTTAATTTATCGCATTTAATATAAAATTTCACAGCTCATTTGACTCCATACTACGAGACCTCAACCAATCAGAGAGCCAACCGGAAACATAATGCGGAATGGTAAATGCGGATTGTAGACGCTAGTGTTTTTTCCTTCGCCCGCCATTGCTCTCTCGATCTGTCAACGTACGTGTCAATCAATATTTTATCAGCCTTATGAAATTATAAAATCTTATTGTAAATTTAATAAGTAAACCAAAAATTGTTATTTGTGAATAAAATTGTGGATTTCAGTAAGTAATCTTTTTTATTCAGTTGACCCAAAACATTTCTTTGCATTTGAGGTGAATTAATATTTAGAGGGAGTTGTTTGTTGAGATACATAAATCAATTATATAACACGCCTAGTAAAACCTTCAAAATAATCAATAAATATTTAAAACATAGCAATAAACATAGCCTCTAAAGTCTAATTGAGATACTACGGCTTCGTACATGGAAATCGATTTCATCTTTCGAAACTGTTTTTATTAGTAGGTATTGTTTAAATTCTTTTCTTTAATATTTCTGAATGTTAATTTATTTATTTTCAGTGTTACTAATTAACGTGTTGTAAAAGTTACACCCGTGTTGGGTAAAACGTTACCAATAAACGCTGTGTAGCAGATCAGTTGGTTAACGACTGTGTATCTTTCATACTAATTTTACTTTTACGATTGTGCACCAACACTGTCACCGCATTTATGAGGACTATTGCTTTCATTGCTTACAAAAAAAAAACAATTATCAATAGATGGCGTTACAAAAAGGTTTTCTTCGTAACTTCATAGATGGCGATGGTAAAAACAGCTTATTTTCAAACGATCAGTTTAAATTAAAATATATAGAACTTTCAAAATTGCATTGATAAGGGAATTCAATATGAAGGGATAATTGGTGAATGTTGCGCATGCGCATAAAGTGATTGCGTAAACCATCCGATGACAGGTCGTAAGCCCTGTAGTTGCCTTGAGTTCCTGGTTCTCCTATATATTCCAACTTCGTCTCTATTGAGATGTTAAAAATTTGTCAAAAATGGAAATATTATCTTTGAACAAACGTCCATTATCTCTCTGATTCTTTTCTTCTTCTCCGAATCAACCAATCAGTATGGTTGGTTGGAAAAAATTGCCATTAGGCAATAAGCCCGCCAGTGTACTGATTATATGTACAAGAAGATTAAAATAAATAAATAAATATTTGAGCTTTGAATAATTTAATTTTCATATTTTTTCCTCAACATCTTCTACTATGTATGTTGGAATTCAATATAAATAAATAAACTTTAAAAAAAATGTGAATTTGAAGGATATTTTATCTGTGCTCTTTTTTAATGTGTGCATCTTTACGTTTTTAATTGTGCTCCTTTAATTTAATTTTAATTTATTCAATTTAATTTAACTACGTATTATTCATACATTGAGACAAGTGGGGTATAAATCATAATATTATGAGTTTATAGTGGTCGATGCTTCCCCCACTCCCCTGCCTACCTCTCTCCTTTCCCGTCCTGTTTTCAAAATTGTTAACAATTGTGTATGTTATATATTTTAGAATACTATAATTGGTAATATAAAAATAATCATTGTATATTTGTATATTTTTTTCTTGTTTGCTGTTGTATACTATAAAATAAATAAAAAAATAAGTGCCTTTTTCACAATATGTTTCACTTATCAAAATTAAAATTAATCCATTTCATTATTTATGTTACTTAATTACAAAATAATGTAGAATAAAAGTATTTCAATTAACACTCCAGTATTATTCCTCGATTAAAAATACATTGTTTCAATAGTTTTTTCGCTTTTATGTGCATACTAGATGATTAGTGATGGACAACAGAGTGACCATAAGAGGATCGTCTGGATCTTGGGTAAATTTTAAAATTATCTATTTATTCACAACTCAACGTTTATTAACGAGTAATCTATTATCCTCTTATTGTTGGGATATTGTTCTTATTCATCTATTCCCTCTCCCTTCCTGTTCAGTAGAGTTTTGTACGTTTGTAAAATTGAATACCTAGCTTCTTATTGGATTGTTTAAAAGCATTAGGGAACATTACTAGTTGTGTATATGTATAATACCCCATATTCAGTACTTATTGGAACTAAATTAGGAACGTACTAAAATTGTAGATTTTAGATTTGCGGTCTTATTTCAGCGTTATAAAATATAAACTTGGAAGAAATGGAATAGAAACGTACCTATTTTGGTCGGAACGTTCTTAAATAAAGTTACTGAATCAGACGTATTATGAATAATTATGAAAATTGTGAAATTTTCTTCATTTTCATGATTATTCAACATAGGTAGTCTAATTCAGAAACTTTTTAAGAACGTTCCAGCCAATATAGGTACTTACGTTCCTATTCCATTTAGTCCAAATTGATATTTTGTAACGCTGTAATAAGACCGTAAATCTAAAATCTACAATTTTAGTATGTTCCTATTTTAGATATAATAGTTACAGAATACGGGGTATTGTGTTTTATGTTTTCCTGCAAATTGTATACCTGCAACTGTCTGTTTTGCTAGCAAGGAGAAAGAAGACACTGGTGATGATGATTTTCCTTGCAGAGAAATAATCCGTGTGAAAGACAGATAAAATATTCAATATAACTTTAAGTATTGTTAAAAATTAAATTTCAATTTTGTAACATAAAATTAAAAATCTTTATTATGAATAATTCTTAAGTCCGGTGACGGTGTGGAAATCAAATAAACAAATAAAATAGAACACAGCATTAATCCTGAATCGATTTATTTCGACAGAACGTTTTCGCCGAGGCGTCTCGGCATCATCAAGGTCTAAAACTAAATTGAGTAAATATAATGTCATTATGTTTGTGGTCGTCAATCCAAAGTTATACATTTTTCCTCTTAAAATATTGACAACCCCCGAATAAGTTCTATGTAGCCCATTTCAATTGAATGCATTATTTAAATAATAATAAAATTTCGCTAGTTAAAATTTCAAAAACATACCTTTTCGATTTTCCAAATAGTATAGTTTTATATAGTTCATGCTTTATTATCTCTAACTATTTATTTTTATTGACAAACTTTTTGACATCTCAATAGAGACGAAGTTGGGATATTATAGAAGAACCAGGAACTCGAGGCACCTACAGGACTTACGACTTGTCATCGGCTGGTTTACGTGATCACTTTATGCGCTTGCGCAACTTTCACCAATTATGCCTTCTTATTGAGTTCCCTTAATGTAATTTTTGAAAGTTCTATATATTTGAATAATGTATAACAATTCATCTGAAAATAAGGAATTATTCTATTGCCATCAATCAAGTAACGAAGAATTTTTTTTTGTAACGCAATCTATTGAGAAATTAGTTTGTTTGTAAACAATTAAAGCAACAGTCCTTATAAATGAGGTGACGTTTTCTCGCACAGATGCCAAATTTAAAAAAGAATCGAACGAGTCCTTTAATCTTTAATCGATAAAGTAGAATAAACACGCCGTACATCGTATATAACACGTAGCAGGACGGATATACGTTTTTTTGCGCCCGTAGCAAAATATTTGAATCCGCCCCCCCCCCCATTTTTTTGGAATTTTTAATGTAGAACAATTTAAAATTATGTAAAATTACATCGGGTCTAAAATGACTAAGCGGGATATTTTACATACATACCATCATGCCGAGTCTCTATCCGGGTACGCAAAGAGAATCGAGCGCGATACCTGCGAATTTTTGATTTATATGATTAACATTTTCGAATTTTAAGCGCCCTTTTTAAGACAACCGCCCAGACTTCTTGTTCCTGATTGTTCTATGATTTATCCGGCCCTGTAGCATGTACATACATAGCACATACACACACAAATAGGTTCATTGTGCTGAAACTTTCAGAATACAATCACAGCACGATATTAGTTGATAATCTGCAATAAAAAAAATAAATTGCGAATTCATAACTCCCCACTATATCCCCTTGGGGTAGTGAGGAGTAAAGACGTTTTTGTAACGCTTATTTGTAAAAAAAACTATATTCCAAAGATTTAATTTTATATTGAGAAGTGGTCATGGTATTGCTCATCACTATGAAAATATCATTCCGTTGCGGGTAAAATGTTCAATTATCCAATATTTTAATTAGTTTTTTAGAACAATAACAATTTGGTGCTTTGAATGCGTATATAAAAGGTAGATATAGGTACATACGTATACTTTATTCCATTTTATTTTAATTGCCTTGCACATTGCACAATTGTTTAAAATAACAATTGTTACTAAAATTAATGACACACCACTCATTTGAAAATTTACATTTATTAGTGATTAAAAACCGAATTTAAAATTATCTCAATGTATAATTTTACATTTTTGGTGTTGAAATATTTAGAGATTTTTTACGACGCCACTATAAGCTTATTAATTAGTGGCCTTTTGTCGAAATCTCGTTTTTGAACAGATATAAACTCAAAGCAAACATATCCAACTCTGGATCACTCAAACAATTTCTGTTGTACCCAGTACAAGCTCTATTAATATATGAATTTAGCATGTTTTGGTTTTTAATGTATGTACTTTGTTGTTTAATTTACCTTCCTTATATGTTTTTATTTTTCTCTGTATATAATCTGCTACCGTTGTTATATCTAGATGTTTATAAATGATATTTAATTTTGTAAAGGGCTTTGAGCCGTGAATCAATAAATAAATATAATTAAAATAATAAATAAATTTGTCATCCAGTGACCATTTTCAAAGTGTGAAAAAACAAGAGGTGGTTGGTATTTATATAAAATCTGCTTAAGGGGTTTGTGACAAAAAAAAATGTTGCAAACCCCTTAACCAGATATTATATAAACACCAACCACCTCTTGTTTTTTCACACTTTGAAAATGGTCACTGGATGACCGAAACTAGTCAGTGTCATTAAATTAGTAGAACTGAAAACTTTGGTTTTATTTTACCATTCCAAATTTATTTATTATTTGAAATGGAGTTCTACAAAGAATTTTCCACAGAAAAGTTAAAAAAAGTAAATATAATTTGTTCTAGAAATTTCAATATTAAAGAGAGACTGGTTTCTATTTTTTTTTTGTTTTAGCCAATCCACGTACGTTTTAAGGTTAGATAGGTTCTGGTTGTGAGGTCTCTATAATTTTATATAGTGTGGTGGTTGTAGAGTGAATGCAGCATAAACTAAACACGATTATTTGATCATCTTCGGTCTTGCACTGCAGATTTTCTAAATTATATACCTCTGCGCCATGCAAGTGTCATCAGATTGAAGGGAAGCAGAATACCTACTAGATGTGTACTGTATGTATATTGTATGTATATACCCTACCTGGTGTTATATCAAACTCGTTTTCTATTGTGACCAATCTTTCAACGTTTAAAAGGTACTATGTCAAATATTAATTTAACACGCACCCAATAACAAGTTACCACATTCTGGAGATTTATGATGATAATATTATTGTCTCGCAGATCCGGATTAAAAACACAAATAAAACTGAGTTTCCACCAGGTCTCCAGGTCGTAAGCCTAGTAGGTGC
Source organism: Molanna angustata (assembly GCA_963576475.1). Lineage (NCBI taxonomy): Eukaryota > Metazoa > Arthropoda > Insecta > Trichoptera > Molannidae > Molanna > Molanna angustata. Next base: position 2,517,801 of record OY754971.1, on the reverse strand, counting down.
CCTGAGTTGCTGGTTCTTCTATAATATTCCAACTTCGTCTCTATTGAGACGTTAAAAAGTTTGTCAAAAAAATATGAAGAAAAATTGTTTGAAAAATGATTTCGTAAATATTTTTTTTTACTAACTCGTTTTTTTCTCACAATATTGCTGAAAAATTAAATTCTCTTTGTAAAAAAGATTTTTAATAAGCACTACAGGTACTTCATAGAAATCGCTTTATAATTACTTATATTCGATATTGAAATAAATTTCTAAAACCGATGTATTTCATGTACGTATGGATAGGTCAGTTCCATCGCCTAATACGAACTAGTCACAAAATGGATGACGACAAACAATAGGTACATAATGACTCACACTCTACTCACCACGAGGACGAAAAAGACTAGGAAGGCCTAAACTGCGATGGATGGACTTTGTCATAGTTCATATTATATCCATTATCAGAAACAATGGCTTCAGATAGGCATGAATTGAAGAGGCTATTAGAATCAGCCAAGCCCCACCCAGGGTTGTCGAGCTAATGGCGATGATAGACGAAGATTTATATTAAACTTGAACGCCTTCAAAATGTTTGCACCCCTTTTATCTTTGGACCAAAAAAACTAGATCACATTTGAAATTACCGTGATCTTCTTCCTTGGTCCAAGATACGACAACGACGTAATTTACTGTCATTGTTATACAATGTCTTTTCTAATCCAAACTTACCTCAGTATCTCAAAGATAAATTAACTTATATTTCAAGCCACGAACGTCCACTCCGATCTGCTGAACGTACTTTACTATATATTTCAATTCATACTACTGAATTTTTTAGATCTTCATTTGAAGTACAATCAGCAAGGCTATGTCCTGATATTACGTCGGCTATCTCATTAACCATATTAAAAAAAAGTCTTAAACAAAAATATCTATCTTATAAAATATGATTTCTTCCTTCTCTCCTCATCCTCTCCTTATTCTTTTGTTTTTCTTTCATTGATATGAACTGCAATATCTTTATTTATATTTTTTCAATGTTTGAAACTGTCTTTTCAATGTTTGAAAGAATTTAAGTGTGAAAGTCCCAGGCTGATGTGGATCAGACTCAAAGTAGGAATCACGCCGGTGTTTCTCCTAACAGGGTATGCACCTGTGATTTCAGACCGAGAGAGCGAAAAACAACAGTTCTGGGAAAGTGTGACAGAAGCATTGAATAAAAGGAAAGGAAATGAAAAGATTATTTTGGCAGGAGATCTGAATGGATGGGTTGGGGTACAAAGAAAAGACTTTGAATCTGCCCTCGGGCCTCACGGTGATAGCAGAGTGAACGATAATGGAAAAAGACTGCTGAATGTATGTGTGGAATGGGATCTTTTTGTGGCTAATACTATTTTTTGCCATAAAAAGATCCACCAGTATACGTGGGAAAGAGGCTGTGAAAGATCAATTATAGATTTTGTATGTGTGGACTCCACTTTGAGGAAGGCAACGATGGACACTAGGGTATATAGGGGCGCAGAGCTGGATACAGATCACTATTTGCTTGTTACTAAACTGCATCTGTTCATCGGCTGGCGCTCTAAAACAATCAAAAGTGCACCACCAATGCGCGTCAAAGTGGAAAAATTACAAGAAGAGGAAGTAAGACATGAATATGAAAGGAATGTTGATTATGAACTAAATTCTCAAACACATAGTGAAAGAAGTGTAGATGAAGTATGGAAAGACTTGAAAAGTGTTGTGTGCAAGGCTGCCAAGAATGCGTGCGGTGAAAGTAAAAGAGGAATGCAGAAAGGTGATGCTTGGTGGAATTAATCGGTAAAAAATGCAGTTGATGCGAAAAAGGAAGCATGGAAGTTTTGGATATCTGTAAAAGGTACTGACAAAGAAAATAGAGCAAAAGAAGAGTACAAAGAATGCAAGAGGAGAGTAAAAGCTACAGTGAGAAATGAAAAAGATTGTATAAAAGAAAAAGAAAGTCAGAAAATAGTGAAAGACTTTACGGGTAACATGAAAATGTTCTGGAAAGGCATAGCTAAACGAAAGCAAGGGGAAGTAAAAGGTTCAAAGTGTATAAATGATAAAGATGGAAATATGCTGATAGATAACGAACGTGTGAAAGAGAGGTGGTGTGAATATTTCAAAGAATTGTATGAAAGCGCACAAGGTGACACAGTAAGACAGAGGACATGGATTATTGATGAGAATGAGAGAGATGAAATAACGGAAGAAGAGGTAAAAGAAGCGGTTAATCACGCGAAAACGGGTAAAGCCGCTGGTGTGGACTGTGTGGCAGCCGAATTTATCAAGTATGGCGGTAAAATATCTACGGAGTGGTGTCTATCGCTTTTCAATAAATGTTGGGAAGCTGGGTACACTCCGTCGGATTGGAGAAACGCAGTTGTAGTTCCTCTTTTCAAAGGGAAGGGATCAAAACTCGACTGCAAAAACTATAGAGCTATCAGCTTGTTAAGTTCGGTTGGCAAGATGTATGCAAGAATTATTGATAAGAGAATACGCAAGATTACGGAATGCAAGATATGGGATGCGCAAGGTGCCTTTGTAGGAGGCAGAGGATGTATCGATCAAATTTTCTCTTTACGTATGGCTACAGAAAAGGTTCTGCATAAAAACCAGAAACTTTTCTGTGCGTTCATAGACCTAGAGAAGGCATATGATAAAGTGGATAGAGAAAAATTGTGGGATATCCTATCGATATATGGAGTGAAGAGCAAACTAATACGTGCCGTTGCGTCTCTGTATGAAAATAGTGGAGCCTGTGTCCGTGTCAACGATGCGTTGACAACATGGTTCCCTATTAATAAAGGGGTGAAGCAAGGCTGCGTATTATCTCCATGGCTGTTCAATCTGTATATTGATCACTGCGTTAGGACATTGAAGAATGAAAATAAAGGTCTGAAACTAAGTACTGTAAACGTACGTGATTTGATGTATGCAGACGACAAAGTGGTGATTGCTGAATGTGCGGATGAGTTACAGTATTTAGTAAATAAAGTGTATGAAGGATGCCTGCAAAATGGACTGAGAATGAATGTTAGTAAATCTAAGATATTGGTATTTGAAAAGACTGAAAGTATAACTGCATGTATGATAAAAGTAGAGAACGAATGGCTAGAACAAGTTGAGGAATATTTATATTTGGGGAGTATGTTTGAACGGAATGGAAGACCCGATAAAGATATCGAAAGAAGAGTTATGGCAGGGAATAGAATAAACGGAGCACTTGGACCAGTAATGTCCGACCCAAGCATCTCAAAGGAAGCCAAAATTGTAGTACACAATGCAATTGTACTACTACCTACCTACTTTGACGTATGCTAGTGAAACATGGACCTGGCAAAGAACACATGAAAGTAGAATAAATGCTGTAGAAATGAGATCACTAAGAAGAGTATGTAATAGAACGATATATGATAGAATAAAAAATGAGGACATAAGGAGAGAATGCAAGTTAAAGAAGGATATTATATGTAAAATGAAAGTGAATGCTTTAAGGTGGTTTGGACATATAGAAAGAATGAACGATGAACGACTGACCAAAAAAATATACATGGGTGCAAGAGATGGAGTGAATAGCAGAGGTCGCCCCAGAAAGGGATGGCATGACCATGTGAATGATATTTTGAAAGAAGGAAACATAAAAAGTTTGAACAATCGACGAGCATGTATGAGACGATGCATGGATGTAAAGGAAGCCAGAAATGTGTGCAAAAATAGAGAAGTATGGCGCTCAATTCTCTCTGCTTACCCCGTAAGGGACATGGCGTGATGGTATGTATGTATGTATGTATGAAACTGTCACTTCATGATAGAACTCCATTATCAAATAGTATTATGTTTAATTTTAAGTTCTACTTAAATTTTTCGCAAACGTGACACCCATTCACCGGTATCGCTCTATGCTGAGCATCGTCAGAAATATATTTTTCTTCATAATTTTAGTTGTTCTTTAATTTGTCTTTTTTTTTTACTTTTCTACTGTTATTTTTATTATTATGATCGGTATTTTTCTTAATTTTTGTCATGTCATAACCCTATTGGCATAGTACGCATTGTATTGTACATTAGCTTTGGTTGGTTGAGAGAAATTGCCGTTTGGCAACAAACCTACCAGTGTACAAATTATATGTACATGATGTTTCAAATAAATAAATAATATTTATATTTCAATTTAATTCTATGATACAGAATATTTCATTTTGACTCAGAGGGCTTATAAATACACATCTATTAGCATTCGTTAATTCATTCTTTATTTTTGGTTAACATATACATATAATATATTATAGATGGGTCGATGGCAGAGCGGTTAGCGCGCTGGGCTAGTAATCCAGTGATCGCGAGTTCGAATGCTGCCTCGACCGATTTCGTTCACCTATAGCACGAGCATTTATTTGCTTATTTTAGGGAACGTAGGAAGATGTATATGTACTTGTTTAACAAGGACATATTCATTTAAAAAAAATGTTTTGTTATTCATGAAAATTAAATAATTAAATGTAAAAAATTATATTCAGATCCCGAGTAACTGTTGTGGGTTGAACCCAAAATGAATGTAATATTACGAGAATAATGTATTTCTATATATTTTTTTATTCTATTTACATTAGATAGGTAGGTATGTATGATTATCTTTAAAATGATGTTCCAAATATTATTATAATTATTAAAATGTAGTAATCTTTAAACTTTCCCCTTTCTCAACTCGAATCACTCCCTCTTCCTTTCCTAAGTAAATGTGTGTATGTGTAGTTGAACGTATGTAGGTATGTGTATAAATGTATATGCATGTGTATGTATGTATGTGTGTTCAAGCAAGCTGAAACAATACATAGGTATACCTGTGTAGGTATATAAGTTCATATCTTTTTATCTAAATAAAACAATTGAATTAAAAAAATATTGTATGTTTGAAGTCCATCTTCTTCTTTCTCAGCCATCTCTCCACTGCTGGATGTAGGCCTCTTCTAAAATCTTCCACTCGTCTTTTTTCTGGGCTTTTCGAACCCATCCGCTTCCAGCGACAGGGAAAATATCATCGGCCCACCTTTTCTGGGGCCGGCCTATTTCCCTTTTCATATCCCATGGTCTCCAATTTAGAATTCTGGGTGCCCATCTGTCCGTACCCTGTCTGGTAACATGACCTGCCCATTGCCATTTAAGTTTTGCAACTCGATCCATAACATCAACAACTTGATGGCGTCTTGCGTCTGATTTCTTCATTTCTAATTTTGTCTCTTAGACTTACGCCTATCATTTGCCTTTCCATGGATCTCTGAGTGCATTTTAGCTTATGTATGGTCCTCGCAGTTAGCGTGATAGTTTCCAGACCATACGTAAGCACAGGCAGGATACATGTTTCAAACACTTTTCTTTTCAGACATGTGGAAATATCTCTGTTTTTTAGGACATGTTTAAGTCTCCCAAAGGCTGCCCAACCTAGTCGGATCCTTCTGGGTATTTCTGCTGTCTGGTTATCTTTTCCTAATTTTATCTTGTGTCCAAGGTACCTATACATATTGAAGTCCATACATTACCTAAAATAATGAAAAAATAGCAAATATATATAACGATCTACAAAATTCTATAAAAATAGAATTTTGATAAGAAGTTCGTAGTTGACGATTGACAGTAAAAAATCTATAGACACCGCAGTCACATTTAGGCATAAATTTTCTCAAACACGAAATCGCATGTCCACAAGTCTTGAATATAATTTTGTCACCCCACAATGTAAATTTCAAATCATATGAAGGCAATAGTGTTTACTGCATCCAACAGCCAGCACATAGTACCACACAAATGTATGGATATTCAGGGTTCAACCTTGCATTGTAATATTATGCATCGAAATAAGTCATGATTATTCATGCATTCGTCTTTGATTAAAGGATTGTTTGGCTATTACTACTGCATACGTAAATTATAAGGTAATATAATATGCCGTTTGTAACAACAAACTAAAAGATTCGTCAGATGTCAGATTCGTCAATGTAAATTTCAGATCATATGAAGGCAATAGTGTTTACTGCATCCAACAGCCAGCACATAGTACCACACAAATATATGGATATTCAGGGTTCAACCTTGCGTTGTAATATGCATCGAAATAAGTCATGATTATTCATGCATTCGTCTTTGATTAAAGGATTGTTTGGCTATTACTACTGCATACGTAAATTATAAGGTAATATAATATGCCGTTTGTAACAACAAACCAAAAGATTCGTCAGATGTCGTCTTTAAATATTGGTAAATGTATAATTTTATACCTGCAAACAACAACATTATCAGAATTCGACATTGAAGCATGCCACATGAAATATTTTCTTGTATGTATAACTTAAATTAGTTAATATTCGTCAAATTCTCATATAGTTCGCCTTACTCAACTTGAACACAGTGCAGTAGGTATGTTGTCACTAAAATCACAATGAATAGGTAAAAATCATATTGTAAATCTATAAACCTTTCATTGAAATTAGTTAATTTTACCCAATTATTGGGTTTGTTGTTCATTTATCTGCTACTTCTTTTAAATCTACAAGTATTAGAACAGCTAAAAAACAATGTATTAAATTGACTGAAGAATTCGAATTACATATTATTGTATACTTACATGAAAAAACAGACACTCTTTATGTGAATAAAAACATCGTAGGAAGTTAGTGCTGAAATGGTATTTTACTTGATACGAATTTCGCAAGTAGGTGCTTATTCGAATTACAAACAATTCCACGGCTCGTTTTCATGTAACAAATGCCGAAGAAAGACAAAAAAATCCTATGTAGGGGTCTGTAAGTGACATGAAATAAGTTTGATCTTAAATACACGTGTTCCATAATGGCGCATTAGTCATGTTTTTGCGGCAACCGCGTTCACTTTTTGTACCTCGTATTATTTGTCTGAATCTTCCTCTGGGGTGATGGGTAAACTCTGCCCACTGGTGTCTGAGGAATATATATTTATTTCGTACGCGGCCGGATTACGCGACGTACAAAATGTACGCCGAGAATTCCCAAGTGTACGTGTATTAGTATAAACTGTGTGTTTGGCACAGCTTTGTCTAGCTACAATCAAAACTTACGTACTTATCAAGTCTGGATCGGCTGTTCTCAAATCTCAAACTCCTATTTGGTAAAATTTGGTGACTCAGTTATGCCTATATTTACCTCCTGATTCAACAGACTTGGTTCAATTCACAGTTAACACACCGGCGTTATTCAAATTATTGTCAGGACTTATGAAACGATTAAAGCCATTTAAAATTGTTGCTAATCACTTTCTTTTCGCCATGAGTGGATTGTTTTTCAGTTCCATAGCGACCGCTTCTACTTATTTATTTATATAAAACTTTTAGAGCACATGCGCACAATGGCGGGCTTATTACCAAATGGCAATACCTTCCAACCATCCATATACATTTGTTGAAGCATATTGTTTTGATGATGCATACCAACAATTTATATGAATAAAACACACAATGAAAATATAAATACATATAAAAAAACAATAAAGAAACGGAGGGGGGGGGGGCAAGAATAGGATAAGGAGATAAATTTAAGTGTTATGTATAAGGAAATGATTCCTCAGATTTCTTTTGAAAGCGGGAAGTGTTAATGAAACTCGAAAATGCGATGGGATCTGATTCCATAGACGAGCTGCTTGTATGGAGAAAGATAATGGTGAAAAAGGAAGTATTCTTCTTCTTCGTTTAGTAGACCTAGTTGGTCTGTTCTTCAGAAACACAACTATCCAACTATCCTTCCATCTCTCGGGTGGCCTTCCGGGTAGGCGGCGGCCAAAGAGGATTTCATTCGCCGCTATATGCGCAAGTCTGTCACTGTCCATCCTTATTTGAACATTGTGTGGAAGTACTGTTACTATTTCAGGTCGAATAAAAACTGACTCTGGAATCTGTAGTAGTAAGTTGCTTAACTGTGTTAAAAGGGGAAGAACAATATAGAATTCTGACAGGAACGATTACAATTTTTAAGGTAACGAGAACATTATAACAGTATTACTTATATAAACAGAGTCATACCTACATACATACATTTTATAATTAAGACAAAATGGAAATTTAAAAAAATGAAACAAGTGATAAATATTAAAAGTCACATTAAACTAACTATTTCACTCAGCCCCGGCTCTGCAGAGGTACTGGAGCTCCAAATATTATATTAATTTTATATGTAAAAATACAATTCATTAAAAAAATGCCACAAAGTGAACTTGGATTTCATTTTGTAATGTGTTTTTTATGACGAATGTGTAATACAAACTATTTTTCTTTAAATTGCTCTTTGTCAATTATTAAACGTGAATTTTTGAAAAAAGAAAATGTCTGTTCAAAAGAAAACAATATTTTGATAAAGAGGTTCCATAGCAAAAATAAATTTGCGAAACTCTGATCGAGACGAAAGATTGCCAAAGAAATAACTAACAGATATATTATGATCTCCCATTTATGTCAAGTATATAAGAAATGGACCATACTTATACTGAACACAAAACACATTCAAAAATTCTATAAATTCTATGTCCGTGAGAAAGCAACGTTTTCGATGATCCAGAAGTTATTCGACCTTTAGAAGTCTCATTTAGAGGTTTTCTTATTTTATGTAAATTATAAAAATATTGATTTAAGATGGTCTTGACAAGTCCTTTGCAGTTTCTTCAATTGTCTCTTCGATATGCCGAAAATCATCCTTTGAGGTGGCAGATCGTTCCTCGAGCGATAGAGAATAGCCGCCATTAATGAGGCCATTGAAGATGAAAAAGAAGATATGATTGAAATCAATACCAGTAAAATAGTCCATGAAATAATAACTTTCATTTTTAATGGGTGATTTTTTTGTATTGTCTTCCTTATTGAATATAGGTATGAAAAATGTAAGTCTGGCACCTGGGAGTGGTTGCATTTACTAGTGCGCATCCTCTTTATGTTTTTAAATTGCAGTTTTTATTATTATTTCAATATAACTTGTATCTACTTGTCTCTTATTTGTACCTATAAAAACTGTTTGTGAAATAAAACTTACTATTACTGAAATATGTAAAAAAAAATTTTTTGGTGTTGATTCTTCTTCTTCGTCTAGTGAGTCATTTTGACCTATGACGGTGGACTATCCTGAGAGAAGGAGGTCCAACTGTACTTCCATCTCTTCGCAGGTGTTCCAGGTAGCCTTCTCTTGCTGGACATTTTGTCGTCCATGAGTTCGACGTGGAATTTCCAGAAGCGAACTCTGAATTTAACTTTTTTATGTTTTTTTATTTCTCACAAAGGAATTTATGGAAAATGATCGACATAGGAATGCGAACATAAATGTCATGGGACTTTTTCTCTGGAGGGATAGAGAGGACGAGAGGAACTGAATGAAGGTAGAAGGCAAGGGACGGATGGTACTACAATAACTTGCGGTACTGAAGGGACGGGAGATACTGAAGGGTCTGAAGGTACTGAATGGTCTGATGGGATGGAAGAGACAGGAGGAAATGAAGGAAGGTAGGAGGCTCTGAAGGGTCTAAAGTTACTGAAAGTTTCAAGGGATGGAAGAGATAGGAGAAACAAAAGGGAGGTAGGAGGCACGGGAAGGGGCGGGAGGTACTGAAGGGCCTGAACGGATGGATGAAACGGGAAAAACTGAAGGGATGAGAGATACTGAAGGACCTGAAGGTTTGGGAGGCGTTTTAGGACCTGCAGAGATGGGAGTTACTGAAGGAACGGGAGGTACTGAAGTATTGAAAAGCCTGAAGGAACGGTAGGTACTGAAAGGAATGAACGAATGTATAAGACGGGAAGAACTAAAGGGATGAGAGGCATTGTAGGGCCTGGAGGGACGGGAGGTACTGAAGGAACCATTTTTAATTTTACAAGCAATACGATAATTGTCGGGTTTCGCTGTTCGAGTTATGAAAACAAAAAAAACTGCAGTAGCTAGGTATATATCATTCATCACACGCATTTAAGACTCGTAAGTACACAAAATCTCTCTCTTTCTTAAAATCAATATCTATTAAGTTTCTTTGTTATAAGACTCGTGAATATTTTTCACTACTAAAAACTTCACGAACACTTAGGTATATATTAAGGTAAAAGAATACCTGAAAATACCTGGCGGTGCCTTACTTACACTCAAATATCATATTTATGATCGAATAAATTATTTATAAGAAAAAGCATTTTTAGAATAAGAGTATAATGAACACTAAGGCCTCTTGACATTTTCAAAGAAAAATACATATATATTTGTGTCAATTGTAGTATATAAGTAAGTAGGTAAGTACTCCATTTGTATCATGAGAAGCCTATTTTTGAGGACACGTCAAAAATAATTTACGTTTATTTTCATCCATTATGTATTTTAAAAACAAGAGAGATTTATATATAGCCAATAATAACTAAATGGAAGCCTTATGAATCCTTATGAATATATTTATTTACTGTTTCAACGCTCATCAGGGGGGCAAGTCTGGTCCAACCGGCGCAATCAAAACCCTCGTGATTACCCATATCATGGATATAATTATCATATGGAGTTCTATGACATCTAAAGATATTATAGAACTCCATATAATAATTATATCCATGATATGGGTAATCGTGAGGATTTTGATTTCGCCGGTTGGAACAGACTTACCGCCCTGATCATTTACAAAAAATACATACCTACTACTGTTGAGTTGTTACAGACTTGTTTCACTCCGTCTATCTATTATTTTGTCCGATAAAGGAGCGGTTCCTCTCCGAAACTCGTAGACGCTAGATAATTGTTTTAACGGATCGGTCAATCACAATGTTTTATAGTAATAATTTGGTGGTTTGGTTTGGAAGAAATTGCCGAATAACAATAAGCCTGCCAGTGTGCAATATGTTTATTTAGATATATTTTGAACAAAATAATAATAATAATACTAATATAAATGGTGAATGTTGCAAAACCGTATATAGTGATCACGTCAATCAACCAATTACTGGTCATAAGTCCAGCACAGCAGTGCTGCTCATAAAGTTGATTAAAGTAGGATTAGGAACGGCTTCAGACTTTACAAATCTTTGAGGTTATTCATTTAATAATAGTAGGTACCTAATATTAATTCAAACAACAATTTATGTCAATTTCATAGTAAACGTTGATATTACCATTTTTTATGATTAAATAGAGAGGAAGATTAGATTAGACTATGATCGAATACTGATATATAATTTTAATACTAGTTGCATGTAACACATGAGATCCAACTGTCGATAGTGATAGTAGGTATGTACAGTTGAAGAATAAGTACCAAACTATAAACCCATAAATACAAATTATTTAATATTTTAAGATATATGGTTTTCTATACAACACATGTACCTAGGTATGTATGTCAAGATAGGATAGTATGGAGGTCAGTCCTTTGATCCTACCCAGAATGTGAAAACAGCATGATGGTATGTATGTGTGTTTGGAGATTAGTATCAAATTATTAAGTCTTCTTAGATATTGTGAGTAGGCTACTTCCATACAAATTGTATGAAGCAATGTCGTCACTAAATTCAATTTTACTAGTTGCATGTAACACATGAGATCCAACTGTCGACAGCGATAGTATGTATAGTTGAAGAATAAGTACCAAACCCATAAATACAAATTATCTATTATTTTATGATATTTAGTTTTCTATACAACACATGTACCTAGGTAGTCAAGATAGGATAGTATGGAGGTCAGTCTTTTTTTCCTACCCGGAATATGAAAACAGCATGATGGTATATGTATATTGTATGTTTAGAGATGAAGTATCAAACTATTAAGTCTTCTTTGATATTGTGTATAGGTGACTACCATACAAATTGTATGAAGGAAGCGATGTCGTCACTAAATTCAATTTTTATAAAAATTGTTAAAAAAAATTTGAGATGTACTACTACAATGTTAATATTTTTTATATAAAATTAAATTATCTAGTTGGGGTGTTTCGGCTTTTTTCGATATTTAAAAAAAATGGAAATATAGGCAGTTAAACTCATAAATTTATCATAAAAAAAATACTTTTCTTAATAAAAAATGTTTGAGAAACCCTGGAATTTATTTGAGATTTTGTATTCGTCTATGTTTGTACCAATTTTCAGCGTTCTAGCTTTTATGGTTTCTGAGATATATGGAAAAATAAAATAAAAATTCAAAAGTTGATAACCCCTGACTGAAACAAAAATTCAAAATTCCGAGTATAAAAGTTTTGTAGGCCTGTAACTGTATATATATTCTGAAATTTTAGGCTCTGTAAATTGAGCGGATCAAAAGTTATAAGGGGGGACACACACACACAGACACACACACACACACAGACACACGAAATGTTCTACTCCGAATTCTGAGTAAATCCGTGTATGGAACATATATGCTGCGAAGCCTCTAAGTTGGTGTTTTTTGACTTCAAAGTTGGAAAAGCCGTGAAAAAAGTAGACCTCTGCATACAATTCTCGCGTATCCTGGCTTGAAACATTGTCGATATGTTAAGAGAACAAAGTTCTCCTGAACAAATCGACAGTTGGATAATGTCGATTCATTAAGAGAATTGAATTCTCATGAACGAATCGACAGTTGGATTAACGCAAGATAAGAATTGAAATGGCAATGGGCAGGACATGTGGCCAGACAGCCAAATTCAAGATGAACTCCCAAAGTTTTATAGTGGAGGCCATAGGAAAACAAAAGGGGTGTCACAGAAGAGATGGGCCGATGAAATTGTTGTGGTCGCCGGGAAAAAATGGATTGAAGCGGCACCGGATAAAGAAAAATGGAGACATATGGAAGATGCCTACATCCAGCAGTGGAGGGAAGGCTAGAAAGAAGAAGAAGAATTTATTTAGAACGTGTCATGAGTAGCCTCGCTGTTAGAGTTTGATAGTAATTTGTTCGTTTGATTCTTTAACTCATTGAATTTTATATTATTACTTAGATGTACAAAAAAAACAAAAATATCGTGACACAGCTTGTAAGCCGTTTCTGTGCGGGCTATCCCCATCGATATGGGTTCGATTCCCATCAGAGATGAAATGTATTTAAATTCATTTCTCACTCTAATATTATTCTCTGGGCTGAAAACACTGGTTAGTTGGAAGAAATTGCCATATGACAATAAGTTCGCCACTTGCGCAGGGTGCAAGGAAGTGTAGTTATTATTATTATTAAAATATCCAACAAAGAAAGAATAACAAATGGATCATAATAAAATATATATTATGTACATATATAGAAAGAAAACAGAGTACCTACCTCTACTTACCGTTTGAAAATTCAAATGCTGCCACTCCCGTAACGCAAATGGATGGAGCAGCTCTACCAAATAGTGACTCCTTTAAGTACCTGGGGTCGATGATCCATAGCGACGGAGGCTGTGCAGCGGATGTAACACACCGAATGAATGTGGGATGGATGAAATTTAGGGCTATGACAGGAGTTTTGTGTGACCCAAAATCCCAATTAAACTAAAAGGAAAAATACATCAGACCTGCGCTTCTGTATGGCTCCGAATGTTGGACGATGTACAACACCTTCCATAGGCAAATGGAAACCACCGAGATGTGTATGCTAAGATGGTCAGCGGGGTTGTCTCTAAATGACAAAATAAAAAGTTCATACATTCGCGGAAGCTTAGAAGTGACAGGCATTAACAACAAATTAGAAGAAAGACAATTAGACAATTGAGATGAAATGGTCACATATTAAGAAGACCCGAGGATCACATTGTGAACCAGGCTATGGCCGTAGACATCCTCCGATCAACGAATAGGGGAAGACCAAAAAATACATGGATGGCGCAAAGGAGTTCACAATTGATGAAACAAGAATTGACATTGGAGGCGGCCCAGAACCGAAGAGTGTACAGCTTGAGGACGAAGAGAGCTGACCCCAACAGTCTTCATCGACGATATTGGGAAGAGGCCAGGTAGAAGAAGAAGATATACATATATGGTAGGTATATGTTTTTTGTCAATTTTTGAATGTTTTTTTTATTATTTTTCCTTTTTGTTTATCTTTTTGTATTTTATTATCTTTTATCTTTGTTATATATTACTTTTGTACAAATCTTTAAGCTGTTAATACATCTTTAATAATCAGATGATTCATTTTATATTATAAGAAAATTATTCCATAATAGTATTTAAGAGAATGATTTTTTATTTTAAAAATGTAACCAAACGCAGACACCACTTTTCTGTCTAGATATTGGAAGAATAGCGTTTGATGATATTGAAATGTAGTGTAAAACGATAAAGAGATTACATTTCACGATACGTAGGTACCACTATTTCCTATCTCGACAGACATATCGCAATTTCCTTTCCATTCCCATCATATCCAAACGAGATATAATCAACGGTTAGTATATCTGGTCAATGTTGGACTTTTTATCGAATATCCAATTACGCATTCGCTTGTGAAGAGACTATTATAGCATCTGGTAGGATAATTCTTCTTTAGGACTAACCTTAAAAAGGCACCTCATCAGAACTGGACTGAAGATTATTTTTAATTTGAACAAACGCTTGAAAGAGTGTTGATTTCAATATAAAAGAAAGATTCACTCAAAAGATGGGTCGGTAGCAAAACGATTAGCGCAATGGATTCATAATTCATTGGTTATGAGTTCGATTTTTTTTTCTTTAGTTTTTAAGTTTTTTTTATATACATATATTTTAATTAGGTTGACTGGAAAACGTCAATTTAATTATGAAAAACGGTATAGTTTTTCGTTATATGTATTTAATATTTTTCGCAAACACGATTCTATTCACAGGTATAGAGCATCGTCAGAATGGTAAAAATCATCAATTGGTCAAACTCATTAAATGACAGTTTCAAACATAGAAAAAGAAAAAAACATATTCCTATTTGAATTGTAATAAATACGAGTGAGTGAAAGCAGAACAGCGTGCAAAATAAAAGTAGAGAACGAATGGCTCGAGCAAGTCGACGAATATGTCTATCTGGGAAGCATGTTTCAACACAATTGATAACGCGACGAATTGATAAGGATACCAATAGAAGAGTGAATGGAGCACTTAAACCAGTTATGAATGATCGCCAACACATATCAAAGGAAGCTAAAGGGTTAGTAATCCAGTGGTCGCGAGTTCGAATCCTGCCTCGACCGATTTCGTTCACCTATAGCACAAGCATTTATGCTTATTTTAGGGAACGTAGGAAGATGTATAATATGTACTTGTTTAACAAGGACATTTTCATTTTTTATTAAAAAAAAATAATAATAATGCTATCTTAGTGCCAACCTCGACGTATGCAAGTGAAAGCTGGACATGGCAGAAGTCGCACGAAAGCAGAATAAATGCAGTTGAAATGAGATCGCTAAGAAGAATGGATAATAATAGGAAGATGTATGACAGGGTCAGAAATGAGGACATATGGAAAGAAAAGAAAGACTTCATTGAAAGATAAAGAAAGACTTCATTGAAAGACGGAAATGTCAGAAGCATGATCAACAGACGGACATGTGTAAGACGATGTATGAATGTCGACGAGGCGGAGAATGTTTGTCGAAATAGAAATAAGTGACGTTCAGATCTCTCTGCCTACCCCGTGAGGGACATGGTGCGATGGTATGTATGTATCTATGAATTGTAATAAAATCAAGAAATATATAAATAAATGCTCCATTAATGTAAATACATATGTAGGTACATATGTATTTAAAGAATAGTTATAAGAAATACTTTTTACGTGGAGCATTACAAAGAATGTTTGTATTTCTTTCATATGTTAATATGTTCGTTTATGTTGCCAGAACTACGAGCGAGAAAGAGATAGAGAGGGTTTACCAATTTTCTTATGTTTTTATTATAAATATAGCCACAACATATGTATTATTAAGGCACCATGTTGTGTGCTCAGCTGAACACAGGAGACAATACTTCCACTCTATGTTTTCCTATTCAGATGTATGAAATGAAAGCTTTTATGAGGATTATTCCTAATATTGTTTTCTATAATAGAAAATGTATAAGATGTAAAAATATTATTTTAAATATTCATTCATACCATCACGACATATGGGTTAACGTGTATCCCCACACAACAGTCTCTTCTTCACATTGGGTAGTGAACCTCATTGCCTTACTATGTGAGATTAAGTTGTTAAGGGTGTCAGGGGCGTGCCTAGAACCTTCGGACTAGGCAAACCCTGAAAAAAAAATTGGGAAATGTCGAAAATTTTATTTGTTTTAGCACCGTTGTTCATTTGAGTGGCCATGAAAATATTTTAAAATCACATGCCAAAATGATATTTACAATTGTGGCCCTATCAAGCATCGTATCTAAAAACGGTTCAATTTTCTAATCTTGTAATATGGTTTCAATAAAACACAAAACATTTCAAAACGATTGGTTGTCTTTGGGGGAATTTTGTATTCCTCCAGCACTGGGATGGAAACAGATGATAGATGTATGGTCATCTGAGATGCTGAAGTTCTACCTAAACTCAATACAGGGTACGCTCCCAGACCCGAGTAACTAGAAAAGATGGAATATAGTCAGAAATGACAGTTGTCACCACTGTGGGCCATCTGCATGCACGGCTAAAAAGCAGCATTAAGCGCATTCTATTGGATTTCGTTGCGCAGGGGAGTGGAGTATCAGTAGGAGATTGGTGGGCGAGTGGAGAGCGTGACTTGAGTCATAAAGGGGCCCCTTAATTTATTTATTTATTTATTTATTTATTTATTTATTTATTTATTTATTTATTTATTTATTTATTTATTTATTTATTTATTTATTTATTTATTTATTTATTTATTTATTTATTTATTTATTTATTTATTTATTTATTTATTTATTTATTTATTTATTTATTTATTTATTTATTTATTTATTTATTTATTTATTTATTTATTTATTTATTTATTTATTTATTTATTTATTTATTTATTTATTTATTTATTTATTTATTTATTTATTTATTTATTTATTTATTTATTTATTTATTTATTTATTTATTTATTTATTTATTTATTCATTTATTTATTTATTTATTTATTTATTTATTTATTTATTTATTGTTAATCCCGCATACATGGTCGCAAGCCCATGTGGCTCACCTGTTCTGGCTGGTACTCTGGTCGCCTGTGCTCGTGGGCCTGGATTCATGAATTCAGCGAAACCACGATTGCCTTTCTCTTTTGTATATTCATAGGCAAGCCAAGATTTTCGGCTTCTATAAACAATTCCGCTACTGATAAGGTGTATATGAGAAATACATTACTATGAGTTTCATCGTGATGTTTTTGCGTGTTGGCGTACGTTGTATGACGTATTTTGTTATTTAGTTTATGTGAGTTTGATAATATGAATACATTTTTTGTAAGGCCCTGACTTAGAATGGTGCTTCCACTCTTTTCAATTATTTTATTTTATTGATTGATACAAAGTTATACAGTCTACAAAATTTATAATACAATGTTCATTGCTTTATTAGTGGACCAGTGAAAACTCCATGCATTATTCAATAGGATAATTAATACCTATTGATTACAAAAATATTGATTAAATATCGATCGATTAATGACATCAATCGCTGGGGTAGAGGGCGAAGGCGTCAATGGAGAGACCACGTCGAGAGAATGGGAGACACGCGACTACCCAAAATTCCCGGAGGGTCATAGAGCAAGGAGGAGACCAGTAAAAAGATGGAAAGACAGCTGGACATCCAGATCACAAGAGGCAGTCTCCGACTGAAAAAACAGGCCCTCGGCCTAAAACCAGAGGAAGAAGAAAATTACAAAAAATAGAAATAATGTATAATTAATTTACTAGTACATAAAAAACACTAAAATATGACAGCTGATTAAGTCAAAGTACTTGGAAAGATAGGAGGTTTTCGGACGTGCCGTAAGAGCCGGATAATCGACAAAATAAGTCCTACCTAGATCAGCAGGTAGAAGAAGGGTTCACCGCCAATACTGAAGATGTTGCCATCTTAAGTGAGACGAGGCTGGTGTGTGGGCATACACACACCATGTGTCGTGCTTTATTTTATAAGATAATTCACACTCGCACTCCTGTCATTGGTTACACCACATTGTGGAGTACAACCGTGATGGTATGATTCAATAATATACTGTATAGTGAATAGGTACAATACAATAGAAATTTAATATAAAATTTCCTTGTATCCCTTCATAATATATTTCCTCCCTGCTATTGTTTAATATTTTTCGTCGATTCATTTCGTTTACGAAATGTCTCTTTCGTATCTATGTGGAGGCAGCATTGTTTTCTTGATTTTCATCCGTCCACGGTCGGTTCAGTACATAGTACATATCTGCCACTCTGAGAGCAATCAGATTTTCAATTTCTTCAAGGGAGCAACTTCAGTTTCTCTCTCTGTGACGTTGTTTCAGAGATTCCGTACATATTTCTTTATTGTTTGTGCAATACCGAAAACATTCACTCTTTCGCTGACGACACGCCAAAAAGTCCAATCAAAACACTGTACATTTTTGTACACGAACACAGAGATTTGAACCCTTTCTGGTCGGTGCGAGGTTCGCCACCCGAAAACTGTACCGGATGGTTGTTCTTTGCATAAATTGTCTCATAAGTTCGCGTGTTCCGAAGCTTTTAGTGGATGTCATAAAAATACTACCCGCATAATATGATATCCCATATTTCATACTCGTAAATCTGGTACAAATCTGGGACGTAAAGATTTATTTTATAACCCATGTTAAGTTGTGAAACTCGAAATGATTGTTCGTTGAAAATAATAATATCGACATATTGTATACACACAGTCTGCAGTAAATATTAAATCGTCGTTATGTTTATGTAAATATATTTTCGATGTTTATCGGGCATTTATTTTTCACAATTCACCATTAGGGAGGGGGTTGGTTGGCTCAAATCCCTTAGGAAATATGCCAACGATCAATTCTGTCTAAAGTGGATAAAAGTAAACGGTGATATATATTTTCTTTTGTGTCATATAATCTTATCAAAAGTTACCTACTCTATACAAATATTCTACGACGAAAGTCATATAGTGAGATCACTACGTAAATTTCAGACATTGTACATAAATATGTAACAAAATAACATCTCTTCTCTCTTCTTCCTTCAGCCATCTTTCTTATGCTGAATGTAAAATGTAAACCTCTTCTAAGAACTTTCGATATTATTTTTAATGGCATTAACAATGTAATTATTCATTCATTCATACCATCACAGCATTTTCCACAAAATGGGGAATCCAGTGACAGGTGTGCGGTAGTACATACCATAAAAAGGAAACGCGACACATGCGTGTGTACACCAGTTTCGCCTCACCTAAAAATAATGAGGTTCACCACTACATTTAGAATGAGTGGTGAACCTCATTGTTGAACTTGTATTTTCGATTACCCCGCTCTTTTTGCTGGGAAGCACCGGCATAGAATAGTGCTTCCACTTTTTTTCAATTTTTATCGTTTTCGAGTGTACCTTCCTAATAATCCATTAATTTACCCATGCACACAAATTTTCGCTCCACACAGATTACTTTCCTGTTGACAGAACAATCCATCGTTTTGGCTCACAAAGCCATTATCAACACTGATTTATGAGAGTAATATTAAATAAAAAAACTGATTTCAATAATATGAATGGCGTCAACATTCCCTGAGGGAATTCAATTTAAATGCACAATTGGTGAACGTTGCGCAAGCGCATAAAGTGGTCACGTAAACCAGCCGATGACATTTCCTGGTTCTCCTATAATACATACTCCAACTTCGTGTCTATTGAGGTGTTAAAAAATTATTATAAAAAATCATTGACTTCCGACAGGATAAGAATAACTCCTTCCATCGACGGGACAATATCATCTGCCCATCTTTTCTGTGATTGGTTTTTTTCCCGTTTTCACATCTCATGGTCTCCATTTCATAATTCTGTCCATTCCCTGTCTGTCAACATGACCCGCCCATTGCCATTTGAGTTTTGCAATGGCAAGGTACATCATAATAGTGTTTTAAGACATGCGTTTCCCAAATGCTCCCCAACCTAGTCCGATCCTTCTGGGTATTTCTGCTTCCTGTTTTTTTTTTGTTTTTGAAGAATGAATACGTCCTTGAAACAAGTACCTACATAAACATCCTCATACATTCCCTAAAACAAGCATAAATGCTTGTACTATAGATGAACGAATTTGGTCGTGGCAGAATTCGAACTCGCGACTACTGGATTACTAATCCAGCGCGCCAACCCCTCTGCCACCACCAATCTAAATTTATGCTTTCTAAATTTTATCTTCTGTCTCAGATGAATGTAATCCACAACTTAGATATTATGTCAATATGTATAGGCACTCAACGACTTCAATACAAAATTACATACCATTTGAAAACTAGTGGATAGTAACTATAATTTTACTTTTTAGTGGATAGTAACTATAATTTATAAGTAACTATAATTTTACTATCCACTACATAGTTCTTCTCATGGTTTATAATCCATGATTGAATTTATATGAAGTAGATTTTTATTGAATACTTAAATAACTTTTACAGTGAGCGATTCTGCGAGCAATTAAAAGTTTGGAAATATAAAATCATCGCATTTTGAAAATAATATCTATAGAACACTATTTTTTTATTACTTTTTCTATATAATACACTGCCATTGGGTAATTTCTTCCAATCACCCAGATTACAAAGAGAGATATCATAGATTTCCGTTCTCATACCCATTTGTAACACAAGCATTATTTTTGTGCTTAATTTATGTAATGTTTTAGAATTAATGTACTTATTACAAGAACATATTCATTGTTAAATAGATATAATCCTGTAGATGACTAGTTAAAATTTATTTCTAGGATAATATTAAATAATATTAACAAAGAATTCAAAATCAATTCAACACTCAAAATTCCTCTGCAATTTACAGGTAGGTAATTCTCGTTCATCGGCAAAACAGGGTAGGAGTCTCGTTCATTCATTAAACTATTGGGCATTATTAAAAGCCCAACATTCCTGATAATATTCTCGCCAGCCAACGTCGAGATTTTGTTGTTGGAGATCTTGAAAACTCGACGAAATTCCCTGTACCTGAAACACTGAAATATGAAATTCCATCGAACTAATGAGTTGTGGAAGCTGCTGCAAACTCCGGCAGTCTTTAAATCAAGCACAATAACGTTAATTACTCTTGAGAACAAAGTACCTACCTAATGTGATGTAGATACACCTACCTTCAGTAAGCTTCTAATAAGTACCTACATACAACGATTAGTGCTTACGATAAATATTTAAATGTTATAGAAATGGATATGTCAGAGACCAAAATATATCGAAAAAATCTTTTTGGTCTTTTACGTGTTCTTTCGTATTTTGATTTTGTATCTGAGACTTTGTCTCATATTTTTGTTATCTGTGCAAACTGTGTTTCTAAAACTAGTTGCATGTAACACATGAGTTCCAACTGTCGATGGCGATAGTATGCATATAGTGTAAAAATACCTAAAAATCCACGAATGTTATAAATATCAGTAGCAAACTACAAAACCTTGAATCCAAATTATTGAATGTATTAATATATTTAGTTTTCATATACAAAACATGTTTTTCAGGATAGGATAGTGTGGAGTTCAGTCCTTTTTTTCCTTCTTCTTCTTTCACAGCCATCTCTCCACTCCAAAGCTTCCACTCATCTTTTTTTTGGGCTTTTTGAACCCATCTGTTTCCAGCGACAGGGACAATATATCATCGGCACACCTTTTCTGGGGCCGGCCTATTCCCCTTTTCATATCCCATGTCTGGCAACATGACCTGCCCATTGCCATTTAAGTTTGCAACTCGATCCATCACATAAACAACTTTTGTCTGGCGTCTGATTTCTTCATTTCTAATTTTGTCTCTTAGACTTACGCCTATCATTTGTCTTTCCATGGATCTCTGAGTGCATTTTAGCTTATGTATGGTCCTCGCCATTGCCACATTGCCAGAAGGGAACCAGACTGCCTCAAGAAGCTTGTTGTGATGGGCAGCGTGGAGGGTCGGAGATTTCGTGGTCGCTCACCGACCAGATGGAGCGATTTGGTTAAGTCCACAATGGGGTCTTCGGTGACTGGTGCTCTGCGTTCAGCCCAAAACAGATTGGCATGGAGGCGGGCCATACGTGTGGCGACAGACTACAGCCGCTATCCTCAGTCATGAGGAAAAGGACGAATGAATTAATGGTCTTTGCAGTTAGCGTGATAGTTTCCAGACCATACGTAAGCACAGGCAGGATACATGTTTCAAACACTTTTCTTTTCAGACATGTGGGAATATCTCTGTTTTTTAGGACATGTTTAAGTTTCCCAAAGGCTGCCCAACCTAGTCCGATCCTTCTGGGTATTTCTGCTGTCTGGTTATATTTCCTAATTTTATCTTGTGTCCAAGGTATATATAGGTATTCTTCAACAGCTTCAATTATTTTATTATCAATTGTGATAGTGCTGTTAGATGGACTCGTGATTTTCGTTTTGTTAATATTAATTTCCAGGCCGACCATTGCCGGGAAGCATCGTGGAGTTCTTTTATCATAATATGAAGTTCTTCCAGATCATCACTTATAAGCACTATGTCATCTGCAAAACGGAGGTGGTTTAAGTTTGTTCCATTTATTTTTATTCCCTTGTCTTCCCAGTTCAAAGTTTTAAATATGCCCTCCAAAACCAATGTAAACAGTTTAGTTGATATGGTATCTCCTTGTCTGACACCTCTTTATATAATATATATTTTTTCTGTTTTTGTGTTTTCATCTATTCTTACATCCATGGTGGCGTGTTCATATATAAATTTGATAAGCCTCGAATATCTGGAGTCAATTCTCGCATTTAATGCGTTTATTATTTCACATTGTTTTACAGAGTCAAATGCTTTATTATAGTCGATGAATGCAATATGAATTGTTATATTATATTCAGTAGTTTTCTCAATTAGCAGGCGCAGAGTTTGGATATGGTCTGTAGTTCCAAAATATTTTCTAAAGCCAGCTTGTTCAATTCGTTGGTAGAAGTATATTTAGGTGTTAAACGGTTTGTGACAATTTTAGTGAGAAGTTTGTAAATATGGGATAACAGACTTATTGGTCGATAATTCTCAGGATCAGGAAGTAGGATAAAGTTCTCAGGATCCCCTTTTTATACAATAATATAACTTCAGAATTTTGCCACTTTTCAGGTATGACCTCCAGTTCTATGCACTTGTTTAGGAGTATTTTAATTGCTTCAATGATTTCTTCCCCGCCCAACTTTATCATGTCGCTTGTCACTTCACTTGATCTTCACATGGACTTTTATTGTTTTTCATGTATTTGAGTGCATTTTTAATTTCATTATAATCTATCTCTGGTATCTCTTCGGAGCCAACATTTAGCACAGTTACATTTTTTTTTCTATTTCGTGTAATTGGTTTATAAAGTTTCGTGTAAAACTCTTGCACTGTAATTACTATCATATTTTTATCATTTTCTGTACTTCCATTTCTATTTTTAATTTATTTATGATTGATTTTCCAGAATTGTTGTTTGATCTAAGTACTTTCATATTCTTATTTGATTCTATTGAGTTCATAATGAGATTTGTGTTGTATTTTCTAATATCTTTCCTTAACTCTTTTCTTATAATTTTACTAAGAGTTTTATATTCGTTTGAATCTCTGTTAATTTTTCTCTTCTCTTCTATAAGTTTTATTGTGTTTGGAGATAATTTTTGCTTCTTTCTTTTCTGTCTGAATGATATTGTTTTGCAGCTGTTTGAACACTCGTTGTAATTTTATCTGTGAGGTCATTTATTTCCATAATCTGAAGATCTGTTTGGCTTTTGTTTTAGAATATTTTGGAATTCTACTTGATTTGCGGCAATTATTTCAGTTGTAGGTATTTTTTTGGGTTTTTTATGGATCATGTTGTATCTTTCAGCATTTGTGTTTATTTTGAAAGAAACTCTCGCCAGTCTATGATCGCTTTCCGTGTCAAATTGATTTAGAACTGTTACATCTTTACAATATTTCAGGTTGTTTGTAATTTTATACATAGTCTATCTCATTTTTTGTTTTACCGTCGGGACTTTTCCATGTCCATTTTCTTTGTTTTTTTCTTTTTGAAGAATGTGTTTGTGCAATACAGTTATTCATATTGTAAGTAATCTAATAGTGTTTCTCCTCTTTCATTTCTATTACCCAAACCAAACTTCCCAATGTATTCTGGATCTCCCCATTTTTAAGATTAAAAAGAACACAACTGACTATCTTGACTGGGGACTTTAATGCCAAAATAGGAGAGAATAAATGGGGAGATCCTTTTTTCCTACTCCGAATAAATACAGCTTGATGTTATAAATCTATTTAGTAGCAAACTTTAAGTCCCCATAGATTTTATGTTATCTCGCCATACAAATTGTATGAAACGATGTCGATGTCCCAGAGTCGCAGATCATGACGACCGATGATTACGAGGCCCGACCCCGGATGAACTGGGATAGAGAGGCAGGAAATGATGATGATGATGTCGTCGCAAAACTCAATTTTTACAAACAATTCCATATGTGAGAATTGACAGATCTGCTGCCCAGAAAACTAGGCTGAAGCCACCCCCAACTTTACTTGCTAGGTTCCTATGACCTCAACCCAGCCCTAATTCAATCAGCGGAGGACCCGCAACGACTTGTCGGTACCGACTTGATCCAAACTTCGACTCGTCGAACCCCACAATTGAGGTTGGCCTTAATGTCCTCAATCGTTGGTATATTAAGGGTAGTGGTATGAAATATGCTTGATAGTAGTTCGACGATTTGTTTATCAGGTGGTGAAGACTTATACTGAATTGTATAAGCCACGTAGGTATATGCATGAAGATTCAAGACCAAACACTAATAAACGAGTATCCCTTCTCTGATTTCGATTATATGGATCTTATGTAAACACATTAAAATACTCTCAACGTCGATTTTATCATTAAACCCTAAAATCCACCAAATTAATAAACTGATGCGTTGCTTTATACACGAACAAAACTAGATTACTCACTTCACTACGTGGAAGAATATACTTATACGTATTGACATTAGATAAACATATTGAATTCACTATAACATACATATGTATGTCTATTATTTTATCTTATTAAATAATTCATTTATTATATATAGATTGCTTTACCCGTTTACGCTGAGCCTCCTGCTAAAATTTCAACTACCCAATCGCCAAAAACTATATAAATAGTATAATAAATTAAATTCTACTGTGTGTTTTGTTGATGTATTTTACATCCAGATATATATTTCTTATACTAGTACATATTACAAAGATTATTTTCTTCAAATATTTGAAACTGTCACTTCATGTTAGAATTCCATAATCTCATATATCAAAAAATATAATTATTTGTTCTATTTAATTAGGTTCGCAAATGTGTCGCTCAATGCCGAGCATCGTCAGAATGGTGAATAATAGTGGTAAAGACCATCTATATAATATGTATAGGTCCAAAACGAGGATACGAGTAAAAGACAAAGTAAATGATAAAAAAAGTAAATAATAAGATGGGTGGTGGCAGGTGGCATAGCAGTTAGAGCTCTGGGTTAGAAATGCAGTGGTCGCGATTTCAAATCCTCCCACCGATTTTGTTCAATCATTTTAGTTTAGGGAATGTATGAGTATGTATATGTACTTGTTACTACAAGTACATATTTTTTATTTATTTATCTTTCTGTACATAATATCAACAAAAGTAATGTACACTGGCGGGCTTATTGCCATTAGACAATTTCTTCCAACCAACCAGATTACAAAGTATGACAAAAGTGTGTTTATAAATCAACAAAAGAATGAAAAATATCAAAAGATAATATATATATAACACTAAGATAACAATTAAAACAAAAAAAAAACTTCGTAGCAAAAAAAGGATAGGCTAAGGACAAGGAGTGGAAATCGGTATCAGGTGTTCAGGAATAGATATTCATTCTTTAGCTTTTTTCTCGAAAATACAAAGTGAGTCAGACGACGCAAGTTCCGGACCGGAGTGAAAGTCCATGATTGGATAAATTAGTGAAATTGTTTTTGAAACATATTCATAATAAAAAAAACATCCATTCTTTATAAAAAAAGTAGGTACAATAAATGAAGTAAAGAAATGAATATATAAATAGTGTATTAAAAGGACAGCAATAAAGAATATAATAATGTGTTCATGTGAATAATTGAATAATGGCAAACGAAAAAATCCTGTAATAATGTTTCTATTACATTTAACTCTATTTATCTCTAATATTTCAAGTTTATCTAAATTTTTACCTTTTATTAAACAACATATGTACAAGAATTAAGAGAATACATCGCAAACTTTCAATAAGTGCATCGCAAAGTTCAAACGGAAACACGCAAGATGTTCTTAAAAAAAAGGAATAAAGTAAATTTCAAAAAATAGTTATGTATGTATTGTTCGTTAGTATTTGTTAACGATAAATATAATATTATATAATTTTTTGTATCTAGGTATGTATAAAACTTTTTAATTTGTTTTGATAATAATGTACCCGAGTCTTTCCAAGTATTTTGAGGTATTAAGAAAAGACTGAGCACCTCAAATTATGTACCATGTTTTGAACAAATTTTTTTTATATTGTTTATTCCGCACAAAAATGCAATACAAATATGTATATTTCATTATTAAGATTTCTCAGTATGTACATACCTACCTATTATCGTTTCACTTTGAATTTTTACCATTTCAATAGCCTCTTCATAAATATATATCGCCGAAACGGGACTTAAATAATAAATAGTATGCAACTCAGAGGCAATTTGTAACAGTGGATAGTCCAATTGTCCCGACGTCCCCTTGAACGTGCGCAATATGTCAGGTGCCTTTTGAGACGCGATCAGACGTTGTTGGTGCGATGTTATCTCCGTAAAGACGACATCTGCAGAATGATGGGACGTGCTCCAACAAAGGGTAGCAGGAGTCGTTTTGCAATGGCTGTACCGCTTCCGGTCTATTGTCAACGTTACTATAACTCCTTACAAGGGGCGAGGCCAAGGATAAACGTTCAACGATCACTTGCCCATAAAAATCGAAGATTTATTTGAAAGTTTTATTAACATAATATACGTATCTAATGTGATTCATTCTTCTTCTGGGTCACAATCCTAGGATTGGTCTGCACCAAACACTTGATCTTTCCACTTAACTCTATCGTCCGCCAGTATCTTCATCTCTTTGTAGCTGCTACAGCGCACGTCACCGATTATCTGGTCTATATAGTTGCTTCTGGGGTGACCTCTACAGTTACCCCCATCAATCATTCATTAGAACCTCGTCGTTGCTGATGTGTTCTGACCAGTGAACTTTAGCCATGCGTCTGTAGCACCATATCTCAAACGCAGACAGACGTCCCGTTTCGCGTTGGCTGATGGTCCATGTTTCACAGCCATATAGCAGTACACTGCAGACAAGTGTCTTGATCCAATTTTTTCTAATTTTGATGGAGATGTTAGGGGATTCAAAAAT
Organism: Molanna angustata; assembly: GCA_963576475.1. Lineage (NCBI taxonomy): Eukaryota > Metazoa > Arthropoda > Insecta > Trichoptera > Molannidae > Molanna > Molanna angustata. Next base: position 2,490,256 of record OY754971.1, on the reverse strand, counting down.
TGTTGATCTTTTGTTGAAGGCGACTCTTGCTTGGTGGATTCTGCTTTTGATGTCTGCTGTTAATTCATTAAATTTTTAAATTTGAAAAGTCATTGTACCTGATCTATGATTAAAAACATCATGTCCTCATCAGGGGTTTAAAGTTTTCTTTTCACATATTGCAAAGTGTATTGTATAAGTACCATTTATCACAATAGCTTATATGTTATGAATTTAAAACAACTGCGTTTGACTTTGGCAGCAAGGCTTACTGCGTCAAATTATTAAATAATAATAAATTGGGATGATTTTTATAGTGCCGTTTTTGTGATAACCTCACCTCAAGGGCGCTTGAGGTGAGGTTATATTTTGGGATTTTGTTTTGCAATATTTACGGTCTACAAATTTTTAGAAGATAAATGTTGACATAAATGTATGGGATATACATAAAACGTCCTGCAGAAGTCGAAAAAGATCATAGTGTATGAGAAAAATCAGTGTTTTATTACGATTATTACACAAGTTTACGAATTCGTTATAGCTATAACGAAATGCACAGAATCATAGATTTGTTTTTCTAATTACGAATTCAGTTTTGAAGGTCAAGAATATTAACGTATTAATGGGCGGCTTAAACCTTTGGGCTGTCCCAGCGGATGCTGCGTGCTTCATCTCCAGTGAAGGGACTTAAATAAATAATATCACTCATGATACCTACACAACCAACTGCTGGTGCTTATAATATCATAAAGGAACCTTTGCAAAATAAATGCATTATGATTTTGAAGAAAACGACAAGAGCCTTTGGTTCTTATTCATGGAAAATGACGTCGGAGCTTAGGAGCGTATTAATAAAACATAATACTATACCAACCATAATACTATAACTTATTAGACAAAAAATCATAAACAGTGCTTCGCTTTGCTCTCAATCTGATGCATTATTTGTACCGTACCGTAAACATATACAGATATTTGTACCTTACCGTAAACATATACAGATATTTGTACCGTACCGTAAACATATACAGATATTTTTCAACTCAGTTCCCTAACTCCTTCAAACAAGCTCTTTCCTTCACACCAATAGTGCCTCCTTTTCCTCATTTTATTCTCATTGTGTATTGTATTTTTTTATCAATCCTATTTTTCTCTAATTATTGTTATTCATTTACCTATTTCTCAGCATACTTTTTTTAAATATTTTCACTTCATTCTTTTTAATAAGAAGAAATCATTATTGGCTTGTACTAATTTTAATAGAACCCTATTTAGTCACACAATTTACAAATCTGTAGTTTTCTGAAATAAAATAAATAAAATAAGTAGGATCACAATTCTATATAACGCCTCTCCTAAACGAGCTGCACCGGAGGTCGTCCGAATTACAGACTACAGAATGGATAAAGCCAATAAAGCGATTTAATTTGAACGCGGTTTCAGTGTAAATGGACCTATTGTGTAGAATAAATTACATTCGCGAAGTGCGCGAAGGCCAGATCCTAGGGGTAAATCACTTAGCCCCTGTTGTCTTAGCCCTTGGCCCTTGGACATACATATATTCTTATATACGTCTCCATTTTATAATTCGTGGTGCCCATCTGACAACTTTTTGTCTTGTCACATGACCTGCCCCCTGCCATTTGAGACTTGCAATATGGTCTATAATGTATATGGTCTATGCATCTTATTTAATTTTAATTTCGAAATTTAATTACTTCCTATATATGGTCACCTACTAAAATATGGATCGAAAAACCAAATAAAGTAAAAAAGATGTGAATATAGCCCACAGATTTCTCTATGTTATTTACTAAAAATATAGAGTTATCGATAAACCAAATAAAGTAAAAAATATGTGAATATAGCCCACAGATTTCTCTATGTTACGTACTAAAAATGTGGAGTTATCGAAAAACTAAATTAAGTAAAAAAGATGTGAATATAGGCCACAGATTTCTCTATGTTACCTAATAAAAATATAGAGTTATCAAAAAACCAAATAAAGTAAAAAAGATGTGAATATAGCCCACAGATTTCTCTATGTTACCTACTAAAAATGTGAAGTTATCGAAAAACCATATAAAGTAAAAAAGATGTGAATATAGCCCACAGATTTCTCTATGTTATTTACTAAAAATATAGAGTTATCGATAAACCAAATAAAGTAAAAAATATGTGAATATAGCCCACAGATTTCTCTATGTTACGTACTAAAAATGTGGAGTTATCGAAAAACTAAATTAAGTAAAAAAGATGTGAATATAGGCCACAGATTTCTCTATGTTACCTAATAAAAATATAGAGTTATCAAAAAACCAAATAAAGTAAAAAAGATGTGAATATAGCCCACAGATTTCTCTATGTTACCTACTAAAAATGTGAAGTTATCGAAAAACCAAATAAAGTAAAAAAGATGTGAATATAGCCCACAGATTTCTCTATGTTACCTACTAAAAATATAGAGTTATCGAAAAACCAAATAAAGTAAAAATGATGTGAATATCGCCCACAGATTTCTCTATGTTACCTACTAAAAATATAGAGTAATCGAAAAACCAAATCAAGTAAAAAAGATGTGAATATAGCCCACAGATTTCTCTGTGTAGGTAATACTCAGTCACACTTTGAGAATTGTTTATTAATATCACCTCAAGCTGTGTGAACTCAGGATTAAGATTGAAGATCCTACACAAAGTTATTATTTATTTCCGAACCAATATTTATTTAGGTTTATAAAAATATTTGGTACGGGTAATATTTCAAGTTTGCACTATACATGGATACCTACTATAAATATAGTTGCTATATAAACAACGTCCGAAATCAATAACCTTCACAAACACAACCATGGTCAGTGGCGTTGCCACGGTACGGCAGAGTCGTGCAAAAATCAGGGCCCAACTTGACCAAGGGCCCAAATTTCTAAACACAATAAGTTAACTAATTTAAAAAAAAAATATATATTTAATTTAAGTAGAACGTAAAATACGTATTTTTTTCATAATTTTAGTTGATTATGGAGTTCTATCATGGAGTTCTTCTTCTTGTTGAGTGACTCAGCGACGAATTATATTTTAAACATTGACATTAAACTTTGACAAGCAAGCCTACTTGTGCTAATTACTATTATTTTTGTATCTATACTTTGTTTTGTTATGATGTGTATGTGATTAATCAATACGATAAATAAATATCATGAGGTGACCGTTTCAAACATTGAAAACAATAAGTTATATTAAAGAATGATACCACTCAAAAAAAGAAGAGATGCTTCTTTTTTTTATCCTGGTTGTCGATGTACTAAGTGAATGGAGTATGTAAAAAAAAGAAAAGAAAACAAATCATATGATCGCAGAGTAGCCATAGAAATTCAAAACTAGTACTGCCACAGAACAGACTATGTCTAGCGAGGCAGTAAAATTTCCAATGTGTGAAAAAAAATACATAATAATAATTGTAAAATTGTATTTAGGTAGAAACTAAAAAATAAATTATATTTTTGTTCCTTTGTAATATTTAATTTTTAATGTTGTTGGAAATATCCTATTCATTCATTCATTCTATATAAATTACTCAATAACCAAATAGATAGTCCGTATCCCTTTGGACAAATTCTCTTCAACTGTCCCGCCAGACAAAATCGCCAGTACCTCGTTTTTACACAAAATACTCAAGAACATACTATGCAAACAACACTTTTTTAACCGTTAAGCCAAATATTTTTAACGATAGCCTACAATCATTATTATTATAGTAAATTCATTCTGTACCAAATTGCATAATTTTTGGTATGTCCAATACTGTATTGAATATGACAACTCACCCTTTCCTCCTCTCCTACCCTTCTCCATGCCGCACATATAATAACACACGCACACACATACACACACATCAATTCTACACTTACATCGCACATTTAACTAATCTCAAATATTTTTTTCTTTTTTTTTCGCTTGAATTGTCTTTGTTATATTAAACTGTGGAACAATGTAATTGACTTACTTTCTAATTTAATTTTTTGCATGAAGGTCCAAAATTTCTATCTACGCCACTGTTTATCATACCCTAATTCCTTGACTCTAAAGACGCTAGCAAAGAGAGTTGAGCGCCCAATTTTTGCACTTTTTAGTGCTTTCAACTACATATTATCCTCTATGGCGATATTTAAAATTAAACTTTTCTATTTGTAACTGATGTTTTTGAGATATGGATCGACCAAAAGACGCTGAAAAATTCTTAGTAAGACATGATCACGAAGGTTGAGGTTTTACGACGAACAATGATCAACAAAGAACTCTTTACTATTATGGATATTTTGGCCATGTTTGAAGTGGTGATAAGCGATATATATGGTATCCTTCAGCAAGCTATCAAAAGGAAGATTGATAGCCGCAAAAGAGTCCAAAGAAGGCAGCTCTCCTGGCTCTGATTTGTTAGTGGACCGGTTTAAGGAATCTGGAGAAGCTATTTTGACAGCTGTAATATATTAATTTATTGGTTAAAATTGAAAACCTGACATCTTTGGAAGTTGTCATCAATATGTTATATTAGTATTGTTCAAAACCATTTGGTGTTTATTTTTAATACACTTGTTGTCAAAGAAGTAAGTGAGTTTAAAGACAGATGTCGCCTAACTGAAAATTATATAATATTGTTTAGATTTAATTATTTGTTTTTTTTATTAAGCTAGGGTGATTCATTAATTGTGAATTAATAATATTGAAAATGGTGAACTATAAAAAGGTGTCTTTATGAAGTAATATACCTCCTATAGATAACAGCTTAAACTTATTGTATCCGGTACTATTACATACATACATACATACATACATACATACCATCACGCCGTTTCCCTATTTGGGGTAGGCAGAGAGAACCGAACGCCAGACTCTTCTATCTTGACATACCTGTTTTGCCTCATTTATATTCATACATCGCGTCATACATGCTCTCCTATTGTTCTGACTTCGTATGTTCCCCTCTTTCAAAATCTCATTTATATGATCATGCCAGCTCTTTCTAGGTCGACCTTTACATCTCATTCCACTCTTTTCAGCCTTGTATACTTTCTTTGTCAGTCGTTCATCGTTCATTCTCTTTACATGTCCGAACCATCGCAAAGCATTTATCTTCATTCTACTCAAAATATCCCTTTCAATCTTACATTCTCTTCTGATATCTTGATTCCTTGTCCTATCATAAATTGTATCCGGTACTTTTAATATTGTAAAATTGTATTTTATTAATTGTAAATAAAGTTAAAGCTTTAAATCAAAGTTTAATTAAAATCAAATCTCCCACAAATCAATAAAATTACTCTTTGTAATATGAGATCATTTCACAACAGCCCAAACCGAGAGACGGTCTCCCAAGTGATTTTCGACGTCACGGGAACCTGCCACCCTAGACAACGTGTCATTTAGCTCAAAAACAGAAACAAGAAAAGATAACTCAATGTATGGAAGTGACAGTTGTCACGTGACTGGCAACTATCACTTCCATACATTGAGTTATCTTTTCTTGTTACTTTCTTTGAGCCAAATGATACGTTGTCTAGGGGGGCTGCCACGACACACTAAAAAGAAAACAAAAACGTTTCTTAACGTATTAACGAGCTGCCATCGCAAATTTTGAAAAAGCACATTTTTACGCAGTTTTCGGTACATAACACTCGGATATTAAAAATCGTAGAATTCTTTTTTTAGTACCAATCGAAAGACTACTTCTTTGTAGAGATAAAATGTTTTTCACATTTTTTAAAATTTCCTTTTTAATTGATATATAACCCTTTTTCGAAAACCTATTTTCAAACATTAATAATTTGTGTTGTCTTTGCGCACATATTTTGAAAAACCTGTGAAATATGTAGTCTTATTTTTAGCAAAAATAATATTAACGTATATTTATCGTAAAAGTTTGTTTGTAACTTTTTTCAAAAAGTTAAAATTAATATCGATTTTTTTGATTTCAAAAAAACATAATTTGGCAAGAAAAAGTTGATTTTCAAAGCGCTAAAAACACACATTTTGAGAATTGAAACTGAATAAAAAAAAATTACATACATAATAATTAAACCTTTATCTATATAAATCATTGAAAAAAAAATTTAAAAAAAATAAATTTCATATGATATTTATTAATTGAAAATTACCCTTTTTTGTTTTTAATTTCCATATTCAGTTTGCGGCTGACGGCCGAACTGAACGGACGTGTCCTCTGTGTCAATTTTTGTCACGTTTGACCGTTTGGAATGATCGAAAAACGAACTTCATTCGCTAAAAGCGGGAAGGTCTAAAATACAAAATAATATTTTTTTTTTTCATGTTGTTCATACATACCATCAATATTACGTACCTCTTGATGGGATCCGTCGCCTCCTTATATTATGGTTATAATAAGGGTTGTTTAGGTTGTATACCTCTTAGGCTGGGTTATTTCAACAAAAGTATCGGTAATAGTATAGTCAAAATACTTTGATTTCATAACATTGTTCAAAATTGCGTCGTTTGACGGCATTAGATTTCAATAATACAACCAAAAGTTTCGAACAACTTTATGAAATCCAAGTATTTTCACTATACTTTTACTTTAATCTTTGTTCGAGAAACACAGCCTTAGTTTTACTAGCTCATTACATGCAATAAAATTATGTTTGTATTTAATTATACTACTAATATTTTTTTTTTTTTGAAAAAAAATGTATATGTCCTTGTTAAATCGGCCTTCGTGGCTCAGTTAGTTAGGTATCTGACTGCTGATCCAAATTTCGATTCCCGGTTCGATTCCCGGTGGAGACACAGTTTTTAATTGTGTTTTCAGTCTGGATCTGTAAGACGATAAATATCGTAAGTCTCCAGAATGTGGCGACTTATTATTGGGTGCATATTAAATAATTATTTAATATAGCACCTGTTAGTTGCCCGAAAAGCTACATAAAATTAAAATTAAAATTAAATTAAACAAGTAGATATACATCTTCCTACGTTCCCTAAAATAAGCAAATAAATGCTTGTACGTGAACGAAATCGGTCGAGGCAGGATTCGAACTCGCGACCACTGGATTACTAGCCCAGCGCGCTAACCGCTCTGCCACCGACCGATCTATATGCACTGGCATTGGCTTAGAATAGTTCCATAGATATGGTCAATGGCAGAGCGGTTAACGCGCTGGGATGTAATCCAGTTGTCGCGAGTTTGAATCCTGCCTCGACCGATTTCGTTCACCAATAGCACAAGCATTTGCTATTTTAGGAAATTTAATAAGGACAAACCTATTCATTTTTACTTTAAAAAAATATAATCGTTTTCAGTTGTCCCGTAACAGCCGGGTTATCGAAAATACAACAGGCAACAATAACATCTCACATAGTTCAGCAATGAGGTTCACCATCACACATTCTGAATGTAGTGTTTCGGGTGTCTCGTAAGAGCCGGGTAATAGAAAATACAACAGGCAACAATAACATCTCACATAGTTCAGCAATGAGGTTCACCATCACACATTCTGAATGTAGTGTTTCGGGTGTCTCGTAAGAGCCGGGTAATAGAAAATACAATAGGCAACAATAACATCTCACATAGTTCAGCAATGAGGTTCACCATCACACATTCTGAATGTAGTGTTTCGGGTGTCTCGTAAGAGCCGGGTAATAGAAAATACAACAGGCAACAATAACATCTCACATAGTTCAGCAATGAGGTTCACCATCACACATTCTGAATGTAGTGTTTCGGGTGTCTCGTAAGAGCCGGGTAATAGAAAATACAACAGGCAACAATAACATCTCACATAGTTCAGCAATGAGGTTCACCATCACACATTCTGAATGTAGTGTTTCGGGTGTCTCGTAAGAGCCGGGTAATAGAAAATACAACAGGCAACAATAACATCTCACATAGTTCAGCAATGAGGTTCACCATCACACATTCTGAATGTAGTGTTTCGGGTGTCTCGTAAGAGCCGGGTAATAGAAAATACAACAGGCAACAATAACATCTCACATAGTTTTAGCAATGAGGTTCACCATCACACATTCTGAATGTAGTGCCTTTTTTGATGAAATGAGACTGGTGTGTGTGTGTGTGTGTGGACATTTATTTATTTATTTATATAACACTTCTTTGTACATACATAAAATTACATAGTACAAATGGCGGACTTATTGCCTGGAGGCAAATTCTTCCAGTCAACCATCTGAGATTAAAAGTACATAACATAGTTTCGGCATATACATAATAACACAACCAGTATAAGACAGCAAAGCAAAACAAAAAGTGAGAAATTACACAAATTCAGAAAGGGGAGGAAAATCAGAAAGGAAAGGGAGAGGATGAGGAGCGATCAAAAGGGATGGAAAGTGAAATTGGGATATATGTTCGTTATGGAATTGATAGGAAGAGTGAGCATTTAAGACGAGATTTGAAAATTGGAAGTGACGTGGCAGTTCTTATATCAAATGCTAAATTGTTCCACAGCCGGGCAGCATGAATAGTGTCGTGCTTTCTTTTATAAGGTAATGTAGGTATATCCGCTCATTTGTAGCTGGTTATCTCACATTGTAGAATATACTGTGATGGTAGGTTGATATATTTCTAATAATATCCACGACAGTATCATTCTACGAAGGATGTAGTTCTCGAGAAATAAAAATATTTTTTGCAAACAGCTGCATTACGGATTAAGTCTTTTGATGTAGGTGCTCCCATATTGGTAATCATACTGTTAATGTTAAAGTATCAACATCAATTGACAAATTTTCTAGAATAATCTATTGAATTCGTACGCCATTCAAAATAGCCATTAAATAATTGTGATGAATACACCACCATATGCTTCGGTCCTTGTGCTGTTTGACAAACGTAACTTGGCGACTACAATGGACGAGCATAAGAAGAGAAAAAAAGAAATTGAATGAATCTGAGAAACCTTTTAATTCTAATTTGAAAGGACCTTACTTTTGTAATAATAATAACTCGCTTTTCAACAAATAATTCAATACAACAACTTAGGGAATTATCTTCGTTTCAAAAGAGTCTAGCCACATTACAATATCCATAGGAAATTAGATTGATGTTAAGAAATACAAGAATTACGAGGATTAAAGTTATGTATGGGAGATTACTTCAAAGATATAAATCTACAGACTAATAACAGTTTAGATAAATAGATAAAATTCTTTTTTTTTTTAACATAATATTTAGTTTGAATTTGTAGCATAGCACTTGCATTTGTTTTTGTGCACCTAAAAATAATTAGAAATAAATATTTTCCTACATAAATACAGTTTAAATATCTGGTTAGTTTAAAGGCTTATCCTCCATAGGATCCCTGCAAACAGAGCACTCGGAGTTATCGCAGTTTATTTATAAATATAATTTTATATAAAAACATTCAACGAGGAGTAAGACAGGGTTATATCCTGTCCCCATTATTGTTCAATCTCTACTCCAACTATGTATTTAACACCGAGTAACACCTCAGTAACGACGAGAAAGGAATCAAGATAATCAAAAATATTAGATATGCATACGATTCTGTACTACTAGCTGACAGTGTTGATGATCTTCGAGACCTCCTTTAACTTTTCGACGAATCTGGTAAAAGATTAAGACTAACAATCAATATTATTATGACCAAATGGATGACGTTCGGGCGGCTGGATAACACTGGATCAATGATGCGATTGAACGACCGTAGCGTCAAAAGAGTGGAGAAGTTTAAATACCTCGGCAGCATGTTCACGCAAACCCTCTTCTGTAACGAATAGGTACATAAACCTAAAACTCCGACAAAGAATGATAAAATGCTATGTTTGGTCTGTTTTATTGTATGGATACGAGACGTGGACCTTGAAAGTCAGTATGATGAACAGACTGGAAGCATTTTAAATGTGGCTCCATCGACGAATGCTCAGAATTCCCTGGACAGTTATGATAGCCAATACAATAAGCCGAGGCGAGCTAGAGCAAATAGGGAGTTGTTATTGTCTACCATCGAGGTCCGAAAAATCTCGAGCCTGGGTCATGTGCTGCGTGGAGAAAAATATCACCTCTTCCAGCTCATCCTGAAGGGTAAAATTAAGGGACGCCGAGAACCCGGCAGAAGACATACATATGTCCTAGCTGCACAATGTAAGAGAATGGACCGGCATCCGGAGTGTAGAGAAGCTGTTCCGAGCAGCCGAGGACAGGGAGGCATTCGCCGGAATGATCGCCGACGTAAGGGGAATCCAACAAAGAAGAATATATAAAAACAAACTCTAAATAAACAACATATATTAAAAAATAAAAAACAAAATTTAAATAAAAAACAAAGGAAATATGTTGTATTTCGTCAGTTGTATAAAATGATTTAACGACAACATACTTCTTCGTCATTCTTTTAAAACTAATTTCTTTCAGAGACCGTATGTTTTTTATCCAAAAAGGAGGCACATGAACACACGTTCAAAATTTATATGATAGATCTGATGCATTTTTTAGTTTTAATTTATTTGATAAATAGGTGCATTTTTAGTTATAATTCATTTGATAAATAGGTGCATTTTTTGGTTTTAATTCATTTGATAAAGTTGTGCATTTTTAGTTATAATTCTTTTGATAAATTAGTGCATTTTAAGTCTTATTTCATTTAATAAATTGGTTCATTTTATAGTTTTGATTTATTTTATAAATAGGTGCATTTTTTTAGTTACATTTTTTTGATAAATAGATGCATTTTTAGTTTTAATTCACTTGATAGATAGGTGTATTGTTGAGTATTAATTTATTTGATAAATGGGTGACATTTTGAATTTTTTTTATTTGATAAATAGGAGAATTTTTAGTGGTAAGTCATTTGATAAATAGGTGCATTTTTTAGTTTTAATTTATTTGATAAATAGATGCATTTTTAGTATTAATTCATTTGATAGATAGGTGCATTGTGATTTTTTTATTTGATAAATATGAGCATTTTTAGTTTTAATTCATTTGATAAATACATAGGTGCAATTTTAATTTTAATTCATTTGATAAATAGGTGCATTTTTAGTTTTAATTTATTAGTTTAATAGGTGCATTTTTTAGTTTTTTTTCTTGATAATTTATAGAGATTCAGTTGTTCTGTCAATCATTTCATAGTTTTGCTAATAGATGGTTATACTTGAAAATAAAAAGCTTAAAGTTTAAATAAAGTGCCTGCGGATAGAGAGTGTGATACGTTCAACAAATCAAGGAGACAGACTGTAATTCAATTAATAAATGTGTAATATCTGAATGTATTTCTGTGAAAGTAATAAGCACATAAAATTCAATCTTTACTGAGCAAGTCTGAGATATGAAAATGAAAAATCCTCGTGAGTCGCTGATACTTTTGTTCAACTCTGGGAAAATAAAGCCGTTGAAATGATGGTTCTGTGTGTGCCATTGTATGGAACTGAATGTGTTGTAAGTTCACAGTAACAAACAATTGCTTTTATATGAGATTCAACAAGCTCAACATTTTTTATTATTTATAAAAATACCCAGTTGTCCGATCCATATTTTTCCCAGTATCAGAAAATGCCTTTTAACATTTTATGCAGCCAAGGGTTGAATGTTCACTTCATATAGTGCCAAGGCTTTGGTCTGATTCACCCGTCGCATGTCGCAGGAGTGTATTAAACATATAATATACCTACATGCATGTTATGACTGTTATCATTCACGACGAGTAAACATTTCCCTATCAGGAATGAACAGTTGATTGATTGATTTGTCCTATCCCAGAGATATGTATTTTTATGACACATTGTTTACAATTTCACATATTTTACTAATTATTTTAAAAACGATTTTATATTACGAAGGCATTAGTAAAGTACGGCAGCAGGGTTTGCAATATTGCAAATTAAAAGGTGGAGCTTACATAGCTGTGAGTCACCTACTTAGTCCCTAAAAATGCGGGTAATCTTAAATTCAACAAGCGAAAACATCTAAACATCTCATTTAGTTCAGCAATGAGGTTCAACACCCATTCTGAATTTCTCTGGTTACCCCACATTATGGGATATACCTTGATGGTATGAATAATTATTAATGTGCTTGTAAATCCTATATATTTAGATACTTTTTATTTCTCACTCCCCCAAGAGTGGAGAGTTGTGAATCCGCAATTTTTAAGCATATTTTTTATTGCAGATTATCAATAAGTATCTTGCTGAGATTGTATTCTGAATGTTTCATTACAATGAATCTGTGTGTGTTTGCTGTATACTATGTACTGCGTATTTATTCTTCTTTATCGATTTTAATTATAGACTAAATAACCCATTCCATTATTTTAAATTTTAGCAAATTTGTGTATTTAATACTCACTTAGATCCGATTACATTTTGAGAGAAATCTGATCAGAGAATCACAATTTTTTTTAACTGTCAAATATTTCAATGTGACTCCAAGCTCAGGAAACATAAATTTTGATATTATCACTTTCATAAAGTGGCAAAAAAGGATTATCAAAATATTTAAATCAAAAATAACACATTAAAATTTTATTCATTTCCTTAAAACGCTGAAAACTTCCATACAAAATTTGATTACTTTGTGGAATGAAGCCACAGCCCCCACGTTTATATTTGTGATAAGATATAGGTATAATGGGATTGTTATTGTTGCTAAAACAATTGTCTACTTTTCAATTTTTCTCAATGTTTTCTTCAATTCTATATATTTAATATTCTCAATATTACGTTTATAACTCTGCTCGACTTAAGTAGACCAACGCCTAAAGAGCACGGCGTATAAGAGAACAACAGAATATGAGCAGTGAACAATGTGATTTCCTAAAGCTAACTGAAATAAAATACAAAATACGAAGAAATAGTACCTATGTACTACAAGAGTTTTATAGTTCCAACTTTCAGATCAAATGGAAACGATGTACATAATATTATTATTGTATATATGGATGAATGAAGTATACCTAATGTATGTACCAACCTATGTACATACATGCATTTTACGATCGTGTATTCATACATATACAGGGTGGTCTGCCGCAGGATACATATTCGTTGACTCATTGTCAGTTAAAAAATCGTTTGGGATGAAGAATCTACCTTCAACAACCACTGAGAAACAGGATGATTAGGAAAGGTCTTTCAGAGATTTTTTTATGTATAAATGAATATTTAGTTATAACTTTTTGCATATTAAACTTCTAGGAAAACTAACAGGTACTATGTCAAATATTGCTTTAACACGCACCCAATCACAAGTTGCCACACCGGGAATCGAACCCGGGACATTTACTTACATTGATCAAACGAGGCTCGTTTGATATACAATTGAATAATCTTTATCATAATGCGACCGCTTTAGCTATGTGTATTGTACTTTCACTTTCGAAAAACGAGTCTTCAAACACAATATTCTTTGCTTTTTTAAAATTATTTTTCGAGAAAAATGCATTTATCTTGAAAATATGAACCTTTATTTTTAATTACTATTGATGCGCCATAGATAACCTACAAGTTTACCGTACATACTTTTTACCTGGCCCCTACAGTTTTCTGGGAATATGTACGTTCACTTTCGAAAAATTGGTCTTCAAATACTTTTTTTGTATTTTTTTTATTATATTTGACAAAATCCATAAAATTTAATTTTACTTATCTATTTTTTTAATTATTTTGACACGCCATAACAGTTCACCATACTTACTTTTTACCTGGATCCAATATACTCCTGTATACTCAATAGCTTCCCATAGGAAATAAAAACAAGTATACACAGTTGAACGTATTAGGTACTTAATATTATTATTGACCCTATATCCCTCAAGTAATGCATTATTCAGTGTCAAAACAGATTCGTATTGCACACACATACAATGTAAATTCTTTAAATTTCAGATGCTTTCTCAGAATCATCACACTCTCACCAATTCTTTAAATTTCTGACTCTTTCTCAGAATCACTACATTCTTAATTCTTCAATTCTACCCAATGATTTTTGTTTGAAATGAAACGAAATTATTTATTTCCATTATTTACACATATACCTATAACAATAACAAAAATATCAATATTTCAAAAAGACTTATTATAAACATACTATGTACAATTGTACTTATTTGAAAATTTACAGCCTCACTAGACAAGTATGTTCTGAGACAGTACTTTTTCAATTTGGCCTAAGGTTACATGTTTTTGAATGCAAAGTAATTCAACATAAAAAAAAGAAAAATAATCAGAATAATATAACGTGATCTCTCAGTTATTTTCTCTCATATAATTGTAGTGGAAATTATGGATTGTTAGTTATGGTTGGTTTTAAATTGGTTATTTTCATTGTAGACCTTGATAATCCGAGTCACCTCGGCAAAAACGTTCAGTCATTGTAATCGAATTTTGTAGAAATTTACTTTGGTATATTTGTTCGTTAATTTTTAAACAACTTTATCATCATTAAATATCAATAAATTAAATATAAATCAGTATTAATATATTTATTATATGAGTTAAGTTAGCAACGTATTGTATTGTATTAGACTAGATTTGATGTTGTTTGATTAAGTTAGCTAAAGTTAGGTTAGGTTTAGTTATTTTAGGTTAAATTAGGTTATGCAAGGTTTAATTAAGTACTCTTAATTGGAATTTGCAATTTGAACTCATTCTTCACAATGTAGGTACTACTGTTTCTTTTCATTATGCTGTATTAAAACAAATTATAAGTACTTTGGCACAAGGCATAATTTTATATAATCGACCATAATTTTACAAAGAATCAAAATAAGACATCTTTGAATAATTCTGACAAAGGAGGCGATTTGCGATCGAAACACGTTGAGTTGATAAAAACTTCGAAGGAGTTGGGCATAAATGACATTTTACTTATTTCGCCCCTGGTCTTATAATAAAATTTACTATGTTAAACATTGTATTAAAAATGAAATGATACAGTATTAGGAGTTAGAGGCGCGGGTTCAATGGCTCGTTTGATTTATGAACGTCATAAACTGAGAAAAGTGTTCCCCCCCTCCCTTTCTACTATAGAATACATGATTTCAACTTTTATTTGACTTGTATGTACAATGTACATACATACACAAATATAACCCTTTCAATACGATTACTTTAAAGAGCTACAATGTATGTTATACATACATAACATCACGCCATGACCTTTCATTGAGGGAGGCAGAGAGAAACTAATGCCACATTTTTTTAGCAAGCATCAATCAACTCATCTGCATTTATGCAATGTTTGATGTATGTAGGTCCATTAATTCAGTTCAGTTTCAGTGCCGGCAACCCGACGTTTATTAAACAAAAATACATGAATTACAATGTATTTTTCGTTCCCCGTCTCACTAGGAAAACCTGTTCTAGACGGGTCACTTAAAATATTACTGTTTTAAATATACCTATTATATATTTTGCAGTTCTAGACTAGATAATTCTGGCTTTGAAATTTATTTAATAAATAATAGACGAAAAATAATAAAATAATATATAAACCAAAGTTAATGCAAAAAACAAATATAACAAAAAAAAACAACAAATTTTGTAACATAAATTTCTTAACAAAACAATATATTAACTTTTTGCGGCGCTGGCCGATTTACTAATGATATTAATAACAATTAAGCACTACAAATAATAATACTCAATTATTATTATTACCATTATACACTACCTCAAAAGAATTAGCAGATCAATGCGTAAATTGTAATTTATTTAAAAGAGCAAAATAAAATGCAACAAACGCATCATCAAGCCTTCAATTGGGAATAGTTCACCCATCCAGATACTTAACATATCAAAGGATTAGGCTCTGAGGAGGTCTCTATACTACCTAACAACCCTACTGATTCCCGAATATTAACGTTTAAAAAATCTTTAACGATTCTACATGTATTCATTATTACCGTTTTTTGCGTTTTCATTATTAAATTTTTCGATAAATCTATAATTTCTAAATTACGGATTAACGATTTTGGAATAATGCCAGTGGCTGAAATAATGAACGGTAATATTATTATTTTACGAGAATGCCAAAGTCTTTTAATCTCGTTACCTAAAGCGGTGTATTTTCTAATTTTTTCATCAAAAGTTTTTATAATATTGCTAGAATTTGGAATAGCCACGTCGCAAATATATGTTATTTTTTTTAATTTTATCATGTATTATTAAATCGGGTCTGTTATGTTGAATTGACCGGTCAGTTAATATTGTTTTATCGTAATAAAGCGAAATATTATTATTTTCTTAAAATGAAATCGGATAATATTCATAATATGGTTTTATGTTTATCGCGTCAATTAATTTATATTTAATAGCTAAATTTTGATGTATTATTTTTGCTACTTGGTAATGTATATTCTGATTGCGCGAGAAAAGAACAGCCCGATATTATATGCTCGATTGTCTTTTATTATATATTTTTGATAATTTTTAATATAAATTTTCTTTCTAACATTGTATAGGTATTTAATATTTCCTTTTTAACAACATTTTGTGTGATCATAGTATACATAGAACACCTTAGATATAATATTTAATTACATTTATTTAAAAAGATTTGCCCAACAGAGAACAACTTGGATAGGCCACAACATCCGGCACCCAGGCCTACTTTTTACCATCGTCGAAGGAATAATTGATGGGGGTAACTGTAGAAGTAGCCCAAGAAACAACTATATAGACCAGATAATCGGTGACGTGCGCTGTAGCAGCTACAAAGAGATGAAGAGACTGGCGGACGATAGAGTTAAGTGGAAAGATCGAGTGTTTGGTGCAGACCAATCTTAGGATTGTGACCCAGAAGAAGAAGACAATAAAAGAGCCGAAATTTCATTTCGGTCTTTATTAAATTGAAACATAAATTTCAATTTCTGGCTTCCGAATGTTATATTTATTATACCGACTCCGAATACCGACCGAGATACCGACTCCGAATAGTGCTTCCTTTATTTTCTATTATCTTGTATTCGGGTGTCTTGTAAGAGCCGGGTAATTGAAAACACAATGGGTAAATTAACATCACACAAGGTTTAACAATGAAATTCACCATCCATATAGAATTTTGCCTTTTAGTGAGACGAGAATGGTGTGTGGGCGTACACGAATGTATCGTGCATCCTTTTATTCGGTAATGCACACCCGTACATACCTGTCGCTGGTTACAACACATTATGGGATATACTACATAATTACCGCTTATTTTGTAAAATTTGGTTTTAATCACTGTCGACATATTGGATTTCTCCTAGTATCTTGAAATAAAAAAATAAGGCAATCGGTTCGTCGCCATAAACGAACATTTTTTTATTCACGCAATTTATTTAACTCAAACGAAAAAAGAAAGAAAAAATTTTCTGATGCTAAAAATAGTTTCCGCACGGTGAATTGTCCATACGGTCAATTGTCCATACGATAAATTGTCCTCACGGCCAATTGTCCTCACGGCCAACTGTCCCCACGGCCAATTGTGCTCACGGCCAACTGTCCCCACGGCCAATTGTCCTCACGGCCAACTGTCCTCACGGCCAACTGTCCTCACGGCCAATTTTCCTCACGATAAATTGTCCATACGGTAAAAAGGGCGTACGGCCAATTGTCCACGGCCAATCGGCTACGGCCAATTGTCCGGACACGGCCGTGACGGTATGAATGAATGAATAAATGAATATTTATTTATATAAACACTTCCTTTCACCCTATGCAGGCGGCGATTTTATTTCGAACTGGTATTATTTTCCAACTTACCCATACAAAAGTGCATACAAAAGATTTTTTCCAGAGGATCATTTTCAGTAAACTTGTCTGCTGAGAACCAAACCCAGGACTTCGATATCGAAGATAAATTCTTGCCACTATGTCACGGCGGTATTGAAAAATCCTTTTTTATTATTAATTTATCCTTTTGAAACAAGTAGGTACATAATATACATCTTCCTTCATTCCCTATAGGGAATGAAATTAATGAAATAACTTAGGAATGAAATTAAATCTTAATTTATAAATTAAGAATTAATACGGCCACTGCATTACAAACCCAGTGCGCTAAACGCACTGCCACCGAGCCATCCTTATTTCTGAAATCCTTATTTGAAATGAGTTTTATGTAGAAATTCCCTCCTAGTAAATCGGGACACAAATTGATTTGTGGATGAAACTTATATCATACCATGTATGAAATTGATATGGATGCATATTATGTAAAATTTTATACAGAAATAGGTAGGTATTTGTGTAAAGAAATTGAGTTTGGAAATAGTAAGTATATGAGAAGAAAGTGTGATAGAATTTGTATGACTCAACTGAAGAAAAATGAATTTTATGTGTAGAACGGTAAATATTGGATTTCGTGTGTAAGTTACTTTTTTCTCTAAACAGCTTTAGAATAGTGGTACTTTTACAATCATTTTTTTACATCAATTTCTCAACAAGTATCATGTTTAGAGGAAAAAATAATTGAACAATTGAGAATTCTGTGTCTGTGCAGAGATCTAATTTGAAACAACAAATAAAATCAGTTAACTTTTTGACGTTGTGTGTCGTATTGCGTGTCACTTTTGCACTAATCTTTGTATTCATACATTTGCAACCATGCTTTATAAAATAGTCTCCTGCATTCTCTCACTTGTGGTGCTCTAGGTTCCTACTATCAAAATCTCGTGTCCAAAAAGGCAAATAACTATAATTGATAAAAAATTGTTCAGGAAGTTCCTTAAAACTGGCTTTCCATTCATAATAACCTACTCACATATCAAATTGATAGCTATAGCAAACAACTAGTTAATTACTTAAGGAGAAGAAAAGAAGTTGAAAATTTATTTGATATACAAATTATATTCTTGTTAACCGTTTTAAGATCAAGCAATATTTCATCTTCTTCTTCAGCCCCTTTCACTCCACTGCTGGATAAAGGCCACTTCCTGAGTTTTCCACTTTTCTCTATCCTGCCGCTCTGCTTCCACCCATGTCCCACCAGTTCGACAATGTCGTCAGTCCATCTCCTCTGTGGTCTCCCTACACCTCTTCTATTATTATAGGGTCTCCAATTCAGAATTTCGGGGGTCCATCTATCATCTCTCTGTCTTGCCACATGACCTGCCCATTGCCACTTCAGCCTTCCCATTCTTTCTGCAATGTCGGTGACCTTTGACCGGCGTCTTATATTTCATACTACACTAAAACGTATACTTGCACCTCTGTATCACTTCATTGTACCACTAAACCTTATAAAAATTAACACTATGACGAAAAAAATAATAGAACTGATTTATATAACGCTACTCCTGGACAGGCATAATCCTAGCAGAGTATCCTAATCCACAAATTAAATAAATATACACTTATAACTTAAAATTTTAATTTTTAACTTAATTATAGAATACTACATTGTATTAACTACTTTATCAAGTTACATTATACCTACTTCAGATATTATTATACTTACTTGTTAAAAAGGATTTTTAATAAATAAATGGAGTAGTTTATATATAATAATCCACCCTTAATATTTTTCAAAAAATACAGATTATTTTATTTCTTTATTTATTACTTCTCGAAAAAATAACAGATACTATGTCAAATATTAATTTAACACGCACCCAAGTTGCCGCATCCTGGAAACTTGCAATATTAATCGTCTTACAGATCCAGACTGAAAACACAATAAAAAATTGAGTCTCTACCTGGGAACCTCTCTAAAACTGGGAATCGAACCAGGGACATTTGGATCAGAATTCAGATCCAAACCAACTGAGCCACGAAGCCGACAATTTCATATACGATTTGAATTTCAACTCTCTTTTAAACTTTGTGGAATATTGTACCATTTTAAAGCTATTTGTAATAGAATTTTCCAAAGACCTTATATACTAAAGTAGGTCTTTGGAATTTTCACATATATTTTTCAACGGGTATCATGAAGAGTTTACATATTATACGTTTCTTCGTAGTGTCTTAGTTGTACACCGAAATATAATATTTTGTGTCCTGTAAAAACATTACATTCAAAAAACTATACGTTCAGTAAATTTTGTATTTCTACTATAGAAGAAATATCGGAGAGTTAAGTTATGGACACAACACATTAGTTTAGTTTTATTTCATACTTAAATATAACTGATAGATATAAAAGAACTGAAACCAGGTTTATGACTTCGATGGCCACAACACTGAGGTATACATAATGTTTACCATGCTAATACAAATAAAAGTTTATAATACGCGCATCCCATATTATATTCTACGTTGGGGATTTAATATTTGAATGACATATATTGAACGAATATTCCTCTATATTATAATACAGATATACTAATCCCACCGGAATAACTCTAATTTATTTACGTTCAATACTAAAGAGAACATATCAAAAAAAAAATCCTACCAAATATATTCAACATTTTCGGTATCGCGTTATTTATTGAAGGTATAAAATTGACAATAGAATCGAAATTCTATAGAAACATTGTCAGGTTGATTCTTTGTACCCTTGCGAAGTGTGGTGCTGCTTGCTTCTATGTATGTATGTTTTGGATTTGGTAAAATATAGTCAACGTATTGGATAAAGGAACTACATATGTGTACCTACCTATAAGGATTAGAAATTCCTTCTTCTTCATCGAGTGTCATGTTGAGTCTCCCCAACGCAACGTTGACTATGGTTTGAGAGCACATCTCCCTAACTCCAGCTGCTCTAAACAGCTCCATCACAACCTTTATCTCCGTCCATTCACGTATATTGCTTTCTACTGACATGCGGTGCAGTGAAAAATTCAGATTATTTGCAAGTCTTTGTTTTATATATTTATATTTTTTATTCTATCAATATTTTTTTAGAGGCTGAGCCTTCAATCATATAAACTTTTTATTCCGGACCATTTTTTTAAGGATTTCTAAACTCTATTGTATTCTATGTAGTTGAAGAATATTTACTAATCGGGTCACCTCCAATTTTTACAACCTGGCTCAATAACATCGACTTCTTTCATTTCATCTCTAGTCTCGTTCAAAATTGCGATAAAGCGCCAACTTTGCACTGATAACATAACTAAAAATATATGTATCACCCTAAAGGTCGCAAGTACACCTCTTTCGTTTAGCTTTAAGTACTTTAGAATCCCATGTTATGATCCGATAATATAATCTTCTTTGTACTGTTCTTGTATGTCCTAGGTATCATCCTTGAATTTTGTTTTTCTCATTTGTTACAATCACTTGATATGATGTCCTGTTATCATGAGCGGTTGTCTGTCATTTACTGTTTATTTCCATTGTCCTTAATCTCATACTGTGTTATTATATTTTACTGTACTGTTGGATATCCAAAATAAAAAAATAAATATAGATTGTTATTATTGTACGAAACTTTAAATCAGAGGTTCCCAAACTTTTTTGTGTCGTAGACCCCTTGCCATGATTTTCTATTTTTGGTAGACCCCCTACTTACCTGATATTATGCTTCTCGGGCAACTAACAGGTACTATGTCAAGTATTAATTAACACGCACCCAATAACAAATTGCCACATTCTGGAGACTTACGATATTAATTGTTTCACAGATCCAGACTGAAAACACGATTAAAAACTGTGTCTCCACCGGGAATCGAACCCAAAACCTTTGGATCAGCAGTCAAATACCTAACCAACTGAGCCACGAAGGCCGACAAAAATCAAAATCAAATTTAAATTGTATGGTCTTAGATTTTAGGGCAGGCATAGGCGAACAACCATTACAAATGAATGTGAGAAGGGGAATGTTATTAATATTAGCAAAGGTTATAGTTTGATGGAACTTTAAGGAAATTTGAAAGTAACATGACAAAAATGTTAAAATAAAATATTATACAATGAATAATAATAACAAATTGTTATGCGATAGGTACTATCAGTGTATGTTGAGATCCACTATCGTGGACCCCCATTTTCATTTCATGGACCCACAGATTTTTTTTTCGCTGACGTAGACCACTTGCAGGTTGTCATAGACCCCTGCGGGTCGATATAGACCACTTTAGGAATCACTACTTCAAATCAATAATTATGAATTACATTTCTCGGTGAAAAAATTAAAATAGTTATATTTTCATTTCGCTGTTTAATAATTGATGAGACTGATTGGTATCGAAAAATTGATTTTTTTTCGCATTTAAATGTTTTCAATCTATTAATCATTGATATTTAACACATTATTAGTATCTTATAGTATATTCTATCGTTTCATGTATACCTTTATAACAGATTTTATTATATCATTAGAGTTTGTGCAGTGTACCATTTCACGATGCGTTGTCTGTAGTTGTGTATACAAAAAGCGACCAACAATTATGTATCCCAAATTGGTCCAGAGATTAGAGCACCTAAAATTATTAATGTGCGGGTCTGTGAGGTACAATATCCACCATACAGAGCTTTAACACACAAACTATACAACCATACATTCATATTATATGCACAGCGGTCCATTTGTGGACCAGATACAAATCGCTAACTCTACGTACATGATTTTCAGTTCAAATGAGGCAGTTATAGCATATTTCAATTGATGATGTTAGAAACTTCAATAAAACCAAATGCTTTTATAAATAAAAACAAATTGATTGTTTCTTTACCCTAATTAACTATTCTTAACGGACAACCGAAACGGTCGTTCAGTTAAAAAAGGGATTATATGAAGAACAACAATCTATTTGTTTCAGTTCTACACCATGAATACCATCAACGTTGATCATAATAAATTATAACAAAATGCATTTGGTGCATATCGTATATTTTTATTTCAAACTACTTAAGAGTATTTGGTGCCTTCTGAGGCTGAGGAAGAAGGCATTGATTTAAGATTCAATTGAGATTAGATTCAGAATTTAGAAATCTTTTTGACAACAATAATCTTACTAACGACAATTTCAAACTAAACTTCGATGGTTGAATGTAGATTGAGGTTAATGTTAGAATATAATCGAGTACTGATATACATTTTTAAGATTAGGACAAGACTACTAGAGGTTTTTCCGAAGAAGATCTTAACACTTCAGTAAATGGGAATGACAAGTGTGATATGTTTAACAGATAAATACAACTGACGTAGATCTGCAGAAGAATTTCGAAAAAAGAGCTTGACTCTTTTAAAAATCCAATGTGGAATAGTAGATAAATATGGTTTCGAATTTCTAAGCATTATTTGCGTTGAATTATCAATTGGTTTGACTTGGAGAGTATTTCTGTAGTATTAATTATGTCTAGAAGTTTTTTTATACACTTATTCTGCATAGCGTTCCATCTAGTTCTATGGAGTTCTTTCTAGTCACTGATAAGTATTCCTTAGACATATTATTATTGTATTTTTTTTTCACTCGTTAAATTTAAACACACACTTCTTTTTAGAATCTGTGAAAGATTTAATTCAAATAAGATCGCTACTTCCCACTCATATATTTATCCTTCTAAATCACAGAATCGTTTGTATCGTCACGAAATGTCTAAAAATGAACAGAATTTAAATTGAGTGGCAATATAACAACTGACTTAATACTAAAAATATATTGAATTTGAATTAACAATATTGAGAAGATTTTTCTCTTATTTTTCACAGTCCTTAGAATCTGTAAGTCTATGAAATTATTTTTTTGATTGATATATCTGAATAGATCTGAATTATAGGTGGTAGGTGACATGATTTCCCAGTTCTCCTATAATAATCCAACAACGTCTCTGTTGAGACATCAATTTGTAAAAAAATGTGATTGACTTCCAACAGGGATAAAAATCCAAAGTACGCATAAAATCACGTCGGGGTCACCAGTATGGCAAATAATGTACGTGTAATAAAAATATAATAAACACTGACCTGTCATCGGCTGGTTTACGTGATCACTTTAAAAGCTCTTACGCAACGTCCACTAATTAAGACTTCCCTTTTTAACATGCATGTGTCCCCCACAACTAAAAGGGCACTGCATTCATTATGGACGGTGAACCTCATTGCTTAAGTACATATGTGAGATGTTATTTTGTCTGTCGATTACCTGGCTATTACAATTGAATACAAATTGAATAATGAAAATTTATTGAAAAATATTTCTCAAGCAATTCTCGCTCTGGGCTGGGTACACTGGTCACATGGAAGAAATTACCAATGGACAATAATCTTTCCATTTGCGCAGGTTGCAAGGAAGTATTTATTATTTTTATTATCATCCCCTCACAATATATTTACCGTATCTTCTTCTATTTCTCAGCCATCTCTCCACTGCTGTAAATAGGCCCCCTTCAAATTTTTAATGATAATAATAATAATAATTAGAATTTATAAAGCGCAGTTTAGTGATACAAGATCACTCCAAGGGCGCTGTGGCTTATTTGTTGGCTCTACTAAACAAAGCAGTCCACCCTTCTCCAACCCAGCTGACCCTGGGCCTCTTCTTTTTCGCGACTGTAACAATAATGTTATTTCTGGGATGGGTGGGTGTTATTTGCCGTATATAAAAAATAATAAAATATTTTATTTATTGTTATATAAAAGCATTGTCGTGGTGCGGGGGCGTGTATGGGTCCCTCCCCTAACTAGTAAATTATTTTATTTTTATTTTTTCTTAGTAGATATTTTATGTAAAAAAACTAAAATTAATTTAAAATTTCCACAGTATTTATAATACATGTTGAAAAAAACACAATAAACTTACATAAATTTCACTTATAATCTATTTACTAAAATTAAACCACCTTAATAATAGGTATTTTAAATCAAACAAATGATTTGGTCCACATATATATTTTTTCCTGAATCCAGGACGACCGTTTCAGCTTATTAGGCCCTTCAGTTGATAAGGGCCTAATAAGCTGAAACGGTCGTCCTGGATTCGGGAAAAAAAATATATGTATACCAAATCATTTGTTTGATTTAAAATACCTATTATTATGGAATTCTACATATTCAACACCGTCAGTATTGACAAAATTAATAAACCACCTTACTTTATTTTTAAATAACTTAATAATACTAAAGCACGTATAATATCATAAGCACCTAACTTTAATATAATAGCAGCTATCATAAAATTATAGATCCAGAAATTTATTTTATTTATTTATTTATTTAAGATTTGGTACACGGTAAACATACAATATACATAAACATAATATCAATTATGATAAATCAAGCGTGTACACAAAAATCCCACAAGGCATAGCCTGTCTGTGGGTATACCAATTAAAAAAATATTCAAAATTATTTATTTACAAAATTAAAATAGAACGAATGGCTTAAGCAGGAAACAAGTGCAAAAATATAAAGTATACAACTTATATATAAAAACATACATACACATATTTATATACAAAACATCAATAAGTTTACATGAAACAGTAGACTGACATATGAAAAAAGAACTATACTGATAGGTACTTAAAAAAAACTTATAAATACTTAAAAATATGAAAAAAGTGTATATGAGAACAGTTTATTAGTATATGCATATTTGTGTAAGGTTGGAGTATATGTGTGTGAGTGCATGCACATTAATAAGTTATTTTTAAGTGTCAGAGAGAGAATATAGGCATATCTGCAAACATCAATCAATCACTCAATCTCGATACTATACTCGTCCGGAATGATTGAGGCCAAAAAAAAATATTTATTGGTGTATAGTTTAGTATCCCTGGATCCGTAATAGATAACACAAAAACCGTTGCATTTCTTTTGTATATGTATTTCTATTGTTAGTAACCAAATCTCTCAACTACAATTTACTATCTTCTCTTAACATTTTTTGTCATATTATAATATCTGTCAAACATTTATATACTGAAGCACACACGACACAGACATACATACATAATTACATGTTTATGGTATATTATTCGTTCGTTTAGTAAAGTTTGACAAAAAAATAATTATATAATTTATAACAAAGGATTCGTGTCGTTTTGGTAAAATAGGCATACACACATCATTATCTGTGACGTTGATTCGTCTGTTAAAAACGAGAAAAACATTATGAACCATCATGATGACGACGTTTCACTATCGGGGAAGGCAAGGAGGGCCGAAAGTAACATATTCCTATTTTACGTAATATTCATCTCTTTATTTACAATTGTTGCAATTATCCTTGTGTGTTCAAAACAAGTTTTCGGGAAGAACATTGAACATAAACAAAGCTTTATTTGTCGGCCTTCGTGGTTCAGTTGGTTAGGTATCTGACTGCTGATCCAAGGGTCACGGGTTCGATTCCCGGTGGAGACACAGTTTTAATTGTATTAACAGTCTGGATCTGTGAGACGATTAATACCGTAAGTCTCCAGAATGTGGCAACTTGCTATTGGGTGCGTGTTAAAAGCAATATTTGACATGGCACCTGTTAGATGCCCGAGAAGCTACACAAAATAAAAAATAAATAAATAGGTACGCGTATAAAATAGTTTTAAATGAAATAGATTTTAAATAAATAGGGTTGAGATTGGGTGCGTGTTAAAAGTAATATTTGACATAGTACCTGTTAGTTGCCCGAGAAGTAAATATAAGTAAGTTGACTGAGTAGTAAGTAAGTTGAGGTAAGTTCAACTTACTTACCTATATCAATTGAATGTATGATGAAATGCGTAGATTTTTTTTAAAGAATGAATCTGTCATAGAAACAAGTACATATGCATCCTCACGCATTCCCTTAACTAAACATAAATGCTTGTAATATAGGTGAATGAAATCGTTCGTAGCAGGATTCGAACTCGCGACTACTGGATTACTAATCCAGCGCGCTAACCGCTCTGTCACCACCCATCCATTAGTGCTAAAATTAAATAAGCTAAAGTGTTTATTTAAGAAAACCAGAGAGGCATATTGAGAAATCAAGATACTTCATACCAGTTTGTAAATAATTTCACATTAAATCAAACGATCATCCAAGACCTCCCCCTCCCCTCCCCTTCCATGTTCCTCTATCCTCCCACGGGGCCCCAAGATTCGTTCGGCTAATTGCCGAGTAAGGGATTTATTTCCTTCGTAATTATTTAGTTTCACAAAGTTTGCCCAAAGTCCCGACAGTTTTCCTACCCACCCCCTCGCGCCTTTTTCCTACCCACTCCTTCCCTCTTATTCAATTATCCTGTCACCTCTGTTGTTCCAATTTCTTTATATTATTTGTTGTATTCCCTGACAGTTAATTTCATTATAGTACAACAAAAGGTTCAGGATTGTTTTTGCTTTATTGTTTGTCTAAATGTGAGGGAGTGTCACTTGAACGGGTTGACAATATTTTTATTCTTAATTCATTTGTAATATCTTATAAAAAGTTCACTTCGACCGGTTGCTGAACATGTAAAATGAAGCTCCATTTCTTGTCCAGTATAGGGATTATTGCAATTGCTGGATCCCGCATCTTACAATCCAGCTGGACCAACACATTTTTTGACTTGCTGGATCCGGCAAAAAGCGCCTCATCCAGCGCTGCGGATCCACAGTTAATTCAATTTTCAAAAAATGGCGTAACCGACTACATCGTTTTATTGAAACATAAGATTCCATGCAAAATTTTAGCAACTCTTGCATATAATCTTCTTTATTGTTAAAAAAATATTTTTGAAGATTTACCAATATTGAAAATAAGTCATTGAATTATTTTTTGGAGAAATATTATATTATATTTTACTTGATATACAATAACATTTATTTATTTATTATTGATTCTCGGGCAACTAACAGGTACTATGTCAAATATTTATTTAACACGCACCCAATAACAAGTTGCCACATTCTGGAGACTTACGATATTAATCGTCTCACAGATCCAGACTGAAAACACAATTAAAAACCTGTGTCTCCACCGGGAATCGAACCCGGGATCCTTGGATCAGCAGTCAGATACCCAACCAACTGAGCCACGAAGGCCGACACATTTATGAGTATAATAATTTTAAACGACAAAATAAAGACATTTCCACTGACTCATACTACTTTCAATTGACTAAAATATACCTCTAATACTTACTTATACAATTAAGTTGTCATTTTTTTTAAAAATAAAAAAATTAATATGTCTTTGTTAAACAAGTACATATTCATCTTCCTACGTTCCCTAAAATAAGCAAATAAATGCTTGTGTTTAGGTGAACGAAATCGGTCGAGGCAGGATTCGAATTCGCGACCACTGGATTACTAGCCCAGCGCGCTAACCGCTCTGCCATCGACCCATCTATGAGAATATTTTAGTTTTTTATTGAAAAAATAAACAAAAATTGCTAGATCCAGCTCGGATTAGGAAAATTCCCCAAAATCCTGTTTGATTACAACCATATTGACTACGCTGACTTTAATTTATCAGCCTGTAGTTCATATTTAAGTAGTTATTTTGTCCTACGTAATCCAAGGTTTTTTTTTACTATATTTTGAGCCTGTTGAATATCTTTTGCGTTACGTTATTTTTGTGAAATTTAAAACTTTTTATAAAATAAGTTTTCCGTTTTTATGAAATAGGTTTTTTTTGTTAATCCAAAATATTCTTACATACGAACATAATATATACTATCTTTATATATATATATATATATATATATATATATATATATATATATATATATATATATATATATATATATATATATATATATATATATATATATATATATATATATATATATATATATATATATATATATATATATATATATATATATATATATATATATATATATATATATATATATATATATATATATATATATATATATATATATATATATATATATATATATATATATATATATATATATATATATATATATATATATATATATATATATATATATATATATATATATATATATATATATATATATATATATATATATATATATATATATAATTCTTCCGTACGTGTGTATGTCACTGAACTCCTCCTAAACGGCTGAACCGATTTTGATGAAACTTTTTGTGTGTGTTTATGTGAGTCCCTGAATGGATTAGATTCACAAAAATGAATTTAATAAAAGAATAATTAAAATGAGAACGTTATGAATATTTTCGGAAAACGCATTTTGAATAGTGGGAACATTGGCATCCGATATGTCATAATATATTATGCAATGTTGGTTATGACATTAAAACTTTGTGTTTTTCTCACTTGATGTATTTGTTTTTATATTTTTAATAGTTTATGAAATTATTAAGTTGTTTGTATATTTTCTGATTATTATTGTATAAAGCTATTTAGTTTTTTTACAAGTATATTCTGTTTTATTAAGTGGTATTATGACGATAGGTATATCAAAGTTATCTCAATGTAATGTTTCGTAATATTTCTGTTTAAATATTTAAATTAATTTAGGAATATTATATTAAATTATTTAGTTTAATGTATATTACTATCATTATATTATCGTGTGATATTATTATATTGTGATATAATATTCTGTTCTTGATAGCAAAATTTTAAAACTTCTATAATGTAAAGTGAGGTTATAAATATATATTTTGTGATCGAAACGTCAAGATCAAACAACAAAACGTATATTAGAGATAAATTTCTATTGTAAAAAAATGTACACCTTCGTACTATAAAATAAGGTAATAAATATATATTTTGTTTGAAAGACATATAGATAATCTTATGGCATTTTTAAATGATAACTGGATAAAATTCAAAATGGACCAAGAGAGAGAGAGAGAGAGAGGAGAGGAGGACAAGGAGAGAGAGAAGAGATAGGACAACGTCTGTCGGGTCCGCTAGTAATTTATAGTTTTCTGGAACACGTTATCTCTCGATGTAAAAGATCTCAACGCACGTCCACACGCGAAACCATATTCTTGTAAATATTTACATAAATATGTTAGGGTGTTATAAAAAGAAATCACTTATTTAGGTTTCCAAAAATTATTTCCTCTCAAGGACAATCGTTTTGCCTGATATGGATCTTATCAACTGGCACAATATAAAGACAGATTTATCTTATATACCAAAAATATAAATATTTTACGCAACATTTTATTAGTAAGGTACCACTTAAAAATAAACTACACAAAAACGATGTTTC
Organism: Molanna angustata; assembly: GCA_963576475.1. NCBI lineage: Eukaryota > Metazoa > Arthropoda > Insecta > Trichoptera > Molannidae > Molanna > Molanna angustata. The sequence continues at coordinate 2,460,269 of OY754971.1, read as the reverse complement.
TATGTGTATCAAATGACAAAATCTTTATCGGCCAAAACGATCGTCCTGTGAAGAAATAAATACTTACGAAATCTTAATCAGTGATTTGATTTTGATGAGAAGTTTTACAATACTTCATTTCCCATATTTACAATATCCCACCAACAAATATAAAAACTTCGATTCTTAATTTAATATGTTATTGTGAACATAGCATATGTATACTATTCAAATATGTATTTTTTATTCTGTTTATAAGCCTACGAAAAAATCACAACCCAAATCATTGTGGTATAGTGTGGCCACAACTTAATTCTCATTCAGTCTGTCAACATTGTGGCAAATATTTACCTACATCATACATTTCAATAATTCAAGTTCACTGACCGCAAAATCTCTTGGTTACATAATATTTGCAAAGGGTAGGTACACTTAGGAAACCTAACATTGTTTGTTGTATTCGACATTATTTTTGAAAGGGAACTAAATCCATCATAGATAAATTTTCTACGACCATCCTCATGATGATCAGGGCCGAATCAATGATGGTCAATGCCCGGTGCAAAATAAGTCTGTGTGATTCTCTGTCCAATTGAAACCCTTCAATTTTAATTGAAAAAAAAATACGAATATTACTTTTGTGAACTTTTATTGGATTATATTAATTGAATGAACTTGATTGTATCAAATGAATTTATTGAACTTGCTTCTCGAGGCGGTGAATTGGTATGGAGAAGCTGATGACAGGCAGAGTTTGAGGTGAAAACTTCTTGAGGGCAAGGATCGATTTGGGGTGAAACAACATCAAATAGAGAATCAGTGCCATGATTTCACTCTCATGTTGACATATTTTATCCTATGGTTTCAGTTTTTTTTGTTTTGATCCATTGTTAGTATTTTCGCTATACTGATTTGTTTTATTGTGTGTTTTTAAATATGGTCCTGGTGTTAAATTATACATTTCACTTAAGCATAAAGGTGTTGGTCTATTTTACTATGATTTCATTTTTTGGTTTTGATCCATTGTTAGTATTTTTGCTCTACTGATTTGTTTTATTGTGTGTTTTTAAATATGGTCCTGATGTTTAATTATACATTTCGCTTAAGCATAAAGGTGTTCGTCTTTTTTACTGTGATTTTATTTTTTGATTTTGTTCCATTGTTAGTGTTTTCGCCCTACTGATTTGTTTTTAGTGATCTTGAATATAGTGCTGATGTAAAGTTATACATTTCACTTAGCCATAAAGGCTTTTATCCTGTAATTTCATTTTTTTCGTTTTGATCCATCTTGAACATAAACCTGCCGATTATTATAATTTCATAGTTTTCCAGCATCTACGATTTAAAAATGTATCACTGATACATAAATAAATAAATGTTCATGTGACATTTACTTGGAGTCGGTTATTAATTTACTAAGGGTAATACCCCCGTGGCGGCACAGCGCCAAGCGACCGCCCTTTCAAATGGATGCATTCTCCTCCTAGCGTCCAATCAGCGACCATCGATCTTTCTGGTTTGGGCTAGGGGGGGGTATTTTAACTGAACGCACTTCAGTGCCAATCTCTCCTATTTCTTGTTAATTTCGAATGTTTTTTATTAAGTGAATTAGTATTGTATATCTGAAATGTTATAACAAAAATATTGTATTTAATATCGTCTATACTATATTACTTAACCTACGAACCTTGTACCTTTCATTTAAAGTATCTGAATGTTATTTGTTCAATTCAATAATTGAATGAATTTAATTAATGTCTTTTTAAACAGGTTCACATATGTGAGTGTCAATATATGAAGATTCAATTTGGTTCCAACCTTATTGAATCTAAATGTACAGGATTCAAAACCAGAGTTAACCTTAGTCCAACTGTCGATTCGTTCATGAGAATTCAATTCTCTTAATGATCGTGTACGAAGGAAAATTTTGTATGGTGTAGTGGACTTTTTGCAAGCTAATAACACCAACTAGAGGCCTCGCAGCATATATGTTCCCATACATGGATTTACTCAGAATTCGGAGTAGAACATTTTATGTGAGTTTTGTGTGTGTGTGTGTGTGTCTGTGTGTGTGTGTCTGTCTGTGTGTCTGTCTGTGTGTGTGTCTGACTGTGTGTCTGTCCCCCCCCCCCTTATAACTTTTGATCCGCTCAATTTACAGAGCCAAAATTTACAGAATATATAAACAGTTATAGGCCTACAAAACTTTTATACTCAGAATTGTGAATTTTTGTTTCAGTCAGGGGTTATCAACATTTGAAATTTTAATTTATTTTTCCATATATCTCAGAAACTGTAAAAGCTAGAACGCTGAAAATTGGTATAAAAATAGACAAATACAAAATCTCAAATAATTTTTTTTAAAAAAATTCCAGGGTTTCTCAAACATTTTTTATGAAGAAAAATATTTTTTTATGATAAATTTATGAGTTTAACTGCCTATATTTCCATATTTTTTTAAAATATCGCAAAAAGCCGAAACACCCCAACTAGAAAATTTAATTTTCTATAAAAAATATTACAATTGTATGAGCACATTGCAAATTTTTTTCAACAATTTTTATAAAAATTGAATTTAGTGACGACATTGTTTCATACAATTTGTACGGAAATAGCCTACTCACAATATCTAAGAAGACATAATAATTTGATACTAATCTCCAAACATACATACATACCATCATGCTGTTTTCACATTCTGGGTAGGATCAAAGGACTGACCTCCATACTATCCTATCTTGACATACATACCTAGGTACATGTGTTGTATAGAAAACCAAATATCTTAAAATATTAAATAATTTGTATTAATGGGTTTATAGTTTGGTACTTATTCTTCAACTATACATACTATCGCTATCGACAGTTGGATCTCATGTGTTACATGCAACTAGTAATAATTAACACCGTATATGTTACAGCCCTTTATAAACATCAATACAACACATCATCATGAAGGTATAGTCTGACCGCAAATTAATGAAGTATTTATATACTTTCATTCATCAGTTCTGAATCTTCATTCAAATGTTCTTTAATATATAAGTCTCGAATATCCAAGTAAGCTTTCTGTTTATGTTTTGTTCTTCCCAAGTAAGTTTTCTGTGGTTTCTATTGTCTAATTACCAAATGCGGGTAACTTTATACAGCGCACCTACCTCACGGATAATTACCGTGGAAGGGACCTTTGACTAAATTTGTACAAGCACACATTATGCCCCTAAGCCCGCCGAAAATATGTATATATTATTTTATAAATCTGACACTGAACTTTCCCATTGTATGGAAACTTGGAAATTCAAGAAAGAAGTCTTGTATTTTAGCCCCTCTTGAATTTAGGGCTTAATATTGCAGAGTACTTTCTTTATATAAATTTTACCCACATACTTCTTTGTACAATCTAATATTGTCTTTATACATAAAAATCTAGTGTCACGATGTGCGTACGCGCTAATTTCCAAAACCGTACAGGCCGTTGGATTGAAAGATATGTTTTTGACCCGATAGGTGACGGTGTTATCAAGATCTAAAATAAAAAAAAATATAAATAGATATTTTTTATTTAGATTTCTCATTCAAAAAATCTGTTAAAGAAAAAAGGCATCGTAATTCAATTTTAATTTGTGTAATCTTTCAATGGATGGCGGTGTGAACATATCTATATCTACTGACATCGTATTGCGCATTTAGAGGACGAAAAACAATTTGTGAAATACATAAAACGAGGTCTATGTAAAATGCGATCTGTGGCAGAAAAACATCTGCCGGGGCTCATTAGTATTCTATATTTTGAAAATGAGAAAAATGTATAGACACATATAATTCTATAATTTCACTCTCAACGACCGTTTCGGCTTACAAGGCCATAAACAGCTTGTTGATTATGGCTTTATAAGCCGAAACGGTCATCGGGAGTGAAATAAATCTATTGTAGAATTATATATGTTTATATTTCTCATTTTCTCAGTTCTACAAATTAGAAGCCGTCACAATCAAAAGATTGAAAAGTGCGCGTATTCTATACTTATTATCAATCAAATGTAGTTGACATTCTAGCTATAGTGTATATATAAATTATTCAAATTAATATAAAGTTTTGAACAAGCGTATTGACTTTTTGAATTGATGGATGCTTAATATTTCAAAATAACGAGCTAAAGTTTTTATTTATTTTTTAACAAACTTAATATCTCAACAGAGACAAATGTTAGAATACATATTTATAGGAAAACCGGGAAATCAGTCATCTACAATCAGACGGCAGGTTCGTGTGATTACTTTAAGCGCTTGCGCATCATTCACTAATATTATGCCTCTTTACTGACTCCGTAGATGGCGATGGTGTATTCGTCTTATTTTCAAACGGTATATTTTTTCCATACAACATTATTTATAGAATTTTGAAAACTTTGAAATTTTAGTTTTTTTCAGCAATGGACCTTTAGACCTTCATCTTAAATGATCTGAGAATCCCTAAATGAATTAGAATTGTTTTCAATGAAGAAATATATCTTTTCAGTATAATTATAAATAATTTAATTTTGGCACTAATAAATGCATTGTTCACATTTGCTTTTAAAATTTCATAGAAATCCATCTTGTTTGAAGAAGATTAAACAGCCAACACAAGAAGCATGCCATGCCCAATTAAATGCTATTTATTTCAATGTACACAACACATTTACAACTTCTAATATATCTACGTTATCCCTCCAACTTTTGAGTGTACAAATCTCCATTGCACTTATAATATATCCCTTTCAGCGCTTGGTATACAGTCCACCTAGATTTATAACAATAAGTAAACACTCCTTGTATATTTTCTGTGTAAACAGACTCAAACACGTTTTACAGTAAATTGTTAACCTTTCTGAAACTGGTCAACACGGGGGAAATGTAACCAATTTCAATTCTGTTAACTTAAACCAATATGAATGTTATCATTTGAGTTCATGTCGCATTACAAATGACCAGTTCTTCAAAAGTTAATACAAAAGTTTTGTTTGACAACGCTTATTAAATATTCGTGAATTATATCGATTATCGGAAAAATATGTTAGAATTTAGGTGGTGTTTGATAAATTGTAGCGAAGGATTTTTTGAATGACAGCAGATGCGAACGTGGGTTTTTTTTAACTGGGTATGCTTAAATGTTTACCTACATTACATGCGGAATCTGTCCAATCAAATAAGTCTGGACATTAATAACCTTACACAATGGATGCTGTTTGTATTCATAATAATGTATTTTCTCCTCACAAAGATATTATAGTGAATCCTTTAGTGTCCTTTTTAGCTGCTCTAAATACAATATAAATGGTATTATTTCAAAATGACCCCGTATAGTCCGCTTTCAGTCAACGCGAATATTCTTTTATCACACATGAACCCCATCGCATTGAACTTAATCTCAAATTTCCTCAAAGCAAATGATTTGAGGATCTAATCTAGATCTATTTTATATTCAAATCTGCAGGGCTACTCATGAATTTGATCAACATAAGTTTGTGATCAGTTTCAGACTTTAGAAATCTTTGAGTTTCAAATTAATTAAATACTTGATATTAACATTTTTTTATGATCAAATGTAGAGAAAGATTAAAATTAAATTATGATCGAGTTCTGATTATTACATTTTTAAGATTAAGGCAAGATAAACACTTATTAAGAACGTGTCATGTGTAGCCCCCCTGTTACATGCTGAAGAATACAAACGATAGTAAACGGCAAGAAAAAAAGAGATAAAAACTATATTGAAATATTTCACCACGAACAACGTTGGAATCTTTTATATTCAGTAAATAACACAATAAAAAAATATAACCAATATTTACCATTGTCTTCCAAAAAATCAAATATGATGTCTTTTTATTTGAAAGAGCGTGTTTTATAGGTTTTAGATGAAACATATTTTTATGACACCCTCAATTTGTTCACGATATGACTAAATCCAGAGAAATTAATTTTTAGTATATAAAATATGTACAATTGTATGAACTTATATTGTAGGAATACCCATAACCATTTTTCGATTTGCTGCTATATTTTTTTCAAAATTTTAAAAGTCCAACCAGATACTATATGTACATGTGGCTAGTACGCCACTGATATTAGTAAACAAACAGACAGACATAACGTTTTTAATATATGTTAACGATTCATTCCTTCAAGTTAATAACTTTGCAACTTGACAGAACATTTTGCAACGTACAAACAATATTATTTCTGTCTATCTCACTTCTAAATTCCCTCTTCCTCTTGCAGTGTTGCCATATTCCTGAAAACTCACGTATGCACATTTGTCGCCTTGTATATTTTAATTACCACACTTGCAATAAAATAAAATGTTACGACGTTTACATTGTCCCTCGAAAACTTCAAAATGAAACGTAAACAATATTTTGATTGCATACAAATGTTTACACAATACCTGTATGATTTCCCCGAGGATAATAAAGATTTACGACTCCCAATATAACACAGGGACATCCCTAGCATTTTGGAGAGCCAATTCACCTTGTGACTATCATTACGTTTAAGTATAATAGTAGGCGAATATTAGTATTAATAAGGATAAATAACGAATAAGACAGAGAGCAAATACATACTACTTTATGGCTCCGAATGCTGGACAATGTACAACTCCTACTCTAGGCAACTGGAAACTGCTAAAATACGTATGCTAAGATGGGCAGCTGAAGTGTCCTTACGGGACAAAATAAAACGTTCACGCATTCGTCTGGGGGTTACTGATGAAAGTAAGATAGAGGAAAGACAGTTAAGATGGTATGGGTACGATGAACGCAGATCACCAGATCACATGGTAAACCAAGTAATCTTCATGGATCTTCATCCAATAACATCAAGAGGAAGACCATAGAATTCCTGGATAGTGCGAAGACAAAACCAACTGTAGAGACATGGCCTAGGTAACATAATACAGGACAGAAGGACCAATAATTTATGGACAAGAAGAGCTGACCCCAACAGTCGACACAGACAAAGGGTTCAGATATAGCCAGTGAGAAGAAGATTCAAATACATCGATGTATGAACATTTTTCAGTCCAGAAAAGAAAAATTATGTTTGAAATTGCTTATTATATGGGTCAGTGGTGACGTCGTATTGCGCTAGTCTATCAATCCAGTACATACATACCATCACGCCATATCCCTTACGGGGTAAGCAGAGAGAACCGAGCGCCATCCTCCCCTATTTTTGCATACATTCCTTGCTTCCTTTACATCCATTCATCGTCTCATACATGCTCGTCGATTATTCAAGCTTCTTATATTTCCTTCTTTCAAAATATCATTCACGTGGTCATACCATCCCTTTCTGGGGCGGCCCCTGCTATTCACTCCCTCTCTTATACCCATGTATATTTTTTTGGTCAGTCGTTCATCATTCATTCTTTCAATATATCCAAACCACCTCGAGGAATTCACTTTCATTTCATTTATTATCTCTTCTTCATCTTTCATTCCCTCCTTATGTCCTCATTTTTTATTCTATCATAAATCGGTCTATTACATACTCTTCTTAGTGATCTCATTTCTACTCAATCCAGTGATCTCAGAAATGCAAAAGAATTTAAAAAACTATATCAATAAGATAGGTTTATGAAATAGATGAAAAAATCCTGAAGGAAATAATTCTACCAAATAAAATGTAAAATGCACTAGTACACACAACATAATAAACAATAACATAAAACTAGCTCACATAAGCACATTTATCACAGATTGGCTCAGTTTCGTTGTGTGTGCATGACTTAAAACGAAATATTGTGTTCAGAAAGAGAGAAAAAAGATGCATATTTACATGCACTAATATAATATGTAAATGTATGAATAAATAAACAACATATGAATAAATAGCACAGGCTATGCCTAGTAGTGGGGGATAATAACAAAAGATACAAACAAAAAGATATGGCTTTAACTATGTAAGCACCAGTGAAATAATAAAATGATATTTATTATTTATTTGTCCAAAAAAATCCACAATATCCATACAAAAAAAAAATTTACAACAATACAATAGTGAAACATAGTACAACAAAAAATATAAAAAAAGACAATTTAGTATATGTTGGCACTGACAAAAAGAATTCAATCTATCAGTACCAATATCCAGTGGATAAGAACTATTCCACTAAGCAGTGCTTGTGTCGGAATAGCTTTCTATTCATTTTAACTGACGCAGTCCGGATACTTATAATAATAATAATAAATTTGGATAATTTATATAGCGCCGTTTTTGTGAATATCTCACCTGAAGGGCGCTGAAAAAATGATTACGTTGTATCATTTCGGCTCTGGTAAGATTTTCGAAAAAGGTGCGTTTTGAGTTTTTTTCTGAACGAAGATATATTTTCGGTTTGTCTGAGGGTGTGTGGGAGCTTATTCCATGCATTTGGTCCTGCCACAGCAAATGCACGATCACCGAAATTAGTTGTGTGCACCCTGTTTATTTCAACTAATTTCCCAACCATGGATGAAGAGGCAGAACGAAGTGATGATTGTCTGTCATTTATTGAAAGCGGAATGCACAGTTCGGAGAGGTAAGTAGGAGCCATACCACGAAGTGCTTTAAAGATTATGAGACAGAGCTTATATTCAATTCTTTCGGGGACTTTAAGCCAATGTAGATTGCGAAGATGGTGAGAGATGTGAGAAAATTTGGAGGCTCCAGTGATGAGTCTGGCTGCAGCATTGAAAACTGACTGAATTTTATTAATTTCTTTCTTTGGGTATCCCATTATGTCTAACACACAATAATTATAACATATCATAAAATCAAACATATAAATTATAATATACAGCTATAAATTAAATAACTTATAGAAATATAAGTTATTTATTATAGAAATTAAATAACTTATGTTTACTTTGTATGTGTACTATGTATGTATATGCTTATATTACCTACAATTCCTGATATTACGTCGTCTATCTCATTAAACATCCTCAAGAAAAGGCTTAAGAAAAAATATTTATCTGACAACACCTGATTACATCTTCCTCTCCTCTTCCTTTCCTTATCCTTTATTTTTCCTATCATTGCTATGAATTGTTCTTTTATGCTATCTTATTTGTTTTTTTTTTTACTTTTATTCTGCTGTATTTATTTATTTTGTAATGTGATTATGTAACTGATTGCCATAGTACACATTGTTTTGTATACTTAACATTAACTCTGGTTGGTTGGAAGAAATTGCCACTAGGCAATAAGCCCGCCAGTGTACAAATTGTATGTACAAGAAGATTCAAATAAATAAATAAATAACAATTATATTGTATGTACTCTATGTTTTGGATAGAAATAAATAAATCTCGGGTTCAAATCATATCTCGACCGATATCATTTACTTATAGCACAAAAAATGATTAATTAAAGAACAAAATTATGGGAATGATGTATAACTTGTTATAAAAACATATTTACTCCCAAAAAATCTACTCCGTTGGGAATCAAGCCCAGAAGTCAATTAATTTACCACTGCACGATGGTGGTCAACTTTCAAATCGATAAAGAACAATCGTTGCTCTTCTTCTTTTTCCTTGAGTCATCTCTCCACTGCTGTATGTTAGCGTCTCATCTTAGTACTTCCACTCTAGGTACTCTATTTTGGGCTCTTGAAGAGGACAACATGATCGATCTACCTTTAATCTGCAGGGATTCTCGTGTACTTGATTTAAATTTGATTCAGTTTTTAGACATCTTTAGAATAAATAAAATCAATTTATACCAAAAATAATGACAGTTTATACAAAAAATAATAGCAATTTAAACGAAAAATAATGGCGATTCATACAAAACGTAATGGCAATTTATACAAAAAATAATGGGAATTTATACCTAATTAATGGAAATTTATACAAAAAAATTAGGCAATTTAAAAAAAATATGGAAATTTATACAAAAAATAATAGCAATTTATACAAAAAAATGGCAATTTATTCAAAAAATAATCGCAATTTCATACTTCATATTGATTTCAACCAATCTTAACGATTTTTCATGATTGAATGTAGATTCATATAATATTATAGTATAATCGATTAATAATTAGTACAGTCTAAAGATTAAGACACGATAAGAACGTATTAAGATCTAGCCATGAGAAGCCCTACAGAAACAAGAATTTATATCACATATTATAGATAAAGGTAATTGTAACTAGATATTTACAAATTTATTTATTTTATTTTATTTTTATTAATTTCTAATATTTCTTGAACGTTGAGTTTCCATCATTACATTCTGAATGCAAAACCTCTATATTTCCCAAGCCAAATGAATGATTATGTTCAATGCAGTGGTTAGTAAGTAGTCGGCGAAAACGTTCATTGTAATCGAATTTTGTGGAAAAATACTATTTTAAATAAAGAAAACTAAAATTAATATCAGCCAAGGCGAAGAATTAAATGTTGGTCACAATTCACTAATTTCTTCCGCTGGTCGGAATATAGATATGAATTAAAGAGATCTTTCATAAAAAGCCTTTTCTGTTTTCGACTCTTGTCCATTTTTTATCCTTTCCAAAACTAAGAAAAGACGACAATTGTGTCTCAGCTTTCGAGAGTCACGATAAAATTGTCTTCCTCGAAACGCCAAACGATAAAATTATGCCCAGACCTCGTATAGGGTTGAAAGTGCCAGAGGGTACCCTTTTAATATTACTCCTGTGTGTGCCGTACTACAAACAATTCACGGCACAATTTCGTGACGTTCCGACACAAATCACACCGGACAAAGTATGAGGAATACAGAAATCTCGGCACTTTTGAGATCACGTCGGGTCGTTGTTAACTCTGCAATATATAAAGTGGAATATTTTAAAGAAACTACGTAGTTGGTAGGAAGTCTGCATTAGACTTGTAATGTGGTTTATGACGTTAAAGTTTCTGTTAGTCACACACCATGGATTATAATACAACGTGGAGAGCGAACTACTTCGCAATCTTGCAACTACAGTACACGTAATATCACAATAATACATTTTTACGTCCTTACAACATTAACTTAATACCTCCCGTTGAGATATAATTTCAAAATATATCTATGTACGTTTCTGCTCCATTTTCATGTACAATTTTGACAGAATTAAGGTCATAAGAGCATTCTCGCAAAATACGAGGCAATATTTTTTTACGAACATTTTTTATTAACATTTTATTTGTGTACTTTATGAACATCTATCGAATCGGACACATCACATAATATCTACATACAGATAAAATGCAAACAGATAAAACGTGTAGAAACTTAGGAATAATAAACAAAAAATATGAAATAACTTTAATCATCGAATATTGTTATAGTTCCATATACATTAATATTGGTCAAACATTTTAACATCTCAATAGAGACGAAGTTGGGTTATTATAGAAGATTCAGGAACTCAAGGCATCTACAGGGTTTACGGCCTGTCATCGGCTGATTTACGTGATCGCGTATGCACTTTCGCAACGTTCACCAATTATGCCTTCTTAAGAGTTTTCTTCTTTTTGAGTTCCTGGTTCTTCTACAATATCCCAACTTCGTCTCTATTGAGATGTTAAAATGTTGGTAACTAAAAATTAACATACTTTTGTTTTAAAAAATTGTGTTACACACCAAACTCCGTCGATACCTCGACCGGTTTCGGAGAGCACCTCCCCTTCTTCTGGAACAAATTGTGTTGAACAAAAAAAAAATGTGGAGGATAGGCCAGCTGTACAGGGTGGAGGAGGGTTACTGGAAGGGGTGATAATTTATTATTACTATGAGTATATTTATATGTTATTCAATTTTAAGCATCCCTCCAATAATATCTAAACATCTTTATAGCTCTAATATACCGTCACCCCCTCCAGTAACCCTCCCCCACCCTGTACATTGTACAGTTGGCCTATCCTTCATAATTTTTAGTTTAGCACAGTATGTTTGTAAGTGAACTCCAGAAGAAAGAGAGGTCCTCTCCGAAACCGGTCGAGGCATCGACGGAGTTTCGTATATAATAAATTTTAAAGTGTATTAACTTTGTTGTTATTTTTAAATATGACACACAAATTAAGTTTTCAAAATAATTATAAAAATATTAAAAAAATTATGTTTGCGTATTTACATACACATTGGTACAAGTTGGTAAACAAACCAAAATGAACTTATAGTTCTAGAGCGGTTGGAGTGACATATATCTATGCAAAAGCATTGTCATCTCATGTATAAGGACTGTTGCTTTCATTGTTTACAAACCAAATATCTCAAAAGATGGCGTTACAAAAAAGTTTCTTCGTCACTTCATAGATGGCAATGGTGTTTATCATCTAATTCTCAAGTGAAAAGATTTTGATGAATAGAACATTCGAATATTGCATTGATAGTAAACTCAATAAAACGGCGAAATTCACAGGTTGTAAGCCCTGTAGATGCATTGACTTCCCGGTGCTCCTATTAGATTTTAACTTCGTCTCTATTTATTTATTTGTATCTACGGCCAAAAGCCTTTCACAAATACACAAAAAATAAAGCAGTTACACAATATAAAAAGATATTAATAATAAAAAAAACAATAATTTTATGCATGAGGAAAAGTCGCAGTCACCTACCCCACTCCATAGGGAACGTTATAGAACTAAGTGTTTTGTTCATCCCCGGAGCGGCTGCTCGTCGGACGAAACAAGAACTACCACCATGCATATTTCATACCACTGCCACTAAGAGTCCAACCACACTCGTGAAGGCCCGTGAATCATAGCAGGGGTTACCCTCCCAGCAGCTCCACGAACAACAGACTGCCACAGGGAGCCTTCGCCACGCCCGTAGTACTTTCAGTTCTTTGATTTCCACACCAGGCGCAGCGTCAGCTGCACCTGTCTCGTCATCAACTCGGGTACCGCCGATAATAATAATTGTATGCAGAACAAAAAATAAAATTTGACAACAAAAAGGCGATAGGCTATTGAGATCACCACAAGTATTTTTTACGTTTACTTGTTTCAAGCAGCGGTTAGCGCCCTGGGTTTGTAATCCAGCCGTCGAGAGTTCGAATCCTTCCACGACCGATTCGTTCGCCAATTTTACATGTTAAAAGCATTGCTCAAGTATTGGCCTAATTTCACTTGTTAGAAAGACAAATTCATTATTTAAAATAATATATTTTGGAAATAAAAAAAATAGTAATAACTCCGCACAAAATTTTCTTCTTCCCCTGGTTTTCGGCCGAAGGCAAGTTTTTTCAGTCGGAGGCTGTCTCTTGTGACCAGGATGTCTAGCAGTCTTCCCCTTGCTCTATGACCCTCCGGGACTACCTTGGAGACAATTATGGGTAGTCGATTTCTCCCGACATGGTCTCTCCATTGACGCCTTCACCCTCAACCCTATTCATTTAAAATCTATTTTATTTAAAACTATTTTATACACGTATGTTTTCGAAAACCAAGATCCGAAATAATAAAATGCAAAAACCCTACCACGTGAAATGGGTTCAATAACTTTCCTTTCAAAAACGAAATGTCTTAATAAACTAAGAAAAAATATCTTTTGGGGAAAAAATCTTTGATATAAAAGGACATTCACACAATTATCCGAGAATAAAGAGAAACCCATTCCTATAGAAAAAATGTTACCTGTTTGCTTCAGATCTCTAAAAAGAATTGATTTCTTTTGAGGAGGAGCTTTATCTGATTTTGACTACGCAAATTTATTTCAAGATCAAAAATAAGACCACCTCCCGCCTCGCTCCTCGGCGTACTTAAATTTGCGTGGAATATACTAGAGACATACTTACTTTACTTTACTTTTTGTATGGCTACGGCTTTTCCTGCGCCTTTGGCTGCGTCATTGAGTAGTTCCCTTCTACACTCTTGGCTCCCGTTCGGCCAGCCACTTCACAGCTTCTGGAGTCGCCCTATGGATGTCCATCCAGTCTCCTTCATACCTCCGTATCGGGCACTCCTCTACTAGATGCTGGATAGTTTGGCTTCTTGCTCCACAGTCACATTCCGGAGAATCCCTTTTTCCCCATTTCCACATTTGGTAGTTACATCGTCCTTGACCTGTACGAATTCTGTTTTGCTGAATCCAAACTTTTCGGGGAAGGTTATAACCTGGGACCCTTTCGTTAGGGTCTAGAATAATATGTTTGTTTAATACCAGGTCTGAATCATTCCACCTCTCTTTCCATGCTCTAGGCAAGTTGAATTCGCCGAGTAGCTTCGACCAAACAGGCTTTCTGGACTTCAGTCGTTGTCTTGGTGGACGGAATATATCTTGAAATGCGGGAATTGCGGGATTCTTTTCAATCTTGGCAAGTTCTCTAGCTGTAGCCTGGCTCCTGCGCAAATCAGGAGGAGCAATGTTCGAAAGCACAGGGAGCCACGGGAGTGCAGTTGGCCTTACGCATCCGGTGATTGTCCTCATTGTTTTATTTAATTCGGCATCAAGGGTTTTGCAATGGACGCTTCTCTCCCACACTGGTGCGCAGTACTCCGCCGCACTATAAACGAGAGCAACCGCTGATGTACGCAGCACTTCAGCAGTGCTGCCCCAAGTTGTTCCGGTGAGCTTCATAATTATGTTGTTCCTAGCTTTCACTTTGTTTTTTAACGCTTGCAAGTGTGGACCGTAAGTTAGTGACCTATCAAGTTTTACTCCGAGATACCTAGGATTGCGGTCGTTTGGGACAATTTCGTCACACATGAAAATATTTAGTTCCCTGTCTGCTTGTTGGTTGTTAAGGTGCAGAGTTGTCGCAACTGTCTTTCTAGGGTTCGGCTTCAGGTGCCATTTCTCGAAGTATTTTTGCATAATCTGTAGGTCAGTATTTAGAACGGGTTCCAATTCATCAAAGGTTTTTGCATGTGCCACGATCGCTATATCATCTGCATAAATAAACTTTCTTGACTTGGTTTTTGGGATATCTGCTGTATACATGTTGAAGAGCATTGGGGATAAAACTGACCCCTGAGGTAATCCATTTTGGAGTATTCTCTTTCTACTGACCTCTCCCCTTAAGAAAACTCTGATGCTCCTGTTCGACAGCATATTGTTTAAGAGGGTTATAAATGCTTTGCTCTTAATCATACCCAATGTCTTTAGCAGAAGGCCTCCTTTCCATACCGTGTCATAGGCCGCTGTCAAATCCAGCAAGACTAATCCAGTCTTTTCTCCTTTTTGGAAACCATTTTCAATGTGGGTAGTCAGTGCCAGTACTTGTTCGCAGGTGCTTCGACCTTCACGGAAACCGGCCTGTTCCACTGGGAGGTGAGGTTCCACGAGCGGGGCCATTCTATCCGCTAAGATTCTCTCAAACAATTTATACACAACTGAGAGTAAGGCTATAGGTCTGTAATTTTTTGGGTCATCTGCGGTTTTTCCGGGTTTCAGGATTGCTATGACCTTAGTTTGTCGCCACGATTTTGGTATCTTTCCAGTAAGTATCACTCGGGTAAAAAAGGTTCCAATCCAAGCCACTGCTCTCCCTCCTAGATGTTTAAGGAACTCTGGCAGAATACCATCTATGCCTGCTGCCTTTCCACATTTCATCTTTCCCATTGCCCTATTCACTTCTTCAGCTGTCACCTCGCTAGTTATAAGGTGGGAATCAGGACACGCATCTAGTTCCTTTTTCAGATGTTTTTTCAAGTGCTTGCTTTGAATTTTTGAGGGTTTAATGTTTGAGGTTTCGAAGATATTATTTGCTATCTGATTTGGTGTCACGGCGGGTTCTCTTTTCGCTGGAGGGGCAGCACCCAGTTTTCTCAGCAGGGACCAGCTCTTTCGGCTAGAGTGTGTGAAGTCCAGTGACTCTACGCTCTCGGTCCATCTCCTCTTTCTCTCCTCGTCAAGCAGGCGTACGAGATTATTTGCCTCCGACTCATCGCCGGTACCCTCGTATCTTCGTAGCGTCTCCTCGCACTCCCTGTTCCATCCCGGAATATATGACTTTCGATGTCCTCTGGGGATCGATCTTTGTGCCGCTACCCTCAGTAATCTTTCAAATCGTGTGTAGTTTTCTATACTGGGTTTAATCCTGTTTATTGTCTTCTCTATGCAATCTGAGTAATTTTTCCAGTTTGCCTTTTTTAAGTTCCACCTAGGCAAGTGTGGTTGATCTAAAACTGGAATATGCAGGCCGATGCTTATTATCACTGGGAGGTGTTGGCTTCTGGGAAATCCCTTTAGGATGGCTTTGGTGGACATCACAGGTATGCCTTCACTGTTAGTTGTAACAAAACAGAGGTCAGGTGATGTTGTTGTACCCCATCGAGCAGATCGAAATGTGCCTCCCTGTTTCGAGTCGTAGAGAAGATGTAGGTTGTTTTCTGAGGACCAATCGCTAAGCACCTCTCCGTCCGCATCATCGTCCGTATAACCCCATTGGGTGCATCGGGAATTAAAATCCCCAATGTACACAGACGGATGTGGGCATGATTTCAGTACAGCCTGTGTCCAATTTTTTGACGGGGGCTTATACACGTTCACCACATAAAGGCCACCAACCTTGGTAGTTATTGAGAACTCATCCTCATCCACTGCATAGGCTTCTGACTCCAGTTCAAGCTTCACATAGGTTGCAATACCATGTTTTTTATGGCATTTGCAGTGTATGAGGGCAAAACCTGGTACCACCAATTTGCGCGTTTCTTCTTCTGGGATGTGAGTCTCCTGGATAGTCAAAATATCCACCTGTTCCATCATTTTTCCCAGGATCTCCGCCTTTGCTCCGGTCATACCCTCAACGTTAATTTGTCCTATTTTAAGTTTTATCACCGATTTATGCAGTTCGTCAGTATTTGTAATTGTAGAAGGTTTAAATTTAAATTTTTCTCCCTTGGGGGGGTCGTCAGGATGGTCTTTAGAAAGACCTTTTTTGCCGAAATGGCCGTGAGGTCCGCAGACGTACGGCCGCCGGTTTTGTGCTATTTCGTTTCGTGCAATTTTCTTTTTATTTCTCATTTTGTTTTAGTTTTCTAAGATTTTGAAGAAGAAAAAAAAAATTAGATATTCGTTTTCCTTTTGTTTCTATCCCTTTCAGGGCACTACTTACAGGGGAGACCACGAGAAGGTATAGCACATCCTCCCCCTGTTTCTATCCTGGGGGAGGATGTGCTATACCTTCTCGTGGTCTCCCCTGTAAGTAGTGCCCTGAAAGGGATAGAAACTAGAGACATCAAAAGAAAATACAAATCGAAAATTTTTCAATTATATTTCTAATCTCTTTCACAATTTTCTTAACCACCTCGAAGATTCGATTCCCTTACAAAAGTTTCTTTTCAACATTTTATTGATGTTTGGACTTTTGATCACCTTTGTTCGACTTGAACGGTAAAGTTTCTCGATCCCGGGAACAAGTAAAACATCGCCGCAGGTAGAAAGTTTCCGAGAATACTTTCATTTCATAACTTGTTTCCCTCTATGTGTAATTTTTTTCGATTAAGTGGCAAACATTTCCAACCATCAAAGCGATAAAATTTTATATTAGAACAATTAATGCCAGACACAGTCGTGAATTTTCTATGGCGTTTTGCGAAATTTAATTCACGGAAATACCTCGTAATTAATGTTGATTATGTATTAAATCTCATCTCTTCACACTTTGGTGGTGAAATTTACATTTCATTATATAATTAACATTTCATTACTTTGTAAAGTATTACTTAAGATTAATGAATCGTCTTAAAATTATATATTTCATATCATCAAACAAAAAAATATATTCTCATATGTATATTCGTACACACATTCTCTGGTGAGGGATATTTGCAAAAATAACTCAAAGATGAACGTGCAGTACGAAATCAAATGTAAACAGTACGTCCAATTCAGAATCATTTTGATTTTGTGTGTGTGCGTGTGCGTGTGTGTGTATGAGTGTTGTGCACAGTCAAATATTAAAAGTGCCCCCAAGCTCAGGAAATTTCAAATTTAGATTTTCAAATTATAAAATAAAAAGGCCCATCACTTTCGTAAATTGGCATTGAAGAAATATCATCTTTTCATAGTAAAATATTTAAATACAAAATTATTGATAAACTCATTTCATATAAATTTTCCATACAGAATACTTTGTGGTGTGACTTGGTAGTGAGGAGTATATCATTGGCCACAACCCACTCGTTAAAATTGTTTTCGAATTTAGAGGCCAAGAAAGTTCTACATTAATTTTAGTCTGTAAAATCTGTATAACAGTCTTATTGATTATCATATATTATGTGCATTGTCGCCCCTCCTCTTCACCTATCCATCGTCATACTGTGACGTCAAATAACGGTTCTCAAACTGTTGGTTATTTTTTTTTTCAGGAAGGTGAAAGAATTTCCCAAATGGGAATTTATAAAGTCATTAGAACACTAATCGATTGAGCTACGCCATCTTATCGGGAGCATTAAATTTACAAGGGGTTTAAATATATAATATAATATATATTATCTCTCCTTAATAGGGTATATACTCTGCAATCATTACCGGGTTGTATGATTCCGTTATGTACCAAAAAATATATGAAAATTTAGACCTAATAGACACAGGGTACTCCAACCAGTGACTCAACTACATTAATTTTACTAAAACAGATATTGGACTCATTTCAACATTTCTTTGAATTTCTTCTTCTTCTTGTGCCGTTCCTAACGGAGCTTGGCGATCATCACACCAAACTCATCCCATTCTTGTTCCAACCTTATTAGTGACGCAGCATCCGAAATCCCGAACCTCAGCCTGAGATTTTAAGCCACGATATTCTTTTACGCCCTTTGCTCCGTCTTCACTCTATCTTTCCCTCCATTCTAAGTTGTAGAAGGGCATGTTTATAACCACGGAATATGTGGCCAAAATATGCGGCTTTGCGACTATTGACAGTGGTCAGCAACTTTCTCTCTTTCTCCATCATATTTAGAAATCTTTCATTGGAGACTCTCTAGACCCATGAGATAAAATTAAAATTAATTGAACGAAAATCAAGTTTTTTTATTTTTTTTTATTTAATATTCATACCTTATGTATATTTTAATATACATAAAAAAACAATTTTTCAATTCTATTCTTCGTATTTTAATCAATATCTGCTACGAGACCTGACGAACTCGATATTTCAAAGACCTGTAGGTATATAAAATGCATTGATGAATTAATAATTCTAAAGCTTTTGTGTCAAAAGTGTTTAAAATTAATAAATACATCATAACAAACTATTTTCTCACAAATTAGATTTAATATGATTTAACGTTTTCACCAAGGTGTTCAAGGCCTTAATGAAACTAAATAAAAAAAGACTACCGACACTTCTTTAATATTTACAATGTTTCCAAATGTGTGAAGTTACGGTAATTTTTTGATGTTCATAAATAATCGAAGGGAACGAAATAGCTCAGATTCATTAGCCAAATCAGCTTCTACTGGTACCAATTTAAATATTAATCTGAACATTCCAACTACTGATTACTTACCAACTCTCAATACAAACATGATTCATAGATGGGAAAAAAACTTGACAGTTTCCAGAAATAAGACAGGATTATTTTACGCCGGAATTCAACCCTCTATTCCCAAAAAACCTTGGTTTCAGGGAAAGAGACTCTCTAGGGGTGACATATCTTATATTACACGTATGAGAATTGGCCATTGCCTTGTTTCTTCCCACCTTTACAAAATCAATGTAATTAATAGTCCAGTTTGTGAGTGTGGTCAGGAGGAGGAGACTCTTGATCATTTATTTTTCAATTTCTTCAACCGTTTATCTTCCAACAATTCATTTTATTTTAATCTGGTTAAAATAACTTGCACATCCCCAATCAACAGATCTATTCAAATTTTTAAATTAACAAACATATTACTTAACTTCTTAAGTCAAATAACATCCAACTTTAATTAATTTAATGTCAACAAATTCAACCAAATTATGATATTTTCACCGAGGCAAAAATCACTATCTCTAGGGTGAATTGCCATTAAACAAAAATCACTATCTCTAGGGTGAATTGCCATTAAACAAAAATCACTATCTCTAGGGTGAATTGCCATTAAACAAAAACCACTATCTCTAGGGTGAATTGCCATTAAATAAAAATCACTATCTCTAGGGTGAATTGCCATTAAACAAAAATCACTATCTCTAGGGTGAATTGCCATTAAACAAAAATCACTATCTCTAGGGTGAATTGCCATTAAACAAAAACCACTATCTCTAGGGTGAATTGCCATTAAAAAAAACAATATATGGGTGAGTCTACATAAGTTCGAAATAATTATTTTATTTCACATTGCTTCTCCAGCAATTCTCTCACTCTCGTTATATCAAACTTACTTTAATTTAACACGCGCTCAAAATTAAGTTTTAACCGTCTCGCGAATAGGGACTGAAAATACAGTTAAAAACTATATCTCCACCGGGAATCTAACCCCGGAGCTTTGACCTAGGAGTCCGATATTTAACTTACTTAGTCATGAACTGTTGTCATTATCAAAATTGAAATCGTTCATATTGATCCATCAGTATTAACTTAATTGATTCATATATATCGTGATTATTTTTTAAGAATAAATATGACATAAAATCCTTATGAAAAGTATATATACCCATCCTCATAAATATCCTAAACAAAACATAAAGAGGACATACAACGCTAAATCTAGTAACTAACATGAAACATGATATTATATTAAAACCGCCTAATGCACTACGAAGTAACGTGTTAGTAAGGGTAACTATCGCGTGCGTTAATAAGGGTTTATACGTGATTTGTATTATCGAAAACTCAAAATTTGTTGATTTTTTTGTATTTTATGAACAAACCTTACTTGAAATGAAAAAAAATATCGGTCATTCACTTGGATTTTATACACTCTTTCAGCATATAAAAGATTTATTTCTCTTCGACACATATTTTTGGAGTAATTTTAAAAAAATGCTGTAAAAAGAGGATATTTTTAATAATTCTTTTAGAGGAATTTAGGCTGAACTATTAAATTGTGTGATGAACATTCACTAACGAAGTGTTGAGTATACTCATGATACGTTTTCTAGAAACACACTGTTTAACATATTCGAGGAATATGATTTGAAATTGGGGTGTTTAGGTTTATATGCTATGGATGAGTGAATCGGTCGTGGCAGTATTCGAAGTCGCGACCACTGGATTACAAACCATGTATTATTAAATTTGTAAGTAAACATTAAATTTCTATAATACATGTGAGACAGATTACATGTTTTCATGATGAACTCGTTAAAGCATTCACCCATTGTTAATTACCGGTAACAAACAATACACAACTCACTATTATTAATCGGTACTTATAACAATCAACTTCGTTCATTCACTCTTCTTTCATAAATATTCAATGGTTCTTCTTCCGTATAGTAACTCTTAACATGCTGAGGTATCTTCTTGCATAACACTCCATCGCTAATTATACATAATGTACCGTCTCTGTACGTGGCCTCGCCATTAACAGAGACACATAAGGAAATCATTTTGTTTTATGAATGTAGCATTTTTATTCCATTACTTTGTGGATTTTACTCCTCTCTTACCCAAGGGTACATATAGTAGGGAGTTATGAATTCGCAATTTTTCAGGTTATTTTTTTATTGCAGGTTATCAATTAATATAATGCTGAGATAGTATTCTGAAAGTTTCATTACAATGTATCTGTGTGTGTGCTGTGTACTATGTGCTATTTAATATTTACGGCGTTTATTCTATTTTATCGATTATACACTAAATTAATCAATCGATTCTTTTCAAATTTTAGAAATTCGTTTATCATACTCGCTAGTTACTATTTTTTTAACTGTCAAATATTTCAAAGTGACCCAAGTTCAAGAAACTTTAGGTATAATTGATATTTTATTTTCAAATTAGTAAAAAGGCACATCACTTTCACAAAATGGTATTAAAGAATTATAAAATTTTCATTATTAAATATTTAAGGGGGGGACCGCTGCCAACGTACCTATTTTTCAATTTGATGTACCAACATTATTTCTAATCAAATCGTTTTGAAAAAAATAATTTAGATAGTTTGGGTATTCATAAAGAAAAATGTATCTTTATTTTTTGATAATGTTCTGTATAAATTCTTATAGAAAAATAATGGCATACCCCGATTTTAAACGTTTATCTTATATTTTTAATAATATATAAGGCGTAGTTCAACATATTTTTTTTTAAATTAAAGAAGACAAAAATATCTAGAAAAATACGATGTAACGTTGCATTAATGCTTCAGGTTTAGTAAATAAACCTAAAAAAAATTATTTTCCATTCAGCGCAATTGCGAAATATAAGTTTTTTGGTTTATTAACTTAACCTGATTACATCGTATTTTTCTAGATATTTTGATCTTCTTTATTTTATAAAAAAATATAATGCTCTATACCTTATAGTTTTTTAGAAATTTAAGATAAATATCAAAAATTGGAGTATGCTTATTATTTTCCTACAAGAATATGTACAGAACATAATTAAAAAATTAAGGTATATTTTTATTTATTTATATCCAAACTAACTAGGTTATTTTTTTCAAAATGATTCGTTTTGTAGTAATGACGCAAATTCAAATTGAAAAAATAGGTACGTTGGCAGCAGTCCCCCCCTTAAATCAAAAATAATTTAACAAACCTATTTCGTGAAAATGCTGAAAAATTTCCATACAAAATTTGGATAATTTGTGGTGTGAATATTGATAGTGAAGAGTATTTGCATTGGCCACAACCCACTAGTTTATCAAATGTATTATTTATAGTACATAAAAATGCAAAATAATAACAAGTTGCCACATTCTAGAGACTAATGGTATTTATTTTCTTACAGATCCAGCCAAAAAACACAATTAAAGCTGTGTCTCCATCGGGAATCGAACCCGTAACCTTTGGAGGCAGATTACAAGTAACTTAGGCACGAAGGCCGACTAGCTATTTTTTTGACAATTCAATATCTCAATAGAGACTAAGTTGGAATATTAGGAGATACTAGTTTACGTGATCACTTTAAGCGCTATCGCAACGTTCACCAATTTGCCTTATATTGATGAACCTTATCTATCCAATTTTAAATTTACATACCTATTATGATGTTATTCTTGAATAATCCCAACTGGGATAAAAATCAACAATCATAAAATATACGATGAGTTGTATTAGTAAGTGAGATGAGAGAAATAATAAAAAAAATATCTTGCATATCTAGACTAGAAACTCGGAGTGCAAGCTAGTTTTTATATTTTTTTTATTTATTAATAATATTTTTATTTATTAATCTCTTCCTCTTTTTCATTAGTCTCATGATTAAAAATGGTGATTACACTCAATCACTCATCAAAGGGTTTGCCTCATTATAAGGAATTCATTAATTAAAGATCCTGTATCGGACTCTACAAGGTCACTTCATCGGGTGAACAGATCTTAGATCTTCTATCCTTCCTGCTTCCTATTACGAAGACCTTTTTTCGGATCATTGGCAATTTACCCTAAAGAGAGTGCTCTATGCCTTGATTCATTGTTTAAACAGGATTAAAAATGAAATTCAAGTGAATTTATAAATAAAAGTTGTTCAGTTTTAGGTATTTTGATAAATCTTTGTATTTATTTAATCAGAATATAGAACATTGTTATAAGCTAATCGGTTATGGCAATTATAGAAAAAGTGGTCCAACGATTTTCCTCCTGAACACATTGGCTACTAAAAATTTATATTTTAAAGAGATGTGAAGCTATGTACAATACATTGACCGTTTCTAAACCTAGTGATACAAGATATGTTCCCTCTGGAAATCCTCCTTCGCTGGAACTAATTGTTTGTAGGAGGAATAAAGGGCTGGATTCAAGCGTAAAACAACCCAGTTTAGTTTCTGATAACTGATAAGTTTTCTTTCCATCTGCGTGTCATGCGTGCATTTATTTTTAAAGATGAAGATGAAAGATTAAATGTGGTTGAGGTGATCAAATTTTGGTGTATTATACAAATAGGTAAAGATAAAGCTGTTTTGGTTAAAGTGTCGGTATTTTATGTCCAGGAATTCAGGCATGATTATTTTGAAATAGTCAACTTTTCGCGAGTGAAGTTTGTATTCAATCTCATACATCAATAATCGCGGGTTCAATGTTATAATTAGACAACTCAAAATGATTTGATTTGAGAAAATGACAGCTAAACCGTTTGGCTACACAAATGATGTTATTACTTATAGATGGATAGTATAATAAAACATAGTATTTTGTTGAACAATATTGGTAAGAATTCAAGAAGCTACATGCATAAATTATTTATTTATTTATTCACCTTTTATCAAACCATATGTATATAATGACAATAATAAGTAGATTACTGCTGCCCAACTAGAAAATCCTGTTCTAGGGCAAGTAGCGTTAACTTAATATTATTTAATCAGCAATGAGGTTCACCACCCATTCTGAATGTAGTGCCTTTTTAGGTGAGACGATACTGGTGTGTGGGTATACACATATGTGTTGTGCTCCCTTTTATAAGGCAATGCACACCCGCACACCTTTCGCTGGTTACTCCACATTGTGGGATATGCCGTGATGGTATGAATGAATGAATGAAAATAGTTAATATTTATTTTTTCGCTTACCATTGTTGCAGGGTATGTACATATAATGACTTCGAGTTATCTAAATATAGCATTGAACCCACCAATTAGTGTTGTGGGAAACTTAGTAATAATATATGAAATTTTCTTAAGAGCACTAAATGAGTCTGTTCATATTAAGGCATTGGAAATGTTATTCAACTGGATTTACATTTATTATAGTATTTACATTAATTATTTATATTTATTTAGAGCTTCTCGAGGGCATCAATTATCAAGGAAACTTGTGGCAATATCCAATACATTGAAGAATGCGTTTTAAGCAAAATATTTTGGGATGCACAAAAGGCCCAGTTTGATTTATGAATTCGAATGTTTTTACAAAACTTGAATGTTTTCAATGTAAATTTTAGTTGTTTTTTTACGGCATAAAATTTTTCCAGACTTTTTATTCCGCAACATCAGAATGGCATGAGTTAAACACGGTCGGTTAATCTGACTCCAGCCACAGGAACCAACAGCATACTGCACAAACTATACCGTCGTAAAACGCTGTGCAATTCTGAATTTTTTCAACCAAAATAAACTGAGAGCTTTGCACAAAATGACAATTAAATGCGACACTTTACTGCATTTTCTGACCTATAATAGCAGGACTGTTCAAATATGTACTTGAAGTACGTATTATGTCTTATAGCAATATTAAAAGAATGAATTGTGATCACAGATCCATATTTTTTTTTTTTTTTGTAAATGTTTTCTCAGTGGTTCGGAATGAAAATCGAAATAGTTATACTCAATATATCAAAAAGTACATGTTGTTAACAAAGGGACTTAAATCTCGATAAGTAAATACTTTTATTCATATATAAATATGTCATTAATATCCGATTTATATTGAAGCGTTAAATTCGTTTGGAATACTCCCGTCCCACCTTCCTTTATGTACCAATACCCTTGCATCAAGTCGTAGTTTTTGAGAGCTCAATATATTATTTATTATGTGGTTGTGATAAAAAATATGTACCTTATACGGATGGACTGTATTGCAAATTTTCAATTTGTTATAGACAAATAAGACTTCCAAATTAGTGAATCGACCACAAACCTTTTATTCCTTTATCCGCCAAAACCCTGGAAAAAGTGTCTTGGGAATTGGAGGTGGAAAGATTGGAAAAGACTTTCGTTCTGATAAAAAATACTCATCAGACACACAATTTTTTTATGGAGATCAGTTGCAGAATTGAGGTAGAAAGATCTGCCTTTACTAAAATGAGATCCTTATTCTGGAACGAAAATCTCAATATGGACCTATGGATGATGAAATGTTATGTGTGGTCTGTGTAGTTATATAGCTGTGAGCGCTGAAGTTTAACACCATGAATAGGTTGGAAGCTTTTGAGGTGTGGCTGTATCGCAGAATGCTCAAAATCCCCTGGACAGATCTGGTTACAAATTCAGAAATCTTTAGTAGAGCCAGGAGAACCAGGCAACTACTGTCTACAATAAAGGTCCGAAAGATCGCATATCTAGGTCACATAATGAGGAAAGAAAAATACCATAGACGGTCGCCGAGGGACTATAAGGAGGCAGATATCCTGGCTGCTTGATATTAGGGAGTGGACGGGCTTCAGAACTGTTATATTCCGGGCAGCACAGGACAGAGAGGGATTCGTCGAGGGTTCCTGACAGGGCACCAGAAGATGAAGAAGAAGACACAAATTTACAAAATGTTTATTTTGTCAATGGAATAATTATAATTGAGATTAAATAATTATGGTTACTGATGCAACAAATCGATAACTGTAATAACGGGAAACTGATGTTGCTTTCACGAGATACGTATTTCGACTCTATCTTCTTTATGTAGATCGTTGATCTGTTCTCTCTCTGAAAGTACTTCATAGGAGGCTCTGCGGCGTCTAGCTGTCCCGACTAAAATTAAGACTCGTCATACTACCAAACCATTGACAAAGATTCTTCAGTCTTGATTCACGTCTTCTTCCAGTAATTCACCAGAGTTGCTGTGTATAATGTAGCAAACGGGTCTCACTTCTCATTCCATTAAGGACAGCTTGATGGAATGTGTGGTTTTATGTGAAACTTTCGCCCGTCAATAGTATGTTTGACCCCAACATTAAAAACAATCATACTATATATTTTTATGTTAACCTTTAGTAACAAATAAACGTTATTCTGTGAATGATTTTAGTATTTTGACCTTTTGTTTCAATAACTAAATTGAAGTAACTGTTATAAATCATTATAGTAAACAAAAGAAACGGTCGTTATGTTATATTGTGTGTGTGTGGTAATGTATTTATGATTAGGTATAGGTATTTGTGTTTTTTATCGTCTTGTGAAGTATTAACAGTTCACATCGTGTTTCAAACGAAATGCAAGAATCTTCTTAAATCAGTATACAACAATGCTATTATTACAGTTTTTGATTTTATGCAGGGTGTCCCAATAAGCAAAAGTTCGTGTTTGAAAATAGAGTTCAAATTTTTACAATCGTAATCGAATACGAATATGTAAATTTGTGAAATTTTCTCCTAATACATTATGTATCGAGCTTCATCAAAATCTCTCTATGTGAGTTATCGCCTTTTTTGTGTTTTATTTTTTTTAAGTATGACGCCGAAGAGATAGTCTAATGAAATATACAGGTTAAATATTTGACGATTTTATGAAAGTTTTGGAGATTCAAATATTTTTCGTGGCGTAGTATTATTCAATCATAAGAATTTTTCAAGATCAAAGTTTAGTATGAAACAGTCATATTTTTCGTGGCGTAGTATTATTCAATCATAAGAATTCTTCAAGGTCAAAGTTTAGTATGAAACAGTCATAGTTTTCGTGGCGTAGTATTATTCAATCATAAGAATTCTTCAAGATCAAAGTTTAGTATGAAACAGTCATATTTTTCGTGGCGTAGTATTATTCAATCATAAGAATTCTTCAAGATCAAAGTTTAGTATGAAACAGTCATATTTTTCGTGGCGTAGTATTATTCAATCATAAGAATTCTTCAAGATCAAAGTTTAGTATGAAACAGTCATATTTTTCGTGGCGTAGTATTATTCAATCATAAGAATTCTTCAAGATCAAAGTTTAGTATGAAACAGTCATAGTTTTCGTGGCGTAGTATTATTCAATCATAAGAATTCTTCAAGATCAAAGTTTAGTATGAAACAGTCATATTTTTCGTGGCGTAGTATTATTCAATCATAAGAATTCTTCAAGATCAAAGTTTAGTATGAAACAGTCATATTTTTCGTGGCGTAGTATTATTCAATCATAAGAATTCTTCAAGATCAAAGTTTAGTATGAAACAGTCATAGTTTTCGTGGCGTAGTATTATTCAATCATAAGAATTCTTCAAGATCAAAGTTTAGTATGAAACAGTCATATTTTTCGTGGCGTAGTATTATTCAATCATAAGAATTCTTCAAGATCAAAGTTTAGTATGAAACAGTCATAGTTTTCGTGGCGTAGTATTATTCAATCATAAGAATTCTTCAAGATCAAAGTTTAGTATGAAACAGTCATATTTTTCGTGGCGTAGTATTATTCAATCATAAGAATTCTTCAAGATCAAAGTTTAGTATGAAACAGTCATATTTTTCGTGGCGTAGTATTATTCAATCATAAGAATTCTTCAAGATCAAAGTTTAGTATGAAACAGTCATAGTTTTCGTGGCGTAGTATTATTCAATCATAAGAATTCTTCAAGATCAAAGTTTAGTATGAAACAGTCATATTTTTCGTGGCGTAGTATTATTCAATCATAAGAATTCTTCAAGATCAAAGTTTAGTATGAAACAGTCATATTTTTCGTGGCGTAGTATTATTCAATCATAAGAATTCTTCAAGATCAAAGTTTAGTATGAAACAGTCATAGTTTTCGTGGCGTAGTATTATTCAATCATAAGAATTCTTCAAGATCAAAGTTTAGTATGAAACAGTCATATTTTTCGTGGCGTAGTATTATTCAATCATAAGAATTCTTCAAGATCAAAGTTTAGTATGAAACAGTCATAGTTTTCGTGGCGTAGTATTATTCAATCATAAGAATTCTTCAAGATCAAAGTTTAGTATGAAACAGTCATATTTTTCGTGGCGTAGTATTATTCAATCATAAGAATTCTTCAAGATCAAAGTTTAGTATGAAACAGTCATAGTTTTCGTGGCGTAGTATTATTCAATCATAAGAATTCTTCAAGATCAAAGTTTAGTATGAAACAGTCATATTTTTCGTGGCGTAGTATTATTCAATCATAAGAATTCTTCAAGATCAAAGTTTAGTATGAAACAGTCATATTTTTCGTGGCGTAGTATTATTCAATCATAAGAATTCTTCAAGATCAAAGTTTAGTATGAAACAGTCATAGTTTTCGTGGCGTAGTATTATTCAATCATAAGAATTCTTCAAGATCAAAGTTTAGTATGAAACAGTCATATTTTTCGTGGCGTAGTATTATTCAATCATAAGAATTCTTCAAGATCAAAGTTTAGTATGAAACAGTCATATTTTTCGTGGCGTAGTATTATTCAATCATAAGAATTCTTCAAGATCAAAGTTTAGTATGAAACAGTCATATTTTTCGTGGCGTAGTATTATTCAATCATAAGAATTCTTCAAGATCAAAGTTTAGTATGAAACAGTCATATTTTTCGTGGCGTAGTATTATTCAATCATAAGAATTCTTCAAGATCAAAGTTTAGTATGAAACAGTCATAGTTTTCGTGGCGTAGTATTATTCAATCATAAGAATTCTTCAAGATCAAAGTTTAGTATGAAACAGTCATAGTTTTCGTGGCGTAGTATTATTCAATCATAAGAATTCTTCAAGATCAAAGTTTAGTATGAAACAGTCATATTTTTCGTGGCGTAGTATTATTCAATCATAAGAATTCTTCAAGATCAAAGTTTAGTATGAAACAGTCATAGTTTTCGTGGCGTAGTATTATTCAATCATAAGAATTCTTCAAGGTCAAAGTTTAGTATGAAACAGTCATATTTTTCGTGGCGTAGTATTATTCAATCATAAGAATTCTTCAAGATCAAAGTTTAGTATGAAACAGTCATATTTTTCGTGGCGTAGTATTATTCAATCATAAGAATTCTTCAAGATCAAAGTTTAGTATGAAACAGTCATATTTTTCGTGGCGTAGTATTATTCAATCATAAGAATTCTTCAAGATCAAAGTTTAGTATGAAACAGTCATAGTTTTCGTGGCGTAGTATTATTCAATCATAAGAATTCTTCAAGATCAAAGTTTAGTATGAAACAGTCATATTTTTCGTGGCGTAGTATTATTCAATCATAAGAATTCTTCAAGATCAAAGTTTAGTATGAAACAGTCATATTTTTCGTGGCGTAGTATTATTCAATCATAAGAATTCTTCAAGATCAAAGTTTAGTATGAAACAGTCATATTTTTCGTGGCGTAGTATTATTCAATCATAAGAATTCTTCAAGATCAAAGTTTAGTATGAAACAGTCATATTTTTCGTGGCGTAGTATTATTCAATCATAAGAATTCTTCAAGATCAAAGTTTAGTATGAAACAGTCATAGTTTTCGTGGCGTAGTATTATTCAATCATAAGAATTCTTCAAGATCAAAGTTTAGTATGAAACAGTCATAGTTTTCGTGGCGTAGTATTATTCAATCATAAGAATTCTTCAAGATCAAAGTTTAGTATGAAACAGTCATATTTTTCGTGGCGTAGTATTATTCAATCATAAGAATTCTTCAAGATCAAAGTTTAGTATGAAACAGTCATAGTTTTCGTGGCGTAGTATTATTCAATCATAAGAATTCTTCAAGATCAAAGTTTAGTATGAAACAGTCATAGTTTTCGTGGCGTAGTATTATTCAATCATAAGAATTCTTCAAGATCAAAGTTTAGTATGAAACAGTCATATTTTTCGTGGCGTAGTATTATTCAATCATAAGAATTCTTCAAGATCAAAGTTTAGTATGAAACAGTCATAGTTTTCGTGGCGTAGTATTATTCAATCATAAGAATTCTTCAAGATCAAAGTTTAGTATGAAACAGTCATAGTTTTCGTGGCGTAGTATTATTCAATCATAAGAATTCTTCAAGATCAAAGTTTAGTATGAAACAGTCATAGTTTTCGTGGCGTAGTATTATTCAATCATAAGAATTCTTCAAGATCAAAGTTTAGTATGAAACAGTCATAGTTTTCGTGGCGTAGTATTATTCAATCATAAGAATTCTTCAAGATCAAAGTTTAGTATGAAACAGTCATATTTTTCGTGGCGTAGTATTATTCAATCATAAGAATTCTTCAAGGTCAAAGTTTAGTATGAAACAGTCATAGTTTTCGTGGCGTAGTATTATTCAATCATAAGAATTCTTCAAGATCAAAGTTTAGTATGAAACATTCATAGTTTTTTTGTATATAAATTTAAATAAATAATTGAATATCTCGCTAAGAAGAATGTTGAATATCTCGCTAAGGGACCACAAAACTAATGAATGGATTAGGAAGAACACAGGAGTAGCGGATGTGGCCAAAAGAATAGCGGAGTTGGGCGGGTCATGTATCTCGGATGTCAGATGGACGATGGACAAAAAATGTGATGGACTGGAGGCCAAGAACGGGAAACAGAAGCGTGGGAAGGCCCCAGACCAGATGGTCCGATGACATCAAAAAAGTGGCAGGTCCTGAATGGCGAAGGATGGCACAGGATAGAGACAAGTGGAAGTCCAAGCGGGTGGCCTTTGTCCAATACTGGACTCAAGAAGAGGCTGAGTAAGTAAGGAAGTATACTTGGTTTCTTTATCAATTAGGTATACCGTTAATTGATGTTGTTATATGATCACTTGGTGTAGAAAAATAAATACTGTGTATAATTACTTCGTTTTTTTTTTGCAATACGTTGCTGTCAAATAGTATCTACACTATTTACCTAACTGACATTTGCTAGAGCGAAAATTCCTGCGAAATGTGACTTTCGCGTATTTAAATCATTTACCGGGGGGGGAGGGGGTGGGGCACATCCATGTACTCCAATAAACCACATAATTACGCAAGATTCACAAGTCTTAATATTATCTTATAATCAACTTCATGAGTAGCCCTGCAGGATTAACAGTCTGAATATTATCTTATAATCAACTTCATGAGTAGCCCTGCAGTATTAACAAGTTTGAATATTATCTTGTAATCAACTTCATGAGTAGCCCTGCAGGATTAACAGTCTGAATATTATCTTATAATCAACTTCATAAGTAGCCCTGCAGGATTAACAAGTCTGAATATTATCTTATAATCAACATCATGAGTAGACCCGCAGGATTAACAAGTCTGAATATTATCTTATAATCAACTTCATGAGTAGCCCTGCAGGATTAACAAGTCTGAATATTATCTTGTAATCAACTTCATGAGCAACCCTGCAGGATGATGCAACCCTGCAGTATGATTCTAATGTCAATCAACTTCGTGACTAGCCTTGAGAAATCGCTAGAAATAGCCGTTTGTGAATAAAATCAGTTTATATATAGTCATAAATTAGGTAGGTGCTTATAGTGCATTTTATAGTTTTGTATCTTTTTAGTTTATCTCAGTTTAGTTTGTCGATAGACAATATTTTTTCATTGTAGCTGTTTTTAAAATCGTTTTGTTTAATTAGTTATATTCTTTTTTCATTCTATATTTTCATATTTTTATGAACTGCAGTATCACAATAGACCTGAGTGGGTCATCCTCTGAGAAACGACACATAAAAATTAATATATTTTGTTTTCTATCCTATATTTTTATGAGTACAAACCAGAATAATATCATTTTTGTGAATTTCACATTTTTTTTTTTTTAACATGTCTACGTAGGGGACGCCAGCTATTAGGATTTGGGTCCATTTTACTCTTCCGAAGAAGCGCACTACGTAGCGTTGGGAGGGGTTTGCAATCTAGAAAAGAGTTTATTAATTCGGATTTTAAAAAGACCCGGGTTGTACGAAGATGGAAACACAGAATTCGGAAGATCGTTCCACAGTCGGGCTGCTGTGTTAATAAAGGAGTTCGAGAAGCGACTTGTTCGTATATGTTGAAGGTCCACTGTGAATGGATGCTGCGATTGAGTGAAGCGAGTGACTCTGTTGCGAGTGGGTGGAGGAGGGACCAAAGATGCAAGTTCTTCTGAGCAATTCCCGTGGTAGTATCTATAGAATAAACTTAAAATACCGACTCTGCGTCTGTGTTCTAGTGATTGCAATCCATCAGTCAGTGATGGATCATCAATCAGACGTATAGCACGCCTTTGGACAGCGTCGAGGGTATTCAGTAGGTATTGGGGGGCGCCACTCCAGAGGTGACTGCCATATTCAATAATTGGGCGTATTTGCGCTTTGTAGAGTATACAGATCTGGGTCTTAGTAAAATATCTGCGCGCTCTATATAGTACGCTCAATTTTTTGGAGGCGAATTTCACCTTAGCTTCGTACCTACATAAGCTGCAACATTAATTTCGTAATTTCGCTTTTCTACTTTTTAATTAAGTTTGTAAGTTGGTATTTTACTGACAATATATTAATTTTATCAATATTTAATGAAAAATCTTTATATAAAGACTGAACTCATTTTTTCCTTATCGAGCATCTAATTATAATAGATATTTTATTTTTATTACGTTTTTTATCGCTCCTCGAGCAAGTAAGAGAAACAATGCCAAATAGTATTTCACATGCACCCAAATAACACGTTGCCACATTGTATGTAAAGACTAATATTTCACATGCACCCAAATAACACGTTGCCACATTGTATGTAAAGACTAATATTACCAAACGTCTCAAGAAACCTGAACATAAATACAGTGAACAAAAATTATGAAAAAATTATATTTAATTTTGTGTTCTACTTAAATTTTTTCGCAAACGCTACTCCCATTCACCGGTATCGCTCTATGCTGAGCATCGTCAGAATAGTGAACAATAATGATTAAGACCATCTATATATACCTAGATTCACAAAGAGGATAACAATAATAGATAAGGAAGGGGGCATTTCTAAGAAAAATTAAATACCCGAAAGACATTAAGGTAAATATGTATGTAGGTATAATAAAAATACAATTGAAGCGAAGAAATGAATAATATACAAATATTGTATTAAAAGGACAGCAGTTATATTGAATAATGGCCAACAGAAAAACCCGACATTAACTATTCTAATGGTAATAATAATGGAGAAGTATTAAAATCTATTTGTGCGTTAATCAAAGGAACGTTGCTGTTACATTTTACTCTATTTATCTCTAATATTTCAAGTTTGTCTTATTTATTACATTTTCTTAAACTATGTATAAGATTGATCCCAGTTTGTGAGTTAAACGAATACTTTTACTTTCTACTTTAAAAATAAACCAAAACTTTTAAAGTTTTGGTTTATTTTTCCATATACTTATCTCAGAAACCATAAAAGCTAGAACGCTGAAAATTGGTGTAAACATATAGAAATACAAAATCTCAAATTGGTTTTTTTAAAAAAATTCCAGAATTTCTCAAACATTTTTCATTAAGAAAAATATTTTTTTTATGATAAATTAATGAGTTTAACTGCCTATATTTCCAATTTTTTTTAAAAATATCAAAAAAGCTGAAATACCCAAACTAGATAATTTAATTTTCTATAAAAAATATCAGCATTATATTAGCACATCTCAATTTTTTTTTAACAATTTTTAGAAAAATTGAATTTAGTGAGGACATTGCTTCATACAATTTGTATGGCAGTCGCCTATGCACAATATCTAAGAAGACTTAATTGTTTGATAGTTTGGTACTTATTCTTCAACTATACACACTATCGCTATCGACAATTGGATGTCATGTTTTACATGCAACTAGTAAGTAGGACCGAAAGATATTTGGTAAAACAGTTTCATTGTCGTTGTGAGACGAATATACTTAGGAAGGTTTCAAGAAAGGACCGTTAATCACATGTTTAGCCAGTGGAAACACATTGATATCATTACCTCCACATAACATAATGTTATATTGTATAATGCACATGTGTGTGTGTGTGTGTGTGTTCTATGTTTCATGGTCCATGGTCTATACTCCATGGTGCTTGCCTTCATCACGGTAATGTCCCGTCACTTGAAGATTGATGTCACAAATAATCATTACATTTATTATGTGCTTACTTCTCATTCCGATTAACCTAAGTTCATCATCTATGGATTATGTACCCACATCGTAATGTGTATATACACAACCATTAAATTGTTATGTGGGTAAGGAGAACAGATTTAGTAAAACAAACTTAACTGCTCAGTCATGCATTACCTACTCTGTCTTTAAACTGTACCTACACATTAAGATGGTACTTATTATCAGTTTACAAAGAAAAAAAATATGATTCTTTTCTTGTTACAATTTTATTTAAAAAATATATGATAAGAAAAAACACATATTTTAGACAATGTTTTTAACATCTCAAGAGAGACGAAGTTGGATTATTATAGGAGAACCGGGAAATCAAGGCACCTACGGAGCTTATGACCTGTCATCGTAATCATGCCTTCTGTCATCGTAATTTTTGAAGGCTCTATATAATGTTAATCATGATAATATTTGTTTGAAATGAATGAAGCTGAAACACTATCGCCATCTATGAAGTGACGAAGAAACGCCAACTATTGAGAAATTGGTTTATAAACTAGTTGTGTCTAACACATGAGATCAAACTATCGATGGCGATAGTATGCATAATTGAAGAATACGTACCAAACACTTGAACACAAATTAATAAATATTTTATGATATTTTGTTTTCTATATAAAACATGTACAAAATGATAGATGTCATAGTATATATGTCAGGATAGGATAGTATGGAGATCAGTCTGTTTTTCCTACCCAGAATATAAAACAGCATGATGTATGTTTGTAGATTAAGTAGGTATCTAATTATTGAGTGAGAAATTGTGTAGTGTTTACTGCCTTACAAATTATATAAAACGATGTCGTCACTAAATTCGATTTTTAACAAAATTGTAAAAAAAAGTTTGAGAAGTGCAATTTTAATATTTTTTTTAAGCAAATTAAATTATCTAGTTGGGATGTTTCATCTTTTCTTGATGTTTTTAAAAATTTTGGAAATTGAGGCAAATTTTGAGATATATGGAAAAATAAAGTAAAAATTCAAAAGTTTTTTTGATTTCATATCTTCCTTCACCACTACCCGTTCTGCTTATGTTGACTAATAACGGCCCCTTGCAAAACTCACATGAATAACTTAAAAAGAGTCGGTACATATGTAGATGTCGGTGTAGGTAAGGATGATATGAAACTCCATTGCATGTCATACGCACAAAAACATCCTTTCGAAACTATACGTAATACCGTTTGAGAAATAAATGCATAAATATTCACAGTAGATTAAGTTTGAAATAAAAAAAAAACGAGAAATTGAAGTAATATATATTTAAAATACAAAAAAAGCCATACAAGATAAGTAATTCAAAATCAAAAACATGCAAATAACAATGGGATACGTAGGAATTGAGGAGAGTGGGAAGGGATAAAGGAGATAGATGATGCCTCATATCACTGCGTCATTGCCGATATACTCCTGCGATATATGTCCTGTTGAATATATCAGTGTCATAAAACCTTGTATAATACTGCTTTATAAAATTGTGTAATTAAAACTCTTAATAATTCCATTGTAGTTCCATGAAAAGTTTTTGAATCATTCATATAGACAAGTAAGCCTAGTTTAGCTGCTACCCAATGATGAATTAAATCATCTTGTGTTTACACCGACATAACTAGTAAATATAAATTGATTCACTTCAGATAAGTTATATTATTACTGGACTGACCAGTTCTCACAGTGAGTTGTACAAAATACAAATCATTGGGAGTGGAAATGTATATAAATCAAGTCATAACAATTTCATGGACCAGTTTCTGATGAATCATGTCTGACAGTATTAGGTACGTTATGAGTGTGTCTGTCTTCAGTTGCAACTCAAAGTTCACACGCTTACATTTATTTAATTTATTTATAAATAGATCTTATAATACATAAAACTATGGTATGGCCATCAATGTAAGAATTCCTGTTTTAAGGTAGCCAATATTTATATACAGTAGAGAACGAATGGCTCGAGCAAGTCGACGAATATGCATATCTGGGAAGCATGTTTCAACGGAATGGACGGATTTATAAGGAGATCGAAAGAAGAGTTATGGCAGGAAACAGAGTGAATGGAGCACTGAAACCAGTTATGAATGACCGCAACATATCTAAGGATGCTAAAGTTGCCATTCATAATCTTAGTGCCAACCTTGACGTGTGCAAGTGAAACCTGGACATGGCAGAAGTCGCACGAAAGTAGAATAAATACAGTTGAAATGAGATCGCTAAGAAGAATCTGTAATAGAACGATGTATGACAGGGTAAGAAATGAGAACATAAGGAAAGAATGTAGGATAAATAAGGATGTTATAAATAGAATTAAAGTGAACACATTGAGATGGTTTGGCCACATGGGGAGAATTAATGAGGAACGCCTGACGAAGAAAATATACATTGCGGACAGGAATGGAATGAGAGGTCGGGGCCGCCCAAGGAAGGGATGGCACGTCCATGTGAAAAAATATTTTTCTTAATAAAAAATGTTTGAGAAATCCTGGAATTTTTTGAAAAAACGGATTTGAGATTTTACATTTGTCTATGTTTATACCAATTTTCAGCATTCTAGCTTTTATAGTTTCTGAGATATATGGAAAAATAAACCAAAAATTCAAAAGATGATAACCCCTGACTGATGGCACGTCCATGTGAACGGTATTTTGAAAGACGGAAATGTTAGAAGCGTGAACAACAGACGAACATGTATAAGACGATGTATGAATGTTGTCGAGGCGATGAATGTATGTCAAGATAGAAGTAAGTGGCGTTCGGTTCTCTCTGCCTACCCCGTAAGGGACATGGCGTGATGGTATCTATGTACAGTAGTATATTTTACAATAATGAAAAACATTTTAAAACGAAAAAAAACAACAATTGTAAAAACACACATAATAAAGATAAACAACACAGAATAAAAATAAACAACACAGAAAGATAAAAAGAATATTAACATACATGCATATGTATATTGTATGTATATACTCTAGCATACTCTTACATACTTATTAGATTTCGCTTACTAAACGCGAAACTACATAGATACAACTAAAATATTTTAGATCGGTATTAATTTTTTTTTATTTATAAACGTATACTAAGGCTGTGTTTCTAAAAGTATAGTTAAAATACTTTGATTTCATAAAATTGTTCAATACTTTTGGTTGTTTCATTGAAATGTAATGCCGTTGAACGACGAAATTTTGAACAATTTTGTGAAATTAAAGTATTTTAACTGTACTATTACTGATACAACCCAGCCTAAGGTGTGACTAACTAGTTCACCGAATTGTTTACGAACACCCTCGTTTACTTTTTTTCAAATGGCCGCATTGGCTTCACAGATGTCAAAAATTAGATATATGCATGTAATTTTTTGATAACTAATATCGAAAAATGAAAACAAGCACCGCGTTGCGTCGTTTTGAATCAAGGAAAAACGTTATAAGGATTAAATTTTTCTGTCAATTTCAAATATGCTTCGGATAACATGTGAAAAAATAATGGCTAGATAATACGAATGATCTTTGTTAAAAAAAAAAAAAATTTCCGGGAATAAAAAATAAAAGTAATTAAATTTTAGGGATTTGTTCAACGCTTAACAGAAAAGTTTTTTTGTTTAATTTATTTATTTACTTTCAAATATAAATGGTAAATATTTTTAATAAATCACAGCATTTATGTCAAAACGACTTCTTACACTACCCATCAATTCATTTGATCCCTGAATACTTGTTAATAAGAATCTTCAGTTGTCTACAAGTAGGTATATAAGATAACATAATTATTTTCAAATAAAATCTTCTTACAAGTCCACATTTTTTTTCTGCCTCATTAATTCCTCACGAGCATTATCTTTAACGATTATATTTAATATTCAAAAACAATAAATGTTATATTTTATTCATTTTATTAGAAATCTGCCGTGAGAATGATATTCAATTATTATTTTTCTTGATATTGGCGAAGAGAAAATAATTGTTATATTGGTGCGTAATCGATAAACTGTACTTACATAGGTATTCTTATTCCAGTCCACTTATCACAAATTTCGAAACGACCATGAAATAAAATTTAACAGTGGCTAAATTAACGTACTCATTATTGTTTTTACACGGATCATGAATCAGAACCGCGTTTTTACGGAAATTTGATTAAATTTATATTGCTACCCATAAAGCGATCAAATTTTGAACGTCATTTCATGGTTTCGACTAGTAATGAACAAAATTCTTGCAAGTGTTGCAGTCTTGGTCTAGCAAAATATAAATGACCGTGGCTCATATTGTATCACTGCAAGGCTTAGCAAGGGTTTTGCGGTCTTGCAAAATTTTGTATTAGGTACTTCTTCTTTCTCAGCCTATTCCCATCCACTCCTGGACGAAGGCCTCCTCCTGTGAAGTCTGCATCCAAGGAGTACCAGCATATCATCTGATTTCATCGCACCGTCTCAGATGTGGCTACCCCACACTTCTCTTTGTCATACGAGGTCTCATAATCAGCACAGGTACTTCTTATTTTGAATTATGGAGTACCCAATTCATAAGTTTATTCTTCTTCTTCTTCTTCTAGTACCGCTCCTAGCGAAGGTTGGCGACCATCACACCAGTCTCATGCCGACCCTGCGCCAACCTCATTAGTGACGCCGTATCCGGAATCCCGAACCACTTCCTGGGAGGAAATATTTTGAATTTAATTAAATGTGTGAATTATATTAAATGAGGCTCTCAGGAAAATGGAAATCATCCTAACAATCGATTATAACATGAGGATAAATAAGGACAAAAAAAAATGCATGGCTGCTGGAAGGGAGGAATGCACCGCAAATATTGTTCTGGGAGGCATCGAAATTAAGCAGGTGAAAGAGTTTATATATCTGGGAAGCAGAATATCTCAAGACGGACGTTCAACAGCAGACATCAAAAGCAGAATCCACCAAGCAAGAGTCGCCTTCAACAAAAGATCAACAATTTTTGAATCCCCTAACTTTTCCATCAAAATTAGGAAAAATTTGATCAAGACTCTTGTCTGGAGTGTACTGCAATATGGCTGTGAAACATGGACCATCAGCCAACGCGAAACTGGACGTCTGTCTGCGTTTGAGATGTGGTGCTACAGACGCATGGCTAAAGTTCACTGGTCAGAACATATCAGCAACGACGAGGTACTA
The DNA here is from genome assembly GCA_963576475.1 of Molanna angustata. Classification (NCBI taxonomy): domain Eukaryota; kingdom Metazoa; phylum Arthropoda; class Insecta; order Trichoptera; family Molannidae; genus Molanna; species Molanna angustata. The sequence continues at coordinate 2,420,391 of OY754971.1, read as the reverse complement.
AGTAGGGTTGGAGAGACAAGGCAAATTATGAAAAGAATTGCCCAACAGAGAACAACTTGGATAGGCCACAACATCCAGGCCTGCTTTTTACCATCGTCGAAGGAATGATTGATGGGGGTAACTGTAGAGGTCGCCCCAGAAACAACTATTTATATAGACCAGATAATCGGTGACGTGCGCTGTAGCAGCTACAAAGAGATGAAGAGACTGACGGACGATAGAGTTAAGTGGAAAGATCGAGTGTTTGGTGCAGACCAATCTTAGGATTGTGACCCAGAAGAAGAAGATTGGGAAAATGAGATGTAGGGCAATGGAAAAATATGTGATCCAAGCTGCATTCTTCTAGGCTACATTGACAAAGATTTATTTATTTATTAGATTTGTTCTTAATACCCAACCTTGTTAGGCGAGAGGGGGAACAACGGTGTCCTTATCTCAATCGGCATATTATGACGGAAGATTCATATCTGCTACAATGGAATTTGGAAAACCAGGGTTTGTTGGAGATAAATTTTTCAATCGAAGCATATCTTGTATCTTTTGATATTAAAGATAAATTATAATGTGTATTCCATTCTTTCAAGTATGTAAGATTAAGACTACACCTATGAACATTATGTACTTAGCATAATCAGCACAGGTACTTCTTATTTTGAATTATGGAGTACCCAATTCATAAGTTTATTCTTCTTCTTCTTCTTTTAGTACCGCTCCTAGCGAAGGTTGGCGACCATCACACCAGTCTCATGCCGACCCTGCGCCAACCTCATTAGTGACGCCGTATCCGGAATCCCGAACCACTTCCTGGGAGGAAATATTTTGAATTTAATTAAATGTGTGAATTATATTAAATGAGGCTCTCAGGAAAATGGAAATCATCCTAACAATCGATTATAACATGAGGATAAATAAGGACAAAACAAAATGCATGGCTGCTGGAAGGGAGGAATGCACCGCAAATATTGTTCTGGGAGGCATCGAAATTAAGCAGGTGAAAGAGTTTATATATCTGGGAAGCAGAATATCTCAAGACGGACGTTCAACAGCATACATCAAAAGCAGAACCACCAAACAAGAGTCGCCTTCAACAAAAGATCAACAATTTTTGAATCCCCTAACTTTTCCATCAAAATTAGGAAAAATTTGATCAAGACTCTTGTCTGGAGTGTACTGCAATATGGCTGTGAAACATGGACCATCAGCCAACGCGAAACTGGACGTCTGTCTGCGTTTGAGATGTGGTGCTACAGACGCATGGCTAAAGTTCACTGGTCAGAACATATCAGCAACGACGAGGTACTAAGTAGGGTTGGAGAGACAAGGCAAATTATGAAAAGAATTGCCCAACAGAGAACAACTTGGATAGGCCACAACATCCAGGCCTGCTTTTTACCATCGTCGAAGGAATGATTGATGGGGGTAACTGTAGAGGTCGCCCCAGAAACAACTATTTATATAGACCAGATAATCGGTGACGTGCGCTGTAGCAGCTACAAAGAGATGAAGAGACTGACGGACGATAGAGTTAAGTGGAAAGATCAAGTGTTTGGTGCAGACCAATCTTAGGATTGTGACCCAGAAGAAGAAGATTGGGAAAATGAGATGTAGGGCAATGGAAAAATATGTGATCCAAGCTGCATTCTTCTAGGCTACATTGACAAAGATTTATTTATTTACTAGTTGCATGTAACACATGAGATCCAACTGTCGATAGCGATAGTATGTCGATGTCGATAGTAGTTGAAGAATATGTACCAAACTATAAACCCATAGATACAAATTATTGAATATTTTCAGATATTTTGTTTTCTATACAACATATGTAGGTATGTATGTCAAGATAGGATAGTATGGAAGAAGATCCTTTTTCCTACCCAGAATATGCAAATTGCATGATGGTATGTATGTATGTTTGGAGATGAAGTAACAAACTATTAAGTCTTCTTACATATTGTGTATAGGCGACTGCCATACAAAATGTATGAAGCGATGTCGTCACTAAATTCAATTTTTAAAAAAATTGTTAAAAAAAAATTGAGATCTTCTACTACAATGTTAATATTTTTTATAGAAAATTAAATTATCTAGTTGGGGTGTTTCGGCTTTTTTCGATAATTGTAAAAGTTTTGGAAATATAGGCAGTTAAACTCATAAATTTATCATAAAAAAAATATTTTTCTTAATAAAAAATGTTTGAGAAACCCTGGAATTTTTTTGAAAAAACTAATTTGAGATTTTGTATTTGTCTATGTTTGTACCAATTTTCAGCGTTCTACCGTTTATGGTTTCTGAGATATATGGAAAAATAAAATAAAAATTCAAAAGTTGATAACCCCTGACTGAAACAAAAATTCAAAATTCCGAGTATAAAAGTTTTGTAGGCCTGTAACTGTTTATATATTCTGAAATTTTAGGCTCTGTAAATTGAGCGGATCAAAAGTTATAAGGGGGGGACGGACACACAGACACACACACACAGACACACAGACACACGAAATGTTCTACTCCGAATTCTGAGTAAATCCGTGTATGGAACATATATGCTGCGAAGCCTCTAAGTTGGTGTTTTTTGACTTCAAAGTTGGAAAATCCATGAAAAAAGTAGACCTCTCCATACAATTCTCGCGTATTCTGGCTTGATACATTGTCGATATGTTAAGAGAACAAAGTTCTCCTGAACAAATCGACAGTTGGATTAGATTTGTTCTTAATACCCAACCTTGTTAGGCGAGAGGGGGAACAACGGTGTCCTTATCTCAATCGGCATATTATGACGGAAGATTCATATCTGCTACAATGGAATTTGGAAAACCAGGGTTTGTTGGAGATAAATTTTTCAATCGAAGCATATCTTGTATCTTTTGATATTAAAGATAAATTATAATGTGTATTCCATTCTTTCAAGTATGTAAGATTAAGACTACACCTATGAACATTATGTACTTAGCATAATCAGCACAGGTACTTCTTATTTTGAATTATGGAGTACCCAATTCATAAGTTTATTCTTCTTCTTCTTCTTCTAGTACCGCTCCTAGCGAAGGTTGGCGACCATCACACCAGTCTCATGCCGACCCTGCGCCAACCTCATTAGTGACGCCGTATCCGGAATCCCGAACCACTTCCTGGGAGGAAATATTTTGAATTTAATTAAATGTGTGAATTATATTAAATGAGGCTCTCAGGAAAATGGAAATCATCCTAACAATCGATTATAACATGAGGATAAATAAGGACAAAACAAAATGCATGGCTGCTGGAAGGGAGGAATGCACCGCAAATATTGTTCTGGGAGGCATCGAAATTAAGCAGGTGAAAGAGTTTATATATCTGGGAAGCAGAATATCTCAAGACGGACGTTCAACAGCAGACATCAAAAGCAGAATCCACCAAGCAAGAGTCGCCTTCAACAAAAGATCAACAATTTTTGAATCCCCTAACTTTTCCATCAAAATTAGGAAAAATTTGATCAAGACTCTTGTCTGGAGTGTACTGCAATATGGCTGTGAAACATGGACCATCAGCCAACGCGAAACTGGACGTCTGTCTGCGTTTGAGATGTGGTGCTACAGACGCATGGCTAAAGTTCACTGGTCAGAACATATCAGCAACGACGAGGTACTAAGTAGGGTTGGAGAGACAAGGCAAATTATGAAAAGAATTGCCCAACAGAGAACAACTTGGATAGGCCACAACATCCAGGCCTGCTTTTTACCATCGTCGAAGGAATGATTGATGGGGGTAACTGTAGAGGTCGCCCCAGAAACAACTATGTATATAGACCAGATAATCGGTGACGTGCGCTGTAGCAGCTACAAAGAGATGAAGAGACTGACGGACGATAGAGTTAAGTGGAAAGATCGAGTGTTTGGTGCAGACCAATCTTAGGATTGTGACCCAGAAGAAGAAGATTGGGAAAATGAGATGTAGGGCAATGGAAAAATATGTGATCCAAGCTGCATTCTTCTAGGCTACATTGACAAAGATTTATTTATTTATTAGATTTGTTCTTAATACCCAACCTTGTTAGGCGAGAGGGGGAACAACGGTGTCCTTATCTCAATCGGCATATTATGACGGAAGATTCATATCTGCTACAATGGAATTTGGAAAACCAGGGTTTGTTGGAGATAAATTTTTCAATCGAAGCATATCTTGTATCTTTTGATATTAAAGATAAATTATAATGTGTATTCCATTCTTTCAAGTATGTAAGATTAAGACTACACCTATGAACATTATGTACTTAGCTTTTCATTTGCTCACCACTAGTTTGAACCCACCTACAAATCAATAAAAGTTACCAACTTCCATTTTGTGGTATACTTAATTAAGTATAACAAAATATTTTTACATAAATAAAAGTTACGTATTTCAAAGTAACATTTTGAATCATCAAACATTTTCACCCTTTATCTGTTAAGTTTCGGACAGCTTTATTATATTCTCTTCGTCAGGCATTCTTCTTGTATTCTTCCAAACTGGCCAAACCAACTTATAAGTATGTAACATAATGTGTAGTCGGTGTGTATGTAATTGTTTGTTTTTGAATCAGTTCAAACGAACTTTACTCGGGTTTGATTTCCCAGTATGTACATAGGTTCAAACTAGTCAAAACTAGATCGAAACTATACATATATACCGATACACTATGTTATCTTATATAAAAGGAAGTTTATTTCATTCATTAAAATATTAAATCAATCAAATGATAATTAGGGTTGTTTTAAAACAAAGATACCAGGTTCGGTTTGCAGAATATAGGGAAATGAAAGATACTTATGAAGTTTTACACTTTCGAAATACGTTTACAATATAGGAATACGTTTTTACTAAGATGCAAATATTTAACACAGAAATAAGAACGAGAAACAGATTGGATCGATTGGATCATTACCCTCGATCGGCCGCTCATAACGTCTCTCAACGCTACTTTCTGGAATGCTCTCCGCCTGTTTATTGGCTCCGACAATGCTAACGGAAAATGTTCGATTCTCGTTGGTCGCTTAGTTACCAGGCGTCGTGTCACCAGTCAGTTGGGTCCTGTTAAAATTTGTAGAACTTATTCACGAGTCATTTTATTAAGAAATAAATCCAATATGCTCTAACAGAATTACAATATTATATACTGATCTGTTCACTTTCTTCAGCAACTTGTTTCAATCCCTAGAATAAGATTGATAGTTAGTTGCCCGAAAACCATGATTAATAATTAAAATATTAATTTTCTCAATGTATACCCACGCCTCTGTATATTAATACACTCTGTATGTATACATTATATATTTGCTAGAAAAAAAGATTATTTCAAATAATCGGAAAAAAGAAGAAAAAAATAAATATATTTATTAGCTTATTGTATCAAATTCTTGTAATTTAAAATCTGTCACATTTGGGTTAAATTAATAAAACAGTTTCTTGATAATTAGAAATATTATCTTCTAATAACTGTATAAAAAGGATCAGGAATGTTTATAATTTCTTTAGTACTACATTCGTATATAAAGAAATATATAAAAGACTTAACTGACCCCAAATTAATAAATAAAATTATAATACTTGTATTAGAGAGTTAAACTTTAGAAGCAATAGTCTAGTGATTTTTCCTATTGTTATTAGATAAACCCTTTTTGCTTGTAGTGTTTTGTTCTTGCCGTTTATTGTGATTACGACAAACTGTTAAGTAGTTTATGTATGTACAAGCCACTTTCAAGTATATAATTACGTGGTTTTTTTTAATTGTGCACTTGTGTGGCGTGTTTATCTGGTTGTGTGATCTCGGCTACCGCACGCTCTTTACCTCTTTACCTATATGTACCTCTGAGGGGAAATTATACTTATTGTTACCTCTAAGAAGGTAGGTACTATTCTCTAAATAAAACATGCATGCAACTATCAAGGTTAAAAAGCAATCTAAAAAATAATATGTACATAACCGTGTTCACAATTGGACATGTAATTTCACGTGGAATTATAAAAAAAACTTTGCATGCTCAATTAATTTGTCGAACAGGCATAATACAAAAAAACAGTATGAGTCGATTTTCCAGATCATGAGAGCATTTTGACAGTTTTGACAGTTGAAATCATGATGCAGAAATCACCAGTTGTGTAAAAAAACTACTAAGCTCTCAGTCATTATAACTTTTAACTTATTATTTGGACATGGAATTTATGATACCCATAGGTAATTTTATAATATACATATTGACACAAACGCACAGACAACGGGTAGCCTTTTTTAAAGAATGAATATGTCCTTGTAACAAGCACATACATATACCTACATCCTCATACATTCCCTAAACTACACATAAATGCTTGTATAGGTGAACGAAATCGGTCGTGCAATGGCAGGATTCGAACTCGCGATCACTAGATTACTAACCCAGTGCGCTCATCGCTCTGCCACCACCCAACTTAAACGTTACAAGATAACCCAACAGACAATTTTCAATAAACTATGGTTCCAAGATAAAGCTTTTGACAAACGTTCCATCAGCGTTGTGTAGTATCCGCATGGAACATTCTTGTACCACCAAAGATCACCGGTGGTTTATTGATAGCAGTGTCTGCGAGTGCATGATAAGTGATGAGACATTTATTTGTTGAATACCACACACATGACAGATAACTGACCTTTCATACCGACCTCACTGCAGTTGGGGCTCTAATGCCAACAAACATGAGGACATTGTTAAAACTACATATCCAAGGAGGTGAACATGTTGATCAAGAAATTCATCAAACATCAATTTTATATTTAGACATTTTAAGCAGTAAACTTATATGGTTGAGAACTCTTTACGGGTGAAGAGCCATATGAAATTGAAAAAATAATTCACTTGTTGCGATGAAACAAACTCACAGTAGGTACGTCCTTTCTACAATCCCAATATCATACATATATTACATATAATATAGTTGTATAGTTAAAATCACAAGTAAGTGAGGATTAATTGAAGAAACAAAAGAAAAATTGTTGAATTCCATTCTGATTTTTAAATAATATTTTACAATTATCGCATTAAATTATCTGGATGGGACGAGACATTCAACAGGACATATAATATCAGGATGTTTACAACCCACTCGAGTAAGTGAAACATACCCGATCATAGGTATTACCCGTCCGAACATCAGGAGGGGTATACAGAGGTCGCGAATATAGAGAGACATAGATAGCCCCTAAGTCAAGTTGAAAACGCTGTTCGTTAACTAACGCTAAGCGCTATTTTTTTGTATGGAATTTGACGTTTGCTGAAGAAAGTTTTTCTACAACTACAGACAACAAACGTCAAATCCCGAAAAAATACCACTTGGAGATATTGAACACAGTTTTCAATTTGACTCAAGGGTATAAACAGAAAACGGACCCGAGACATCCTCTGTTTAGTCACGAACCACCGGAGAAGACATAAATAAATTTAGGAAGAGCTTCATTTTTACTACACCCCCTAAAACTACCACCAGATAGGACAAGATCTCTGGCAAGCACAATACGTTGGAGATCAGGTCAACCTGTTAGAAAGTTTGGGACCGGGACACCAACTACTCTACCTGACATGGAAGACACTTAATAGATTACGCGTCGGAGTCACCAGATGCCAAATAAAAACATGCTCAGGTGGGGTATAAGGGTGTAAGAGGATGTCTCCTGCAATTGGGGCGAGATCCAGACTGACGAACACCTCCTCATCTGTCGAGACATGCCAGTGAGGCACAATGCAGAAGACCTGATGATAGTCACTGACAATGCCGTTGTGGACGCTGTATTCTGGAGCGGGGTAGCCTAGTGGATAAATGCTTCGACCCGTAAAGTAAGTAAGAATCGCATTGATTTGATTATTATTTTGAGAAAATGTACAAGTCGACTAACGCCTTAAAGTAAACAAAATGCTAAATATTTCAAAACCATAAAGCTCCACTGCTATAATATTATAGTTGTAGAGATTCTAATACGTAAAGTAAACCAACAATTTTCAACAGTGGAATGGAATCATTTTCTGATAACATACATTTAATATGCTAGGAGTACAGAATAAATTCCTGAAACATTTCAATTATTGTGGCAAATTAAAATTCTCCAAATACCGGCAATCTGCTAAGCACCATAATATTTGTAATCTCGAAAACAGACGAACAATTATAGACATGATGTACCTTCACGAAATTATTCACAGCCGTGTAGACTCACCACTACTTTCATTCCAAATTAAACATTTACTGCCCAACTAGCAATTTCAGATCTCAGTTTTTGCTCTATGTCGACCGATGTTACACAAACTACTCACAAAACAATTACATCAGACGGAGTTGCTCCAACTACAATACATTCTTTAAACATTTTTGTATAGTACATAAATCACAAGCAGATTTCAAAACATACATATTACAACAATTTGATAAAAAGTATATACCACAATCACTTTCATCCATAATCTATCTCGCATACCTACATACATACAATATAACACAATCTACATAATAAAATTGCACTTACATGGTATATATATAGTAGGTATTATATTAATCACTTTTTTTTTATTATTAATACCAAAAATAAAAAAATTACAAAATAAGTACAAGTAAAAATATATCAGTTAAATTACACTTAAAATTATTTCAAATATATGGGTTGGTTTGTACCACCTCACTAGGCCATTCCTGTTCCGAGGTGGTATACTAGTTACATAATAATTAGTTACATAATATTATGTTATTATATTGTGCAGTCTATGTTTCACTATGTTAGTCCTATGTGAGATTTGTTGTATACATATGTTGTTAAGGATTGACAATTTGCTGACAATAGTTAATCCCTTTATGATTAATAGTTAATAGTTAATCCAATTTATAGCCACGTATGAATTGTTAGTTTTAGTCTTGTTTTCTTCATTATCTGTATGTCCTTTATGTCTTTAGCAACTAAATTTAGTATTTTTATGTGAAATTTATACTTTTTGTTAATAAATCATGGGGGTTACTCATGACACGTTCTTATCTTGCCTTAATCTTAAAAATATATAAATCAGTACTCGATCATAATCTAATCTTATATTTCTCATCGATTAATCATAAAATTTGTTAATATCAACGTTAAGTATGAAATTGCCTTACATTGTTGTATAGATTAATATTATTATTCAATTAATTTAACCTCAAAGATTTCTAAAATCTGAAGCTGATCTTAATCCTACTTTAATCAACTTCATGAGTAGACCTGCATATTTATATTTATTTTATAAATATGCAGGTCTACTATCATAATACTACTATGCAGGTCTACTATCATAAATCTACTATCATAATACTACTATCATAATACTAGCAGGTCTACTATCATAAATCTAAATCATAATACTACTATCATAATATATCATAATACTACTATCATAATACTAGCAGGTCTACTATCATAAAGTCTACTATCATAAATCTACTATCATAATACTAGCAGGTCTACTATCATAAATCTACTATCATAATACTACTATGCAGGTCTACTATCATAATATGTAGGTATAATCATATTTACTTTGAATCATTTTTGTTTTCCAAAGAAATAAAAAAAATATAAATATGTACACTATCAATAGTTATATTTCTCGATTTTTTAAGATTTCCCAGTAAAAAGGGAAATTAAATTTATTTTGTCTCGAATATTGTGGACGCGCACAAAATTTCTAATATTGCGTGTTGAAACAGTGAAAATATAGGAATATATTATAATATCATTTTATGTATAGCCGAATAATATTTTATATTCATCCATTATTATATTTGTTGAAATACAATAAACAATAACAGTTGATACTTTGTAGAAAATGTCCAGAGTCGAATTCGAAACATATTTATTTTTAATCTGTTTTTACCATCTCGCTATGTGCGGATGTCTGTGGTTCAGATAAAATCTTACAGGTGATCATTTTCAAGCCCAGAGTCACTACGTAAGTAATTACATTTTATTAGCTTAAAATATATTCGAAACATTGCACATACATATTATACAAAAAAATACAATTAAATAAATTGAACATCAAGAAAAAGATAATAAAAATCGTAAGAAAAAAAATAAAATAAAATAAATCACAATAAAAATAACCACAAAGCACACAATATAAAGAAGAAAGACATTAGTTACATTATCATTGCTGAAACATTTATTTCATTGATGTCTACCTACTTCAAGTACATGACGCTTTAAATTTTTGGAACCCTTTAAGTGCCGATTGCAGTTTGTTATATATTCGTGGTGTAAGAAATGCAAAAAATCTTTACCCAAATTAGGTTTTCATTTTCGGAAATCTATAGCTAACCAATGTTTTGCTCCTTTAGTCCTATGAGTTTAGTTTCGTGAACTTTTTGATTCGTTTTTGAGTAAACTAGTGTACAACTGTCGTAAATCCAGGGGGGCAAGTCTGGTCCGATCGGCGAAATCAAAACCCTAGTGATTACCCATATCATGAATATAATTATCATATGGAGTTCTATGACATCTATACTTGAATGGCTTCTTATTGATAACTTTGACTATGCATTCAGATGAAACTTCATTGACTGCTATAATATACATATAAGCGAGCCTGTCACTGTTTATTCTGGCTTTGTATCCCTTCCAATACCTTATTCTAGATAACCTCTACTTTAAATTTTGTTATTTAATAATAATAATAATAATTTGTATAGCGCCGTTTAATGATTCAGGATCATTCCAAGGGCGCTGTTATTTAGATAGATATTATATTGCTCTACGAAACAAAGCTGTTTTCAGTCCTTTAGAGAAAGTGCTCTTACTATTTGCACTACGGACATCTAGAGGCAATTTATTACACTTTATAGGACCACTCACACCAAAGCATCGATCATAGTAAGCCGCTTTATTGACTCTGTCCAACTCCTTTAGGGAGTTGGTACTCTGTGATCCAGAAGACCTAAGTGTGAGATGCCTCCCAGAGAGATCTTTTCTCTGACACAGCTCTTGTATGTATTGTGGTGCTATGTTATTTAAAGCATTAAACACCGTTAAGCAGATTTTGTAGTCAACTCGCTCTGGACACTTCAACCAATGCAATTCGTTAAGTAGTGGAGTTATGTGACATCGTTTTTCCGCTCCATAAATGAGCCTTGCCGCTGCATTAAACACCATCTGTAATCTATCGAGCTGATACTTTGGCAATCCATCATAGATGCCATTACAGTAATCTAGCCGAGACACAACGAATGCATTTATAAGTGTTTTTGTCTCATTTTTGGGTAAGCTTCGACGAATGTTTTTCAGTTGTCTTAGTTGGAAAAAGCATGAACTGACTGTTTTAGAGATTTGCAGGTCAAGAGACAACTTATTGCCTAAGTGTACACCCAAAAACTTGACACTTGCAGACGGCAAGAGTTTTTCTCCGTTGATGTTAATAGGAGTACATTCAATGAGGTGCTGTCGCCGTGGTGAAGCTACCCACATAAACTCTGTTTTTGTTGGGTTTAATTTTAGCTTGTTATGAGACATCCACGTAGCGTCTTTTTCGATGCACTCAGCAGTATCCACTTCCAGACGGTTTTTGTACATGGGATTACAAAATTTGAATAACAAGCGGTCGTCAGCGTAAGCAAATGAGTCAAATCCTTCATTTCGAATTATGTTATCAAGTTGTTTTATGTATAAAATAAATAAAATTGTTCCGAGCACCGATCCCTGAGGCACTCCAAACTTTACAATTTCCGGTAAAGACGTATTATTATTTATCCTCACAGACTGGCATCTTCCTGAAATATATGAGGTCATCCATTTTAGAAAATTTCCACAAATTCCGTATTCGCGTTCCAAGAGTCGAAGGAGAATTTCGTGATCAACAGTATCAAAAACAGCACTCATGTCAAAAATTGACACTAGTTGATTGTTATATTATTTTTTTATTTTTTCTATGTAAAATCACCATTAGACATTACAATATGCTGTACCATGATGCATATTACACAAAATCACTCATGAAAATGTAATTTTTGAGAATGAAACATTTTATTTGTACAATTAAGTTGCACACAGACAACACAAGGTAAAAATGTACAACGTATTATCTTAAAAAAATACCTAGTGTTAATTACATGACGCAAACTATTTAATTACAAGGACCTTTGGATCACCAGTCAGATACCTAACCAACTGAGCCACGAAGGAATTTATATCTATGTTTGGTAAAAATAAAAATAAACTGTTAGTTTTATAATCAATAAATAATAAATAAAACTAACAACAGCCCCAGAAGAGGTAATACCTAATGGGTCATTGTTGATCATCTCATATGAATAAATGTTATATTTTATTTAATAAATTATAATACAGTTTAAACCATATACGTAACATTTTCACTAGATTCGTCCCTGTTTGAAGTATGCACAGTAAATACATAGGTACCTGAGCACCAACAAACAGATACACTTATGAATGAAATGCATCAGCCCATTCATGAATGAAAATGAATGGTACATGAATTAAGATTAGAAAGTTATTCTTGTACGACCATTATTGGTAGGTATGTACATAATATACTAGTATCAGGTATTCAGCACGCACAGACAAGGCGTGTTAAAAAGACGTGTGGGAATGCGGTTTATAGCTAGACTATTTAATTACTTCATCTTTCAGCCTCCCACGTTTAGATGGCATTTACTATTTATTGTGCAGACAGAAATGGAAGGAAATTAACTTGATTGGTACCTACCTACATATTCAACTTACGTATAATATATATCTTCTTCCGATGGTGCTGCAACCCGTATCGAGCTTTGGCCTCCTTCAACTTCAGCCTCGTCTTCCTGTCTGACACCTGAAGCAGTGTTCTGCGTTCTTCTTTATATCATCTTCTCGTCTTAGCCTAGTTTTGTCAAAAAATGTTTAGGAATGTACATATAAGGATACATCTTGTTACAACAACATTATTCGTTTTTTTATTAAAAAAAATGTTCATTCATACCGTCACGGCATATCCCACAATGTGGAGTAACCAACAACAGGTGAGCGGTTGTGCATAACCTTATATAAGGGAGCATAACACACACGTGTATTTTTTTGTAAGGCCGTGTCTTAGTAATTTGCGTTACAATCTTGGTGTTGTAGCTGTTAGTTGACTTTGATTTTTTTTGTTCATTATACTGTATGTGTAACCTCGAAAAAATAAAATAAAAAAAAAACAGTTGAAGTACTATTCAACGCAAAAGAAAATATCCACCCAAAATTAAACACAACATTTGCGCAGCACTACACATAGATATATGGCAGATTTTTTTTCATACATACATAGCATCACGCCATGACCATCACACCATGACGGGGTAAGCAGAGAGAACTGAACGCCATATTTCTCTATTTTTGCACACATTTCTGGCTTCCTTTACATCCATGCATCGTCTCATACATGCTCGTCGATTGTTCAAACGTTTCATGTTCCCTTTTTTCAAAATATCGTTCACATGGTCATTCCATCCCTTTCTGGGGCTACCCCTGCTATTCACTCCATCTCTTACACCCATGTATATTTTTTGGTCAGTCGTTGATCGTTCATTCTTTCAATATGTCCAAACCACCTCAAGTCATTCACTTTCATTTTACATATAATATATTTCTTTATCTTGCATGTCCTCATTTTTTATTCTATCATATATCGTTCTATTACATACTCTTCTTAGTGATCTCATTTCTACAGCATTTATTCTACTTTCATGTGTCCTTTGACAGGTCCATTTATCACTGGCATACGTCAAATAAGCCACTACAATTGCATTGTGTACTGTAATTTTGACTTCCTTTGAGTTGCTTGGATCGGACATTACTGGTCTGAGTGCTGCGCTTATTCTCTTACCAGCCATAACTCTTCTTTCAATACCTTTATCAGGTCTTCCATTTCGTTGAAACATACTCCCCAAATATAGATATCCCTCAACTTGTTCTAGCCATTCGTTCTCTACTTTTATCATACATGCAGTTATACTTTCAGTCTTTTCAAACATCAATATCTTATATTTATTAACATTCATTCTCAGTCCATTCTGCAGGCATCTTTCATACACTTTCTTCACTAAATACTGTAACTCATCCGCACATTCAGCAATCACCACTTTGTCATATGCATACATCAAATCACGTACGTTTGCAGTACTTAGTTTCAGACCTTTATTTTCATTCTTCAATGTCCTAACGCAGTGATCAATATACAGATTGAACAGCCATGGGGATAATACGCAGCCTTGCTTCACCCCTTTATTAATAGGGAACCATGTTATCAACGCATCGTTGACACAGACACAGGCTCCACTATTTTCATACAGAGATGCCACGGCACGTATTAGTTTGCTCTTTACTCCATATATTGATAGGATATCCCACAATTTTTCTCTATTCACTTTATCATATGCCTTTTATAGGTCTATGAACGCAGAGAAAAGTTTCTGGTTTTTATGCAGAACCTTTTCTGTAGCCATACGTAAAGAGAAAATTTGATCGATACATCCTCTGCCCCCTACAAAGACACCTTGAGCATCCCATATCTTGCATTCCGTAATCTTGCGTATTCTCTTATCAATAAATCTTACATAAATCTTGCCAACCGAACTTAACAAGCTGATAGCTCTATAGTTTTTGCAGTCGAGTTTTGATCCCTTCCCTTTGAAGAGAGGAACTACAACTGCATTTCTCCAATCCGACGGAGTGTACCCAGCTTCCCAACATTTATTGAAAAGCGAAAGATACCACTCCGTTGATATTTTAATTCGGATGCCACACAATCCAATCCAGCGGCTTTACCCGCTTTCGCGTGATAAACCGCTTCTTTTACCTCGTCTTCCGTTATTTCATATCTTTCGTTCTCATCAATAACCCATGTCCTCTGTCTCACTGTATCACCTTGAACGCTTTCATACAATTCTTTGAAATATTCACACCACCTCTCTTTCACACTTTCGTTATCTATCAGCATATTTCCATCTTTAACATTTATACACTTTAAACCTTTTACTTCCCTTTGCTTTTGCTTAGCTACGCTTTTCCAGAACATTTTCATGTTACGCGTAAAATCGTTCACTATTTTCCGGCTTTCTTTTGCTTTTATACCATCTTTTTCATTTTTCACTGTAGCTTTTACTCTCTTCTTGCATTCTTTGTACTCTTTTATTTTTTTAGAACTTTTTTCGATGGACTTTAACGTATATAAGAAAATAGAGTCAAGTCATGAACAGCTTGGTAATTAAATAACAACACTTAATTTAAGGGTTAATAGAATCATGGGTTATATAAATAAATAAATAAATAAATAATTAAATTATAAATACAATCCCAACCTCACTAGAACTACGCCTGGTATTTAATTGGTATTTTTATTATTCTTTTATTATATTATTTCATAAAATTCCTTTTTGTGATTCAGAACCATTCAAGGACTCACATTAACACATATAAAAAGTTCACCAAAATCGGTTCAACCATTTAGGAGGAGTTCAGCGACATACACAAGTACAGAAAAATTGTATATATATTTATATAAAGATATTGTTTTTTGAATAGTAAACAAAAAATAATATTTTCCCAATTATTAAAATTAAAAATATTTCACAATAATTAAAATATGTATCAGAATAAAAAAAGTGTATTATCCCAAAGGACAGATTGATAAAGGGATAATAATAATAATAATATTTGTATGAGATGTTTGAAAATTATTTCTTTGCAGTTCTTTTTGAATATTATTTCGCAAATTCCTTGTTAAATATTCACAATGCTCTCAAAACTCAACAGAACTGGCAAAAAAGAAAGAAAAACTAAAGCGAATACATAATTTTCCATTTTCCACTTTGCCTATTGTAGTTGTTGCGAATAAAAAAACGGATAATATTTTTCCCTAAATATTTCCGGCTTGTCGTTTGTTCTTGTTGAGAAATTCTTTGCCCGAAATCAGGCCCGTATCTAGTGCTTTCGACGCCTGATCCACTCGATTTCAAAGAACCCATGTCAATTAAACAATTGAAAACTTCTGACTGGAACAAAAATTCAAAATTCTGAATATAAAAGTTTTGTATGCCTAAAATTTTCAAAAATTCTGAAATTTTCGGCTTTATGCACTGAGAGGATTAAAAGTTATAAGGGGGGATGGACACACACACAGAGAAATAAATTTTCTTGCAGATATCGACAGTTAGATGAGACAAGACTACAGGGCTCCTTATGCTTTCTAATCTCATCTAAATCTTAAAAATATATAACGCAGTACTCGTTCATAATTTATTCTTAATCTTGGTCTACATTCAATAATAAGAATTCGTTAAGATCAAATTTTAGTGTGAAGATGTCATTAATTTTTGCATAATTAATATTGTGATCACTGAATTAATAACTTAACTTAAATAACTTCGTGAGTAGCACTGTTAGTGTGTGGTTATACACGATTCCTTGATGCCTTGGTTACCCCACACTGTGGGATACGCAGCGATGGTATGAATGAGTTTACGATACTTTTACGTACATTTGCGTTCCAGATTTCTTATCGGCTGGCAAAACTGGAGCATTTGTACCTGTGGTATAACCGGCCCTGGGTATAAGGTGGGTGAGTGAATGGCTGAGGAAATGAATTTGGAGGACCATTTAGATGAACAGAAGTGGGTAGTAGAGAGATGATTCATGTAGGTGAGTTTAGGGGCAGGAATTATGAGAGGAGGGAAATGAGAAAGATGTTAATTATAACGGCTAAAAGATGTTAATTACATTTACAAACAGTATTTTCCACGTGAATTTGCAAAAAAATAAGGTTTTCGTTTGTTTTTAATGGCGCATAGGGAACATGGCGTCACGCGAACCATATCTCTATTGTAATATAATATTATAAGAGATACTCAACATAAACTCGCCACTTATTTTATTTAAGTTTTAAAATTGTAAAAAATCAATCTCCGCTTTTCTATAGAATTGAGAGTAAAAATAAAATATTTTTTATTGCAAAACGATTATACTCCACGTTTATGTACATACTAATGAATAATCAAAGTTTACAAAATCAAATGAACAATGATAACTAAAAATAACTGGTTATACCCAGCCGTTGTTAAGTCCAGGTACCCAATGTATATAAACATTCTACCTGAAGAAAAAAATCTTGGTTGATTGACAAAAACGTGGGGTTATTTTTTCAACGAAATAAAATAATACAGGATTTGGAATGGTCCCAAATTGGACGAACAGTGTAAAACCTCATCTCATTTCCTGTCGGCCACTTTTTGCTACAAGAAGGACCGACCGAGGACATTATATTATAACAACCTACCTACATTCATAGTATATACATAATATATCATTGTCCTTCGGTGAGATAATCAGTGTCAAAAATATATTTATTTGATACCGAATCCACATTTCTTTAACTTGCCAATCACTACCTGTATTTTTTTTCATTTATGCTTGTTAATATTTTACTGAGTTCCGAAAACGTAGAGGATTTCTTTTTACCACGTTGACCGATTTCAATGATTCATTTTTTATAAGAAAGGGGGTATCTTCCGATGGTGTCTTACCGAAAGAGACGGAAATAGACTAGAGGCTTTCGAGATGTGGAGATACAGAAGAATACTGGGAATTTCCTGGAGGGACCACATCACGAATGCCGAGGTTCTCAACAGAGTTGAAGAAGGCAGGCACCTACTCAAAACCATCTCCGAGAGACGTGCTCGCTGGATTGGTCACATGTTGCGCCACGAGGGTCTCCTACATGACCTAATGGAGGGAATGGTTGAGGGGACAAACCACTGGGGGCGCCCCCGACGGGAGTATCTGGCCCAGGTGTGCGAGGACATGAACTGCGCCACATATGTTGAGCTTAAGAGGGCTGCAGAGGTTAGAGAGAATCCACTTCTAGAGAGAATAGAGAGAAGCGAGATGTAGACTTCTTCTGCAAACCAATCCGCAGGATTGAGACTTTTGATGATGATCTTCCGATTGGTTTTATTTCAATTTGGTCAAGATATGAACATGTGATGAGAAATTCATCACTCTTCAATTTGCACTTCAGCGATAAGAGTTTTTTTAAACATTTTCCGATTTCAATGACTTCTTTTTTAATAGGGAGGTAGTGCTGCAGAGATGATCACACATATAAATTTCATCAAGTTCTCTTCGTCTGTACATGTTTTCATCGTACAAGATGGCATTTTGAACACATCATGCGTACCTACAACTACAATGCGCTAAGTATTATGTGAGGTATGCACATTACTTTTTGTTTACCAAATACTAGTGAACTAGTGCTAAACTAGTACTAAAGACTAGTGTCGACAGTGCACTCTCTATAAATAAACACATTTCTTCCATAGTCAGACAAAGTTGTTACTTTCTCAGACAACTTAGACCTATTCGAAGGTGTCTCTCGACAAATGCTGCTAAGGTCCTTATAAATTCTTTAATAGTTTTCCGTGTAGATTATTGTAACGCCATATTAGCACACCTACCGCAATTCCAAATCCATAGAATACAACTCATCCTCAATGCAGCAGCCCGTTATATTTACCAGATTGATCGTTTCTCGCATATCTCACCAACACTTCACAAACTTCATTGGCTGAAGAGCCCAGAACGTATAGAATTTAAAACATGTCTCCTTGTCTTTAAAGCACTCAATAGCATGGCCCCGGAATATATATCGGAACTTTGTGTTCCATTTTCACCTAACAATAAACAAACAAAGTACGCTAAGATCAATGACCCAATCCAATAAAAAACTAGTAGAAACCAATCTCACAAAAAAGCCAAAATACCTTTATCGATCTTTTGGCGTTTCTGGACCAAAGTTATGGAACAATCTTCCAATGGATATATTATAAGATGTGCCGAAAATATCAATGAATTCAAGAAGAAATTAAAAACTCATCTTTTCCGCAAATCGTATCCAGATTGTCCTTCATCCGTTTAATAATATTATGTGTACTGAATATAATGCCAGTTTACTTAATTGCATCTGGATTATGTAATATGTATATAACTAGATTAATTTGTGATTTCTACGTATTTTTTTTAAGTTTTACGTTTCATCATTTTCAATGTGTTAGCTATAGGACTAATTTTAACTTAATTTTAACTTATTGTATTTTTTTAAGTTTTATGTTTCACCATTTTCAATGTGTTAGCTATAGGACTATTATAATTTTAACTATTTTTTTGCAAACTGAAAGCGTCCTTGAGGTGACCACGGTTGTCACTAAACGGCGCTTTATAAATTGTCTTTTTTTACGCGGTGCTGGCCGATTTACTAATGATATTAATAACAATTAAGCACTACAAATAATAACACTCAATTATTATTATTACCATTATACACTTCCTCAAAAGAATTAGCAGATCAATGCGTAAATTGTAATTTATTTAAAAGAGCAAAATAAAATGCAACAAACGCATCATCAAGCTTTCAATTGGGAATAGTTCACCCATCCAGATACTTAACATATCAAAGGATTAGGCTCTGAGGAGGTCTCTATACTACCTAACAACCCTACTGATTCCCGAATATTAACGTTTAAAAAATCTTTAATGATTCTACATGTATTCATAATTACCGTTTTTTGCATTTTTATTATTAAATTTTTCGATAAATCTATAATTTCTAAATTACGGATTAACGATTTTGGAATAATGCCAGTGGCTGAAATAATGAACGGTTATATTATTATTTTACGAGAATGCCAAAGTCTTTTAATCTCGTTACCTAAAGCGGTGTAGGTATTTTCTAATTTTTTCATCAAAAGTTTTTATAAAGTAGTTTTTTTTATAAACTTTTAAAAGTTTTTAAAAGTTTTTTTTTAAAGTTTTTATTATTATTATTATTAGTAACGTATCTATTATTTTTACATATCATTGTGTTGGCCTATATATTTGGATCGTTAATGGGCAACCCTTTTCAGGAGTTGTCTTGTTTCTCAGACTATATTCAGTATCATTAGTCAAGAATTAATTATATATGTAATTATTAATTCTAATTATATTCAACCTATATCCTTTTTTATACCCACCTGATATTATTATTTATTGTTCTTTGAAGCTCGGATTAAGAAAATAAATATTATAACAGTTTCCTTTCCGTTCTTCATTAGACCGTTTATATAAAAAAAAACTTTTTCAATTAAAAGCCTGTCAATGAATTTTATTTGAGATTTTCCTCGCTGTTTCCTTCTCAATTTGGTCATTTACAAACTTTTCAATTCAATATCCAAAGAAAGGTGTTTCACTTACTCAACATTCATTTCTTCGAGAATTTCTTCTCTTCTTTTCTCGACATTCCCCCCATTTCGTCTCCCTGAAACAAACTGAATAATTCATATTTTCAAATCAAACTAAATCATTTTAAATTTCAATCGAGTTTTTTTGAGTTTGCCCATTAAAAATAAAAATTTAAATATTTGTTTGACATGGATGGTTATATCAGTTAGTGAAACAAATATCATTACTGCATCCAAACAACTTTCTAACTGTTGATGATTAGCCCGTGAAGCAAGTAATGAGTTTCAAATATTTAGAAGTAGAGCATCAAAAGAGCATCTTCCGTATCTTGATATCTCTTTTCAGCATTTTCATGAAATGAGTTTGTTCAATTTTTTTTTTTTACATGTCTACGTAGGGGACACCAGCTATTAGTACCTATTTGGGTCCATTTTGCTCTTCCGAAGAAGCGCACTACGTAGCGTTGGGAGGGGTTTGCAGTCTAGAAAAGTCAATTATTTTTTTATTTAAATATTTTATTATGAAAACTTGGTAACTCCAATGCAATGCCATTTTATGAAACAATTTGAAAATAAAAATATCAAATTTTTGGTTTCCTGAGCTTGGATTCACTTTGAAATATTTGACGTTTAAAAAAATTGAGAAGCACTATTCAGATATCCTACAAAATCTAATGGGGTCTAAGCGAGTATTAGATACACATATTTGCAAAATTTGAAAAGAATCGAATGAGTACTTAGTGGTGGTTGACTGGTAGAGATTGCCTGCGGGCAATAAGTCCGCCACGTTGTATAAAGCAATAAAAGTATTTTATTATTATTACTTAAGTCTACAACTGATAAAGTAAAATAAACACGCAGTGCATAGCACATAGTACATAGCACGCAGCACATAGCACATAGCACACACACAGATACATTGTGATGAAACTTTCAGCAAGATACTAGTTGATAATCTGCAATAAAAAAATAGCCACTATATCCTTTTGGGTTAGTGGGGAGTAAAAAACTAAATTTTACATATTCTTCACGAAAAATATTGTAGGTATATCACAGTTTTTTGTGATGCAATATTTTTTTTGTGTAATTAGAAGGTTATTTAGTATGCATATATATTTTTTTACATCAGTGTGCCCAAGGTAAAAAAAAAAAAAATAAAAATAAAAAGGATCTTAATGAATAAATGAATATTTTTTTTTACTTCATTCATTTTTCTTTATTACACATTGTATTTATTTACAGTAGGTACTTACAAAAAAAATACATTAGTACTTATATACATTTTGCCATCTAGGTAAAGCGATATAAAGTTTATTAGACCAGATAATTCATAAAATCAAAGTAGAGTAATAAAAATGTTCGTAAATATCTAATAAAAGCAATTTTGCAAGCTGTTTATTAAAATGTTTGTTTTCGCCAAAGTTCAAGGTGAAATCGTCCATCAATATCCTTATTTAGAGCAGATTGGACCGGGTAGGGGATTTGATCTGGGATATATAGGTACTATCGCTGGAGATCATCTTAATTAGTCCGTGAGGATGGTAAGAAGAGAATGAAGGGAGGAGATAGATGGGATTGGATACTAGGGAAGGTATATTATTATAAAGATACTTAGTACCTACATACATACATACATATTGAATCTATGTATGTACCTTTTGTAATAACGGAGTCAATCTCGTGATGTTTCATTATGTACTTCAAAACAACAAATATTTCGATCGATATAAACATTATTCATAACGTAATTATAAACAACCTTTTTAAGTTATTTTATATATTTTTATGTAGTTTTAATTCATAAATAGTTTCCGTTTCTTAGTATAACTTGCCGTTTTTTTTTACTTTTTGATCAATTTTATACAACTTTTCAAATAATTTAACAAACTGAATTATATTAACTTCAAAGTAAACAGCAAAATATCAACGACAATACTTGTATCAAAATCAATTGCTTTCATCGAATAAATCTTTCACACAGTCAGATAATTAAGTGTGTATTGAACAAAGGAAATTACTTAATTTTTTTTTTCGTTGAAAAAAGGATTAATCAGGTGTAAAAAGATGAATATTTTTGTAAATGTTATCTAGTTTATCAGCAATTAATACAATTTTACCATTATAATAATAAAAACTATTTAATTATGTAAAAAAAAAATGTAAAAAATAATTTTAACGTACTGTGGCGGAATTGAAATTGCCCGTAGGCAATTTCTACCAGTCAACCAACCACCACATCGTTTGACTATTCCAAGTAAATGTTTTCAGTTCATATTTGTATCAAAATGTTTTAACACTTAAATATGGATAGCTTTGTTTATTGGATGCTATATAATATTATGCATATTGTATACTTGAAGTTATGTATAGTCTTAATCCGCTTCAAATCCTATAAATAACTTTGTAGAAATATAAGTTCCACAATAATGGTGTTATAATGATTTCATCAAAATCGATTTAGTAGCGTAGGCATACAGGAGATGTGGAAAGATGAAGGTAGATGAGGGGATAAAGGATGTAAGGAGATCAACCATCGGACGTTGTGGTCATATTCCTACCCTTCATCCACCTAACACAAAGGTACCTACTTTAATTAATTCACAACTTCACTGTTTACAAACTTTACTAATGCTCTATTCTATCCAATACCGGTCATGCCCGAAAACCCATGTGGTTTGGACGCATTAAGGGTATGAAAAATAAATGCGGAAAAAATATTATAACTTTATGATTGCTCAAAGTTTTACAAGAGATTTATAAGGAAATGTTCAGAAATCCTGTTCCTCACCACACACGTATAACGTATTACAAAATTGATGAATTAAAAAATTATATAAATTAAAATGAATGGCTCGAGCAAGTCGACGAGTATATATATCTGGGAAGCATGTTTCAACGGAATGGACGACCTGATAAGGATATCGAAAGAAGAGTTATGGCAGGAAACAGAGTGAATGGAGCACTGAGACCAGTTATGAATGATCGCAACAGATCAAAGGCTGCCAAAGTTGCCATTCATAACGCTATCTTAGTGCCAACTTTGACGTATACAAGTGAAACCTGGACATGGCAGAAGTCGCACCGTCGCACGAAAGCAGAATAAATGCTGTTGAAATGAGATCGCTAAGAAGAATCTGCAATAGAACGATGTATGACAGGGTAAGAAATGAGAACATAAGGAAAGAATGTAAGATGAAGAAAGATATCATTAATAGAATGAAAGTGAACACACTGAGATGGTTTGGCCACATGGGTAGAATGAATGAGGCCGGGGCCGCCCAAGAAAGGGATGGCACGACCATGTGAACGATATTCTGAAAGACGGAAATGTTAGAAGCATGTACAATAGACGAACATGTATAAGACGATGCATGAATGTTGACGAGGCGATGAATGTGTGCCAGGATAGAAAGATATGGCGTTCGGTTCTCTCTGCCTACCCCGTAAGGGACATGGCGTGATGGTATGTAATATAAATTAAATCGTATTGGTGTTGACTCTCATACATGCAATACACGTAGTGGTGTTGACTCTACACATGCAATATATGTGTAGGTTAAACGGATAAATCTTTAAATACATCCCTTAAAGAACACTTAGTTGAGAGTGAGCATTCCTCTAAATCTCTTAATAGTTTAAAATAATGAGTTCAGAAAAGAAACGTGTTGCGGTCAGTCATATAATGTGTTATGAATTAAAAAATAATGTTTTTATACATTTAGATTACATTGTCTTAGTTATCCCTAACATGTAGAACAACACAGTAACACAATCAAGTACTAACTTTTTGACAAAATGTATGTCTCAATAGAGATGAAGTTGGAATATATATTTATGGAAGACACATATAGAGATTACGATCTGTCATCGGCTGATTTACGTGATTAACGTTCGTTTAATGTTTATTAAGTTTCCTTGTCAAATTTTGAAAATCTTTATGTTTTTGAATATTTAATGTACGTTGTGTGGCATTTTTACATCGCTTGGAAATAAGGTGAAAACACTATTACCATGTATGAAATGTCTTGAATGAAATGTTTATTTGCTCAAAAAAATATGGAAGATAAAAACCTTGTTAAAACAACTATTATAGTTTAATTCAGAGGTATTGATAGGTAGACCATTTCTTTCGTGTCGATATACGGTCATGTTAATCCAGAGGTGACCATTTTTAACCACGCGATCAGAAGATACTACCCATAGGGGTATACAACCAACAGACTTATGTACTACCGGTGGCAAGATGAACGATCTAAAAACTATTAAGCCACTCCAAACAGCCACGCCATTACAGTCCTTACGTCCGAGTGAATTGGAACTAAATTCCTCTGAGGTCTCTCGTTGATTTATCGTCCGATCACGGAGGCTGTATTAATCTTCAATTGGTGGAAAGTAATTTATTGGACGGGACGCATTAGAGAGTATTTCTGGAGAGCATGTAGGTACATGAAAACGGATCGGATCCTGAAAGAGCGAGAGATGTGGTCTCTATATTATATTAGATAGGTACCTACATTTATAACAGAATCAGTTAATTGTTTCCTAGAAATGGATATTTCCTCTTTGAATTATTTACTCGTAGCTTCAATGGGGTACTTAGTTACAAAATTGAAACATATTCTCATACAAACATATACACACGCACGCCCTTTTCGTATTTGGGGTAGGCAGTGAGTGAGCCTTCGTTAATCCATAGATGGCAATAATATAGTTCCTTATTTTCAGGTGAATTGTTACACACTATTCAAATATATAGAACTTTCAAAAATTACATTGACAAGAAGACATAATTGGTAAACGTTACGCAAGCGCATAAAGTGATCACGTAAACCAGCCGATGACAGGTCGTAAGCCCTATAGGTGCCTCGATTTCCTAGTTCTTCTACAATATCCCAACTTCGTCTCTACTGGGGTGTTGAAAGATTGTCAATAAAAATATCATTTGACTCCCGAAAGGGAAAAAATCCAATGTTTGCGTATACGCAATTAAAGTGGGTTGTGGCCAACGCTAAACTTTTCTCTAACGAGTCATTCTATAAATTATTCAAATTTCGTATGGAAAATATTCAGCATAATTTTCATGAAATGAGTTTGATAAATTGTTTTTTATTTAAATATTTTATTATGAAAACTTGATAACTCTTCAATGCTATTTATAAAAATGATGTGCCTTTTCATCAATTTGAAAATAAAAATTTCAAATTTCAAATTTCCTGAGCTTGGGATCACTTTGAAATATTTGACAGTTAAAAAAATTGAGAAGCACTATTCATATATCCTTCAAAATCTAATGGGATCTAAGCGAGTATTAGATATACATATTTGCAAAATTTGAAAAGAATTGAATGAGTACTTTAGTCTATAATCGATAAAGTAAAATGAACACGTCGTACATAGCACACTGCACATAGCACATATCATACAGCACATAGCACACACACAGATACATTGTGATGAAACTTTCAGAATACAATCTCAACATGATACTAGTTGATAATCTGCAATAAAAAAAATACCCTTAAAAATTGCGAAATCATAACTCCCCACTATATCCCCTTGGGTTAGTGAGGAGAAAAAATATTCAATAAAAACTCCCTTGTTCCGGAAAAGCACTTATCTCATTGG
This sequence comes from Molanna angustata, assembly GCA_963576475.1. Taxonomy (NCBI): domain Eukaryota; kingdom Metazoa; phylum Arthropoda; class Insecta; order Trichoptera; family Molannidae; genus Molanna; species Molanna angustata. Next base: position 2,394,525 of record OY754971.1, on the reverse strand, counting down.
CAGGATATAATGTAACTTTTCGGTAGCTTAGTAGTAAATAATATCTTTTTACACCCTTTTCTTTAACTTCAATTTTCTGTCTGTCTGAACTGAAATTTTGCAATCCAACTTTCACTGTCTTTCCGATCAGTTAGGACTATGAAACTTCAGAATTTGTGTATTCCCGATGATAATGCATGTTTTCATCTTGATTTATTTGATAAAATTGAACAATATTGTATTTCATACAAAGTAAACAAAGGAGCAGGTGTGCGGCGAGTGTTCACTACCTTATAAAAAGGAATCACGACACGTGTTTGTATTCCAACACACCAATCTCGTCTCACCTTAAAAGGCACAACATTCAGAATGGGTGGTGGAACTCACTGCTGAACTATGTGATATGTTATTTTGTCTGTTGTATTTTCGATTACCAGACTCCTACGGGACACTTGAAAACGAAGAAAAGAGTTGGACCCACTATTCTAAGCTGATGCCTCACATAAATAAATAAAATCATAATAAATCTTTCTAACTGATTTTGTACACTATCACAAATCGAGATATCAATAATACAAGATACAAGTGGCTAGGAATTATGTGAAATAAAAGGATATAATAAACGACATCCTTACGATGTCGAAGAGACATTTGAAACTATTGTACGTACCTCTAGACTATCATAAGTCATTCTTATCTCGGTATTTAATAGGAAGCATGGGTCTAGGAAAGTGAACGATCTGATGCGACGGGGTAGATGATTTGATGATCATTTTAAACTAATGGTTTCCATTGTTTAACGCCTTGAGACTGGTCTACGTCTATAGGATCTTCACTACAGTCCAGGGATGTCACGAAGTTTTAACTCCGAAAGGTTCCGAACACCGATTATTTAGAATCATAGATAATGACGAATCCGGCAAAGAGAGATCCACGCATAGTTTATCCACGTATAAGTTGAGCATCCCTATTTTTGGAAATAATTGTTTTAATGATTTAAAATAAAAACAATGATGTTTTATAAAAATATAAACATATATTTAACGCCTCAATAGAGATGAAGTTGGAATACCTATTAAAGAAGAAACAGGAACTCAAGGCACCTACAGGTCTTACGACCTGCCATCAGCTGGTTTACATGATCACTTCACGCGGTTGCGCAACGTTCACCAAATATGCCTTCTTAATGAGTTCCCTTATCTAATATTACTAAAATAACACAGTTACAAGTATTATACATTTATGATACTTACCTAAGAATTAATTAATGTTATTAAAAATTTTATATGTATACATTTTTAAATATAGATGAGCATTAATTGATACATAATGTTATAATACATACTGTTATAAGTTTTTTTTTTATAAATCATACATAATTGATTATTGTTCTATATATATATATATATATATATATATATATATATATATATATATATATATATATATATATATATATATATATATATATATATATATATATATATATATATATATATATATATATATATATATATATATATATATATATATATATATATATATATATATATATATATATATATATATATATATATATATATATATATATATATATATATATATATATATATATATATATATATATATATATATATATATATATATATATATATATATATATATATATATATATATATATATATATATATATATATCTTCTTCTTTCAGCCTCTTTCATTCCACTGCTGGATAAAGGCCTCTTCCTGAATTTTCCACTTATCTCTGTCCTGGGCGCTCTGTTTCCACCCATGTCCAACCAGTTCAACAATGTCATCAGTCCATCTCCTCTGTGGTCTCCCTACACCCCTTCTATTATGATAGGGTCTCCAATTCAGAATTTTGGGGGTCCATCTATCATCCTTCTGTCTTGCCACATGACCTGCCCATTGCCACTTCAGCCTTCCCACTCTTTCTGCAATGTCGGTGACCTTTGACCGGCGTCTTATTTCCTCGTTTCTTATTCGGTCTCTCAAGGATACGCCCAACATTTGTCTCTCCATTGCTCGTTGAGTACACTTAAGTCTGTGGAGGCTTCTGGCAGTAAGTGACATGGTTTCGAGACCGTATGTTGTCACTGGCAAAACACAAGAATTGTACACTTTGGCTTTAAGGTTATTCGGAATTTCCCTGTTACCGAATATGTACCTCAACTTTCCAAAAGCAGCCCAACTCAGCCCTATACGTCTTGGCAGTTCGGCGGTCTGGTTTTCTTTACCCAATTTAATTTTATGTCCAAGGTATATGTATTCTTCAACAGCACCAATAGTCTTATTTCCAATGCAAATACTGTGTGAAGTTGGACTCAAAATCTTGGTTTTGTCTATGTTCATTTCCAGACCGATTTTTCTAGAGGCTTCATATAATTCTGCTACCATAGCTTCCAGTTCAGACAATTCTTCGCTTATTATTACTATGTCGTCTGCAAAACGGAGGTGATTTAAATATGTGCCATCTATTTTAATGCCTTTATTGTTCCAGTTTAATGTTTTGAAGACATCTTCTAATGCCAGTGTGAATAGTTTTGGGGATATCGTATCACCCTGTCTTACACCCTTCTCGATTTTGATTTTTTCTGTTTTCAGATTTTCGTTCACTTTTACATCCATAGTAGCATTTTCATAAATATATTTAATCAATCTTATGTATCTAGAATCAATCCTAGCATTTTCAAGAGCACTTAAAATTGACCAGGTTTCTAGAGAGTCAAATGCTTTACGATAGTCTATAAAAGCCATATGAATTTTTATGTTATACTCTGTAGCTTTTTCTATAAGTAAACGCAAAGTTTGAATATGATCTGTGGTTCCGAAACCCTTACGGAAGCCAGCCTGTTCTACGGGTTGGTAGAAGTCAAATTTTGGAGTAAGACGGTTTGTCAATATTTTTGTCAGCAGTTTGTATAAGTGAGGGAGTAAGCTAATCGGCCGATAGTTTTCCAAATTCCCTTGGTCACCTTTTTTAAACAGCAACTTAACTTCGGCATTTTTCCAGTCATCTGGAATTACTTCTTGTTCTAGACATTTATTTAACAATATTTGTACCGCCTCTTTCAATTCACTGCCTCCAATCTTCAGCATATCACTAGTTATCCCATCTTCTCCAGGTGCTTTATTATTTTTCATGTTATTCAATGCTATGTTTATTTCATTTAGATTTACTTCTGGTATCTCTTCGGATCCCGCATTTAATATATTATTATTCTCTGCTTCAGGTCTTCTTAGCCTGGAAGAGTATAGTTCTTTGTAAAATTCTTTCACTTCTTTAGCTATAGACTCCGTATTTATCTTTGTTATATTCTGCCTGCTGCAGCACAAATTTGATTTTAGGACTTTCATATTCTTATTTCTTTCGATAGTTTCTCTGATGCAATTTGTATTGAATTTTCTGATATCTTTTCTGATTTGTCTTCGAATGGTTTTGTTTAGATTTTTATATTCATCTGTATCTCTGCATAGAGTTTTTCGCTTTTCTAATAGACTAATTGTATCGGGAGACAACTTCTCATTATATTTTCTCTGTCTGAAGGAGATTTTCTTAACTGCAGTATGAACGGTAGATGTCACCTTGTCAGATAGTTGATTTATTTCCATGTCATGAAGCGCATCTATTGGTTCGAGTTTATTTTTGATAGTGGTTTGAAACTCTGTTTGGTGTCTTCTTAGCAATTCCGTGGAAAGTGTTTGACCATTCTTCTTATTTATCATTTTTGCTCTTTCTAGTTTAGTATTTATGCTAAATGAAGCCCTTACGAGTCTATGGTCACTTCCCGTGTCAAAAGAGTTAAGCACTGAGACATTTTTGCAGTATCTTTTAGCATTTGTAAGGATAAAATCTATTTCATTTCTTGTTCTACCGTCTGGGCTTTTCCATGTCCACTTTCTTTGTGGTTGTTTCTTAAAGAATGTATTCGTACAGAATAATTGTTCGCTTTGTAGATAATCCATCAACATTTCGCCTCTTTCATTTCTGCTCCCCAGCCCGAACTTTCCAATATTGTCTGAATCTCCTAGCTTCTTCTCTCCGATCTTTGCATTGAAATCTCCAGTAATAATTACTAGTTGAGATTTTTCTGATCTTCTGGCCTTTGTAATGTCTTCATAAAAATGTTCTATGTCTTCATCGTTTGATGTGCTTGTAGGGGCATATGCTTGTATTACTTGGATTGTGTATTTTTTATTTAGTTTCAGAAGTATGTATATGACTCTCTTGGATACAGTACTCATCTTTGTTACATACTGTTTGATATTTTTGTTAATCAGAAATGCCACTCCTCCTACTGAAGCTTCTGCATTATTTTGATAGAGAATATGGCCGGATGAGAGTGTGGTTGCCTTTTCCTCTTTTAATCTGGTTTCACAGATTCCGAGAATATACCATTTTATGGCTTGTAGCTCCTTTTCCAGTCTGATCTGATCCTCTTCTTGTCTCATAGTACGTATATTGTATGTTGCTATTGCAATGTTTGTTCTGCTTTTGTTTTTCGAATATCTGCCCCCCCCAGAATCCTTGGGGCTGACCGGTGTTGCGTCGGTGTGAGATTCTGAGTTGTTAACTCTACTCACCTGGGGTAGTTTTGTTTTACAATTCGAGATCATGGTTCTTAGTTTGGAAGGTTGTTTGGACTGCTACAATATTATGTAGCTCTGTACCACGCTGTCCAGTTGCGGGTTGGTACAGGGGTTCTTCTAGGATCTCCTTCCTTATATGACACAGGGATTTAAGCCTGCGCAGATGTTACGGTTATACCGCCGATACTCGGTCGTCAGAGCCTCGTTAGTTGTCTAGCAGGGGGGACCGCGTGCAGGTGAGGTTGACATTTGGGTCGGCTAGGTGTTCGTTTGCCATCACCCCTCATCACCCCTTCCCCCCCCTCTATATATATATATATATATATATATATATATATATATATATATATATATATATATATATATATATATATATATATATATATATATATATATATATATATATATATATATATATATATATATATATATATATATATATATATATATATATATATATATATATATATATATATATATATATATATATATATATATATATATATATGTTATATTTGATGTTTTCACGGGTGAAATATGTTATAATATTTTTATCTCGGTTTTCCCGTGTCAGTAGGTCTTGACTAAGACCATTTGTCTTCCGACGTTTCGCCCGAATATCACCAGGCATTTTCAAGGACTTAACGAAAAGCACGCGCGCGACACACGTCTACTCACACTGAAAGCTCACCGTCAAGTGACTCGTAGCGTACAAGATGGCCGCTTATGTCAAATATTGTTAGCGCGACGCCTATAGTTTTCACGTCCATTTTTTATCTTTATTACTGCGTCCGGTGTATATTTTTTGTATATTTTATATATTTCTTCATATAGTTTTCACGTCCATTTTTCTATCTTTATTACTACTTCCGGTGTATATTAAAAACTTTCCTATGCATAATTGACATCATACTTGCGTCCATGTGTATATTTTTCGATATTTTATATATTTCGTATATTTTATATAGTTTTCACGTCCATTTGTTCTAGCTTTATTACTACGCCTTCTGTACACAGGCGATTTCTTAGTGTGTACATAAGTGCACTACACTGCCTTCTCAAATTAATAAATATATATTATATCCAAAAAACATATTCAAAACACTTGCCAAAATACGTTATAATGGTACCTAGTAACTTTGTTAGTAGATGCGTGTTTGTATATAGCGCCAAAATTCGTATATTATAGGATTGTGTGCATAATTTATATGAACGTAATTTTTCTACATATTATCTCATAGTAATACGAAATTTTGCCGATCCGTGATTGTGAGCGACACAGATAGCGCTTCATTGGTATGTGTTAGAAAAGGACAGAACACTGTCCCGGTCCGTGCTTTGCTCCAGACATGCGTATTGAAGACATAAATACTGTCCATAATGAGTTAACATCAACATGCGTACTAACAACATTTTACTTATTATTTGTAAGGATTATTTTACATTAACTTACGTACAATGTTATGACAAACATCTGTGGTGTGATGGTGAAGTTTGTCCGAATGTTCATTAGTGTCAGAGTAAAATTAAAAACAACTTTTGTAATATCAATAAGGATATTAAAAAAAATATATCAATTAAATTGCTCGTTCTATATTATAGGGATGTTTATTTCAATGTCGATGGACTGATATTATCAATTTAACAACTATGTTTTTTTAAATACCTACGATGTTTAGAAACATATTGTGAATTATTGTTCAATTTATTGACAGCTTACTGTTGAGTCCGACGGTGTTTTTATACGCAGTTTTGAAGAAAACTACATTATTATAACATAAGACCATCTCAATGTTTTTTCAACGATGTTACACCAACAAACATTTGATCTCCTCTATCGTAGAGTTTTATACAATCGTGTAATCGAAAGGCATGCACAAATTTAAGAGCGTTGAACTTTTTTTTAAATTTTCATATAGATATCAACCGGGAGTATAACATCTAGGATTTTATGAATCTTTTATATATTTTGAAGTACTCGTATATTATACAAATAACAAAAGTTTTTATTTGATTTTTTTGTTGTGATATATTTAGTCAAAAGATAATTTTGTGTTAAAAAATGTTGGTGAAATTCATTATTTAAATATTATATAAAACACACTACATAGGTACCTACTTTGTTTAATGTCACTATTTATTAGATGAAGTACTTACATACGTACTAGGTACATCATATAAATTTAATATGTACCCAAACATTATTTCTTTCAAAATAAATTATAGAATAAAACAAAATTCAAAGGCTCGCCATTGAAAAAATATATATAAAATTTAAAAATAATAATAAATACTTCCTTGCACCCTGTGCATGTGGCCATTTCATTGCTATTCGACAATTTCATCTAATTTATTTACCTAGTGTTTCCAGCCCCGATAAGCAAGAGTTACGTGAGAAATAATTTTAAATAAATTTATAAACATGAATGTAGATACCTACATAATATATTATAATATTGTGTATAGGCGACTGCCATAGAAATCGTATGAAGCAATGTCGTCACTAAATTCAATTTATGTAAATTTGAGATGTACTACTACAATGTTACTATGTTTTATAGAAAATTAAATTATCTATTTGGATTGTTTCGGTTTTTTTCGATATTATTAAAAACTAAGGAAATATAGGCAGTTAAACACATAAATTTAAAAAAATGTTTTTCTTAATAAAAAATGTTTGAGAAACTCTGGAATTTTTTTGAAAAAACTCGTTTGAGATTTTGTATTTGTCTATGTTCGTACCAATTTTCAGCGTTCAAGCTTTTATGGTTTCTGAGATATATGGAAAAATAAAGTAAAAATTCAAAAGTTGATAACCCCTGACTGAAACAAAAATTCAAAATTCTGAGTATAAAAGTTTTGTAGGCCTATAACTATTTATCTATTCTGAAGTTTTGGGCTCTGTAAATTGAGCAGATCAAAAGTTATAAGGGGAGACGGACACACACACACACACACCCTCACACACACACACACATGCACGCACGCACGCACGCATGCACGCACGCACGCACGCACGCACGCACAAGCACACGCACACAAAACTCACACGAAATATTTTACTCCGAATTCTGAGTAAATCCGTGTATGGAACATATATGCTGTGAAGCCACTATGTTGGTGTTTTATGACTTGGAAAAGCCGTGAAAAAAGTAGACCCTGCAAACAATTCTCGCGAATCCTGGCTTGAAACATTGTCGATATGTTAAGAGAACAAAGTTCTCTTAAACAAATCGACAGTTGAAATATGTAATTAAGATAAACGCAAAAAAACAATAAGAAACTAGTTGCATGTAATACATGAGATCCAACTATCGATAACGATAGTATGTTAGTTGAAGAATAAGTACCAAACTATAAACCCATAAATCCAAATTATTGAATATTTTAAGATATTTTGTTTTCTATACAACAGATGTAGGTATGTATGTCTAGATAGGACAGTATGGAGGTCAGTCCTTTTTTCTAACCAGAATATGAAAACAGCATGATGGTATGATGGACGACATTATATAGAATATGATATTTGCTGCGAAGCCTCTAAGTTTGTGTTTTTTGCATGCAATAAGTCCACTATGGTAGGTATACAAAATGTTCCTAATACGCGCATCTTGGCTTAGTACTGTCAATATGTTTAGATAAATAAATTTTCTTAAACAAATCGACAGTTGGATTACATAAACATCAACCATTATACACAGTTAGTACAACATCTGCCGGGTTTGTAATATTTTTAAATTTTGTTGAAAGTATCATTAACAGATTTTTAATTATCTCAATAGAGACGAAGTTGGAATATTTATTGTAGGAGAACCGGGAAATCAAGGCACCTACAGGGCTTAAATATCATTGACTCCCGACAGAAAAAAATCCAATGTTTGCGCATATGCAATAATACAAATATTCGAAAGTATCATTATTATTTATTTTCTTCGCAAATACACGATACTGTGGTGGGTTCGAAAGAGAATGTGTAACAAGAGTTAAGCTAAACGATCGCTAATCAATGTGTTATCTGATCTGCGTGACGAAAGGGAAGTCTATAATACAAGCCTAAATCCCTTTTACGGAAATGTAGAAATTATGTTTACCACTAACGAATTTCTATTTAAGCCGGGACGCGGCCAATCTATGGTTTGAAAAAAGGTAAAGTAATTATACTCACTCCTCAAAAATTCACTGAAAACCAATGATTTAAATAATATATACGGAGTAAATGAAATGACCCTTAACTTGTCACGAACAAATACGCGGCCGTCGATACAAATATTAGATAGACCGTCGATACAAATATTAGATAAATTTATAATAAAAAAAAAATTTTTTACCACACACAGACACACGAAATGTTCTAAAATAAATAAAACTAGTAGCATGTAACACATGAGATCCAACTGTCGATAGCGATAGTTGAAGAATAAGTAGGTACCAAAATATAAACACTTAAATCGAAATTATAGAATATTTTAAGATATTTTGTTATCTTTACAACACATGTAGGTATGTATGTCAAGATAGGACAGTATGGAGGTCAGTCCTTTTTTCTACCCAGAATATGAAAACAGCATGATGGTATGTATGTATGTATGTTTGGAGATGAAGTATCAAATTATTGAGTCTTCTTAGATATTGTGTATATTGTGTAGATATTGTGTACCATACAAATTGTATGAAGCAATGTCGTCACTAAATTCAATATATATAAAATATTGTTAAAAAAAATTCAGATACACTACTACATACAAATATTATTTATAGAAAATTATATAATCTAGTTGGGGTATTTCGACTTTTTTCGATATTTTTATTTAGACCCTACATACAATTCTCGCGTATCCGCTTGAAACATTGTCGATATGTTAAGAGAACAAAATTCTTTTGAACAAATCGACAGTTGAATCAATATTAAAGAACTAAAACACTGAACGAAAATCAATATTCGATTGAAATCTTGACTATTATAAAACTAGTTACATGTAACACATGAGATCCAATTGTCGATAGCGATAGTATGTATAGTTGAAAAATAGGAAGTACCAAACTATAAAATCATTAATCGAAATTATTGAATATTTTAAGATATTTTGTTTTCTATACAACACATGTAGGTATGTATGTATGTTAGATAGGACAGTATGGAAGTCAGTCCATTTCTCCGACCCGGAATATGAAAACAGCATGATGGTTTGTATGTATGTTTGGAGATTAATAAAATATATTATAGGCATCGAAAATAAACAGTCACCAAGCTTTAAAATATTCTCATATCATTTATATTAATTTAATGGATGGATGGGTCGATGGCAGAGCGGCTAGCGCGCTGGGCTGGTAATCCAGTGGTCGCGAGTTCGAATCCTGTCTCGGCCGATTTCGTTTACCTATAGCACATGCATTTATTTGATTTTTTTAGGGAACGTAGGAAGATGTATATGTACTTGTTTAACAAGGACATATTCATTTTTTATATTTAAAAAAAAAAATATTAATAAAGATGCCGGTGTGTCGACAAAAATGCGCATGGCATGCTTTTTTATAGGATAATGCACACCCGTTCACCTGCCGATGGTTACCCCACATTGTGTGGAACGCAGTGAGGATCGATCCATGATAGTGTACAGTATGATACCAATGATTAACAATAAAATGAATGAGTTTGTTAATTTTTTTATTTATTTACATAAGGTACTAAAAATATAATAATTAAACAATAATTGTAGGTATTCAACAATCATTTCGAAATGAATGTTGTATACTATTCAATATCATATTCTAAATAATGATAGACGACAATTTATTTATTAAATAACTGTAACACTGAAAGATAATTAATATCAATATGTTAAGTTAATTTTTTAATCAACAGATATACATATTTAGAAAATAAAACACTGAACGAAAACCAATGTTAACATACGATTGAAACCTCGACTATTTTATATTATGAACATTCGATTGAAACCTTGAACAACTTAGGAACTCAAACACTGAACGAAAATGAATATCAACATTCGATTGAAAACTCGTCTATTATAAAATAAGATGATTTTTTAACCAACAGATTTTTAAAATTAGTTGCATGTAACACATGAGATCCAACTGTCGATAGCGATAGTATGTATATTGAAGAATAAGTATCAAACTATAAACCCATAAATATAAATTGTTTAATATTTAAAGATATTTGGTTTTCTATACAACACATTACCTAGGTATTTATTTATTTATTTATTTATTTAGGGACAAATACAGTCTTAAAATACTAAAATAGTATAATACACTATAAAATAAAAATAAACAGACCAATTACATATGTCCACAGATATTAAATATGAAACATTTTAAACATCATTGATTTAAATATAACTAAGATGTATGTTTGCCTGTGACGGGAAAGGAAGGGAAGAGAAAAAAAAGGATGGGAAAAGGATTGTGACAGTTAAATTATGTATGTATGTCAAGATAGGATAGTATGGAGGTCAGTCCTTTGATCCTACCCAGAATATGAAAACAGCATGATGGTATGTATGTATGTTTGGAGATTAGTATCAAACAATTAAGTCTTCTTAGATATTGTGTGTAGGCGACTGCCATACAAATTGTATGAAGGAATGTCGTCACTAAATTCAATTTTTATAAAAATTGTTAAAAAGAATTTGAGATGTGCTAATACAATGGTTATATTTTTTATAGAAAATAAAATTATCTAGTTGGGGTGTTTCGGTTTTTTCAATGTTTTTAAAAAAATTTGGAAATATAGGCAGTTAAACTCATAAATTTTTCATAAAAAAATATTTTTCTTATTAAAAAATGTTTGAGAAACCCTGGATTTTTTTTTTAAATACTCATTTCATATTTTGTGTTTGTCTATATTTATACCAATTTTCAGCGTTCTAGCTTTTATGGTTTCTGAGATATATGGAAAAATATACCAAAATTTCAAAAGTTTATAATCCCTGACTGAAACAAAAATTCAAAATTCTAAGTATAAAAGTTTTGTAGGCCTATAACTTTTTATATATTCTGAAATTTTGGGCTCTGTAAATTGAGCGGATCAAAAGTTATAAGAGGGGACGGACACACAGACACACAAAACTCACATAAAATGTTCTACTCCGTATTCTGAGTAAATCCATGTAATGGAACATATATGCTGCGAGGCCTCTAGTTGATGTTATTAGCATGCAAAAAGTCCACTACGCCATAAAAAATGTTCTTTCGTACACGCATATTGGCTTAATAAGGACGATTCATTCAGAGAATTGAATTCTCATGAACGAATCGACAGTTAGAAAATTAAATTATCTAGTTGGGGTTTTTCGGTTTTTTTCGATATTCAAAAAAATGGAAACATAGGCAGTTAAACTCATAAATTTATCATAAAAAAAATATTTTTCTTTACAAAAAATGTTTGAGAAACCCTGGAATTTTTTCGAAAAAACTCATTTTAGATTTTGTATATGTCTATGTTTATTCCAATTTTCAGTGTTCTAGCTTTTATGGTTTCTGAGATATATGGAAATTTTCTATAAAAAATATTAACATTGCAATAGTAAGTAAGTAGGTACGCGCATCAGAGTAACAATAAACAAATTGATAGTTTTATGAACTATGTAAAAATAAAAGTAAGTAGGTACGCGCATGAGAGAGTAACAATAATCAAATCAACATAAAGTATGAACTTTGTAAAACTGAACGTAAGTAGGTACGCGCACGAGAGAGAGTAGGTATCAATACATATATCGACAGTTGTATGAAGTCGTAAAAATAAAAGTAAGTAGGTACGCGCATGAGAGAGTAACAATAATCAAATCAACATAAAGTATGAACTTTGTAAAACTGAACGTAAGTAGGTACGCGCACGAGAGAGAGTAGGTATCAATACATATATCGACAGTTGTATGAAGTCGTAAAAATAAAAGTAAGTATGTAGGTACGCGCTTTTTCAAGGCAATATTTAAAATGCGTTGAATTGTATTCATTTTATCGCGAAGGTCACAGAGACATGGTAGAAGAGTATTGAGCGCGGACGCATGACGATCGGAGCCATATATATAAATCACCTTCAAAATATACTCCGAACAAATCTCCGTGCGGCCAAGGTCAACATGTAATATTTTGCCGCGGATGCAAAACGATCGGTGGCTTAGTAAAAATATACACCTTCAAAATATACACTGAACAAATCTCCGTGCGGCCAATGGTTGAACTAATAATATTCATTTCAAGATATTTTGATATTTTTTTTGCTTCCATGTAAATTTTTGCCAGTTGATTCTCTATGGTATAAGCAACAGAATGGTAGTTTTTGGCGTGAAAATTATCTTGCGTCCGTATACCGGACGCGAAAAGTTGGTGGACGCAACAACCCTATACGAATTTCACATAGGTGACGCAACAAGTATTGCGGGATATATATATATATATATATATATATATATATATATATATATATATATATATATATATATATATATATATATATATATATATATATATATATATATATATATATATATATATATATATATATATATATATATATATATATATATATATATATATATATATATATATATATATATATATATATATATATATATATATATATATATATATATATATATATATATATATATATATATATATATATATATATATATATATATATATATATATATATATATATATATATATATATATATATATATATATATATATATATATATATATATATATATATATATATATATATATATATATATATATATATATATATATATATATATATATATGTATATGTATATATATATATATATATATATATATATATATATATATATATATATATATATATATATATATATATATATATATATATATATATATATATATATATATATATATATATATATATATAAATATATATATATATATATATATATATATATATATATATATATATATATATATATATATATATATATATATATATATATATATATATATATATATATATATATATATATATATATATATATATATATATATATATATATATATATATATATATATATATATATATATATATATATATATATATATATATATATATATATATATATATGTTAACTTTAAGGTTTTCACGGGTATAAGATGCAAAACAACTTTTCAAGGGGTACTTCCCTTAGACCTCCTTCCCCCTCCGCCTTAACTCCGTCCGCTATAGACAGGCGCTTCTCACTTAGCGTAGAGCTCTCGTTGCGAGTGGTCGTGTTTCGCGCGCGTTCGTTCTTTTCGAGTAGGTAACGTTAAGGCGGCTTTCGAAAATGCCCGGTGTTATTCGGGCGAAACGTCAGGCGACAAACAGTCCTTCTCAGGACTATCCTACACGGGTTTACCCAAAAAGTTGTTTTGCATCTTATACCCGTGAAAACCTTAAAGTTAACATAATATACCTCTACGGGGAGGACAATTTTCGGTTGAGTAAAACATACGAGAAGTTACAGTCTAAACGCGCTAAATTGTTATGTGATTTATCTTTTTTACGTCGGTGTCGTGATACAAATATAATACCTATCGCGTTCAAGTTAAAACGACGTGCACAAAACCGTTGTTCATCTACTAGAATCCTGAATAAGGCCAGCCTTGCTCTCATCCGGGATGAAATCCACAACGTCCGCTTCAGTTTAAACAAGGTCAGTCAAAATATTTTATCGCTACATTTAAAATTGTCAAATTTATTTCACCCTTTGCTCTGGAATATATTCGAAAATTTAGTGACACAACGCGTTGAAGTCGATTCACAATTAACAACAAAACGACAAATAAACAAATACGAAACCCTACAACGTAGCATACCAACGTATAACCCTCCAAATCTAGATTCAAATAAAATTATCCATAATCTTACTAACCAGTCACTCGATAATGCCACCGTCTCGGTTTTAATGAAAGGATTTAATTTCGGCGTTGTCCCCTATCAAATACCTAAAGAAGAGATCGTAACTGGTGTTGAAACTGCTATCTCTAAATTACCTGAAAAACTAGCTGAAACTATCCGTCAAGAAGCATGCCATATCATGAGAAAAGCCCGCGATCCCATAAGAAATATGTCCTCTGAAGAATTTAAAGCCCTTAAGGCATTAAAATCTAATCGAGATTTAATTGTTTTGCCAGCAGATAAAGGAAACGCGACCGTTTTAATGAACTCCGATGAGTATATATCCAAAATGCGTGATATTCTCTCAGATCCAATTTACAAAGAAAATAAATCTGACCCCACCACATACTTAGAAAAGACCACCAAATCTAAAATCATGGCTACTAAATTCGACTCTGAACTTAAAAAACAACTTATCCCACGAGAAAAGTCATCGCGAGTACCAAAAATATACGGCCTACCCAAGATACATAAAGCAGAAGTACCCCTTAGACCCATAGTTAGCTCATACGGTTCTCCACTCCAATCACTTGCCAAATATCTTGCCAAAGAACTACAGCCCCATGTAGAAAAATCAGACTCTTACGTTAAAAACTCGGAACATTTTATAAACATATTGTCAAACTATAAAATAAATAAAGATGACACTTTGGTAAGCTTTGATGTAGTGTCATTATTTACTAAGATTCCCATTAAAGAATCAATAGAATTATTGAAAACTAAGTTGAAATTATCTAATGATGTCATAAATTTAATCGACCATTGTTTAAATAACACTTATTTTCAGTTCGAAGACAAAATTTACAAACAAACAGAAGGAGCCCCGATGGGCTCATCACTTAGTCCGGTTATTGCCAATATTTTTATGACCTTCTTAGAAATTAATATTTTAAACGATACTGATCTAAAACCACTTTTATGGCGGAGATATGTCGACGACATTTTTGTAATTTGGCCTCACGGTGGCGATAAACTGAACGAATTTCTTAATTACATTAATAGTTTCCACACCGATATTCAGTTCACTATGGAGGTCGAGGAAAATAATTGCCTGCCTTTCCTGGATGTCCTTGTAATCAAAAATGACGACGGTACACTCGGTCACACGGTTTACAGAAAGCCTACCCATACCGACAGATATTTAAACGCTAAGTCCAACCATAGCCCTGCTCAATTATCCTCAGTAATAAACACGCTAGTAACCCGGTCCTTCAGATTATCAGATACAAATAACATTAATAACGAACTAAACAGTCTTAAAAATGCTCTCATGTCGAATGGTTTCTCTAAGTCACGCATTGATCAATCCATTAGACGCTATAATAATAAAAATATTAAGAAAACAGAACCTAAACCAACGTCAATAGCATTCCTGCCATATATTAAAGGTACAACAGACAAACTAAGCCGCCTCCTCAAGAAGAACAATATAAAAACAATTTTTAAGACAGAAAATAAAATATCCACCTTCTTACGCAACCCAAAAGACTCAGTTCCACTCGAATCACACGGAGTGTACAAAATTCCATGTAATTCGTGTGATAAAGTATATATCGGTCGCTCCAATCGCAAAATTTCTTCACGAGTGGCAGAACACAAAGTAGACGTCAAAAACAAAAAGATAACATCATCAATAGTACAACATGTTTTAAATGAAGGCCACACAATAGATTTCAAAAATACATCCACTATAGCAAACTTGAGATCCGAACCACAACGAATATATAGAGAGGCAATTGAGATATTTAAACACACCAATAATATGAACACCAGAAATGACGCTATAAGAATTTCTCCGACATGGTTAAATATTTTAGATCATAAAACATTTAATCCAACAACAATAATAAATACCCTAGCATCAAATACAGAAAAAACCCCAGTACCGGAAAAATCCACTGACAAACAAATAATAACACGTGCACAAAGCCGACTCATTAACAATAAACTTTCTCCATCAACAATCGGTTAAACCGAGGAAGGGGGAGAGGAGGGCACCCCCCCCCTCCGCCTTAACTCCGTCCGCTATAGACAGGCGCTTCTCACTTAGCGTAGAGCTCTCGTTGCGAGTGGTCGTGTTTCGCGCGCGTTCGTTCTTTTCGAGTAGGTAACGTTAAGGCGGCTTTCGAAAATGCCCGGTGTTATTCGGGCGAAACGTCAGGCGACAAACAGTCCTTCTCAGGACTATCCTACACGGGTTTACCCAAAAAGTTGTTTTGCATATATATATATATATATATATATATATATATATATATATATATATATATATATATATATATATATATATATATATATATATATATATATATATATATATATATATATATATATATATATATATATATATATATATATATATATATATATATATATATATATATATATATATATATATATATATATATATATATATATATATATATATATATATATATATATATATATATATATATATATATATATATTTCTCCATTTATCAGGACGACAGTTTCGGCTGACTCGGGCCTTATCGACTGATTAACATAAAATATTAGTCTATGTTTACCATTTGATAAGGGCCTAGTTGACTGAATTAATCGTCCTGATAAAAGGAAAAAATATGCGTAGAACAATAATCAATTTTGTTTTATTTAAAAAAATCTAATATGTCTAGTGAAGTTCTTCACCATAAATATCGTCAACATTGACAATATAAAAACATTAATGTAAACACTTCCTTGCACCCTGCGCAAGTGGCGATTTTACATATTACCATAGGTATGGAATTTTTTTTTCAGCTAACCAGTGTTTCCAGCCCAAAGAAGCAATATTAGCGTGAGAAATTAATTTAATTTTTTATTACTTATCCTTAAAATCAAAAGGCTGAAAATTTCTCGATACGCGGAGTTTGTTATTAGGGAAACCCAATGTAAAATTATTTTTTTTAACTGCGTGGCAATTTATACATACATATACAATAATAAAAATAAATTAATTTCTCTATATTTGTAAAATCACGCAATTAAGATTTTTAATGAAGTGTAATGAGAAAAATTGGAATCTAGCCCGTTGTCCCAAAAATTTTCCCACCCCTGTTCTACGATATCCCCATGTACTCTACACCCATTGCCTGCAAAGACCATCCAGTGATGGATTTATTATCAAAGATTTATCTCTTAACTGGTGGTCCATTTATATAACACCCTGTGATGAAGATAACAATATTACCAAAAAGTGTCTTACTGTGTTTGTTTGTCTATCAAATGGTCATTCTTAATTTATTGTTAATTTACAAATATTTTTTTTTATACAAAGTGGTGTTTTGCCATAAAAAAATATATTTCGACCAAAAGTGTATGTTCCTGTTCAAAATAACAGTGAAATTAATGGAAAATAAATGAGATTTTAATATACAGACTAAGATAGAAAAGAGGTTTAAATATAATTCAAGAAATATTTGATAAAATAAGATTTCGAATATATTTTTTAATTGCATATACGCAAACTTTGAATTTCTTACCCTGTCGGGAGTCAAATGATATTTTATATTTTTACTAACAATAACGTCTCAATAGAGACGAAGTTGGGATATTATAGAAGAACCAGGAACTCAACCACCTACATGGCTTACGACCTGTCATCGGCTGAGACACCGTCACCTCATTTATATTGACTGTTGCTTTCATTAATAATAATAATAATAAATGGATAATTTCTATAGCGCCATTTTTGTGTATCCACCTCAAGGGCGCTTAACAATAATACCTGGAAAAAATAATCATAAACAAGGAAATAATCACTATACGAGTTTTTGAAAAGATAAGTTTTTAACTGTTTTTAAACACACTTTCACTGTCTATCGATCTTAACCTATATGGAAGATTATTCCACTGAACCGGACCCACTACAGCAAATGCTCTTTCACCAAAGTTCGTCATTCGACACGTATTTTGCTCTTTTAGTCGATGCATTGCCGTATTACTTGCAGAGCGAAGCGTAGATCTTTTTTGGTTCAGGTCATCTGGTACACAAAGATCCATGAGGTATTTTGGAGCACGTCCGTGAATAACTTTGTGCACCATCCAGCATATCTTGTACTGAATCCTTTCCGATATTCGCAACCAATGAAGATCTTTTAACAGTGGAGTTATGTGGGAAAACTTCGGTGAATTGAACATCAATCTTGCTGCTGCATTAAAGACTGACTGAAGTCTTTCAAGGTGAATCTGTGGAAGTCCTGCATAAATTATGTTGCAATAATCTAACCGAGATACTATGAATGCGTTTATCAATAAACGTGCTGCGTCTGTAGGTAAGTTTTTCCTTATGTATTTTATCTGTCTTAATTGAAAAAAACATGAACTGATTGTTTTACTGATATGATTGTTTAGAGATAGTTCTGAATCGAGGTTCACACCTAAAAGTTTAATTGATTTTAATGGTTGGATCAATTCACCTTGAACGGAAAGTGGACTCCAGTCAATTTGGTTCTGTTTACGGTGTGTGTTTATTAATACAACTTCTGTTTTGGTAGGATTAAGTGTTAATCGGTTAGACGACATCCATTCACTGATTGCTTCTATACACAAAGAAACTTGAGATTTTAGTACATTTATTTCCGAAGGTTTCGAGTAGAAATATATTTGCGTGTCATCAGCAAAGATATGTGCCCATAATCCAAAATGTTTAAGTATGTTTTCTAATTCTTTTGTGTACAGTATGTAAAGTAGTGGTCCTAAAACAGATCCTTGAGGTACTCCAGCATCAAGAAAGAATGGAAGCGATGTTTGATTGCTGAGTTTACAACCTGAGATCTTCTAGATAGATATATTCTGAACCATTCCTTCGCGCTGCCAATGATCCCATAGGAATTCTCCATTCTAGATAAAAGGATCTCATGATCAACTGTATCGAAAGCCGCGCTTAAATCTAATACAGCCATCAATGTCTGATTTCCATTATCCACCGCTGTTATCATATCTGAGAGAACTCTCGTTAATCCAGTTTCCGTTGAATGGTGCTGGCGATATGCAGATTGTCTTTCGGGAAACAAGTTGTTATTGTGCAAATATGTTACTAAGCGATTTGATACTATTTTTTCTAAGATTTTTGATAGTATTGGAAGGTTTGACACAGGTCTATAGTTGGAAAGATCTTCCATATCCAGTTGTGGTTTTTTCAGGAGTGGTGTTATGTGAGCGCATTATAAGTTCTCCGGTATATCGGGTGTTATTAAACAGGTATTCAGTAATTTAACTAAAAATGGTGCCAGACATTCCATACATTGCTTTAATAACCACGTTGGTATTGGGTCTAGTGAACATTGTTTGAAGGAAGGTTTCTAATTATTGTTATTAACTCTTTTGTACATGTAGGACTTATCGTGTTTAAGTGCGAAGTCGCAGTTATCTCTATATCAGTTTTACAGTATCCTTTAGTCTTGTTGCGAATAGTTTGAACCTTTTTCTGGAAAGCATTTGCAAAGTCAGATGGAGTAGAGGTCGCGGTGACAGATTCATGTTTATTTTCACAAACATCCTTAAGTGTTGACCACAGTTGTTTGGATGACTGTTTTTGGCTTATTTTAGTTCTCCAAAATTCTTCCCTCTTTGTTGTTTACAAATAAACTAAATTCTCAAAAAAGGTTTCTTCGTTACTTCTTAATAGATGACAATAGTATAGTTTCGTATTATTCAGGTGAATTGTTTACACATTATTCAAATATACCTATAGACCTTTCAAAAAATTACATTGATATGGGAATTATTATTGATAAGGGAACTCAATAAGAAGGCATAATTGGTGAACGTTGCGCAAGCGCATAAAGTGATCACGTAAACCAGCCGATGACAGGTCGTAAGCCCTGTAGGTGCCTGAGTTCCTGATTCTTCTAGAATATCCCAACTTCGTCTCTATTGAGATGTTATTGCCAATAAAATATGATTTCTTTAGTGTAATTCAGATCATGGCGACATAACAAAACCACTTGATAGTGACCCATAATCTTAATTATTGAACTTAAAAATGACAGCTCAAAACTTCTATTAGCAGTCTTCCGCAATCTTTAAATCAATTTACATAGTTTATCATAGCAATACAGATGATTATCCATAAATGCTTGGCCATAAATACAAATGATTATCAGTCTTCCTCAATATTTAATCTAATATAGTCAATTTAATCCAATGTGCATAGTTAGTTGATCACGGCAATACAGTGATTCACCATAAATACAAAGTATTAACAGTCTTCCGCAATCTTTAATCCAAAATAGACAATTTAATCCAATATACATAGTTGATCGTGGCAATACAGTGATTGGCCATAAATACAAAGTATTAGCAGTCTTCCGCAATCTTTAATCAAATATAGTTTATCAAGGCAATACAATGATTGGCCATAAATAATTCATTGGTTCTTCCTGCTTTTGACGGATAACAACTTTTTAATAAGTTTTCCACTCTCGTCTCATTTTCACCCGGGTGTTTTCTTTCAAGACCAGACCTGGAGAAATATGGGTCCGCGGCCCGTGTTATCATTCATCGAGACCCTCCAAACAGCATCATCTTCTTCAGCCCGTATTTGCCCACTGCAGGACATGGGCCTCCCGTCTCGCACCTGTGCAATTCCCATCTACTTAGGACCAACGAATGTTTTGATGTCGTCCATCCATCTGTTAGGTGGCCGCCCTTGTGGTCTCTTATCGCCTCTTGGTCTCCTCTCCACCAATATTTTCGTCCATATATTATCTTTCATTGTTGCTATCCTGCGCATCTCCACTTCTGCATTGCTATTCTCTCAACCACATTGGATAGCTTATTTGGGATTGG
Source organism: Molanna angustata (assembly GCA_963576475.1). NCBI lineage: Eukaryota > Metazoa > Arthropoda > Insecta > Trichoptera > Molannidae > Molanna > Molanna angustata. The sequence continues at coordinate 2,373,184 of OY754971.1, read as the reverse complement.
ATCACTGCGTATATAGTTATAGCTGATATTTTTTTTTTTTTTTGAGTGGCAGCTCTCCAAGGAGAACACACTTAGGCCGGTTGGCCCCTTTGTGATACCATATAGCTGATATAGTTGTGATAATTTATTTGTTACACTATGTGACAAATACTGCCACATTCTCTTTATTACTCTCACTCTTTTTAATTTATTATAATCAAATAAAATCTTTTATTATTTTCCTTCTTCTTCTTTACGTGTCATGTCAGGACACTTTGAAGCTCACAATCATGTAGGAAAAAGCATTTCGTTCTTACGCAGTTAAAAAAAGCTTTTCCATCTCCCTTAAACCATATCACTCACGAGTGTTTCGGACCCAGAAAAACCGCCTTCTTCCGACCTCTCTGTGGTTCATAATCTTTTCGTTAATGACTTTCAGAAGGATCCCGTACCTTTCACTTCTTAAAACATGTTGTCACCTAACAACCCAACTACCTGAGTTCGATTTGCTACGTAAACATGGGTACTGCAAAACAGGGTAAGAAAAGAGCAAGGTTATTGTAATTATTTACTCTGCAGATTCCAAGATTAAAAATGTGGGGCCGAGAAGACAGTTAAGCATATGGTGCAGAACTGTCAGCTCACGAGATTTAACGATACCCTCCGGGATATCCATGAGGCGAGATCGGAAGCAGTTGGCTGATTGACAAAACTGGACTTGGACGCTGCTCATATGGGAGAAGAAGATGCCTATACCGGGGCCACACGTAAAATAAATTAAGTAAGCACATAGTCAAAATGTGATGTTCTAATCAGCCAAAGTATTTCGTACTTTGTTCCTGATGTAGGTAATTCTATGATCCAAATATGCCAAATTACGTTGTTCAATCATTGATATCAGTTCCTCAATGATCCCTATGTGTCCACGGAATGCACGGATTCTTCTATGGAGTCACATAAATTTCTAATAGCTCAATTTGATTCTTAATAAAATTATAATAGGACTACTCACACTAAAGCATCAGTTTAGATGGGTCGGTGGCAGAGCGGTTAGCGCGCTGGGTTTGTAATCCAGTAGTCGCGAGTTCGAATCCTGCCTCGACCGATTTCGTTCACCTATAGCACAAGCATTTATGCTTAATTTAGGGAATGTAGGAAGATATATATATATATATATATATATATATATATATATATATATATTATATATATATATATATATATAATATATATATATATATATATATATATATATATATATATATATATATATATATAATATATATATATATATATATATATATATATATATATATATATATATATATATAATATATATATATATAATATATATATATATATATATATATATATATATATATATATATATATATATTATATATATATATATATATATATATTATATAATATAATATATATATATATATATATATATATATTATATATATATATATAGTATATATATATATATATATATATATATATATATATATATATATATATATATATATATGTACTTGTTTAACAAGGACATATTCATTTTTATTATAAAAAAATATATCAACGACCAGCCATTGCTAATATTTGTTTTGCAAAGCAACCCTGTTACGAATGAAGTTGACCAATCCTGTCATAAAGTTTCCCAACATAATATAAATCACACCGACTAGAAGCACGCACAAGAATTCAAACAAACTTTTGCATCTATAGACACCTACCTACCTACCATATATTTATAGATATGTAGATAGGATACATTCAGTTATATGGGAGTTTTATATTTATTTATTTATTTACTAGCAATATATTATTATTTTTTTAATAATTTTTATAAAAATTGAATTTAGTGACGACATCGCTTCATACAATTTGTATGGCAGTCGCCTCTACACATTATGTAAAAAATTTAATAGTTTGATACTTAAACTCCAAACATACATAATAATAATAATAATTATAATAATAAGGAGTTATTTGTATAGCGCCGTTAAATGATTCGAGATCATACCAAGGGCGCTGATAGTTTAATGTTGTGTTGCTCTCGGAAACAAAGCTGTTTTTAGTCCTTTAGTGAAAGTGCTCTTGCTTTGAGCGTACTTTTAACTTTTAAACTAACACATATTTGCGTGCAAAATGTACACTTTTTTGACAGATATGACTTGGAAAATTTTGTATGAAAAAAAATAATTATTGAAATATTTTTAAAATTCAGCATATTTATCGCATTATTTTTAGCGCGACAACTGCATCAGGTATACTGGTACATGTTCGCACATAAATTAGATTTTTAGATGCTCTTGGTTTTTCAGAAGGCGTGAGACAAACACACACACACACACACACACACACACACAGACACACACTAACATTTTGATTGCTTTATTACTTTAGATGTACTTGTAAAAGGCTATTTAGCCGTTGATGGAAGTAATAAATAAATAAATAATTTTACATTCAAACATAATCTTAAAAATAGTACTAAGCAAATTAATACGTGAAAACGAGAACATTGATATTCGTATTGTTTTTTTATAAACAAAAAAAAATTACGTCGCCCACAGTAAAGAGTAAGTAAATTGAATCCGAAGTATGAAGGAACGTATCTACGCTCACGTTAAATTTATATACAAAAGTTAAGTATTTAGTAAAATATTTTTCAGATTCAATTTCGTGCTTAATGCCCCGAAATTTGTAATAAATTGTGGAAAATTGTTTTCTTTAATGAAAAAATGTGTAATTGAAAATTTAAACAGTCGTTGATAAGACCGGTCTTTACGACCTCCTCGTGTCCCCCTTCACCCTCTCCTGCTTCTTATTTCGTTCGACCTTTTCACTTTATTGCCACTTAAAATGACAATAAATACGATCAATTATTTTTCATGTCAACAGAGAATTTATATACCAACTTGCGTATGTTACAACTTTATTGTATCAACTCGAGATTACTCGACAAAACTTAAAAGATGTTTTTTTTATTTTTTTTTCAAATACACAGCAAATGGTTAATACAAAAAATAAATTGTCATTTTCTATAAGCAGTAGAATAAATTCACAAGAATGTAATACCATTCTTCTTGTACATACAACTGCCTCACAACATTTCTGTAAGTAAAAAGGTACTAAGTGGTTGTTTATTTCATTCTTGTTTTTGTGTAGCTTTTTCTTTAAGGCTTTTTGTAGAAGGATAGCAGGACTTCGTCATCCCAGGAGGCATAGTTTCTGAAGAACAGACCAACTAGGTCTACTAAACGAAGAATAAGAAGAAGCCAAAATGAATAAAAGTAATAATAATTACATATGAAATGAATCATCCTCACAGATTAATGGACTCAACTCTTTAAGATTAATTTAACAACCTTGAATATTATATAGATGTCTCTTATTCTCGACAATATTATTTTGAAACAATTCTCTCTTGTACCAATCAGTATCACTTGTACTTAATATCATCAAAAATTTTAACTTCTGTCAAATTTTTCACTCATTCCGAAGTGTCATGTGTAACAAATATTAATATTATGTAGATATACGTATGTAAGTGTGTATGTTTTACCTCAATAAATTAAATGTATTGTCGTGTGTGTCCGTTATTCAAATAGAATGGCGTCGAAAAATAAAACGTTCGTAAATCTGGTGAAATGTTTGAGGTGAACTATAAAAATTGAAACTGAAAATATACAAGTGGCATTATATGATTATTTGTCACACCCAAAAGTGCTCACGCGAACTGAGGGGGAATTCAACATATTTCAACTACAAGTATTTTCTACGCCACAGTTTTTCAATCCAAACTCAAATCGAAGACTTAAAAATATAATTAATAAAATCTGCTCCAAGTACTTAAAAATATGAGTTCCATGAAATATTCATTATTACGACTGAAGTCCAGAAGACCAATATGGACCATGGAAGATGTTAATTACAACATAAAAAGTGCATGGAAACAGAGATGGACAAGTGCGTAATGCCACAACAAGTCCCTGATTGCGGATCCCACAGTGCAAGTCCCTGGCTTCAACCTGCCTAGAAGACCTTGGGTTCAACTCAACAGAATCCGCACAGGCCAGAGGTGCTGTAACTACCTTCTCTGGAAGTGGTGGAAAAAAACCTCTACCAATTGCGAATGCGGAGCGGAGACTCAGACGGTGGCACATTTGGTGGGGGAGTGCACCTTACACGGATTCGAGGGAGAGATGGAGGACATCCACAGACTCGCCCCGACGGCGGTCGACTGGCTATTGACAGCAGAGTTTCGACTTTGAGCCAAGCAGTGCCGATGCCATACGCAAAGTAAGTTCATTATTACAACAATAACCATATTTTAACTCATTTTTATTCACCGAAAAGAGAAGAATTGAGTGTGGAAAGAACAGATAGAAAATGAAAATTTTCCAACTGGACACCGACTGCCATATTATACAACCTGGAAATCCCTGAACAGACTGTAGGAAGGTGCAAGGTAAACCTTGACAGATGGGGAATGATGGAGGCTGACCAAAGCATGGCATGCGAGTGTGGGGAGACAGTACATGTCACACCTTCTGAATTGCCCACTTAATGAAAGAGGGTGCTCTAAGGGAGATCAATGGCGAACAAATGAAAGTGCAATTATGGCTGCAAATTACTGGAGGGACACAATATAAGTAGATGATCTTGGACACAGAAAGTAAGTACCTACCTATTCTCCAGTTAGTATAGTCTAAGAGTTATTATAATTAACTTATAGTTTGAGCTGTAAAAAGGACACAAATTTCATTGTACGCCATACATTTTTATCTTATTTCATAGCATTAACAAATTTAATCGTTCTCCCTTTCATTTTCCTTCCTTTCTTTCCCGCCGAGTGGGTTGTGGCCAACGCTAAACTCCTAACTAAGAAGTCATTATATGTATTATATTATATATAGTATTCAAAAGAAAAAAAAAGTATACAAGGCTGATAAAAGAGGAATGAAAAGTAGAGGTCGGCCAAGAAAGAGTTGGCACGATCACATAAATGGGATTTTGAAAGATGGAGATGTTAGAAGTAAGAATAATAGAAGAGCGTGTATGAGACGATGTATGGACGTGAATGAAGCGAGGAATGTATGTCAAGAGAGAGGAGTCTGGCGTTCGGTTCTCTCTGCCTACCCCAAATAGGGAAATGGCGTGATAGTATGGTGGTAGTATTTAAATTTTGTATGGAAAATATTCAGCATTTTCATGAATTAGCTTTGTCAATATAGTTTTTTATTTAAATATTTTATTATGAAAACTTGATAACTCTTCAATGCCATTTTATGGAAGTGATGTGCCTTTTTACCAATTTAAAGGTTTCTGAGTTTGGGGTCACTTTGAAATATTTGATAGTTAAAAAAATTGAGAAGCACTATTCAGATATCCTTCAAAATCTAATGGGGTTTGAGCAATTTAGATATAAATATGGTCAATATTAGATATACATATGGTCTAGACAGATAAGAAGAGAAAGTCTATGTGAAACCTCCCTATTATGGTTCATTTCTTTGTGTTGAAAATAATTTTTGATTAAATGACTGCGCCTCAAGAAAACTTAACTGTGGGTTAAAATCCCATTTACACAGTTGCGATAATCAATATATTTACCACGAATATGTTACTAGAACATTTTAACACCGATTTAACTGAACTTGTCGAATATGTAGTTGTTGCTCCGATTAGGCGTCGCTGACTATAATTATTTTTTCAACTAATTGTTGTGGCATTCGCTTCAATTAAAGGCCCGTTTGAAAACCCACCAATATTAATTTTGAAAAATTTAACACGCTACGAGATTTGTGCCAAGCTGTTGAAACGATACATGTTATTTTACAGACCAAAAATAAAATACAGAAAAAATAATATACAAGAGTACATTAGTATGTAAAAGATAAAAAATTGATGATATAATCATACGATGAATTGGAAAAAAATAATAACCTGGTAATTGAACTTTCTATTGTTTTAGATTTCTGGAAACAAACATTATTCAATATTCTGATTTTAGATGTACAATTAGTTTTTTTTCTGAAAACAGACATCAAAGGATCATACGGAAACAGACATCCCACATTATTCTGATAACAGATATCATAAACACTTGTATTAAAAATAGAATTCAATTGTTCTTACTTATAAATAATTCAGTTTATTAATATAATTATATGAAATAATTCAGTGAAAGAATATAAAAATAAATTTAGCATACAAACAAACAAGTATATTAAAAAAAATCGTGGACAAAATATTTTTCACACACATTAGAATATTATATAAAAATGGTTATGAAAAAATTAATGTTTCGATACTGATTCAAATTTATAAATTCTGTAACAACTTTTATTCTTAAAATTTTTCTTAATTTTATTTAATTGACAGTTAAATCATGTTTAAAACTGGTTTTACGTTGCAAAAATTGTAAAAACAGACAAATTTTATTGATGCATCTAACCGAATAAAATTCGAATTACAATAACGCTCAGCCGGTAATACATAGCTTCGAATACTTTGTATGAAATACAAAATTGTTCAATTATATTAAAACATCAAATGAATCAACCTGAAAACATACGTTTTCACGAGGAATACACAAATTCTGAAAGTTTCAGACCGCTATCTGGTCGAGAAGTAAGTAAAAAATCGATTGCACAATTCACTACAGACAGAGAGGTCAAGAAAATGGTAAGCAAAGGAGGAAAAAATACATGAAAATTCGAAAATAAATATTTGACCTAAATGAATATAAATATTGACTCGTACCATAGATACCATATACCTATATGTAGCTTGATTTCACATTTGTTTTGTTACAACTCATATCACAATTCGCTCATATTAGACCCCTCTATGTATTCCGTTTTAGAAACCGAATATGTCATTTTTCCATTCATTGAACATTCAAACATAACATTCATCGTAAACTATTAACATTAATATTGTTAAAATTTAACATTTTCATTAAGAAAAAAGCCATTATTAGTTACAATTAGTCAAAAAAGATTATCACAAGAAGTGTACGAGGCAAAAGAAGTAGAGACAGATTTATTCGGCGGTGCGAGCTGCGGAGGGCAGAAAGGACTGAAGGCGACTCGTTCTGTCCATTGGCGGCCCCATAGAGGAAATTAAGAAGAAGATGAGTCTATTAGCGTCACACTCGGATTAGTTGTGTTCCTAATTCCCCTCACTCCATCCCATCCCATATTCAGTTCATCGATGTTCTTGCGATCGAGATAAGCGACAGTATTTTAGCTACGAGAATTGTGACATAATTCGACCCCAAGTGTCAACTAAGTATGTATTTGTTTAGTCCTTTATTTATTTATTTATTTAAATTTGGAAAACAAACAGCTTAATACAATATAAGGGAATAACAATAAAATAGTAACAACTATGCCAATAATATGTTTCCGCAATAGAGTACATAGGTAAAATATATATTATGTAAGAAGTAAGAAACTTTGTGTGTTTTGTGATATAAAACTATATCTTCATTGTGGATCAGAGAGATCGTCGAAAAGAAATCAACCGGTTGGCCAACACCGGTGAGTCTCGGGATCACAAGGTTGGTCGCTTGGCAACTTCCCTCCCTGTTCCATCTTGTCATTTATACAGTCCACTACTTTCATCCGCGAAACCCTTCCAACCGAGGCAGGGCAATTTTGCCACGGAACGCTATCGAAGCGTTAACAATCATTTAGTCATATTTTGAAAATGTAATTTTCTTGGTTCGAGCTTTTGTTAAATATTTTCACTAATACATTAACATTTGAATTGCGTGCCTGTAAAGGCAAAAATGGAGTCGATTATATCAAAAAGACCAGCACACAACACGAGATCATAAAAAAATAAGATCGTCAATATAAATTTACTATGTAAGTATTTTAATTTCAACTGCCGACCAACTATTATAACTATTATAATATGTTGACTGTGGACATCTCCCACGATCGTTGGGAGCACAAATAATATGGAAGTAAACTTTCAGTATACTTCAGATGTGTCACTCAATACATAGAAGCTGTAACCGGATAATCATAAGGTTTCTCGCATCTCCGCTATAGGGGCAATGAATACGCGACCGGTCCACGGCAAATTTAAATTTCCACTTTAAAATGTTTCCACCTTTGAGGAATGGATTCAAGGATAACTTAAATAAAAAATAACCAATTTTCAATCATTATTTATTAAAAAAAAACACATATGATGGATTTTATTTGCAATATTTCAAAAATCATGCCAAATAATTCATAAAATACATTGTTCTAAATAAAATGTGCATTGTAGATTATTAGGTTTTTTTAATTTATTTTCCACAAAGAAAGATTTAATACTGATTTTCGGAAAACTATATAACTTCACTTCGCCGTATTTCACTTGACAATTTATTCAAAACACAACAAAACATGTCAGCCATCTTGCGAAGATAATCGAAAAACACAAAAAGCTGGCAATAGATTAACACCATCACCATCACATGGCGTGATAGTTTGTATGTAGATGAACACCGAAAACAACAAGAATTTTACAAAATCACACGTGTTATATTTATTATCTGGTTTATTTTAAGATTTTAAAGGATCAAAATGTTTCGCGTCACAACAAACAACAAAACACAACTGAAGTATGCTGAAGGTCTGAAAATTTTACATTGCATTTTCAAAAATACCAACATCAAAAAAAAAAAATAGCGCCACCTTTGGAGATGTAAGCGTAAAGTAAAACCAGTGCTACCAATAGAGTGCCACCGGCGTGGTTGGGAGAAAACTGATAAGTATATGTGCGATATTGGCAAAGAACAGAATGGACAAGATGGAAAATGAAAGGAGTGGACTTACTGTGCCAGCTGTTTTCTTCCTTTTCTCTGTCGCGTTTGTTCTTCCTTCTCGTCACTGATTCAATAAACTATATTCACAATTGTCTGTAACATACGTGCGAAAGCCGCGAACTTATGGTTTTATTTTGAATTGCGCACGGTGCGGCGCTTGTATAAACACAATGATGATCTAGGGAGACGCGTATTTGCGAGACTGAAGAACGTGGGTGGCTCGCGCGCGAACAGAGGCGAGATTGTTGTTGCCACGTTCAGGTATTGATGTAGGTATGATGGGGTTTAGGTATGTCAGGAAGATGAGGATAGGTACAAAAAGGAATTATCTGTCATCTGCGCCAACATGATATTTATACAAATAACTTAGCGAGATTATATCACGATACATTAAATAAAAACGAACATTATACTAATCGATGTAATGGATAATTTCGATGGTTAAACCAACATCTTCAACATCCAGAATGGGCGGTGAGCCTAATATTTTTTATTGTTTATTTTCTGGGAGGCAAGTCCGGTTAAACAGTGAAATCAAAACCCTTTTGATTACACTTTTTTTATATAAAAAATGAATATGTCCTTGTTAAACAAGTACATATACATCTTCCTACGTTCCCTAAAATAAGCAAATAAATGCTTGTGCTATAGGTGAACGAAATCGGTCGAGGCAGGATTCGAACTCGCGACCACTGGATTACTAACCCAGCGCGCTAACCGCTCTGCCACCGACCCATCTATACCGACATATTTTATTTTTAATTAACACAAACAACATTAGATAGTTTGATTACATGGATTAATAATATGTTATGATACATAAATTATCTAAATCTAATGTCAATTACATGTGTCAAATACATTTTTGTTTGTGTGTGTATGTGTGTGTGTGTGTGTGTGTGTGTGTGTGTGTGTGTGTGTGTGTGTGTGTGTGTGTGTGTATGTGAGGGTGTGTGTGTGTGTGTGTGTGTGTGTGTGTGTATGTGTGTATCATAGAAATAATTATCATATGAAATTCTATGATATCTTCAGATGTTATAGAACTCCAAATGAATATTATATCCTTGAAACGGGTAGTCGTGAGGGTTTTAATTTCACCGTTTGACGGGACTTGCCCCCCGTATGTATTTTCGATTACCTGACTCTCACGAAACACCCGAAAACAATGATATCAGCAAAGAATGGAAGTACTATTCTAGAAAATGTTTTATTATATTATATTATAGAATCACGTGATATTTATATGAGAATTACATGCTACGATAAAAAAATAGAATTTCACAATTTAGAGTTTAAATTACCATTTTCTTTAGAAATTTAATATTAGGTATTATTTTAGTGTAAAACATGATCTTCTCTGTAGGTATATTAAACGCTTATTTTCTTTTCATCTTCTTTAATGTTTAGTTAAAATCTATGTATTTGCTTACACGTCTATTATACAATACAGGTAATTAAACACCTTATATACGAGACTATTACATATATTATATAATCACTCAGGTAACAAATAATATCCGTTCTTAACAAGGATTTGTTGGAAGGTTGCTAGTAACTCGAATATTATTTTTTAATTGCATATACGCAAATCTTAGATTATATATGATACAGATACCTAGTCAGCGCAATGAATGTATGCCAACTAAAACTACGAGGAAACAGACGAATTTCTACTATACGTACACCTACCGACACGCGCACCTACATAAAACGTAGACCAACCGATCTACCGCCTCACACACACAAATGTAAAAAAACTTCTGTACTGCGGCTTCTGTACATTATAATTCTATGACGCAAACATTGGATTTTTTTCCCTTTCGGGAGTCAAATGATATTTTTATTGACAAACATTTTTTCAACATCTCAATAGAGACGAAGTTGGGATATTGTAGAAGAACCAGGGAACTCGAGGCACCTACAGGGCTTACGACCTGTCATCGGCTATAAGGACTGTTGCTTTCATTGTTTACAAATAAAAATTAATTTCTCAAAGTCTCAATAGATGGCGTTACAAAAAGGTTTCTCCGTTACTCCATAGATGGCAATAGTAATAATGCATTATTTTCAGGTAAAATGTTACACACTATTCAAATATATAGAACTTTCAAAAATTACATCGATTAGGGAACTCAATAAGAAGGCATAATTGGTGAACGTTGCGCAAGCGCATAAAGTGATCACATAAACCAGCCGATGACAGGTCGTTAGCCCTGTAGGTGCCTCGAGTCCCTGGTTCTTCTACAATATCCCTACTTCGTCTCTATTGAGATGTTGAAAAAATGTCAATAAAAAAAAGTTGCTAGTAACATTTTTTATTTGTTCGAAATTCAGTAAGAATAATAGAAGAGCGTGTATAAGACGATGCATAAGATAATTATTTCATGTTCCCTATTGCTGAACTAACTTTAGACGCAACGCTACTTTACCGCGTGCTACAGAAAAATGTGCAAAATTCTAAGTTTGCGATGCAAGTAGATATATTCAATGACAACTACATACAATATCGTCACGATGTATAAGAGGACATATAACGCTAAACTTAGTGACTGAAAACATGCTATATTAAAACCGCCCAATGCACTATGAAGTTACGCGTTAGTAGGGGTAAATGTCGCGTGCGTTAAAAAAGATTTATACGTGATTTAAATTATCGGAAACCCCAAATTTGTTGATTTTTTGCATTTTAAGGACAAACCTTAGTTGAAATGTAAAAACTTTATCTGTCATTCACTTTGATTTTATGCACTCTTTAAGCACATAAAATATTTATTTCTCTACGACACATGGTTATGGAGTAATTTAAAATAAATGCTGTAAAAAAGGATATTTTTAACAATTTATTTATGGGAATTTAGGCTGAATTTTAAAATTGTGTGACGAACATTCACTAGAGAAATGTTGAAAAGACTTATACTATTTTTTCTAGAAACACACTGTTTAACATATTTGAGGGATTTGGTTTGAAATTGAGGTGTTTAGGTTTATATGGCCCCGTGAGTGTTACGCGACCAACAACAGTGAAGACATTTCTCCTAATTTCCTACCTCCCCTCCTTTCTTCCTTTATTTTATTTTGTACATCACGTCATTATATCACTCTTGATTTCCCCCCATATACTACATACTTTGTTTTGAGCTGTTCTTGAAAAAAATTAAATTGTTGGTTATTTTTTAAATATGCATTTATTCTTTTCTTTTTATTTTGTATTCTTGTAGTTAGTTTGTAGTACTTACTATTCTATTATTATGTGAAACAATGTTATTGGGTGTACAGATTGTTGTATACTTCTTTTATATTTATCATGTACATTTCTTTCTGTACTCCTGTTTTGTTTCCTAATCAAAATAAATAAATAAATAATACCACTTGCTTCATTTAACACTGAAGGGCAAGATAGAAGGTCGCCGAAGTCCTAGAAGAAGAGTGATGTGTCCTGACTGCGTAATATTAAGGAATGGACGGGCTCCAGAACTGTAGAACAGATATTCTGGGCAGCATAGGACAGAGAGGGATTCGCCAAAGTGATCGCCTACAGTAGAAGAAGAAGAAGAATTACATTTCATCCCACTCCTTACACGCTTGTTTATACGCTTTAAATTTTTCAAACGTAAGTCATTCGTTAATTTTATTTGTGTAATAGCACAAGTCACTACAGAATTACAAGAAAACATTTTTGTATAAACGCGCTAATAAAGTATGTAAAAAGTTCATTGTACTGTAAATTGAAGTATTTAATCTAAATGTGCCTTTGATCTATCGAGAGACTGACATTTCGTATTATTTTATTTTTAATTCGTGAGAATAACGAAATTTTGACCCTGCTCCGTGGTTATTTGACACTTTCACGAGGAGAACATTATTATTTTTTTTTATTAATTTTAACCACTCTTTTTCACGTCAAATAATCATCATAATATTTGACACCGACAAAAACATTCGATATTAAAAACTTGTTTACGACAATAATTTAGGACAAGCGAATAATTAAGGTGCGTTTTGAAGAAAGATATTTTTTCGGTTTGTTTGAGGGTGTCTGGGAGACTATTCCATACATTTGCTTGTCCATACATTTGCATTTTGCTAGATTGGTATACAAAATATTATATTACAAGTTAGACCGATAAGGTTTCTCTTACAACGAAAAATGTCATTTTTTTGTTGGACAGCTTCACGAAAAGTTCCAAACTAAGTTTAGTGTTGAAAATGTCAAAACAATCTCTTGTGATTTATGATACAAGTTGGTGAATAAACTAGACCTACCCTTATCCAGAGAAGGGCCTCTTTTTGTTTTATTTCCTTGTGATTACAATCTTCAATTGCCCTTGAGGAGTTTACTAACACTCTCAACTATAAACTAAATCTGTATATTATGTACTTTGTTGTAATAATCAAAATCACTGTATTGAATGAAATTCGGATTGATCTTCGTATCGAAGTCCTGAGTCAGATTACTCGCAAAGATATAAGGAATGATAAGTGTTTTACTCTTTGGAAGCAGGCGTCAATTTTGACAAAGCATTTTACATAGTTTTACTTTTATTTCAATGTAAATAAAATATTCAATTTAAAAAAAATGTATTATTTTATCATTCTGAATTACTTTATTTTCATTGTTTAGTTTTTTAACACTTTATTTTCATTATGTTGTTTTGCTTTACTTTACTTTCAATGTTAATTTTTGATTTACTTTATTTTCACTGTATTGTTTTAAATGTACCTTGTATATAAATTTTGTATTGTATATATTTAAGTAAACATACAGCTATACGATAAAATACTCTAATACACTCATTACAAAAGTATAGCCAACAATGTTACCTAACTCATGTATACTTAAAAAGTTATGCTTGGTGGGAAAAAGGAAAATGGTGAAAATAAGAGAATGTTTCCATATATGGCAACTACAATGTTGCAACTACAATCACTGTATAATCACTGTAACTACATCCAAATATTATATTTGTCAAGATTGTAAAATCACTGTAACTCCGCCCACACATGTAGCAACGTTGTAAATGATGAGTGAAGTATGAATCTTGTTAATCGTGTTTAGTTTCATTTGGACCTTGATAATCCCAAGTCACATTGGCGAAAACGTTATGTCGTTATAATAATATTGTGGAAAAATACTTATTTATTAATTTTAAAATGGATTTCCACTCTGTTAACACAAAAACTCTAGAATGATATATTTTTTTTTAAATGAATATGTCCTTGTTAAACTAGAACATATACATCTTCCTACGTTCCCTAAAATAAGCATTAATTAATGCTTGTGATATAGGTGAGTGAGATCGGTCGAGGCAGGATTCGAACTCGCGACCACTGGATTACTAGCCCAGCGCTCTAACCGCTCTGCCATCGACCCATCTAAATTATCATACGGAGTTCTGTGATATCTTAAGATATTATAGAACTCCATATGAAAATTATATCCTTGATATGGGTAATCGTGAGTGTTTTGATTTCACCGTTTGACGGGACTTCCCCCCTCCCCTCAGGAGTACACCTAGCATTCTCCGCTTACTCCTTTCAAATACAGCGTAAGGATATACATATTGACAATCAAAATTTTGAACATTTCGGATTTTGTCTTTTTAAGGGATGTCTTTCCGCTTATTCATGTGAGAGTTAAATAAATCCCCTCTACATAATATTAGTTCACATTCTAATCGAAAAAAAATCTCTCTGGTACGGAGGTGGATTTTGGCGGGTAAAATCGCGAACAGAGGGACGGCAAGAATCGTTATATTATTTAAATGTGTTCGAATTTAGAAGGGGCAAATTCCTTTGATCGCTTTCATTGTCAGCTTCCTGAGACAGGATTTCCAACTTAAAAATAGTCCCCATTGTTATTCTAAAGCAGCCCATTCACGATCGTGTCATTTGGCGTCGCTCCATATGGACCGGCTCAATTTGGAGCATTGTAAATTTTCATCAATTCATCACATTCACGCTATCGAGCCATCAAAATTAGTATACGCAAGCGGTCGGCGCTTTCGCATTAATATATTTTTTTTAATTTTCAAGTAAAAATGAGTTATAATTCTGATGATGAGTTTTATACAACTGCTATATAGCTGTTTGATTATGTATAAAAAGAAAAAACAAAGAGAAAATGTTGTATTTTCGCATTCACGAGAGTGTCAAACAGCTCGGCGCAATGAGATGGCGCGCCGTTTGTCGTGGCACTACGGAGTTTTGATCGTTTGGAATTCCATTTTGGTGTGTCAGGCCAATTGGGCTGCGTGGGATTTGACATTCACGAGCGCATTTTGGAGTGATGGCAAGCCATTTGGAAGGATGGCACGATTGTGAATGGGGGCCTTAAGATTGGTATTACAGATATAACCAGAATAGTGTTTTTTTATTCTTTATAAATATCCATACCATCATGCTAGTTTCTTATTCATTTGATATATATTATCTAATGGTCACTAGAGAAGCTAATCGTAAGGGTAGAAGATCCAGAAGTCGCTCATCGCAACCAAGAAGCGCCAAAGGTTCCGGGTTCGATTCCTGGTGGAGTCACAGCTTTTTATTGTATTTTCAATATGGATCTGTGAGATGATAAATATCATAAGTCTCCAGTACGTGGCAACTTGTTTTTAACTGATAAAAATTTAAATAATCATTGTTTTTTTATTTTTTTTTTAAATGTATTCAACCTCTATTATTCAATATTTGAAATAAAAAAATACAACATTCTGTTAAAATCAATATTACATTATTTTATGTGTAGTCTTGCAAGACCAAAACAAAGACTGATCGTGCAAGACCACACTTATGAATGCATCTCAATAAACTTGACGTCTTCAGAATAAATGTATCAGATTTTCATTTGTGGGTTGAAAAAATTTGATCATAATATCATCTTACCGCAATCTTCTTTGTAGTCCCAGGATACGCCAGCGGCGTAATATACACATTTTTTGACTATTGTACAATATTCTCTTGAATTTAAAACTGCCACAGTACCTCATATACAAAATCACTTATGTATCCAAGCATGGACTTCCACTCCGATCTGCTAAACGTACAACACTATCCATCACTATCCATAATACAGAATTTCTCAGCTCTTCGTTCGAAGTACAATCAGCAAGATTGTGAAATAGCCTTAGTCTGGATATGCATTTTGAAGAAAAAACTAAAGAAGGAATATTTATCCCTGAACACCTGATCCCGATTTCCTTTCCTTGTCCTTACACTACCCTTTTTTTGATATGAAGTTTTTTTTTTGTTTTAATGGTATCTTAGTGTTACATAAGTTTTCTTTGTATTCTTTTGCTGTTGTACATACACAATTTTGTCATAATTATATAATCTGGTTGGTTGGAATAAATTGCCTAATGGCAGTAAGCCAGTCAGTGTACAGTATATTTGTTTATATTATGTACAGAAACATGAATAAATAAATAAAATAAATAAATGAAAGCTAGACCAGGGGGGCAAATCTGGTCCAACCGGCGAAATCAAAACCCTCGTGATTACCCATATCATGGATATTATTATCATATGGAGTTCTATGACATCTAAAGATATTATAGAACTCTATTTAATAATTATATCCAGGATATGGGTAATCGTGAGGGTTTTGATTTCGCCGGTTGGACCAGACTTGCCCCTCACGGTTGAAAAACCAAGGTCAACTGTACACTCTTCTTCTTCTGGGTCACAATCCTAAGATTGGTCTGCACCAAACACTTGATCTTTCCACTTAACTCTATCGTCCGCCAGTCTCTTCGTCTCTTTGTAGCTGCTACAGCGCACGTCACCGCTTATCTGGTCTATATAGTTATTTCTGGGGCGACCTCTACAGTTACCCCCGTCAATCATTCCTTCGACGATGGTAAAAAGCAGGCCTGGGTGCCGGATGTTGTGGCCTATCCAAGTTGTTCTCTGTTGGGCAATTCTTTTCATAATTTGCCTTGTGTCTCCAACCCTTCTTAGTACCTCGTCGTTGCTGATGTGTTCTGACCAGTGAACTTTAGCCATGCGTCTGTAGCACCACATCTCAAACGCAGACAGACGTCCCGTTTCACGTTGGCTGATGGTCCATGTTTCACAGCCATATAGCAGTACACTCCAGACAAGAGACTTGATCAAATTTTTCCTAATTTTGATGGAAATGTTGACTGTACACTATTCGTGGTGATGTATTTGATCTCGTCAATCTCTCAAAACAAATCCGATTTCTTTACGTAGGTAGGTACATATTTCAAAACGGAATCCTTTGAAAGATTGTGTCACATAGAAATAATCTGCACGACTTTCTGATGGATAGGTAAATAAATAAATCGTTCCACATGACCAAACTATAAAAACACAAAAACGTCGACCCTTTCATAGTGACACGTTTCATGTTTGAAATTTCCGTGATTCGTAATAATAATAATAATTCCAACCGGAAATAATTTGTTTTACGTCCTTCTGATGCCATCTGTCAACTGTGGTCTATGACAAAGTGTTCATTCAGGGACGAATCCAAGTGTCAGGCCTCTATTTCTTGTAATATTTATTGCCTATCTTCATCCCATATTGGATATGATTCTCTATTTGAAAGAAGGAAATGTTAGAAGTCTGAACAATAGAAGAACATGCATGAGACGTATCATGAATGTTGACGAGGCGGTGAATGTATGTCAAGATAGAATAGTGTGGCGTTCTGTTCTCTCTGCCTACCCCGCGAGGGACATGGCGTGATGGTATGTATGTATGTATGTATACTCTATTTATATCAGCTGTGATCCATAAAATTTTTGTGAAATTAATCTGTACTAGTGAATTAATAATGAAATTAATCTGTACCGCTCAAAACATCTCCAGAGGAAGCCAGGCTCACTTTGTGGCGAGAAAAATCTCCAAAAGAGTTCATCGAACCTCAGGAACATCTCCCCACGGGTCACAGTCTGTACTGGCGCACCTGGAAATCACTAAATAGATTAAGAACGGGCGTCGGCAGATCGAAAGATAACCTAAGGAGATGGGGAATCATATCAGACGACGACTGCCTTTCGTGTGAATGCGGCCTGCCGCAGTCCACTGACCACCTACGAGATTGCCCTGCCTGCCCTGCTACCTCATTCGAGGACCTACTGCGCTGTAGTGGCGCAGCATCTGACGTTGCCAACTATTGGTCGAGAACTGTTTGAATGCTGCTGACACGAAGAAGAAGAAGAAGAGAGGTCAAAATTGGACTTCTTCTTCTTCCTCTTTTTTTAGATCTATAATCTATTTTTACAGGTCCTGGGACGAGGATGTCCAGCTTTCCCTCCATCTCTTTGATGGTCTTCCCGGTGGTTGGCGTCCCTGGACTGTAGTTCATTAAATTGTGGCGATGCTATACACCACAATCAATACACATCAATGAATACGTCATTTGTCGGATTGTCTCGCATCTCATTCATATTTACGAAGATGGCCGAAGGACATTATGCAGCGCGGTATGCTTTTCGCATACCAACCGACGAGGCGACTACAGTGTAATCTCTTTAGTAATAATTGTAAAATTAATATCGACCCAAACATCGCGAACATCTTTAAATTTATCAAGTATTATATTGTGACTTGTTTAAAACGAAAATAGATGTAAATATTTTCGCTGGGCTAGTAATCCAGTGGTCGCGAGTTCGAATCCTGTCTCGACCGATTTCGTTCACCTAAGCACAAGCATTAAATTTCTTTGCTTATTTTAGGGAACGTAGGAAGATTTTAAATGAATATGTACTTGTTTAACAAGGACATATTCATTTAAAAAAAAAAAATATTATACCGAGATGCTTAATTTCAGATGTCCTCTCAATAGTCTCGCAGTTACACCGCAGGCCTGCATTTATAGAGCAAGTGCGTACTTTAATGTGTTTTGGGAGAACAGAAGTATCCCCATTGATGGAAAAAAACTAAACCACTCGAGATTTACAGACAATATTGTCCTAGTTAGCAACTACCCTCAAAAGCTGGCCGAAATGTTGCTAACTAATGTCGGTTACTTAATATGACTACATGCATCGGTTGGTGAAATTATCCTATTTCAGTTCATTTCCCAGTTTCCTTACCATATCCTAAGTTTTTTTCACCTGATCAATTTTCTCTTCGTGGAATAATATGAAAAATGTTTTTATAATTCAGTGAAGCATTATAATTGGCTTATTACTTTGTTAATTATGTAGTATCATGATATATCTTATAAAAAGCTGTTATGTTTACGAATAATAGTAATAAAAATTATTCCAGTTATGAGCAGGAGGGTGCAACGCTACACAAACCATATTTTTTTACATACAAATATAAAATATACATTTAACAGTTTTGAAAAAAGAAAAAATATTTTACACAATATAGATATACACAAAAAATGAAAGAAAATACCAAATGAGATTATATGAAAAACAAAAATCATTTTATGTAGACATATTACTATCGTCCTCGATCCAATACTTCTGCCCATATTTTTGACAGTCTCGGACATTGGTGCCACTGTACAGCCTTTATGATCGAGTAAGGGTTTGTCCATATTCTCTCACGGTATGCGGCGATTCGATGTCTAAGGACACCAAGAAATCCTTGACATCGCCCCTCTGCAAACATACTTGAAGCGCTGCTATATCGTCGATATCCGAAGATTATTCTATAGGCGTTATTACATTGCACCCGAAGTCGTTCTATTGTCGATCTTCTGTACGATACCCATTACCCATATTTCGCACGTGTACATACTTGTACAGAAAATATTGAACATACTTCTTATCACTAAAATAAAATAAGTATTAGGTAACAGTAGATACGATGTAAACAGTAATTTTTGGTTGTGAGTTTTATGCTGTACGCTTGCTGTACGTAATCGATCAGTTTAAGTTTTGGTTAACTGTTTTTATAATACAGTTTAATAATTTATTGCGCACACGTATGGTTGTTTTCCTATTTACTTTTTGTAATTACTTTTAATGAACTTGGAAATTGAAAATAGTAGACATTGTTTTTTACGAAATAAATATTTTGACAAGTTTATAACGTTAACTTATATGTACATTATTAAAATTATTGGGTATCGCTGGGTTTGTTACTAAACAAGGATTAATACCAGAATCCCAATAAATGTCTCCATAAATATACTTTTTCCATTCCAATAAAAATGTATTATGCGATATTGAAAGATCGTAAATTTATATGATTGATTGTATATTCTGCCACCAAGTGAATCGCCTTTCTTTCAAAATTTAATTTTATGAGACGCGAAATGAATTGTTACCAATTTTTACATTTTGAACAAAAAAAAAACACACCGAAGGCTTTTGACACAGAGTGGTCCTAACCAAATAATATTAGGGTCACCAGCCAATAGCTTGAACATTTTTTTTTATATATTTGTAGTATATCTACCTTATACATCATTATTTACTCTCCACGTCTACGTAATACTTACTTTAAATCATTATTTTTGCATATTAAAAATATATTTCACGCACCATCCAAAATATAATCCGATGGAATACACTTACTAACTTACTCAGCCTCTTCTTGAGCCCAGTATTGAACAAAGGCCTCCCGCTTGAACTTCCACTGGTCTCTAACGTGTGCCATTATTCGCCATTATGGACCTACCACTGTTTTGATCTGGTCTTGGCCTCCAGTCCATCACAACTTTTGTCTATCGGTCGTCCGACATCCGAGATATATGACCCGCCTAACTCCACTTTAACTCCGATATTCATTTGGCCACATCCGCTACTCCTGTGTTCTTCATAATCCATTAATTAGTTTTTTGGTCCCTTAGCAAGATAAACATTCTTCTTTAATTAAAACGTCCGAATTCGATGATAGTTTTTCATTAGAAAGGGATGACTTCTGTGGTAGTTCCATCTGAACTAAGCCAAGAGGTTTGATGATGGAAATCATGAGAAATCATGAAACTCATCAGTTTGCGAAGGATTTGCGTATTATTGTATTGGTGAATTGAATGAAAGATAATATTACTACATGGGTATAAACCATCACGCCATGTCCCTCATGAGTAGACAGAGAAAACCCAAAACAAAAACAAAGTCAATTTTATAAACTTCGTATAAGATTGTTTTTACTCTCCACACTATGGAAAAGTGGAGAGTCATGATTTCACAATTTTTAAGCGTATTCTTTTACATCAATTTCTCAACGGGTATCATGTAGAGAGTTCACACTATGAGTTTCGTCGTGATGTGTTTGTATGTATGTAGAAAGTGCATACCTACTATGAGTTTCGCGACAATGTTTTTGTGTGTATTGTGAAAACTTTTGTCCTCTGGGAATCTTATATTTGTTTAAGAATCTAATAGAAATGTACTTCATAAAAATGCATTTAGAGATTGTCAACCTTTCAAGAAGAAAAAATGAACATTTACTATGGTGTGGAGAGTTTAGTGTTGGCTACAACCCACTCAATTTTTATGAAAAGTCGTAATTGTCGGCCTTTTTGGCTGAGTTGGTTATGTATCTGACTGCTGATCCAAAAGTCCCGGTTCTAATTCCCGGTGGAGACACAGTTTTTAATTGTGTTTTCAGTCAGGATCTGTGAGACGATTAATATCGTAATTCTCCAGAATGTGGCAACTTGTTATTGGGTGCGTGTTGAATTAATATTTGACATAGTACCTGTTAGTTGCTCGAGAAGTAGAAAATAGAAAAAGTCATAAAATCAATAAAGACTAATCATTTATTTCAATACCAAGGAAAACTGCTGTGGAAACGCGAGCAGACACTATACGACCAAGGGGCTCTTAAGGACAACGGAGATGAAGGTTCTAAGGTCAATCACTGGTAAAACTCTCCGAGATCGTATTCGCAATGTTCAAATAAGGAAAACATGTGGATTAGAGGACATTTCGGTGGAGTAGATCCAGAAGAAGGCATTGGAGGGACCACGTAGCCAGAATGGACAGTGATAGACTTGCATATATAGCGGCGAATGAAATCCCCTCTGGTCGCCACCTGCCCGCAAGAACACCCAAGAGATGGAAGGATAGTTGAACTTCGTCATCCCAGGAGCCATAACCAACTAGGCCTACTAAACGAAGAAGAAAAAGAAGAAAAACTCACATTTTGCCTGTTTATTCTGACTACGTGGTGTCTCCAATGTCTTCTTCTGGATCTACTCCACGGAACGATGTTTTTCTTATTTCAACGATTTATGATGCACATCAATGAGTTAGTAAAGTATTTAATGGTATCACGATAATTATTTAGTGAATAATCAGAGTCACATCCCTGCATCCCGCACAATCAGCCTGCCGTGATTGAATTATTGAATGTTGAATCAATGGAAAATTTTATATCGCGCCTTGTTCATTCTCATCCATTGTTTGGAAATATCGACATGTTCATCATTTTATTCATTTATATTACCTACCTACATACCTTCAACAATATTTCATACTTTCCTCACAATTCTTGGCTGTTTCGTACATTTTTTCACACACTATAAATATTGCATTGAATATTTTAATAAAATATATGAACTAGAATTATGAAAAATCAAGTGCACAATTTTAAGTTGTATTAAATTTTTTCGCAAACACGACACCCATTCACCGGTATCGCTCTATGCTGAGCATCGTCAGAATGCCGAGTACTCGAATAATAGAGAAGGAAGGGGCAATACTAAGAAAAATAAAATACACAAAAGACATTAAGGTAAAAATGTATGTAGGTACAATAAAATAAAATTGAAGTAAAGGAATGAATATATAAATATTGTATTGAAAGGACAGCAATTAATAATGCTAGTTGCATGTAACACATGAGATCCAACTGTCGATAGCGATAGTATGTATAGTTGGCTTTTTTCGATATTTTCAAAAACTTTGGAAATATAGGCAGTTAAACACATAAATTTATCATATAAAAATATATTTTTCGTAATGAAAAATGTTTGAGAATCTCTGAAATATTTTTGAAAAAATAGATTTGAGGTTTTGTATTTGTCTATATTCATACCAATTTTCAGCGTTCTAGCTTTTATGGTTTCTGAGATATATGAAAAATAAAGTAAAAATTCAAAATTTGATAACCCCTGACTGAAAAAAAAATCTAAATTCTGAGCATAAAAGTTTTGTAGGCCTATAACTGTTTATATACTCTGAAATTTGGGCTTTGTAAATTGTGCGGATCAAAAGTTATATGGGGGGGGACACAGACACACGAAATATTCTACTCCGAATTCTGAGTAAATCCGTATTTTGAACATATATGCTGCAAAGCCTCTAAGTTGGTGTTTTTTGACTTCAAAGTTGGAAAAATCATGAAAAATATAGACCCTACATACAAATCTCGCGTACCTATCCTGGCTTGAAACATTTTCTATATGTTAAGAGAACTATATAGGCCACAACATCCGGTACCCAGGCCTGCTTTTTACCATCGTCGAAGGAATGATTGATGGGGGTAACTGTAGAGGTCGCCCCAGAAATAACTATATAGACCAGATAATCGGTGACGTGCGCTGTAGCAGTTACAAAGAGATGAAGAGACTGGCGGACGATAGAGTTAAGTGAAAAGATCGAGTGTTTGGTGCAGACCAATCTTAGGATTGTGACCCAGAAGAAGAAAGAGAACTAAGTTCTCATGAACAAATCAACAGTTGGAAAAACACCCGATGCTGCGTTCAGATTGAAACGCTACTCGAAAGCGTTCAGTGAGATTGGTGTGAAAAACGCCGAAATCTGCAACTTTAGGTACATCCAATACTCGACATCGAGTGTTCTATCTGAACGCAGCCCAGGACGACGAATAGTTTCATGGCTCCGTAACCAGACAGACACTAGGTCCACTGTTTCGGGCCGCCATGAATAAAGTGGATATAAAGCCCTGAGTGTCGCCAACCTTCATAGAAGCCAAACTATCCAGCATCTAGTAGAGGAGTGCCCGATACGGAGGTATGAAGGAGACTGGGTGGACATGCATAGGACTCCAGAGGCTGTGAAGTGGCTGGCCGAACGGGAGCCAAGAGTGTAGAAGGAAAATACTCGATGACGCAGCTAAAGGCGCAGGAAAAGCCGTAACCACACAAAAAGTAAAGTACATAGGTAGAAGAAGAAGTTCTTCCATTCAAATACTTTTTAATTCTCTAGCCTTCATCTATAATCATCTTACAACAAAAATCATAACAAATATGTCACCGCATAAGTCAAAACAGTTGCCTAGTACGAATATTGATTACTTGTTTTATTTCTCCAAGGAATTTCCCGTTATCCAACATCCGTCGTCTCTTCCTTACGAGTGCGAAACCGTCGTCACATCGACATCTTCAGATAGACCAGACAGATATACTCTATGCATAATCGTATGAGAATGCCCTGGATATTTCAACTTCAACCACCAACACTCGATATGACATTTGTCTATGAATCCCCCCCTCTCGCACCGCAGCGCCCCAGGAAAATGAACCTTAGCGCCGAAGATTTGTCCCATTTCAGACAACATTTTGAATTTTCGAACGGTGGCGTTTTGTTAAAACGAGTGGATTGTGACCAATACAAATCTCTCGTCTACATAATAAGTAGTGTATATTTTTTCTACATTATGAGTTGTCTGGTGATATGAGCGCAGAACCTGAACCCGTGTTTCCAAGGTCGCACGACTTCGAAGGCTCTTCGAAAGAGAACCGACAAAGAAAATATTGACTGTTAATCCAGTGGAAAAAGACGGGTCGGATGGCCGAAACTTCGCTGGCTGTATGGAGTCACAGCCTATTGCTAAATGCTCGGTGACGAAGAGGTAGCTAAGACCCACCAAGGGTCGTAAAGCTATAGAGAAGAAGCATATTTTTATTCTTCTCGAAAAGTTGTTTAAAATCCCTTAAGAGGACATATATCGCTAAACTTAGTGACTGAAAACATGATATATTAAAACCGCCCAATGCACTATGAAGATACGCGTAAATATCGCGTGCGTTAAAAAAGGTTTATACGTGATTTAAAATATCGGAAACCCCAAATTTGTTGATTTTTTGTATTTTAAGAAAAAACCTTAGTTGAAATGAAAAAACTTTATCGGTCATTCACTTTGATTTTATGCACTCTTTAAGCGTATAAAATATTTATTTCTGTACGACACGTGGTTATGGAGTAATTTAACAAAAATGCTGTAAAAAAGGATATGTTTAATCATTTATTTATGGGAATTTAGGCTGAATTTTAAAATTGTGTCACGAACATTCACTAGAGAAATGTTGAAAAGTCTTATACTATTTTTTCTAGAAACCCACTGTTTAACATATTTGAGGGATTTGATTTGAAATTGAGGTGTTTAGGTTTATATGCATTTTTATATTGCTTCATGGGAAACCAGCAGGTACTTTGTTGATTTTTACAGAGCACGCACCCAAAACAAGTTGCCTCTTTTGTACACATTCAGTGTTGATCGTCTCACAATTCTATAGCAAAAACACAAAGATAAACACATTCACATCCCAGTATGTTATTAATTATATGAATTTCTTTGCCACATGTAATTGACACTACTCATTGTAATTTTTTACCTAGTGTTGTTTGTGTGCAGTTTAATTATGTAAATAAATGAATAAAATAAAATTATCATAGAAAGAAATTCGTCAAAATCTAACCAGCATTTTAGGAGTTCAGTGACATACACATGTGCAGAAGAATTATATATAAAGATATTAATGAAACTCCTATTTCTCATTTTATTATACATTTATCCCAAAAGTTTGCATAAAAACAAGCCCTTTTACACATAAACATACCCTCACCCTCATAAATACACTTGTTTTTTGATCAACTTGTTTAGTTATTTATTACTTACTTTACTTTGCGTATGGCATCGGCACTGCTTGGCTCAAAGTCGAAACTCTGCTGTCAATAGCCAGTCGACTGCCGTTGAGACGAGTCTGTGGATGTTATTTATTGTTCTTTATATATATTTTTAATTTTATACTTTAATTTAATACTATTAAAAAAATATTTCAAAAATGTTGTAATGTAAAAAAATTATAAAGCAAAAATATATTTAATAATTATTGTTAGTATTACCTCAGAACAGGCTTTGCCTAGTGAGGTAATAAATTCCATTATAACATTTTTTTTTGTTATATTGTATTTATTGTAATTATTATGGAAGTAATAATTTTAAACAATGAGAATCTAAAGCATCCAGGATTCCACTCAAAAAATGTCATTAAAATCGATCTAGCCGTTTAGGAGTTCATTGACACACGTACAGAAGAGTTATATATGCCTGTAATAACAAATATTTAAAACCAATTTTCCAGAAAGTTTGAATTATAGAAAAGTTTATACATACATATGAAATTTTAGAGAAAAAATATATAAACGTTGTCTATTTTGTGTTTTTGCAACATAAATTTTCTGCATACATAAGTTAACCTACGCATTTTACTTATAATATTGTGTCAATATGAAGTCGGTCGAACTTATAGTGGATACAACGCCATACACTACACACATTCACATCATGACAAGACTAACGTTATACCTGTTGAGAAATCGTTTTGAAAAAATCCTAAAAAAATTAAATCTCTACCTCTCCCCATATTCCGTATAAGTGGAGAGTAGAAATAGTATTTGCGAAATTCTCGGGGGTGGAGATCCCTGGAGGGGTTGCAGACAGAATTTTAATGTTCTGAGACTCTTGAATATTCCTTTGTCCCAGCGAGTATTGGCAGAACGGAGGACGAAGGACGTCTGCCAATATGACATACATAGAAGAGAAAGACACCTTGCGATAACGAATAAAGAATTGAACTTCGGATGAGAAAAATAAAGAAATAAGATACTCTTTTGACATACTCATTTTGGTTCATTGGAAAAATCTCCAAAACCTTATGTGGTATAATTATTTGTATGTTGTAACACCTTATTTGTGTTCATGATGGCATCAATTTAATTATTAATTAAATTATTTTAATTTGATTAATTTTATTCATCAAACATCAAAATGTGCACATCGAAAGTATTCTCAATTTGTTTATTATGATTTGCATATTATATCAATTTTATTAACTGAAAAAGTAATGAATTAATGACGGTTGCTAACATGAAAAACTAATTATATGTTGCCACATATAAATAATTATCAAATTTTTAAATTGATTTTGACAAAATAAAATCGCAATTTTTCAGGGCTGTGTTCAGATTCAACGCTCGACGTCGGGCGTCGAATGTACCTGAAGTTGCAGATTATGGCGTTTTTCACACCAATCTCACTGAACGCTTTCGAGCGTCGGACATTTTAAATGTCAAATGTCATTTGTCATACATGTCTCTTTTTAGGTTATATTTTCATCGAAAGACAATTTCAATTGGGTAGTGGTGTAAATAATGATCTCTGACCTTTTATTGGAAATTATTGAATGATATATTTTAATAAATTAACCTCTTTGTGAATGCATATTGTCATCATAAATAATATCAACTCACATTATTGGGATAACCTAGTCTTCACACCATTTTTGTAAACCTAACCTACAAAACTTTGGTTAGGTTTGTTTGTAGTTATAATTGGGACTGCATTATATATTAAAAAAAAGTAACTAAAATATTAAAATAAATGACTAAATTGGTATTTTTACCAAACCTTTGTAGGTTATGTTTTAAAAAAAATGTTGTGAAGACTAGGCTATCCACATAATAGATACCACAAAAACAAATAAAATAGAATTCATCATTCCACAAATAAAATAGAAGTCAACAGATACTATAACTGTCAGAGCGTTTTTCACCCGACAATTTCACCGAGTTGGGTGATGCGTTGTGGAAGATTTGGTTGTGCGTAGCCCACGTGATCTTTTAATATATTTGCCAATAATTCTACTTAAACGCGTACGTGCAATTTTGTCCAAGTTTGTCTACACATAAATAAAAAAATATCAAGTAGGCATTCAGCAATGTTGTCGGCTTAAATTGAGTACCCTCAAGTAGGTACCTACTTTATAAAGTAAAATTACAAAGATCTTACAAATTTGAATTTTCAAAGAATTTTAATTTAGGCCAAATCGATAGAAAACCCGAGAATATATCAAAAAGGAAATTCTTCAATGTACCTACTGCGTGATGGTTGGTGAACACAACTCAACTCGAAGTATACAAAATAATATTAATAGTATAATGAATTATTAAATGATTACGAATAGCTTAGGAGTATGTCATTAGTAAAATAACATTTAATAGATTTTTTATGCATCGAGATACCAGGGGCGATCCTAGAACCTTCGGGCCGCGCAACCCTGAACAAGAAAAATGGGAAATGTGATTTTTTTTATTAATTAATTCTTTGGCCAGTAACCTAACGAGTATATACAAACGTTATAAATGTGATTTTTTTAATATCACATTTAACATCAGCAAAAAAATGTTTGCTTTTAATATCATTTGCGAATATAACGAACCACTAATAATATAGTATGATCTTTAATCATTTATAAAAAAAGTGTATTTTATTTTTTTGTTTATTGGTCGATAGAGATTTATACAGTCTACACAATTTATAAAACAGACAATGTGCTTTTCTTTACTAGTGGACCAGTTAGTTATTTAAGTAACAGTACCTACTTAACGAAAATGAAACTTAGATCATGTAGTTTTGTTGTAACCTATACTAGCAATAAAATATTTCTATGAACACGCTAATTTTACCAAACGATACAAAAGTCAAAATAATGAAAAAATAAACCTTAGAAAAGGTAATTTTATTGTAACCTACAGTAACATATTCTTCGTTTAATAGACTCATTAGTCTGTAATTCAATGCATCCTGAGATGACGAAGTCCAACTATCCTGCCATCTCTTAGGTGGTCTTCCTGATAGACGGCGATCAAATGGGATTTCATTTACTGATATTTACGCAAGTCTATCACGTCCGTTCTATCAAAAAAATCCTCTTAGAATGAAAGTGAAAGGGATTATTTTCGAACCCACATAGTAAGCCCGCTCGAATTTGAAGACGTCGAACAGGTAGCGACGTTATGCTTCAAATGGTATAAAATAATAATATATGGTATTGAACAGGAGCGCGCCAATAGGTGCAATAACTCCTATAATCAACATCTTATGAACAATTATATTGTAAATTTTACAAGATTAATTTTTTTATGTATTTCCGTACTATATTTGTACAGGAATGCCCAGCTTTTTAGGTTCTACATTAAATTTGTTACTGATAGATATCTGTAAATTGTAAATTAATGTAAATTAATATAATACAAATCAATAGTTAAAACTAGATGCGAAACTTAGGTTACTTCACTAACTTAAAAACCTGTTCTGAAGCAGTTTATTATTATAATAATATGTACCTAAATGATTTACGTGTGTATCATTGAAACTTAACGTAAACTATTTTATTTACTAAAGTTTTGTCAGCATTTTTTTATAATTTTTTTAATTTATTTATAAATGCATTTATGTTTTTAGTTTTTTTTCAATTCCAATGGAAAAAATATTATTTTCTTAATATTAAAATATTCACGCAGGTACTTCTGGATCAGAAATTCCATGAAAATAGAAAAAAAACGGCCACAATCTATTCCTTATATTTTATTAGATTCTAGCTGGATACGATATTGAAGAGAGTCACTGAAGACCGCATGGATTGAAGGAACAGATGCATCGCTTTTCTTCCAACCCACCTCCAATAATTTAATGATGAAGATATCAGCAGAATTTAAAAAAATTGGGTCGGCAAATTGGATAAGCCATGTGTTGCTACACAAGGATCTCCAATATAATATATCTCCAAGTATGGCAGGGAATGGATGGAGAATCGATTTGCAAAGAGCTTCCTCACAATGCATCTTCACAAGTCTACTACTTTTTCGGTTTCAATTTTGGCAGCAAAACGATGCATGTCTTCCTCCACTGAACTTTGTACTTATTCATGTCTAGTTACAACTTATTCATCTCAACCATAACCCTCCGATGTTCTCTCAACTGGTTAATCGAAATAAAAAGAAATAGAAGAAAAATATTCATTTTATTTTAAAACCGGACGTCGCAATGGCAACCTTACACAGTGAGATAATTAAACGACGATTCATTAAAAAAAATGTTAACATCTCGCGCCCAAAAATGGCCAAATAAATTGTCTATTCTGCTGCGTTGTCGGACCCTTGAATAGTCGCGTTATATTTTATTTTAGCAATTTCGTTTAATTTTTGTCGTGAATCGCAGATTTCATACAAGTCGCACAAAGCGGGTATGGCAACAAGTACAAAGGCCCTCCTCTCGACAAGTAGAGAGAGATCAAAGGAGCTAAACACAATAAAACCTCTCAAATGGATATTGTCATTAAGGTCTTGGACAAAGGAACTCAAATTTTATGATAAAGGGAAGTAATTTATAACCACTCCGCAAAAAGTTTCATGACATTTATATTACAAAACACAATTGGCATTATTTTATTACTGTCGCTAATTTTATCCTGTCTTGTATTCAAATTTGAAAAATTGTCAATTAAATAATAAAAAGTATTAAATTGATCTTAAAATAGAACTATTGTTTCGTTAATATCAACGCGTTAAATTGTTACAAAACCACGCTGTTTTTTTACGTTCTGTATATAAATATATGCACTTTAATTAAATGTACTTTTTACGTTTGATATGGTCATAGTTTACCGCGGAATTAACTAACCATACCGATTCAGACAAAAAATTAAACTAAGGGACACACTAGTTCAATTTTTAATACATAGTACTTCTCAAATGTACGTATTAAAATAATTATAACGATTGGTTCGATTTCCACGGTATCGAAAAGACAAATGAATAAGGAAATTCAGAAACCCCATATGTAAGTCATTTTTGAACATGATCATAATTTTGATCGCAACAGTGTAGAGGTCCTACATCTTGAGTCCTAGGGACGAAAACTGGGTGCTATAGAAATATAGGAACAAATATATAATATTATGTAGGACTCCAGATATAGAGCCTCTACACTGTTGCGATCAAAATTATGATCATGTTCAAAAATGACTTATGGGGTTTCTGAATTTCCTTATTCAAATTAACTAACGACAACGCCAAACAAATATGTAGAATCAAAACGTATTGTTTTAATTACTTTTTATGACAACTTTTTAACATCTCAATAGAAACGAAATTTTAATAATATAGGAGAACCAGGAACTCAGGCACCTACTGGGTTTACGACCTGTCATCGACTGATTTACGTAATGACTTTATGCGCTTTCGCAACGTTCAACAATTATGCCTTTTTATTGAGTTCACTGTCAATCCAATTTTTGCATGATCTTTTATATTTTAATCACGAAAATCTGTTTGTTTGAAAATAAGCTGAAACATCTATGAAGTTACGAAGATTTTTTTTGTAACGCCATCTATTGCGAAATTGCTCTATAAACAATGAAAGCAACAGTCCTTACACCTACATGATTTGACAATGCTTTCGCACAGATGTCACCCCTGAACCGCACCAGAGTTATAAGTTCATGTTGCTTGTACTATTCGATAAATTTATCTATTTTATTTTTAATAAAATATCAATAAGTACCTAAGGCTCAATAACTATTAAGATTTATATCAGATTAAGAACATAATTCGTTAAATTACTAAAAAATATTCCTTCGTGGTATAAAATAAGGTTATCTTTCAACTCTGGGCCATGTGAAATTTAAAATCATCTTCTTGCAGTCGATTATCATGAGTACAATTAAGATCAGACGACGTTATCAAAAGACTATCTCAGATGTTCTCTACCTGAACCTGTTCTTTGATTTAAAAGGTTGGTTTTGTTGACGAGGTGGCTATTACTGGCCAGGACCAGTAAGACGAAACGGTGATAAGCTATGAATGATGGTGGTGGATGGAACCATGAATGGACAATAATCCTTGTATTGGATCCACTAGTCCTTTGATTGTAGCCGACCACTTCCTGTGGCAGGTTTATTCACAAACGAAGGTCCTTTACGGACGGTAAACCTTTACGGACGGACCTACTGACACGGGAAAACCGAGATAAAAATATTATAACATATATATATATATATATATATATATATATATATATATATATATATATATATATATATATATATATATATATATATATATATATATATATATATATATATATATATATATATATATATATATATATATATATATATATATATGAACATTCCTTGAATGTTATATAATATAATGAACATCACATCACATCAAGAACACAATTTAATTAAGTAATAATTTACCTACCTGTGATATTGTTGATGTTTATCACAGGTGTGTGACTAATCAATGGATTAAATTTGAGATGTCACATTACACCTCAATTTATCGGATTCAACTGGTTGAATTGTCCAGAACTAGTAAACTATGTGAATACGGCGACTTTTAGACCTCTTTATGACTTGAAAATAATTTATTTAGTATACTTTGATTATTTATTTAGTACTTATTTATTTATTTATTTATTTATTTATTTATTTATTTATTTATTTATTTATTTATTTATTTATTTATTTATTTATTTATTTATTTATTTATTTATTTATTTATTTATTTATTTATTTATTTATTTATGTATTTATTTATGTATTTATTTATTTATTTATTTATAAATTTATTTATTTATTTATTCATTATTTATTTATTTATTTATTTATTTATATATTCATTTATTTATTTATTTATTTATTTATTTATATATTTATTTATTAATTTATTTATTTATTTATTTATTCATTATTTATTTATTTATTTATTTATTTATTTATTTGTTTATTTATTTATTTATTTATTTATTTATTTATGTATTTATTTATTTATTTATTTATATACTTATTTATTAATTTGTTTATTTATTTTTTAAATTTATTTATTTATTCATTATTTATTTATTTATTTATTTATATATTCATTTATTTATTTATTTATTTATTTATTTATATATTTATTTATTAATTTATTTATTTATTTGTTTATTTATTTATTTATTTATTTATTTATTGATGTATTTATTTATGTATTTATTTATTTATTTATTTATATATTTATTTATTAATTTATTTATTAATTTATTTATTTATTTATAAATTTATTTATTTATTTATTTATTCATTATTTATTTATTTATTTATTTATTTTTTATTTATTTATTTATTCATTTATTTATTTATTTGTTTATTTATTTATTTATTTATTTATTTATTTATCCATTTATTTATTTATTTAGTTATTTATTTATTTCTTTATTTAATTATTTATTCGTTTATTCGTTTATTTATTTATTCATTTATTTATTTATATTTTTTATTTATTTATTTATTGTTTAATTTATTTATTTATTCGAAAACGATGAAAATAGAAAAGAGTGGAAGCACTATTCTAAGCCCGTGCCTCACAATATTAAGAATGAATGTGTATTTACAACAAGTACAAAAACTCTCGAAAATTTAAAAAAAGTATTATATCTATATAAATTGAATATGTACATTGCTCATGCGTTTAAATTGATAACCGTAATTAATGTTTCGTATGTAGAGTGTAAACTATCACCCAGATCAAGGCTACATTGTCACTGTAACAATAAATTGTAAACTACTTGCCCTAGAACAGGGTTTCCTAGTAAAGTAGCAGCAGTAGTCTTCTTGTTGTTGTCGTTGTAAAATATGGGGTGATAAAAAATTAAATAAATAAAATATAATAAATGATAAATTTTTATTTCTTTTTCATTGTCATACATGTTATTCTTTTATTGATTATTATTTTTGTGACATCCAATGATAATTTTGTGGAATCTACTTACTGGCACATATTTATTAGCTAAATATGGAAGCTGTTGGTTTTTCTTTAATAAATTAAAATAAAATAACGCTTATCAGCTGATGACATATTATTGTGTAGATGCTTCAATTCCCGGCTTCTCCTGGAAAAATGTATTTGAATATATAACATTTCTTGTATGAATGTCCAAGATTGAAATGAGAGGAAGACATAAAAAGGGATGTGGTCCAATTCCTCCGAGTAACCATCTGAAGAGTAGCAGCTTAGGACAGACGGAGTTGAAGGACAAAGAAGAAGAATATTTATTTATTTATAAACGGCATAAATTAATATAATAATAATAACTTTTATTTAGACGTAAACTACACAAAATTAATACATCTAGTGAAAACAAAAAAAATATAATTTTTTATTGATACAATAATTAATAATGGTACAGATTATGACAATAAATTATTAAAACATGTAAAAGTATGGAGAACATTAATATTTTTTAACTATGTGTTCAGCACCTAGCCTACGAAATTGCTATTTACATACATGCAAAAAAACACATGTGATGATAAAAATATATAGAATAAGAACAAAAACAATTAGTTATACACTTGCAAAATGAAAAAACAATTAGTTATACACTTGCAAAATGAAAAAACAATTAGTTATACACTTGCAAAATGAAAAAACAATTAGTTATACACTTGCAAAATGAAAAAAAAAATATGTACATAAACAGTTAAATAATAAATTCAAGAATAAAAAAAATAATAGAAACCTTTTATCACACATAAAAAAAGATATACAAATAGACTAAAAAAAAACAAAACATTAAATAAAAAAGTATCATAAATACAAAAAATAACAGTAGAAGCAGTGTCATATAAATCTGCATATAAATAAATTATATTGAGATGTGATTAAATAAATGTTATAGACATCCGTCTCGTTGTGAGCGTGTTGTATGGTCAGTCCATTTCGTGAGCAATCATGGAATTAAATATAAATTTAGGGCATCAATATAATCTTGAGACGAAAGACAAAATATGCCGCGTGTACAACAAATCAACAAATGGGAGGAACAACAAAGTGACCGTGCATAATTGTTGTGAATAAAAAAATAAATTCAAAATGATCCTATGAATGATTCAAAATGATATCTAGCAACATTATTTATTATATAGATGTTTATTATCATTCGATAAATATCGCCTTTCTGCACAATATCATAAATTACTGACGTTAATATGTTAGAAAAAAATATAAAAATACTTGGTTATAGTTCTATTGTATTTATTAGATTATTGACGTGTTTCGTGCAAAGCACATTATTCTGACGATGTGCTTTGCACGAAACACGTCAATAATCTAATAAATACAATAGAACTATAACCAAGTATTTTTATATTTTTTTATAACATATTAACGTACAATGGAGTTCTATCAAGAATTATTGTCGATCGACAAACTAAACTTAGATAAATTACTGACTTTATAAAATCGAAGGACATTAGCAGATATGTTATACTTACATAAATAAAATAATAATATAGACTCCATCGACATTTAATTTGATATAATTTCACTGCCCATCTCGTCACACCAGGGAGGCAAGTACGATTAAAAAGTTAAATCAAAACACTCAAGCTTACCCATATCATAGATATACATGCAACTAGTTTGATAAATTTTTCTAGTTGCGATTTACGATCTTACAAAAAATATCTACATTTTCTTGTATTTTTGAAACCTCCTGTATTTTGGAGTCAAATTATTCAATAAACTACCTTCAACACATAGGCTGTTTCTGGAACAAAGAATAAATTAAAAGTATAGTTAAAATACTTTGATTTCATGAAATTATTCAAAAGTTTTGATGGGTTCATTGAGATCTAATGCCGTCAAACAAGGAATTTTTGAACAATTTCATTTTATCAAAGAATTTTAACTATACTATTACCGTTACTTTTGTTAAAACAACCCAGCCAAGTAATACAGTTACTTGAAAACATTTAAACGAAACATGCAACCAAACAAAATGACAGAGATTGTATGAAAAATAAGTAAACCACCTGAAATTCACATTACTACCAATCAAAAGTGAAAACTAACAAGAGATATTATAATATACTATCGCAGAACAGGCCGGTTTTACCTAGTGAGGCAGTTTATGACAATAGTATACTATCTGGTACATAAAGGGAAAATATATAATATTTTGTTATAAATAAATAAATAAAAAATATATTTTTACAATTTATAAATATTTTTTTAGTATTTTTTGCGATTCAGTTGTTTTTTTTTTTTTTTTTTGTTGGCTCTTCACCCGTTAAGAGTGTTCTCAGCCATCTAAGTTAAAATATTAAACTGTCAAAATAGAGAAACCTAAATTATTTTTGTATATTTATTTTACTTCGATCAATTTAAATTTTATGAACAGAGTTAAATTTTAATGTCATTAATTTTGATGAATTTTTTGAGCAAAATGTTTACCTGCCTGGAATTGTAGCTCAACAATGTCCTCACATTTGTTGGCATTGGAACCCCAATCTCTGTGAGGTCGGTAAAAAAGGACGGATACCTATCGTTTATGGGGCATTCAAGAAACAAATGATCCAGTGTCTCATCACCAATCATACATTCGCAGAGACTGCTATCAATGATCCATATATTCAGTTGTTTAATAATTAACATCAGGTAACCTGTCATTTTCTGTTTTAGATACATAATTACGGTCTTCAAATCAATATTATAATGGCGCGGTCTAACGAGACAAGACAGACGAGACATTCGTAATAATAATAACAATATAATTTGTGTCTCGTCTCGTCTCACTGCGTTTTGTTTTGTATTTAATCATTTCTTTGTGTCGTTTTAATGTTTATTTATTTTTATTTTGTGTGAACCGAACATAATTTCCGCCGAGTGAAACCGCAAAGATCCGCCAGCCTGACCGAACTGAAATAACCTCGAACAAAAATATATCTTAAGTATTGTGCTTCAATTGTCATTTTCGGTTGTATTCTTGTATCGTTCTTGAGTCATTCTGATATTGTTGTTGCACATCGTAAACCAAAGAGTAAACAGGGCCGGATTTGGCTCAATATCGACCCTTTTGTGTATTAATAATAATAGTAGGTAATCATAAAATTATTTTATTATGCAAAACAAATCACATAATGTGGCGGACTTATTGCCCGTCGGCAATTTCTACCAGTCAACCACACTAGTAAATACAATAGAACAAGCAAGTAAAAACAAATAGGTATACATTGACAATGAGAAAGAAAATGTAAATAATACAAAAATGAAAAATTTTATATAAAATCATAAATTAAAATAATAATGATAATGTCCAAAAATAGGAAAAGGATGGGTTGGGAAAGGATGAAGGATAATTGAATTATAGATATGAGGATAAGAAGTGATTTCAGAAGCTTCTTGAAAACCATTAAGCTAAGAGCTTCTCTTATACCATTAGGTAATTGGTTCCACTGTATTACGCACTAAAGAATATTTTCTAGCTTTGTTTCTTTTGTTTCACAGATTGCAGCCAATAGAACGGCTAGCGGGGCGACACCTGCCACCTAAATGCACAAGCATTTCCTTAGTTTTGGAATGTATACCTACCTATCAGATCAATTTATTGTTTAAAAAATGTATTAAACAAAAGAAATGAAATTCGATGTTAAAATCCAATAAACTCATTCGTGGTGAATTTTGATAAATTAAAAGGCAGTGACGTGGCTACCTAAAAGCAAGGTAATAAATGAGGGCTCACAAAAAAATTTATTCAAATTAAACAAATAATTATACAATTAAAATAATGTTTCAAAAATAGACCTTAAAAACACAGAGCAGGGTCATGCAGAGCATTAGCTTTAAATGGAACTTCTAAAGACAATTATAAATATATATTCGATATTTAACAAAAACAATGATACCTACAGTTAAAAACAAAGAAAAACATTAAAAACAAAAATTAAAATACAAAATAGACCTTAAAAACAAGATAATATATCGAATGAAAATATATCGAATCATCAATAATATAAGCGATTGCTTAATCTTGCAAACTGCCTTGAATAATGTTAACAGTTGGTGCCAAAAAAATAAACTTTACTTAAACTTTATAAAGTGTCAATATATACGTTTCTTCAAAATTAAAAATCCCATTATATTCTCGTACACCATAAATAATATACAGTTAAAATACCAGGCACAAATTCTTGATTTGGGCGTAACCTTTGACGAAAATCTCTCATTTGTTAAACATATAAATAATATTTGCATTACGGGACTCCAAACCTTGGGGTTCATTTTAAGAATTTCCAAAGATTTCAAAAATTTGTATACATTAAAATTACTTTATACATCACTTGTAAGAAGCATTGTCGAGTACAACTCTTCAATATGGTCGCCCTATTATCGAGTCCACTCGGACTCTATAGAAAAAATTCAGCATAAATTTCTCCGTTTTGTAAATTTTAAAATGGGTATACCAATCGAAAGATTAAATTATGACTTTCTTTTAAAATCAATGCATTTGTTAATGCTTTCAGATAGGCGTAAACTCACCGATTTGTTTTTCTTGTTTAAAATCATTATGCATAGCGTGGACAGCCCTGAAATACTGATGCGCATCAACTTTCATGTACCGCGTGTGGGTACTCGCGATACTAACCAATTTTATTGTGACAATTCCCGCACACTAGCGCATCACAATTCTGCACTGAACAGAATTCAGAGGTTGAGCAATGAATATGCTAGTCAATGAATATGGATCTGTTTATAGGCAATATAAATAATCACAGAAATACCCTACGGGTTAAATTACACTGATCGTGTTTAATTTTATTCTTCATTATTCATACCTACATACTTTACCTATATTGTTTATTTGTTCATTCAGTTTATACCTACTTTCATTTGTTTTCTCTTTATTTTTTGGCTAAATTTTATTTGTATGTATTTTTATATGTATTTTTTATAATTTTTTCTTTGTATTGATTTCTTCTTGCTTTATTTTCATGTTTAATTGATTGGATATGTTTGTTTTTTTTATATATACATTATGTACTATATTTTGTATCTTTTGAATTATTCTTGTAAATGGCAAACGCCGTTAATAAAATAAATAAATAAATAATAATAAGAGCAGGGTCATGTAAATCGTAAGCTTAAAATGGTCCCAAATTTCTAGAGACAATTATATAGTAGGTATGTGCATATTTAAATTATATTAAATACAATTATTTACAGACATTTTTATTTGTGATGTACCTATTATTTTATTGTTAATGTGATCTTTGATTTGTTCCTATATGATTTTTCCGTAGCAAATATTTTATTTTATTTTTTGACGTCCCCAATTTATCTGCGCCTCGTGCATCTGCATTTTTGGAAATATTCTGACCCGGCCCTGGCGGTGAGTATTTAGAAAAGACAATAAAAATGAGTAACGCTCCACCGAACGACACGGTATTAAGGAAACGGTCAGGTTTTGACCATTTTTTTCCTCTTCTTTTCTTTGAACCAAAAAAATAATAATAATTGACTGCGGCACCGCTGTCGTGCCTTAAAATGGCGAAACTTACTGTCATTATGTGGAGGTAGGTACCTACCTATTATCTATCTCTATTTACCTCAATCATAGGTTCATCGGCGATCAAACGTGAAATATCCCTTGAACCGGAACTGTTTAGCAACAATTTATATTGACGATTTCAAGAAATAAAATTAGTAAATATGGATTGTATATCGAAATCATAGAATTATAATGTACAGAAGCCGCGTATAGTACAAATTTCGAATTCAAATGTTGCCAAGTTTTTTTTTACATGTGTGTGTGAGGCGGTAGATCGGTTGGTCTACGTATTATGTAGGTGTGCGTATCGGTAGGTGTACGTATACTAGAAATTCTTCTGTTTCAGCGTAGTTTTAGTTGGCATATATTCATTGCGCTGACTAGGTATCTTTATCATATATAATCTAAGATCGAAATAACTGTTGCTGTGAATCACCAATTTATAATAATTTTTCCACTCGTTTTTATCATCAAAGTAATCGAAATTACTAAGGCGAAATGATTTTGTTCACCTATAGCACAAGCATATACCTACTTAATTTATTGAAAGTATGAAGATGTATATGTACTTGTTACAAGGACATATTCTTTCTTTTATAGTAAAAAAATATGACTCACATATGTAGTTGCAATGAGGTTCACAACCTATTCTAAATGTAGTTCCTAATAAGGTGAGCATACCTGTCACTGGTTACCCTCGTTCGATCGTTTCCATATCCAGGGCTGTGTTCTGATTCTACGCTCGACGTCGCACGTCGAATTTACCTGAAGTTGCAGATTATGGCGTTTTTCACGCATCGGGCGTTTTAAATGTCAAATGTCATTTATCATACATGTCTCTTTTTAGGTTATATTTTCATCGAAAGACAACAATTGGACTGAGGAGTTAATAATGCTCTCTGACATTTTATTGGAAATGAATGATATTTTTATAAATTAACCTCTTTGTGAATGCATCCATGCTGGTTACCCAACACATGATAGTATGAAATAAGTACATTTTTTATAAAAAATATTTATTTATTTTAATTTTAATAATATATAAATAAAACACTATTATTGCGTAACTAGTATGAACATAAAAAAACCTTTTATGGTTATACTAGTTAGAAATAGGTTTACCAGGATAAGAATCAACTAAATTAATTATCCATAGATACAAGAGCGACGCCGACCACCGGGAAGACAATTAAAGAGATAGAAGGAGAGCTGGACATCCTCGTCCCAAGACGAGGACCCATAAAAACAGATCATAGATCTACCAAAAGAGGAAGAAAAAGAAGAGAAAAATAATCCTTTAAACCCATCGTCACTAACCCAAAGTTAAAAATTATTTTTCCATTCCCACTAATTTAATTTTTATGTAACATTAGTTATGTTTTTTTTTTCTCGTTCAAATCAAAAGTAGTAAAACTATATTTATTAAAAAATATTTGATATTATTAGGTCGTAATCTGAAGCAAAAAATAATTTATTTTGGTTAAAATAAGTGAATGTTATAGCCATCTATCGACGCTTTGTTAAACTTCTTATTTAGGTTACATCCCATAAATCAAAGATGGCGTTAATAATGAGACATGTAAGAAAAATATTATTATTTAATTTCATTGTATAGATGTTAAAATTTAAAAACAACATGATTTCGAAGAATTTTATGTGAATATCGAAGTTTATGACACCTAATTTTTCGTAAAACCCTGCTATTTAATACGAACGAGCAGTGACATCTTTGGTTCGTGTTCTAAAACGATTTGTTAAAATATGACAAGCAATAGAAACATTGGCTCAGACGATAGAAAACATACTTTAAATAATGTACTATGACATGTTGTGATCTCTTTATTTCGCCTAAACGTTTGTACGAAAACAGCGTAAATTGACCAATTTCTACAATATTTGTAAAATAAAACTAAGTAAACGGTCTATTACGGATTATACCAAAGTAGGTTCTGTGAAATATATCGACTACATACCTATGTACATGAATATAGCAAGACAACCATAAGCACTGATTTTAAAGCCAGAATTACGATTGAAAAATCAATAATAAAGATATATTTAACAGAATTCTGTTTCTTTATTTCTTTTTTTGATCTTCGACTATACAACTGACCCATCTTTCATATATTTTTTTTACATATTTCTTTCTGATGTATTTACAATAAAATTTTATACATACATACCTACCATCACGGCATATTCCACAATGTGCGATAACCAGCGACTGGTGTGCATTGCCTTAAAGAGAAGCACGACACATGCATGTGTGCCAACACACATTAGTCTCGTCTCACCTTAAAAAGCACTAAATACCTACATTCAGAATGGGTGGTGAACCTCATTGCTGAACTATGTGAGATCCATGGAATAACAATAGGTACTACATATTATTATTCCAGGGTGATATGTAACATTCTGAATTGGAGACCCTATCATAATAGAAGAAGTGTAGGGAGACCACAGAGGAGATGGACTGACGATATTATGCAACTGGTGGGACATGGGTGGAAGCAGAGTGCCCAGGATATAGAGAAATGGAAAACCCAGGAAGAGGCCTATATCCAGCAATGGAGTGAAAGGGGCTGAAAAGAAGAAGAAGAAGATAATTTACCGATTACGCAGCTATGACGAAACACCCGAAAACTATGATAATAGAAAAGAGTGGAAGCACTATTCTTAGTCGGTGCCTCACAGTAAATAATAAAATACTCCCATATAAGTACAACCAGCGAAGTAAATTGGGTTTCACCACGAATTACGTCCTCAAATCTTTCAACAATGGACCCTAGAATTGGGCTCCCGACAACAAAAAAATAAATAATATATCTAACATCGGCAGGCATAAATATACGGCAGTTGGCTATTGGCAGTTGGGAAACATTGCGACAGATGGTCAGTGGAGAACATTCCCAATCTGCACCAATATCATTACAAAAGAATTAAAAAATATCAAAATTGGAGCTCAAATTTTCTACCATTTTACAATCGGAAATAACTTTGGAAAATTTTTGACATCTCAATAGAGACGAATTTTGAAGTTTGGAGAACTAGGTACTCAAGGCACCTACAAAGCTTGCGACCTGTCCGCGGCTGGTATACGTGATAACATTATGCGCTTTCACAACGTTTTATATCTTTTTATTGAGTTCGCTGTCAATGCAATATTTATATATATTTTTTATAATGAGATACCTACTGATCGTTTGAAAATAAACTGAACAATACAATCGCCATCTATGAAGTGGCGAAGAAACTATTTTGTAACGCAATCTATTGAGAAATTGGTTTGTAAATAATGAAAGCAACATGCCTTATACATGAGGTGACAATGTTTTCGCACAGATGTCACCCCTGAACCGCGCTATAATTATAAAAATATAAAATAATTGTGTGGATTGGTTTCTTTGCGGGCGTCCTGGGTTTGATTCCCAGCAGAGGAGAAATTAATTTAAATTTATTTCTCACGCAAATATTGCTTCTCTGGGCTGGATACACTGGTTAGTTGGATGAAATTGACATACGGCAATAAACTCGCCACTTGCGAAGGGTGCAAGGAAGTGTTAACTATAATTGATTTTTTTTTATTTATTACATACACGGCCTCTTGGCCATTATAAAAATATGGTAAAAATAAAACAAAACTCGTATTAAACAAAAAAAAAAACAACACAATAATTCACAAAAATACAAAATCTGTCAAACAATTCAAAATATTCATAATATTATGTCCCACTCCGATTTGTCTAAATTTATCCGTCTGAATTTTAGTATATAAGAAATGTCAAAAAGTTATTATTATTATATATTTTCCAACTTCGTTTCGCCGGGGAAAATTCCATAGTATGCTCTCATAAAGATATTCGATCAATTAAAACACCTACATTATATTCAAAATGATTCGAGCGTCTTTTTTATTTTCAAATAAATTCCTACAGATTTGGAGATGCACTGTTTAAAATAATACTTCGTTTACCAGGTAAGGTAACATGAACCAGTTCTCTCGCTCTTTTGTAGAGTATAGACTGCATTGCAAATACATAACATACCATTCTTTCTGAGGGGGTGAGCCATCAAAAGGTCGTTAATAACGACGACCATATCAAATATTTTTTTGCTCAATTCTAACCTTACCCTGTTCAATCAATTCAGACATTTATTCCGATCGGCATTGAATTCTTAAAGCGGTATAAATACATATGTATAACTAAATATATCACAAGAACAAAAATATATTTTAATATAATATCGAATAAATTTCATATTATAATAATTTATACTAGTGAAACATGGTCATAGATATGGCAGAAAACGCATAATGGTAATAATATTTTACATACATACATACCATCACGCCATGTCCCTCACGGGGTAGGCAGAGAGAACAGAACACCTCTTCTATCTTTACATACATTCATCGCCTCGTCAACATTCATACATCGTCTTATACATGTTCGTCTGTTGTTCGCGCTTCTAACATTTCCGTCTTTCAAAATACCGTTCACATGGACGTGCCATCAGTCAGGGGTTATCATTTTTTGAATTTTTGGTTTATTTCTCCATATATCTCAGAAACTATAAAAGTTAGAACGCTGAAAATTGGTATAAACATAGACAAATGTAAAATCTCAAAAAATTCCAGGATTTCTCAAACATTTTTTATTAAGAAAAATATTTTTTTTATAAATTTATGAGTTTCACTGCCTATATTTCCAAATATTTTAAAAATATCGAAAAAATCCGAAACACCCCAACTAGATAATTTGTTTTTCTATAAAAAATATTAAGATTGTAGAAGTAAATCTCTTTAGTGACGACATCGCTTCATACAATTTGTATGGCAGTCGCCTATACACAATATGTAAGAAGACTTAATAGTTTGATACTTAAATCTCCAAACATACATACATACCATCATACTGTTTTCATATTCTGGGTAGAAAAAAGGACTGACCTCCATACTGTCCTATCTTGACATACATACCTACATGTGTTGTATAGAAAATAAAATATCCTAAAATATTCAATAATTTGGATTTATGGGTTTATAGTTTGGTACTTATTCTTCAACTATACATACTATCGCTATCGACAGTTGGATCTCATGTGTCCTTGTAACGAGTACATATACATCCTTATACATTCCCTAAATTATGCATATGCTTGGTCTTAGGTAACAGTAAATTAGAAGAAAGACAATTGAGGTGGTATGGTCACATATTAAGAAGACCCGAGGATTACATTGTGAACCAGGCTATGGCCAACCAACAAATAAGGGAAGACCTAAAAATATATGAATGACGCAAAGGAGTTCCCAATTGGTGAGACAAGAATTGACATCGGAGGCGGTCCAGAACCGAAGAGTGTACAGCGTGAGTACGAGGAGAGCTGACCCCAATAGTCAACAGACGATAAGTTGGGAAGAGGCCAGGAAGAAGAATGTATTTGTTACTTTTTATTTGTGTGTATACCTATATATTTTTTTTATTCTCTTTTCTCTATTATGTAAATACTCATTTGTTTTATTTTTTACTGTGCATTTATTTCTATCTAAAGGTATTACAACCTATGTTTTGTGGAGGATTTTTCTTCTCTCTAATGTAAATTTTGTATGCTGTAAAAGATATGATTTGTGTCACATTGCACATCCCCCTCTGTGTGCAGGGGGGGCCCGGCACACAGACTGGAGTTTTAATCTTATTATTATCACAAATTTTTAAATTATTTATAATATTAGTAAGCGTTTTACGACTTCTTGCGAATCTACATACACTATTTTTTTGTTTGTTCAACTATCTCAAAACTAAATTGTCCAAGCATCTCTTTG
The DNA here is from genome assembly GCA_963576475.1 of Molanna angustata. Taxonomy (NCBI): domain Eukaryota; kingdom Metazoa; phylum Arthropoda; class Insecta; order Trichoptera; family Molannidae; genus Molanna; species Molanna angustata. The sequence continues at coordinate 2,328,197 of OY754971.1, read as the reverse complement.
TTTCTTCTAAATGTAATACATTTTGTACAGATTTCATTGCACGTCCGATTCATTCCCTTTTACAAAACGAAACATTTGGTCCTCTCTCAAAGTGCACCACATCAATAACAATCTAAATATACCACGTAGGTACCGTACATTCTACATTGTACATTCCAAGTGGCTTGTTCTCTGAGAAAAAGGAAAGTGTCTGCATACCAATATGTCTGTCTGTGTTATTATGTTTCAGACACAGACATGAACTATATTATTCCTATTTGTAATTCAATATTATTATTTGTCAACCTACCATACATCGACCTTTAGGTCAAGGAACTGAAGCTAGTGATCTGAAAAATTAACTTGGTCTTTTATTTTTATTCAAATTCATTGAAAATTCATGACATATCTCTGATTTTTACTCCTCACTTCCTCTAGGGGATATAGTGGGGAGTTTTGTTCGCAATTTGTAAGGTTATTTTTTTATTGCAGATTATCAACAAGTATCATGCTGAGATTGTATTCTGAACATTACATTACAATGTATCTGTGTGTGAGAGTGCTGTGTGCTATGTACATCATGTTTATTCCACTTTATCGATTATAGACTAAAGTAGGTACTCATTCGATTATTTTCAAATTTTGTAAATTTATACATATAATACTCACTTAGACTCCATTAGATTTTGAAGGATATCTGGGGGGCAAGTCTGGCCCAACCGGCGAAATGAAAATCCTCATGATTACCCATATCATGGATATTATTATTATATGGAGTTCTAAGACATCTAAAGACATTATAGAACTCCATATAATAATTATATCCATGATATGGGTAATCACTAGGGTTTCGATTTCACCAGTCGGACCAGACTTGCCCCCCAGATCAGTGCTTCTCAATTCTTTTAACTATCAAATATTTCAAAGTGACCATAAGCTCAGACGCTTATGGTCATTTCATTAAATGACATTGAAGAATTATCATGTTTTCATAATAAAATATTTAAATAAAAAATAATTTTGCAATATCATTTCATGTTAATGCTGAAAATATTCCAAAAAAAATTTAATACATCGTGGAGTGATTTGGTAGTGTGGAGCTTTGGCTACAACCCATTCGTTTTACTGGTTAGGATGGCAGAATTTTGGCCTAGCATATGCCTAATGCCTATATGTGAACGAAATCACCAGGATTCGACTTCGCGTCTACTAGATCCTGCGCACTTACTTATTTTTATTAATGTATTTTGGATTTGAACATTGTTTCAAATATCCTTAAATTTCTGATCGGACAGTATGTATTTTAATGCCCAAAGAAAATATTGAAAAAAAATTCAATGTGAATATTATACATCCTCTTTACTGTAGAAGTCATTACCCATTTCCATATCTATAGAGAAAAAGCACGTGGTAGATTGTAGGACACGCGCTGAGCACGTGTCGTACATGTGCTATACACGTGTCTCGTCTCTACACTCTAGGCTAGGCGCGTGCATACCAGTCTCTCCATTCCTCCCCTAGTACATGTTGAAAGATTATGAAGGGCCAACAATCGTCAACACCTGACGCCTTCAAACTTCATTTGCAGATTCTAGTCTACCACTTGCAAACTCCTTTTTAGGAAATATAACCCCAGAACAAAGCGCCCTATAGCCAGATGCTAGCTGTTCAAATCGACTGATCGATAAGATCTCAAAGACTGTTAAGGGCAAAAACGATACCTGCATAATATTATACTAAACACAATAAAATAATCAATAGTTTTATTCGTTATTTTTATTTAATAAATCAATGTATAATACAATTTTTTAAATTTGTAAAAAATTTTTTTTCTTCCCTTTCTCAAAAAACATAAAATGATTGTGCTGAGAAAGTGAGTACATGTAGAACGATTTAATTACATAAAACACACAAAATATATAAATTCAACAATATTATAACAATACAAAAAAGCATCAAAACAATAAATTAATTAATTTATACCCCATGATTCTATCAACCATTTATTCTATCGTTTTACTTTACTTTTTTATTTGTTACCTAGGTGTTTATGGTTTGACTTTCTTATATCTGTTGGAAGTTTATTGAAAAAATGTTCTGCCATGTATGTGTAATGGTGCTGCGCAAATGTTGTGTTTAATTTTGGATGTAAGATGTAAGTATATATTTATATTTGTTTCTGGTACGGTTTTCTGTTATAAACAAGCGACATTCGGGTTCTTTTAATATCTGTAATATGGAAATTTTCCTAAAAGTAACGCAAAATCTTGGTATTTTAAATTCTTCAAAAAACTAAATGGGTGGGGTCATTATTATTGTCAAATTTCTTCAAACTAATCAGTGTTCCAGTCACAACTGTTGAAGCTCACGACCCTTAGTCATGGGGAAATGACGCTGCGAGAGAGAGAAAGAAACAATATACATAGGTACAATACATGGCTGGCCATAGAAATGAGGGTGGAATTTTAAAAATGAAAATAGCAAAATGAGAGAAGTGATTCAGAAAGTTTGAATAAATCGAGATAATTCAATAAAAAAGTTGCGTCGGCCATGATGAAGTAAGATTCTGTGGTTGGTACCTACTCATGTATATAATATTCAGTTATGTATTGTGAGATTCGATTAGTGCCCCCCCTTACCGAGCTCCAGGGAAATTATAAAAGGTTATAAATCTATACATTGTCGTGAAATTTATAATTTTATCTAATAACAAGGCACTTTAAGAGTGCCACTACTCCCAATCATTGCATTTAGGAATAATTTGAAAAGATTTTTTTTAAACGTTTCTTTAATGAATGGTCGTCACACATTTTTTTAATTTATTACATGTTGCCTTAAAAAATATTTTAAAATATCCATTACATTATTTTTTAAACTGGGTACACCACGCGTCGCGTCGTAGATCTAAAAATATTTTTTGTGCTTACGGAGTGCATAAAAAATATTTAGTTATTTTTTTTCTTCATTTCGTGAGACGATCATAATACGTTATTATTTTGTCTTTATATTTAAAATGTACAAATCAGTTTTCGGTTGTAATCTAATCTTAATCGTAAACCAATCAATCAATCATAAAAATTCGTTAAGATCAAAATTTAGAATGAAATCGTCATTAGTTTTGATATGAATTAATACAATTAATTAAATAGATTTCTTATGTCTTAATCTAATATTAATCAACTTCATGAGTAGCCCTGCTGGTTCGTTCTAAAAAAGCAAAAAAAAAGACAGCAAATTTGTTTATTCATGCCATACCTAGCATTTATTCTTATTAGTCAGCTTGAATTCAACTCTCCCGTCTGGTCGCCATACATATTATGCCGCGTACTCTGCATCCATCGAAACTGTCCATTCTTGCGATTTTTGAATTATAAACTGAAAATTCCTGCACAGGATTTAAATTATGATTCACTACTAACCTATCCCCTACTTCATGACCTCTCCGATAGAAGGATTGTGTCTGATCTCACGTTCCTCTATAAGATAATTAATAATTACTTTAGTTCCTCTCACCTTGCGAGTCAGATACATTACCATGTTCCAACAAGAAATACCCGCCAAATTATAACTTTTGCATGTAAGACATCCAACATACAACACTCCATTGAATAGAATACATCGATTGGGCAATGACTTTGGTTATCTGACTGACCCTTTCTTTAATTCTTTTAAGGACTATAAATATACTTTATTAAAACATTTTCAAAAACATACCCCCAAATGATTGTGTAGTCACTTGTACATTTTTATATATTTTGTACGTCTGATTTTTATTTTATTTAATTCAATAATGTAGTTTATTATCACATCTGGCAGCATTCACTGATTCAGTGTGGCTAAGTATGTAGGTTAGTTACTCACACCATTCATTTATATATATATATATATATATATATATATATATATATATATATATATATATATATATATATATATATATATATATATATATATATATATATATATATATATATATATATATATATATATATATATATATATATATATATATATATATATATATATATATATATATATATATATATATATATATATATATATATATATATATATATATAAATATATATATATATATATATATATATATATATATATATATATATATATATATATATATATATATATATATATATATATATATATATATATATATATATATATATATATATATATATATATATATATATATATATTTAGTTAAAAAAGTTTGAGATATATTAGTATAACGCAGACATTTTTTATAGAAAATTAAATTCTCTAGTTTTCATGTTTCGGCATTTTTCGATATTTTTAAAAGAAATGGAAATAAAGGCAGGTAAAGACAAAAAATTGTCATACCAATTTTTTGCTTCTTAATAAAAACAGTTTGAGAAACCCTGGAACGGTTTGTCAAAATCCGTTTTGAGATACTATATTTGACTATATTTGTACAAAATTTCAGCGTTCTGGCTTTTATAGTTTTTGAGATATGTGGACAAATGCTATAAAAATTAAGATGTTGATAACCCCTGACTGGAACAAAAATTCTAAATGAATGAATGAATGAATAGTATATTTCCAACATTATAGATAAATTATTACAAAAGAACAAAAATACATTTTTTTAGTTCCTAATTACAATTTTACAATTATTATTTTTTTTTCCACACATTGGAAATTTTACTGCCTCGCTAGACATAGTCTGTTCTGTGGCAGTACTAGTTTTGAATTGTTATGGCTACTCTGCGATCATATGATTTGTTTTCTTTTCTCTTTTTCTTTACATACTCCATTCACTTAGAACATTGACAACCAGGATGAAAAACTCTAAAGCCTCTATCTCAAAAAATCTAAGAGTACCGAGGCAGATCCTTCTCTTCCAATGTGCTTCATCCAACGAGTAACGAGGTCTCTGAAATTTTTCCCATCATGCGATATGTTTTGTTCAATATATGCGATATGTTTTGTTCAATATAAATACTGAGTATAAAAGTTTTGTTTACCTAAAATTTTCTAAATATTCTGAAATTTTAGGCTTTGTGAATCCAGCGGATCAAAAGTTATAAGGGGGGGGGGCAGACACAGACACACACACACACACGCGCACACACACACACACAGACACACACACACACACGCGCGCGCACACACACACACACACACACACACACACACGCACAGGGGGTGCACGCACTACGATGACGCTCGAAGTAAAGAGTTTGTAATGGAGGTCCTAAAATTTAAAAACGTATTATGAAACAAATCATTGTCGTTGAAACCGTTAAATGTATTACATAATCTGTATATAAAGGAGTTCTGAGCATAATTGGTATCGCAGCTGGGAGGTCTAAAGGTATGGGCAGTTCTTGTAACTCTTATTGGTACATGCAAGGCTAATTTACTCAACAAGAGGCTCGAATCTGCAATATTATTTGTAATCTTGTATAAGAACATCATGTCGGCCAGTGTGCTTAGGTTCTCTAAAGAAATTAGTCCATGATATTTAGCGGATTGGGTTGAGCTGCTGAATGCCTGTCTTTCTCGAAAATCTAAATGTTTGAGAAGTTTATTTTGTAGCTTCTTTATCCTATCTATTTATATAAGTTATGTATCGTGGGTTCCACACAACAGATGCGTATTCTAAACAGCTACGGACATAGGCGTAATAGTTTAATAGTTTTTAATAATACAAAATCTTAATAGTTTTTTTATAATATAATCTTCTTTGTACTGTTCCTTGTATGTTCCAGGTATGATCCTTTTATTGTGTTTTTCTCATTTGTTAAAAAAGTATGTAAAACTTTAACAATCACTCGATATGATGTCCTGTTATCATTTACCGCAGTCTATCATTTACTGTTATTTCCATTGTTCTTAATCTCATACTGTTATTATATTCTACTGTACTGTTGGATAACCAAAATAAAAAATGTAAATCAAAATAATAACATGGAACTTTACAGAGCATTTGAAGGTTTTTAATATATCAATTTATCAGCATTGAGCCGTTTAATATTTAGCGTAGGTAGCTCTCTTAAGTAATAATTTCTTGCGAAACAATAATGATGTAACGTATGCATAAATCTAAAATATGTCAAAAATTACGTTTAATTTTTTAACTTCACTAATTAATGTTACAAAGTTTATAATTTTGTTTCGTCTTGTTTATTATGTAGTATATAGATATTTTTTTTTTATTTTTTATTTTTATTTTATAGAATACAACAGCATTACAATAAAGATTTATACAGATATACAGAGATAATTTTTATGTTGCCAATTATAGTATTCTAAATATATTAAGTACATACACATTTATTAACAATTATGAAGACAGGATGGGAAAGGAGAGAGGTAGGAAGGGGAGTGGGGGGAAGCATTGACCACTAGAAACTCATATTATGATTTGCCTCACGTGTCTCAATGTATGAAGAATAGTAAATTAAAATTAAGTTAAAGTTAATGTTAAAGGGGCACAATTAAAAAGTTAAAGATGTGCACAACAAAACAGAGCACAGATTAAACATCCGACAAATTCACAATTTTTTTTTTGAATACATAAAAACTTGAAGCAAACATATCCAACTCCGGAACGCTCAAACAATTTCTATTGTACCCAGTACAAGCTCTATTAATATAAGAATTTAGCATATAGTTAGTTTTAGAAGGTTCTATATAAAAGAGAGACTGGTTTCTATTTCTCCTAAGTGGACAGTGAAAACGGAGTGTGCTTAGAAGGGGTGCGCTGTCGATCAGACCGTTAATAATTTTATATAGAAAACAAATATCATGGATTGATCTGCGTGTCTCCAGTTGTTTTGTGTTGTGGTGTTTAAGAGCTTGAGGATAGTTAGAGAAATGTAGTCTATTACGAAAATTTAATTGCTTTATATATTTTTTTTGAAGATTTTCTATTGCGTTAATATGTATTTCATAGTTTGGATTCCATACAACCGATCCAAATTCCAGTAAGCTTCTAATAAATGAATTAAATAATATACGCAGCGTGTCAGAGTTATGAAAAGGTTTCGTGTTTCGAAATACGAATCCGAGGGTTTTATATGCTTTAGTTGTTATGCATTCAATATGATTAGTGAAAGATAGTTTTTCGTCCAGTATTATACCTAAATCCCTGATTTCAGATTTATATATCAGTTCTTCATTATTGATTTTATATTTAAATAATATTTTATTACGGTTTCGATTTATCACGTATGACTTTAGACAATATTTCATAAAATCTATCTACACCTTCATCAAGAGCCAGATCAGATAGTTCATTTTCCCAATCATAAGCCGATAGATCACCTTTTATTTTCGTATAATCAGCCCTATCAAAGAGAATAACATCTCTAGAGTTATTTTTCATTAGACTATTTCTTGTTATACACATATTCAAGGTAATGGATAACGTTCTGTGGTGGGGATCAGGAGTGACCAGGTGTGATTGAGATGATACAACTTCACATATATGATTTGAGACAGCAAGATCTAATATTCTGAGTGAAGTATTAGGTACCAGACAGTACTGTCTCATGCCAGTCAACGAGAGAAAGTTGACGAAGTGAGTATTAGATGGATTTTTAACATAGTTATCGACAGTAGGCAAGGAGTCGCCATCAAGCGTCCAGCTGATATAGGGGAGGTTATAGTCACCAATTAACAATATTGTATCGTCATTGAAAAGGGAGGATATCTCTTCTACCATATCCAAGTGTGTTTTAAGACATGCAGAATGATCAATGCCAGGCGCGATATATGAGCAGCATATGTGTAGTTTTGTGGCAGGGCTTAATGGGATAGATACCCATAAGTCCTCCGACGAAGAGGACCATGAGAATTGCTGAACTGGATTAAGGTTCGACTTAACAGCTATCAAAACTCCTCCACCCATAGTTGAGACAGACGAGTCTCTGTCTCTTCTAAAAACCACATATCTTTGATCAAAAAGTTCAGAGTTTAGAAAGTTGTTATTCAGCCAAGTTTCCGACAGACAGTACACATCACAATTTCCACAAAGTATACTCTGGTATACCTCATTTGTCTTAGTTCGGAGCCCCCTTACATTTTGGTAGTATATATCTAGTTTTCTAGTACCATTTGTACGAGTAAGACGGGTAAACATAGAGACACGTCTATGGCCTTAGGTAAAATAGGAGTTGGGGTTAACTGTAAACAACATAGAAAAGTCAATATCAATAATTTGATACCAACATTATAGAGATTAATTATAACAGACAGTTGGTCGATGTACATTAGGTAGGAAAATAGGATAAGAAGGGCTGGAATTAGGTATAGTGATCGCGAGGTTGGGAAAGGAATATATAAGAGAGACAGAAAAATGAGCACAAACATGAGATGATGACTATTAACAATTAGATAGTGTCTACAAATTACAAAATTGATTAACAGAAACTCTATGACAAGTTCAATTTTTCCAAATCCTGCTCCCGAGAAATCAAGATTTTTGGAGATGTATCGTTTCGTCGCAGAAAAACCTTACCGTTTCTCACCCAAATATACTTAATGTTCTTGTCTTTAGCGAATAAGCGGGCTTTATAAAGTATCTCTTTATTGTATAGTGTCAGGTGTTCATTTATAAGAATGTTTCGGGGGGTCCCGGCGATGCCAATATCCTTGTTGGTGATTGTTCTTCTCTTCGTTCTTATCAGTGCCAGGAAATTGTCCCTTGCCATTTGTCGGATAAATTTGACTATAATAGGCCTGGGTGTGGCGGTAGAATTGGATCGTACACGAACGATGTAATCAATCTCACGCAGATCAAGGTCTGAGCCTAAAATTTTAGCGATGGATTGTATTATCTCAGGTAATTTTTCGTTATTGGCCTGATTAACCCCTTTAATTTCAACATTGTGGGATCTGTTACGCTGTTCATGTTCAGTGTTTATGGTATAATTGTTCTTTTTATTTAGGCTCTCTTGCAATTTGACACATTCTTCGAGCTTAACTATTCGTTTTTCATATTCCATGTTCTTTTTTGTTAACTCGCTGTTATTCTTCTCTGCTTCATTTAGCTTAATGCAGATGTCTTCGTATTGTTTAGTTATGCAGTTGATAGAATCCAGCATTTTTTTATTTTGGTCTATTATTTCTTCAAATTTCTTATCTTGATTGTAAATTGTTGTCAGCAGTAATTCTTTCAATTCAGCTATTGTAATTGTTTCTTGTTTATTCATTCTCCTTCCCCTGTCCTCAGCGTCTGACGGTTGACGACTCCTGGTCGCCACACTATTAGATGCCATCTTGGTAGTGTAATGTGGTGCGTTAAATATAAAATAAAAACACAAAATTAGATTGGACGGCTTTGGTTTTAACACGTCACACGTTGCTTCCAAGAACGATACCGCGTTGAGTTCTTGACCACTCTACCTCTAGTCGACAGCTGGCTGTATCTACACTGTTGATTTACACCTATGTTCATACAATTTGGAAGTACACCGTAACATAGGAAGAAAGTTGAATACAGTTTATTCTTAATAGATGTCACTTGGGTGTGTAATGATGTTGGGGGATGTTTTTATTTTCTTGTAAACAGAAAATATATTAAACACTTTTACAGCAACTGATTATAATTCCGATTAGCACTGTAGTTGACAAACTTCAAACATAAATCTTCATAACTAGAAAGTACTGATAGTAGAGAAAATTATATATAATGATTCATTTAACTTCACTGTACAAGGATTACACAGAAAAATACAATATATACTGTTAATTATTAGAGAAACAAAACAAAAAAAAACAGGATCAATCTTAATAAGTAGTTAACTTTTGACAGATAGTATTGTTGTGTTGATATATTTGATATATTTATGATACATAATTTTTTAATCAGACATCGTATTTTGAAATAAATTCAAATACCTATGATATGTGCTTCTAAAAAATACCGTTAATATTTTCAAAATTTCTTTAGTAAATAAACGTCACAAAATTTTAAAATGTATCATATCTTCCCCTAAATAATATTATTTTTTACATTTTTGTAATTACTTTACGTAGTAGAGAAAAAATCAGTTTCATTCTTAAATAATTTCATTTCAAGTCAGCGGGAGCAAGTCTGGTAAACAGGCGGAATCAGAACCATCCATTTTTACGCATATCATGGATCTAATTATTTTTTTTTATTCAGAAAACATACATCATACATAATAATAATAATAACAATGTTAATTGACATCGCTGTACCAAATACACACAACATCGAAACAACTACAACCGAAAAAATTAGAAAATACACTGACTTGCAAGACGAAATCAAGCGAATCTGGGACATGCAATCTGTGATAATAGTACCAATAGTAATTTCCACCACAGGAATTATTCCATTAAACTTATTCAGCAGTTTAGAAACCATCAAATTACCTAAATACACATACGTCACCATGCAAAAAGCAGCCATATTAAACACATGCAGACTGGTGAGGAAATTCCTCCAAATCGACGACACTACTGACCTTACTAACACATAAATACTACACATGGCACCAACACACAAAACACCACATTTTATACACTCAGTAAGGATAGCACTTGGCAGCATTGCTCGTGCTACCCCAAATCCGTGATAAACCTGAGAAGGTGTTAAAGAGCCCGAAATAATATTAATAACAAAAATGATATATACAGTTTCATGCCTAAACACATGTTTTCACTTACATATATAAAAAAAGTAATACCTACCTAAACATATTATTTATTAATTATATCTTTTTATTTCATCATCATAAGGCGGGTACATTCGAAACACGATGAGAAAAGGAACATCAAATATTACCCCGGGTAAAAATTGAATTTTCATAGCAAAAGTAAAAGGAACAAGCAAGCAGTAAAAAAAACATATTTTTAAATTATTCTGGTTAATATTAAAATGCACTAATGTAAAAATTGAAAATCTAAGAGATTATCATATGGAGTTCTAAAACATCATAAGATATTATAGAACTCCATATAATAATTATATCCATGATATGGGTAATCGCAAGGGTTTTGATTTCTACGGGGGGCAAGTCTGGTCAACAGGTGAAATCATACCATCCATGTTTACCCATATCATGGATATAATTATCTTTTGGAGTTCTGTAATATCTTAAGATATTACAGAACTGTAAGGTATAGAAATCCATATGATAATAATTATTACCATGATATGGATAAACATAGATGTTTTTGATTCCTCCGGTTGACCAGACTGACCCCCCAGGTTTGTTCTGAAAATTAAAATAATCAATTTGGGTTTCAACAATCAGAACAGGAAGCAGAAGCATGGGAAGGCCCCAGACCAGATGGTCCCATGACATCAAAAAAGTGGCAGGTCCAGAATGGCGAAGAATGGCACAGTATAGAGACCAGTGGATGTCCAACCGGACGTCTTTGTCCAATACTGGACTCAAGAAGAGGCTGAGTAAGTAAATAAGTTAGAAGTTACTGTAGATTGGTAAAAATATAGGTACTTATGAAATCACCGCGATAAGTAATATTTTCAAATAAAACTGTCATGTTAATAGTTTCAATTTGTGTCATAATATACCTACGTGACATTTGTGACTATTTATTGAACAGCATCGATAAGTATTATATACAATTATTGTAGGAAACTGTAATAATAGGTACATTTATCATTGTGACATTAACTATTTGTTATTTCGAACGTTGATACACAATAAATTAAAAGATATGTAATTCTATTATTATTCGTGTTAGATATAGGTACAAAATCGTACCTAAATGATGAACTTAGTGTCCCAACAATATTAAACAAATTATATTTAAATAAAACTAAAACAAAGGAACTATTGAACATAGGAATAATAGGCTCATGTATGTAGATCAGTACTCTCCTCTAAAGCAGAGCTACTGCATGTTATCATGCGTGAATCTATTGTCAGAATTCCCCACAATGTTGTCAATTGATTTGTCGTTATTTTCTTAATTTTACAAAATTGCATATCGTTTTAAAAACTATAAGGGCTGAATGTTTATTTTTTTTTACCTAATTTCCAAAAATAAAAATAAATATTTATTTATTTTACCCATTTATTAATTTACAATTGCCACATAACACAATTATTAATACTATAGTTTCCCCCATTATTAATTTACAATTGCCACATAACACAATTAATGCTATAGTTTCCCCCCATTATTAATTTACAATTGCCACATAACACAATTAATACTATAGTTTCCCCCATTAGGTAATAAATAAATAATAATTAAATTTTTATACCATCGTTTTATGGTAAAAGATCATTCGAAGGGCGCTTTTGCTCATTTGTTGGCTGTGCAAAACAATGAAGTCTTAAGCAATTTGCTGAAGGCCCCAAAACTTTTATATTAGATATTGAATAAATATGTAGCATGAAATGATATAATATCTGGTCGTTCCTTCACAGTTCTAGTGTAACTTTTACATGTTTTCATCATACAAGATGGTATTTTCACTACGACAATACGTTCGAACACTACAACATCTTATGTACATACCTCACTACAACATACCTCATTATATCAGTACAGATTAAATCAATATCAATTATAGATTTTCAAATATCTAATTGAAATCTTCAAAATGGCATACATTCCTACAAACAACACAGCGACAAGGAACATCAGAATAGCTAAAATGTCCAGGTACAGTATTTGTACCCACGAAGCCTGTAAAGATCTCGACTGGATATGCTTCGTTCCATTGTGTCGCAGAACATACTCTGTCCACCAAACGGCTCTTTCCAAGGGTTTATCTGGTGAATCAAGCAACTGTTTTGACATTCTCTGGACATTATTCTTGAACCTGAAAAAATAATATTAATCGTCAAAAATACGGATGTTTACTAGAAAAGTAAGAATGGTATACTTACTTCCATTCTCTCCACAGAATGCATATTTATCAATTATTATTATTGAGTTCATGTTTTCTTAGTTGTTTAGTTACAAGAAAACAGATTTTCTTTGTTTGATGAAAAATATCATCATAAACACGAATTATAATAATATTTATTTTTACTTTTGTAATTAATTTTATGTAACTTGTAGTTTTAATTTTGAAAAAAGTAAGTATTGTTTCTTAATACAACTGTTTTAAATAATATATGATTGATCGAGATTACCTACTGATATTGAGTTTAAGCAACATAATGAGTCTAAATTAGTATAAATGCATGTAAATTTTCTGTAGTTCCTCAAGGAAGTATGTACATTACACCCGATGTTGTTTTTAATGCACATGAATTCCTTTTCGCAATTAACCCGTTTTTTACCAATTTTTTTTTTCACTTTTTCTTCCATATTATCTTAGGTTTTAGGAAAATAATATTAATGAGACAACACATTTTTCGAATTGAAAAAGAAAAACTGACATTTTATTGATAATTTTCATGATCCCCATTTGGGGCCGACGGTCAATGGCGTGTCATAATTTTGGTCTATGTTATCTTTTTATAATAATGTAATGTAGTAGTTGTTGTAAGACTGTATGTTCATATTTAAACAAAATAAAATAATTATTAACTAATAACAAATGCAATATATAAAATTACATGCTATGCTACTATTATACACATTCCACATGTAATCCTCCATCACATTTTATAGATTGTATTCTGACATTCTTTATAAAAATCGCACATTTTCGCTGTTTTACAAAGTCCTCTCTAAATAATGCCTTGATGCTATAATAAACCAGAAATCTTTTGGTCCGGCATTGAGTGTACCTATTGTCAAATTGATCATCCTCCTGAAGTCCAACAATGGCATGTTGACATTATTTTCTATTGTATACAGTGCATATACATTTACAATTTTCATATAAATTGCGTTTGTTAAGAGATGAAAGTACCATTTCCTTGCTCATATTTTTATTCTGTACTTTTGTATATTCCAGTCCATCCTTTCAACTCCTCTCATGAACTTATTGTATTGATCTAGTGCATTTGGTTGAGGTATCGACACTTGTGTTCTGATCTAGACCATCTAGAAACTTGATTTGAGAGAACCATTACAATATTATTATCTTTCCATTCCCTTTTGTCACTTTTTGGAGAAATTAAATTGATTTTGGTTATTTTGAGGAGCATATAGCACACAGCTTACAATTGAATCTTGGATATCATCATCAAAGAGGAGTTCAAATTTTTCAATGGGGATTTTCCCTCCAATTTGGTGATCATATTCAATATACGCCTCTTGCATTCATCACTATTATTCTCATTATCTTCAAAATCACCTTCATCCATATAGTTCTCCATATTCTTTAATCATAAGATAATAGAGAAAAAGATTCAATGATATAAAACTTTAGCTGCCCATAATGACACTGAAATACAAACGAACATTTTGTTACATATACCTACTAAAATACATGGCATTTACCGTGAGCCCCAATTGGGGCTCGTTTTGTTTTTAAAAAAAAAAAAAAATTATATGTTTTTTACAATTAAAATTATGAATACCTTACTTGTAACACATGTATGTATTACTTTCATATGAAAAAAGCAAATATTTCAGTTATTTATTGTTCAAAAATCACACATAAATTTGATAAATGAAATATCGAGTAATTTACCAGTAAAATTCAACTTTAATTATTAATATTTACATAAAATAATAACGAAATTTTACAAAATATATTTCTACGTAAAGAAGTACACTTTGTTAATGATACATAATCTCAAAATATTTAAAAACTGTCAAGTTGGTGTTTTTAGAAGAATAAAAAGAAGCGATCCCCAAATGGGGCCCACGGTAAAAAACCGGTTAAAAATGGATGCAACAATAAATAATATTCTGAAAGAATCAACATACTTCACAAACATTGTTAAAATATACAATATTGCAGAATACTGAACAACTCCTTTTTGATATTATGTATTGCATAGATTGAGTTTTCAATTCGTTATGAAAGTGTCATTGTCTCGTTTCGAATTCTTGTGTCATTCAATATATATTTTTATAAATTCATAATTCAATACAATATGCTATGCCCATCTAACTAGAAATTCATATTTTAAGATGGCCAATATTTATATACATACATTTTATATCTATAAGTAGTACAGTAGTATTTTTTTTACAATGATAAAAAATATTTTGAAAGAAAAAAAAAATTTAAATGTGAGTGACTATTCTCTCTGAAAGTTCACGGCCAACAAATATATCTTACATATTGTTCTGTACAAATGATGTATTTAAGAATTGACTAAGTGCATAAGTGTTGTAACCTGCATTAATTTTATGTACATCTCTATAGAAAATTAATAATATTCTCTTATAAACTGAAAGTTTTTTCCTCCAGCATTTATATTTGTCATCAAAACTTTCCACTTACTTCTTTTGTTCAATTACTTTTACAATATCTTTTTTGACAACAGATGCCTTGGATAGATCGTTCTGATGCCAACGTAACCCAATCTCGAAATTGTGAATTTTATCAGCGTTGAGGAATTGATCTCCAGCAAATGGTACCACAATCATAGGTACTGCGTGCGTCACAGCTTCTACAAATGACTGATAACCTCCTTGGAATATAAACAGTTTAATTTTGGGATGACCTGTTTTACAAACAAAATAGAATTAGTTAATTGCACTAGGAGAATGTTATTCAGTGTTAGATATCATGCTAAAACAGAATAATTTGTTTTTTCTTACATGTTTTTAAGAATATAATAAAAATAAAAATATGTTCAAGCAAAATTGTAGGCGATGAACAATAAAATTCTATAGATGATTGAACATTCTTCAAATTAAATAAATTCCTTACTTAGTAAATCATTTTGAGGTAACCAGCTGAATGTTTTGATGTTCTTCGGCAGCGTGGAATCGTTGTATGTCAATTTCCAAATGAATCTATATGGCAACTCTGCGAATACTTCAATTATAGTATTCAGAACTCTTTCGTCGATGTTTTCACTTTTTACATTTGTACCCAGACTGAATAATATTGCACCGTTCTCAGCTCCTTCGAGATATTTCTGGATATCCTGAAAAACGATTATTTCATTCTGGTTTACTTTAACTAGAAAACAGCCTATAAGCCTTTGTGGTAAGGTTTGTTGAATATCTGGCTTCTGAAAGGTTTTGGGTTCATTTCCGGTCTTTAGAAAGTTTTTAGTCTGAATTTAGTAAGACTTATGGAAACTGACAAAGAGGCTATTAAATTGTGAACATAACTTCTTAATCTTGTTTTAGATTTAAATATTACCAAAAAATATTTAATAAAAATGTCATATACAAAAAACCATCAAGATGAAACTCGTGTTATATACTCGCAACATGTTATTCGTTGATAATTTGTTGTAAATATAGGAAATGATAATTATAATTATCCACTATTTCCTTCATATGATTTAATAGCAAAAATCAACTTTACGACCTAGAAAGAAGTTTAAAATTTAAAGTACAAAACCATGGTAACAAAGTTATATTTTAAATTCCAAAGCACGTTTGTGTGCTCGTTAAGATATCGATACTAAATATTTGTTTAAATATCGTTAAGGATACTAAAAAAAAATTTTGATCTGAATTATTACCTCTGGTAATGGTTTAAGTTTCTCCATGTGTATTCCAGTCACATCAATGAATGTTGGCACTACTGGCCTCGCAAAACCCAACACTGGATGAGCATTCACTAACACTAAATCTGGCACAGCACCATAGAACCAGAAATCTTCAGCCTTGCTTGAGACATGTTTATCTACTACTTGTTTCTGATCGGTTAATAACACAAATCTATAGTAATATCTAATATAAATTGAAAAAAACAAGCGTTCGAAGTAATCACGAAACGATGTATGATGAATATTTTGATTGAAATGCGAATCGGGATAAATTAGCGGATGGTAGAAATTTCCAATAGAGTCGTGACCTATTACCAGTGAATCCATCGAAGATATGCCAATAAATGGAATTCTCAGTTTTCCGGCCAACGAATAACTTCCTGGATAAGCAAGATATTCAACAATCAATAGATCGAATGATCCTGATTCGCCGTTCAAGATTTCTTTCATTTCTGGAATCGAAAATATTTTGGCGTTTAGTGCATTTGTGATTTCTCCAAACAGTGTCATTGCACCGAACGAATCAATCTTTTTACTTCCAAGTTTGACGAAATTGATACGGTCGTGCCACACTCGATACAAACAACTAAGATCGATTTCTTTGATCGATTGTGAGTTATAATTTACTGGGTCGGTTGTTGCGATCACAAGATCGTGGCCTCTTTTGGCGAGTTCTCGAGTCAAAGGACGAAACACAATTTGATGACTGATTGATGGAGTGGGAAAAATACATAATATTCTAGCACTTTGAACACCAGGCCAAAAAGTAAACGAGGCAACTAGAAAATTTATCAACATTATCACAGAATGCATTGCTTGCAACTGATAATAACTGTCTTAATCAGTTACAAACTAACTATACTGAATCATAATTTACCTACACTGATATACTCACATTTCTGTTATGTTAGTTGACACATACATACATTTGAATAAGGGACGAACACACTTGATTATAAATATACAAGGTTTTGAAATAATATTATGTTGGAAATCATACGGAAAGTGATCTTATTTAAAAAAAAACAAAAACTATATTCCTCAGTGATTTTATCACATTGAGTAAATAAAAATGGACGTTTGAAGAAATACACAAATTAGGCGCCAAATCTCACCTTTTAAAAAACAATACTTAAAAAAATATGATAGGTACCTACCTTTTGTCAAGCAAAACTATAGAAAGCGCCTGATTGTATGCAAAATGTAAGACATATTATATTTTCCCGCCTGATTTTTACTCCTCACTAACCCATGGTATAGTATATACAATGGAGATACATAATTATATACAATATATCTGTGAGTGCGTGCGTGCGTGTGTATTATGTGCAATGTACGTCGACCATAGACTAAAGTACCTACTTAGATATTAGATCTTCTTAGATATATCTAATGCGCACTTAGACCCCATTAGATATTGAAGGATATCTGATGCTTTTCAATTTTTTTAACTGTCAAATATTTCAAAGTGACCCTTACCTCGGGATAC
This sequence comes from Molanna angustata, assembly GCA_963576475.1. Lineage (NCBI taxonomy): Eukaryota > Metazoa > Arthropoda > Insecta > Trichoptera > Molannidae > Molanna > Molanna angustata. Next base: position 2,310,155 of record OY754971.1, on the reverse strand, counting down.
ATAAAATTGTATTTTTTATTTTCAAATTGCTAAAAAGTCACATCACTAATAATAAAATCTCAGTGGCGCAATCCGTAAGTAGAAGCATTTCCTTATGTTGGACCTACTCAAAATTTGTTAGTTTCTATGATTCATTAATCAAAATATTTCGTTATTATTCTGTTCCATTATTTAAACATAAAACAAAAAAACTTATTGACATTCAATGCGCATTATATACCTACAGTATTGAAAACTATTAATTGTGCTATTTTCATTATTTTAAGAGCAATTTTGAAAAATGTACTTTATAAGACAGTTAATACTGATTCATATCAGTATTTATTGTTTTGTGTTAAAGGATGCAGGTCCAACTTATTTTATAATATAATTTAGATACATACATACATAGAATTATAATGTACAGAAGCCGCGTGCAGTACAAATTTCGAATTCAAATGTATGCCAAGTTTTTTTTACATGTGTGTGAGGCGGTAGATCGGTTGGTCTACGTATTATGTAGGTGTGCGTATCGGTAGGTGTACGTATACTAGAAATTCGTCTGTTTCCTCGTAGTTTTAGTTGACATACATTCATTACGCTGACTAGGTATCTGTATCATATATAATCTAAGCATACATACATATCACGGCATATCACACAAAGTGGAGTGACCAGTGACAGGTGTGCTCTCCAGCCTCATCACCTACAAACAAAGGCAACATTCAGAATGTGTGGTGAACTATGCGAGTTGTTTTATTTTGTCCCTTGTATATTGGATTACCCGAAATATTATTTAAGTAAAAATATTATTCGTATATGAATAAAAAATATATTTACCAATTTCTTTATTGTTTTCAGGTGCATTTCAAGGAATAGATGTTGGAAAGCTCAGTGCTAGGGAATCAGAAGCGGATGAAAAATTAAGTGGAGTTTATGCGCTTAAAATGCAATTCCCATTTATTGTATGTAAACATTATATTATCATAATTTTCCAGTAAATGTGTCATAGTGGTATCATTATTACCTTCAGCACGTTTATTAACTCCTCCCGTTCCTGTGCGATTCCCGTGTACTGGTGCCCAACGAATCTTTTGATGTCGTCCATACATCTGTTGGGAGGCCGCCCTTGTGGTCTTTTCGTTCACCATCTTTCATTCTTGCAATGTGTCCTGCCCATCTCCACTTTTGCATTACTATTCTCTCAAACACATCGATTTATTTGGTCTGACTGCATATCCAATCATTCCTCTTCCTGTCTCCTAGTATTCCTGTTTTTCCTTTCCATTTCCCATTGTAGATATTTTCTATCTAACTTGACGTGTCAGAATAAGCTAAGCCTTTCCATTCCATTCCATTGCAGCAGCAATTGCCTTGGCAATAGCTAGCAACTAAGTCTCTTAAACTCCTATTTTAACCAATGTCCCTTTATTTAACAAGTATCATTCATATAATCATTTATTCAACATACCTACTGATAAAAATCATTTCGCAATGAAAACATTTAAGTTTTATACTTTTCCAGGTCACAATTTTGAAAGTAGCAAGAGGTATAACATCATTTGTAGGAACTGGTGCATTGATATCTCCTTCATATATATTAACAGGTTCTAATGTTGTTTACGTCAATACAAAGTAAGTAACATTAATAAAGTATCTTACACCAAATGAATAATCTTATTCTTCTTCTTTCTACCTTTAGGTCTGTTTTAAAAGGTCTATAAACATGAGGATGATGGCTGTAATATGTTAATACTACTCGTATATATTTAGTTTTAATTATATTAACACAAATATCAGAGATCAATTGCGTTTAGATTTATTATCAGAATATGATTGAATCCAAAATAGATATGAAATTAACTATAGGATTATTAAATTAAAGATCAAGACCAGAACCTATTGCTGATTTAGTTGATTTTACAACGATAAGAACACATATTATATTCCAAAAAACAAACATTGAATTCACGGACGCAGAATTCCTTCAATACGTTGACTGAACGCGAACACGAGTGGTGCGAGAAAGAAGTAGGGATGGCGAAGTAGGGAATCGTTTTTTTATCTAAAAAAAATATTTTTTAAAACGATTTTAAGGGGGGTACTGCTGCCAACGTACCTCTTTTTTCAATTTGAATTTGCGTCATTACTACAAAACGAATAATTTTGAAAAAAATAACCTAGTTAGTTTGGATATTAATAAAAAAAATATACCTTAATTTTTTAATTATGTTCTGTATATATTCTTGTAGGAAAATAATAAGCATACCCCAATTTTTGACATTTATCTTATATTTTTAAAAAACTATAAGGTATAGAGCATTATATTTTTTTATAAATTAAAGAAGATCAAAATATCTGGAAAAATACGATGTAACGTTGCATGAATGCATCAGGTTAAGTTAATAAACCAAAAAAACTTATATTTCGCAATGGCGCTGAATGGAAAATAATTTTTTTTTAGGTTTATTTTCTAAACCTGAAACATTAATGCAACGTCACATCGTATTTTTCTAGATATTTTTGTCTTCTTTAATTAAAAAAAAAATATGTTGAACTACGATCTTATATTTTTCTACAAGAATTTATACAGATCATTATCAAAAAGTAAAGATACATTTTTCTTTATGAATACCCAAACTATCTAAATTATTTTTTTCAAAACGATTTGATAATAAATAATGATGGTATATCAAATTGAAAAATAGGTACGTTGGCAGCAGTCCCCACATTATATAAAGCAACGGATCGATTCTGTGAATCGATTTCAGACACTTTAAATTGATTTTTCTCTTTTGAAAAATCAATCCTTTGGGCCTCGATTTAAAGATCGATCGACTGAAGCTGGGCGCTCGCGCGCCAAGTCGCTTATCTTTTATAGTCTTCTTTATTGATTTTTTTAATTTTTATTTCATATATTTTCATATCTTTAATTTCAAACTAACTCTACTGATTACATGTGTCTTAATTAATTTATTTTTATATGACGCATTGTGTAATAATGTATGATGATGAGGGAATTATTTTGGCAAATATTTAACATACATTGTTGTCTTTTGTAATTTGCTAATTGCTAATAATTCCCCTTAAATTAAATAATTAAAAATTCCTGATGAGTCTATCCATTGTATTATTTGTAAAGGTCCTGTCCTTCCATGCTTAAGAAAATATTTGATATACCTACCCTTGTAACAAAATTGTGTTTTCCTTTGACTGCAGCATTACTCCATACAGTAAAATCAAATTCACTGTAGTGGCTGGAACAAGGGACTTTACAAAATCAAAAAAAGAAAATTTAAGGAGAGTTTCATCTATGAGTATGCACCATGACTACCTCCCGACGAATTCAACAATTCATGGAATGAACAATATTGCTCTGTTGAAAGTAAATACTTTTTTTTTCTTTTATTTATTATTATTTATAATTGACAAATAATATTCGTAACTGCAATGCCCCACTAGATAAAACACCTGTGCCGGGGCTAAAGCATTTTGAAATAACGATACTTTTAACAGTGAATGCAAACTAACAAAACACACACAAAAATAGCAATACAAATTAGAGATAACAAATTACAAAAATAGAAATAACATTATAAATAAACACACATTAAAATGCATTACAAATTTGAAATAATAAATTACATAATTAGAAATAAAACATACCTAATACAGTATAAATAAACCCATCATTATAATATTTTCCCTTAAAACAATGAATATGCCCTCACAAAACAAAAGAACAGATCATACAAAAAAGTTGAAATGAAACATAATATAAAAAATATAAAAAAAGAACAACAAATGCTTATTCAAAAAGTAGAATAAGAACATATTAAACAAAAAAAAACAAAGATCAAACATAAAGACAATTTAGAACAATCAAGGCATGAAAAAAACTACAAAGGAAAACACGTTAGTTCGTCAACTCCATACAATTCCTAAATTAATAAATTATTACATTCTAACTATAATCTCTATTGTAGTTTCTATTACCGAAAACCTAGACCCTGAAATTGGAATTAAGTGCAGGATACCAATTTATTCAATAAAATGAGAAATATCCTTTGCAATGATGACATCATAATACATACATTATTTGGGGTAGACGGAGAAAACTTGAAAAACGCCAAAAGAAAATCAAATGCGATGTATGGTCGGTCCTACTCTACGGTGACCCTCAAGGTTGCCACCATTGACCTTGAGTCGTTCACCGTAGAATGCGAAGGATATCCAGGGGGGCAAGCCTGGTCAAAACGGTGAAATTAAAATTCTCTTGGTAACCCATATCAGGGACATAATTATATGGAATTCTATTATATCCTAACATATTATAGAACTCCATATGATAATTATATCCATGATATGGGTAATCAAAACCATCATTATATTATGTTCATCATCAAAAGTCTCAATCCTGCGGATTGGTTTGCAGAAGAAGTCTACATCTTGCTTTCCACTTCTCTCTATCTTCTGCAGTCCTCTTCAGCTCAACAAATGTGGCGCAATTCATGTCCTCGCACACCTGGGCCAAATACTCCCGTCGGGATTACGTTATAGAAATTATATTATAGAACTCCATTTGAAAATTATATCCATGATATGAGTAATCTTAGGGTTTTGATTTCACTGTTTGACGGGACTTGCCCCCCTGGACGGACAAGATGAGTAACGTTGGTCTTACGGAGATATAATACTCACATTTAACAACAATCGAGAATTAAAAAGAATCTAACTATGTAATTTTATATTTCATGACATTCATTTAATCCTGTCAAAATATATTCAACTTCTCAACAACTTCTTCTCAATGACAACGTCGACCGCCGTGACATCAGTGGTAAACCATTTTGTATCAGTGCTAGCGTCCTGGGTTCTTTTCCCAGCATAAAATAAATTTAATTGAAACTATTCCTCGTGGTAATCTTGCTTTTCCACTATTTTTTTATTTGCTTATCTACCTCGGTGCAAGCTCTATTCCAGTCAAATGTTATTTTATTCAACTCTGTACTAATGCGAAATGTTTAGTTGTTTTTTTTTATGACACTAATAGTTCTTGTATTTTCAGGTTAAAAAACCATACATACTCTCCGGTCATATAAATACAATAGCATTGAGCATATCGCCCCCTCGTGAGGCAGAATTGTGTAAATACATATCATGGAATGGAATGCAGAATGTAAGTCTCTTAGCAAATTATAAATACAATAGCATTGAGCATATCGCCCCCTCGTGAGGCAGAATTGTGTAAATACATATCACGGAATGGAATGCAGAATGTAAGTCTCTTAGCAAATTATAAATACAATAGCATTGAGCATATCGCCCCCTCGTGAGGCAGAATTGTGTAAATACATATCATGGAATGGAATGCAGAATGTAAGTCTCTTAGCAAATTATAAATACAATAGCATTGAGCATATCGCCCCCTCGTGAGGCAGAATTGTGTAAATACATATCATGGAATGGAATGCAGAATGTAAGTCTCTTAGCAAATTATAAATACAATAGCATTGAGCATATCGCCCCCTCGTGAGGCAGAATTGTGTAAATACATATCATGGAATGGAATGCAGAATGTAAGTCTCTTAGCAAATTATAAATACAATAGCATTGAGCATATCGCCCCCTCGTGAGGCAGAATTGTGTAAATACATATCATGGAATGGAATGCAGAATGTAAGTCTCTTAGCAAATTATAAATACAATAGCATTGAGCATATCGCCCCCTCGTGAGGCAGAATTGTGTAAATACATATCATGGAATGGAATGCAGAATGTAAGTCTCTTAGCAAATTATAAATACAATAGCATTGAGCATATCGCCCCATCGTGAGGCAGAATTGTGTAAATACATATCATGGAATGGAATGCAGAATGTAAGTCTCTTAGCAAATTATAAATACAATAGCATTGAGCATATCGCCCCATCGTGAGGCAGAATTGTGTAAATACATATCATGGAATGGAATGCAGAATGTAAGTCTCTTAGCAAATTATAAATACAATAGCATTGAGCATATCGCCCCCTCGTGAGGCAGAACTGTGTAAATACATATGGAATGCTAATATGCAGAATGTAGGTCTCTTATGCTGGCCATTCTAGTAAAGGCATATCTTTCAGGTTTACCTGTTTCCATCACCTGTACAGGTAAACCTCAACGTATATGTAAAACTGTACAGTTATTCATATATGTACAACTTACGGGTTTACTTGCCCAGGTAAACCTATCGGGTATATCATTGTGTAGATGGCCAGCATTAATCAATTGTAAAAAGTTATGAAGAAACACAAGGACAACACAGAGACTAAAGTAGTCGTTGTTTGTTCTTATTCCTCTTCTTCATCTTGTACTAAGTCATTAATTCTGTTCGTGAAGGTGGACTATCTTGCGTGGAGAAGGTCCAGCTTTCCTTATATATCTTCGGTGGTCTTCCAGGTCTGTTGTTGAAGATTTTTGTCTTAATAAACTCAAATATCCCCCCAACACGAGAAGTTTTTCTCCTACCTAACGGGGGAAGCTATACATATTGTATTATGGGGATATTATAAATCAATAAATAAATAGATAGTCGGTAAATGCAAATGTAGATTGTGTAGTAGCTGATATGGGGGATAGCAATCCAGTAGCGTTTAAAATCCAGCAAAATCTTTGCTGATTTTCTTAAATCTTATTCTGGATTCAATTGATTAATGAAAATTGCAGGATCTAATTAATGAAAATCACTGGATCTAATTAATTAATGCAAATTTCTGGATCCAATTAATTGATGAAAATTTCTGTATTCAATTTTTAACTTAAGTAATATAAACTAAAGACAGCTTAGACAACTGAGTTGTTTTGTCTTATGAGATTGCAAATAGTATAAAGAAGTCATAATATTTATTCTTGAATATCTTTGTTTTATCGTGTAAAAATTATTATATCAATTAATATTTTTGTTCGTTAAGGAAATTATTTTTCCATGGCAATGACGTTTTTCAAAATTGGTAATACCAAATTGCCTTACTTGTATACTCGTATAATAACTTCTTTACCAAAAAAAAATGCGTAAGAATTGATACAATTATATATGTAATATATGGAAACAACGTAAACTTTTACGGCATTATTTAGAAAATTAATTAATTGCGGATCCGAAACGCTGGATAACGCGCATTTTGCTGATTGCTGGATACAGCTGGATTCATGGTGGATCCTGGATCTAGCAATTACAATCCCTAGATGGTATATGGCATGACTCTACGATAAAGGGGGGGGTAATTCAAACAGTGAAATCAAAACCCTTTTGATAACCCATACACTGATTTTATTTTTGTTAATAGTAACAAAATTTCATATTATAATTAACCGAACTATAGTGACTGCGACCAAATGTTTTGTGCACGCAGCCAAACAGTATAATCATTAATAGATAAACCTTTAATAACAAAGGTTTGGCTAAAACGCAGGTAACCAGTTCGGTTGTCATAATATTTTTTTTAGTGTGGATATAATTATCATTTGGAGTTATATAATGTCTAGATATTATATGTAGAGCTTCATTTGAAAATTATATCCATGATATGAGTAATCGTGAGGGCTTTGATTTCACCGTTTGACGGGACTTGCCACCCAGGAACGATCGGCATTAAATTATGCAATAATGATTTTCAGCAGGGATATTTACAGTTTTTACAATCTAACAACTATTTTCTTATCTTTTTTTTATATTCTTTTATAATTTTTTTTTTCACATTCTATTTGAATAAATATTTAAGTGTACATTGGGTTCAATTTCGAAGACGAATTGAAATTTTAAAATCAACATTTAAATCATTAAAAATAACTGTCACTCCATCTTATAATACACTAGTGATGACCTTTTGTCATTTTGATATCCTTTGTTTTATTCACTCTTCAGAATAACAAAAAAAATACATTAAACGAACAAATTAAATTTCATTAAAATTTTATTGCTTTTTCGGAATTGAACCCATTGTTTATATTTTGGTTAGAGTTCTATATATATTGTTTATATTTTGGTTAGAGTTCTATATATATTGTTTATATTTTGGTTAGAGTTCTATATATTTTTTATATTTTTGTTACTGTATCTATATGACTGTATGAGATTCTCTTTAGAAGTGATATTTCCGTTCTTAACTAATTTTACTATGATTTTTTTTTTGTGAATGTAAAGGTACTTTCATTTATTAATACCATCCAAGTTTCAATCTCAGTTTTAATTGTTTCAGTCACCTCTATACCTCGATCCAACTCTCAAATATAAAATTGTGGAAGTTGTTAATGGTTGGAAGTGTATACAGGCGCTTTGTAAATCGATGGAAGAAATGATCACATTTGCGAAAAAAACTTTTTGTATTACAGTATTGCATGGTACGGGAAGGTTTTGTTTTGTAAGTTATTTGTTATTATTATTATTTTGCATGGAATAAAAATGATTTCATGTACCCCTCTAGATTTGTATTATCGGCACCTTAATGCAAAGAATTTACTTTCATACAATACATACCATTCTTAGTCAACCGCTTTAATGAGAGCAATAAGTAGGTACATATTCTGTGTTTCATTTAAAATTGCACTTTGATACAACTAAAACAAAAAAAGTGAAAATACTCCATAGCAAAGAAAAGGATCGGGTAACGACAAGGAGGGGAAATCGGGATCAGGTGTTCAGGGATAAATGTTCATTCTTTAGTTTTTTCTTTAAAATACAAAGTGAGTTAGACGACGCAATATCCGGATTTAGGCTATTCCATAATCTTGCTGATTGTACTTCGAACGAAGAGCCGAGAAATTCTGTATTATGGATAGTGTTGTACGTTCGACAGATCGGAGTGGAACTCCACGATTGAATAAAAAAATGAATATATTTTTGGGGTACTGTAGCAGGTTTGGAATCGAGATAATATTGTACAATAGTTATAGAATTTGTATATTCGGTCGCTGCGCGCTGGTGTATTTTGGGCCAACAAAGAAGATTGTATTTCTTAGCATAATGTCCATTATGACGCTTTTTGTTTTCTCGAACATGTAGTTATTAATATTACATATATAAAAATATCAGAAAACAACTATAGAATGTTTTAGGTTTGAGAATGTCCAATACCCTGTTTCTACAGTTTACCTTCTTGGGCTGAACTCTCCTCAAGTTCATGGTTTAATATTTAAATCGATTATAAAAAATCTCACTATTATTTAATTCTTTTTTTATTGACTTAATCTTTGTTAACTAATGTTTCTGATTAATAACGGCTGCAACATCCTTTTATGGGTGAAAAGCCTTAAGAGAAAAAAAAAAACTATAGAATGTATATTTACTGTGGTGTAAGAGACAATTTATTTGCAAATACAGACATGTAGGTAAGCAAGACAAATAAAGAGAATGATCATAGATATTGAAATGTTAAATAGCAAACAAATACAATACGTATTAATAGACAAATATATACAAAATTTACTAATGGAGATATATCAACAAAGTGAAAGCATCCTTCTTCTTCTTCTTCAATGGCACTAAAGCCCAAATCGGGCCTTGGCCTCCTCCAACTTTCGCCTCCAACCATTCCTGTCCTCAGCCATTGTTCTCCATCCGGTCACCTGGAGAAGCTGGTTCGCATCTTTGGTTACTTCGTCCTCCCATCTCAGTCTTGGTCTTCCTATCCTCCTCTTTCCCCCCCGGACGCCCCATCATCACCCTCTTGGGTACCCGTGAGTTTGGCATTCAATGCATGTGTCCACGTTGGACTTCGCGATCCACTTCCACGCCGGAGGACGCTATATGACCCATTGGTCCCCGACGCAGGCGCAACATCGGACAACACAATATCCCCTATCCAGCGAGTTCAACCACTACCCCCGAGAGTCCAACCTCAAACGTCGGGGCCTCCGCTCGAAATCGGTCGCAGGGGCAAGACCCTAAGCACACCTGATCGAGTCGGAAGGGCTTGTCCCCGTACCCCTCGGTACTCGTGTTGGCGTCAAAAGGTTCCGCGGGCTAACACCGGGGGCATCCGACGCAGCCCATCTCAATCTCGAGAGCCTCATATAGGTTAAGATACTAGGGGCCTGGTAAATGCTGTACGATTCATCATTGCGCCGAATGCGCCATTCATCGCCGTCTCTCACGGGCCCACATAAGTAAAAGCATCCACTATTTTAAAATTGTTTCGTCATCCATGATTTTTATATGTACTATTAAATAAATACTAGTTGCATGTAACACATGAGATCCAACTGGCGATAGCGATAGTACGTATAGTTGAAGAATAAGTACCAAACTATAAACCCATAAATACAAATTATTAATATTTTAAGATATTTGGTTTTCTATACAACACATGAACCTAGGTATGTATGTCAAGATAGAATAGTATGGAGGTCAGCCCTTTGATCCTACCCAGAATATGAAAACAGCATGATGGTATGTATGTATGTTTGGAGATTAGTATTAAACCATTAAGTCTTCTTATATATTGTGTGTAGGCTACTTCCATACAAATTGTATGAAGCAATGTCGTCACTAAATTCAATTTTTATAAAAATTGTTAAAAAAAATTTGAGATGTGCTAATTAATACAATCTTAATATTTTTTATAGAAAATTAAATTATCTAGTTGGGATGTTTCGGCTTTTTTCGATATTTTTTTAAAAAAAAAATATAGGCAATTAAACTCCTAAATTTATCATAAAAAAATATTTTTCTTAATAAAAAATGTTTGAGAAACCCTGGAATTTTTTTAAAAAAACTGTTTTGAGATTTTGTATTTGTCTATGTTTATACTACCTAATTTTCAGCGTTCTAGCTTTTATGGTTTCTGAGATATATGGAAAAATAAACCAAAATTTCAAAAGTTGGTAACCCCTGACTGAAACAAAAATTAACAATTCTCAGTATAAAAGTTTTGTAGGCCTATAACTGTTTATATATTCTGAAAATTTGGGCTCTGTAAATAGAGCGGATCAAAAGTTATAAGGGGAGGACACACACACACACACACAAAACTCACATAAAATGTTCTACTCCAAATTATGAGTAAATCCATGTATGGGAACATATATGCTGCGAGGCCTCTAGTTGGTGTTATTAGCATGCAAAAAGTCCACTACACCATACAAAATATTCCTTCGTACACGCATCTTGGCATAATAATGTCGATTCATTCAGAGAATTTAATTCTCATGAACGAATCGACAGTTGGAAAATAACAAATTGGTCGAATTCCCATTGTGACTGCAAAAATAAGACAAAATAACGGATATACTTGTTGATACAGGCGCTTGCCGTCTGTAAATGCTATATGGCAGCCATTTTTGACAGACACGCTCACTCAACTGTGAGTCTACTACTGGTCGACTGACCTTGAACGGGCAGCTGATTCACAGATGAACCAAGGAGGGAGGTAGAGGGGGATGAGGAACGAGATGCAGGTTCGGGCGTCAGCATTAGGTATAAAGACAACAGCATCAAGGAAGAGGAAACAGGATAGTAGCAAACTGGTGAGGTTAACTATGTAGCTCAAGTTGCCAACATGACTCACAATTGTTGTACAAATGCATTGGGCAGGGTTTGTTCTTCTGATATATGTGCAAAATTATAAGTTATCTTCCTAAATAATTTTAATAATTCACTTTCAGCATGAAAACGGTGGTGTGGTGACTTGCGGCGGTGTGTTGGCTGGCTTAAAACACACTCTGATTATTGATCACGATGACTTACTGTGCCGCCACGAGAGTGGACCTGGATTTATGACAAATGTTGCTTCTTATTTTAAATGGATATTTGATCACATTGAAGATGATTATGACAAACTATATGTGCTACGAGAAATAGACTTAATTCATACTATTGATTTGTAATCAACATAAGAACCTACGCAAGAATACTGTTCTTATTATTTCTTTGGGAACCGATGCACAAGTAATAATTTGATCGTCAACATTGGCGCTAAGCCCTGCATGGCCTCAACCTTCTATTTCACTTGTAATTTTCAACCTTCAGTGTGGTCCATTGCCTGCGTTTTCCAGTTTGTCTTATAACTTATAGTAGAAACCTGAATTATTCTCGTTTGCAATAAATTAGGACAGTTTCGTAAAAAATATACAGCAATTATCCACCGAAAAGGCAGAATTAAAAAACAAATAATTATTGTATCTTGTATCTCAAATTTTCTGCGGGTGAACACAACATAGCCAATGCATTAAATATCGTTGAATTAAAATAAGACAACATGATACAATTAAGAATTTGTTGACAAAATAAATAAAGCTATGTCATATGGATTTCTTCCTTTATTGTCCATCCATAATATAGGCTTCTATCCTCATACCCGTATATAATGCAGTTTTGGTAGACAGAAGAACAAACCTTAAAAAAACAACTTGACTACGATATCTATTCTTAATTTTTAATCTAATAAAAATTTAATAAAATAAGCTATGTTGTTTTTTTATACATAAATATAAACAAATGTAAATTGAATATTTTTAAAAGTTACATATACGCAAACATTGGATTTTTTCCCTATCGGGAGTCAATGATATTTTCTTGACAATTTTTTTTAATACCTCAATAGAGAGGAAGTTGGAATATTAAGAGAGAACCGGGAAATCAAAACACCTACAGGGCATACGACCTGTCATCGGCTAGTTTACGTGATCACTTTATGTGTTTTCGCAACGTTCACCAATAATGCCTTTTTATTGAGTTCTATATTATATAGTTCCCTGTAGGTGTCTTAATTTCCCGGTTCTCCCTTAATATTGCATCTTCGTCTCTATTGAGATACTAAAAAAATGTCATAAACAAAGTTTCAAGTCAAGATCCGCGAGATTTTGAATGGCCAGGGTGCCTAGATAACGTGTCATTTAGCTCAAGAAAAGATAACTGAATGTATGGAAGTGACTGGCAACTGTCACTTCCATACATTGAGTTATCTTTTCTTGTTTCTTTTCTTGAGCTAAATGACACGTTGTCTAGGGGGGCTGACTTGATACTTTGTGTTTATCCAACTGTCGATTTGTTCGTGAACTTTTTTCTCTTAACATATCGACAGTGTTTCAAGCCAGGATACAGGTTTGTAGTTATAGGCCTACAAAACCTTTATACTCGGAATTTTGAATTTTTGTTTCAGTCAGGGGTTATCAAGTTTTGAATTTTTGGTTTATTTTTCCATTTGGTATAAACATCATCATCAAAAGTCTCAATCCTATGGATTGGTTTGCAGAAGAAGTCTACATCTCGCTTTCCACTTCTCTCTATCCTGTGCAGCCCTTTTCAGCTCAACATATGTGGCGCAGTTCATGTCCTCGCACACCTGGGCCAAATATTCCCGTCGGGGCGCCCCCTGTGGTTTGTCCCCTCAACCATTCCCTCCATTAGGTCATGTAGGAGTCCCTCGTGGCGCAAGATGTGCCCAATCCAGCGAGCACATCTCTCGGAGATGGTATTGAGTAGGTGTCTGCCTTCTTCAACTTTGTTGAGAACCTCGGCATTCGTGATGTGGTCCCTCCAGGAAATTCCCAGTATTCTTCTGTAACACCACATCTCGAAAGCCTCAAGTCTACAAACATAGACAAATATAAATTCTCAAGATATTTTTTTTTAAATTCCAGCGTTTCTCAAACATTTTTTATAAAGAAAAATATTTTTTTATAGTAAATTTATGATTTTAACTGCCTATATATCCAAAGTTTTTAAAAATATCGAAAAAAGCCCAAAAACCCCAACTAGCTAATTTAATTTTCTATAAAAAAAATATCAGTATTGTAAGTAGTACATCTCAATTTATTTTAACAATTTTTATAAAAATTGAATTATCGACTCTAACGATTATATAATACATAGGTAAGTTCTTAGCGAAAAAATCGAAATTGAGATCGGATTTGCACTTAAGAGTAAGGTCTTTCACCTATTCTAACCTTCCTGGGTTTACACTGAACAAATCACCAATGTTACATAGTAAACAGAAGGATGATATAGGAAGGCATAAAGGATATTATACATACAAGTACAAATTATATTAAAATGTTATTAAAATCTGCAATTTTCACCTGTAAAGGAGATGCACACTTGTAAACTGAACTGCTCACCGGACTGCCAGACCTGCCAAAATCATGTCTATATTCAGTAGAAAGGAAATATAAACATCAGCCGATATTTTCTTCTTTTTCGAATACGTTAAATATAATTGGAGGTGCGAAAGGCGGATCTTCTCCTGGTTTTGATGTCATGGTAGAAATTCTTATAACAAAACGTAGATAATAATATTAAGTTTCCACTAACATATTATCAACGTCGGCTTGAATAGTTGTCTTTCCTGACGTTAGTATGAAAACTAAAAACACTCAGGAGGTACCATTGTTTATTTTTTTATAATTGAAAAATAATAAAAAAAACACAAATATTACAAAAAATAAACAATGTTTGTGAGTCACGCGATGTCTAATTTTTGGACTTGTCTAATTTTTGGGCGTGTTCTTAAGACAGTATTATCTATACATACAGTAATAACAACAAACAACATTACAGTAAAAAAAACAAAGATGGTCGCCCAAAACACATACCTACCTTGCTCCAAAACTTATCTATTTATTAATCTATATAAAAATAGCATAATATATTTTATGTGAGAAAAAATAGCATATGGAACATATTTAAATTAAATATAAATGAAATTAAAAAAATCGTGTGTGATTTTTTGTTAATTATATAATATATAAAGTCACACCTCAATAGCCATTCCAATAGCCAAGTCTTTTTACACTATTTTTGCTTTTGTATTTCGTAATAGATGCCGGCATCATGTCAAGCAATTTAGGTACCTACATTTTACTCTTAACGTTCTCTTACCGTATTTAGTTTTATATTTTGGAACTACGCATACACTATTTTGCATTTCTTAATAGATGCATGCATCATATTGAGCAATTTAGGTACATTACACAACGTTCTCTTGCCGTATTTATTATTGTGTTTTGGAACTACATATCCGTCGTTAAAATTAAATCTAGTGTGATGCGTGTGTCGCGGTCTATCTTTATATTCGTTCTTTTGAAACTGGTCAAGGATTGTTATTTCTCAAAACAAGCCTTTGGCGGATAAAACATTCAATTTTTAAAATAATCGTCTCTGAAGAAGCCACATACCTAATAAGGGAATAAAAATAATGTCCACCACCGGAAAAAAAAACGTTCATCATCCTATGTATTTTTTTATATAAAGCAATATGATCGTCAAATTATTTTTTAGGACATTATTGACATTGGCATATTATTATTAAAATAAAAACAATCCATATATTCTGATATAAGATCTATGGTTGTAAGAATTAAGAATGTTGATATTCTGACTTTGACAGTTTGTTTAGTTTGTTATTAATTTGTTAGTTATATTTATGTGGATTTGAATTGTAAGTTGTCAAAGTATGAATTATTTGGTGCTTTTAGAAAATAATTAACGATTTATATCGGAGTAACAGGTATGTTAATATGTTGGAAAACCTTACGTAAAACAGAAATTTAGTTTGGTAATGTTATTTTCTATCCTACCTATTTTGATTTTTATGTAGAATATTGAAAATCCAATTTAAATTCCTCCAAATAAACTATTGAATCTATGTAAATGTATACGAGAGAAATTAGGATGATTAGAAGACGCATGAAATCACAATATGTGTTGAGTTGGTTTGAATATATTGATGTAAAAACACGGAACGATTGAGCAAGAGAATTTATAAAATCAAATGAAAAAATACGGCTAAAGTTCCTCACAGAACGATAGTCACAATCATCTAAATGAGATCTATTGAGTTGAGAATATTCATGTCTAGAAAACCAGAGTCCAGTATGATAGTAAATAATTAAATAATAATTACTTGTGAATAATTACCGTACGGGGCTTAGTTTTTTCTGCCTACATTGTAATAATAAAATTTCTTTCGCTTTACGTTTTTATAAAAGGAAATCTAGCTTCAAAAAAAATAGAGAAATCAATATACCCTTTTTAAATATAACCATGTATCTACTGAATTTCAGATTTTATTTTATTGAACTTGTGGTTAGGAATCCAAAAATCTTAAAATGTAGAAAGAATTAAAAGAACTTGGAGATACATACTTAGGTATATGTTTATTGACAAACATTTTTTCAACATCTCAATAGAGACGAAGTAGAGATATTGTAGAAGAACCAGGAACTCGAGGCACCTACAGGGCTTACGACCTGTCATCGGCTGGTTTGCGTGATCACTTTATGCGCTTGCGCAACGTTCACCAATTATGCCATTTTGCGTGCACCTTTTTTATCAATTTTAATAAAAATTTGGAAAAATTTAATAAGAGAATCGATATGCCAAATCCTAAAGTTTATTAGTATTCAACCTATTTTTTTTACCCGCTAAGGGTCAGAATTTCCAAAAAACCTTCATAATTGAAAGGTTTTGGCATTAATTGATTTCCAAATTTCGCTTCTCTACGATTAGCCGTTTGGGCTATGCGCTGATGAGTGAGTATGTCAGTCAGTCAGTCAGGACACTTTGCTTTATTGATATATGCTGGGAAGCCCTAAGTTGGTGATTTTTGAATTACAAAATCTTGCGGATCTTGGCTCTAAACTATGTTGATATGTTAAGAGAAATAACAAATGGACAGTTGGAAAACTTTCACATTCTTAAATATAAATATAATAGATACATTATACATTAAATACCTATACCTGCAAACCAACAATCTCACAATTGAACAGAAAGAGAGGCAGAAATGGGCGATAAGAATAATCTACAAGATTATACAACTTACTCCTTGATCAATATTATAATATTGTTCTTGTTTTGTTTTTCAGCAATATAGTAAATCAGCCATTTTTATTGACATTCATCATGTCTCGCCAAAGATCGTCTATACAACTGGAAGTGGATCCCACTATAATAGAAAAAAATCTCCTCCTAACTGGTGTAAGTATACACTTTAACTGGAAGGAAATATAATGCAAACTTTTTTCATATATCTTCGAACCGTTCTACCATTTTTTGGCGCATTAATTAGAGCCCCATTCGTTTCAAAATCTAACGTATCTGAAAAATATGAAAAACCCCTACAGTTTATTTAAAAACAAATATTTTCCTTTTGATAAATGTCATTTGACTTTTCCTGCTTTTATATAATTTCAAATGTTTATCTTGATATCTATAAATTGAAAATCATCACAGTCAATTGTCATCAATGTAGTGATAAAGAAACCCAACATTGTTTTTTAAGAAATAGTAACAACTGCATAATCTTTTAAAGCACGAAAGATGCTGTAGCCTGTAATCATCATTCCCTATAATTTTAATACTGTATGCTGATCATCAACGCATCTGAGCAGTGGCGTATTAGAGTTGGTGTCATTCCTCTACCCCCAGTGCGCAAGCACTCACCTTACAGGAAACATTGACATTGACCCTATGAAAAATATCCCTAATAAGCGTTTCTTCAAATTTTCTTATAATAAACTCTTATTTGTCAAACACATTATTGACACAATTACCCTGAAGGCTAATAATATGTTGGTATTCCTGATGAGAGAATGCAAACCATCACTCAAGTGAAAATATTTACTTTATAACATAAAACATAATTTATTGTTGTAAGTCAATTGGAGCGTGCATCATTCATTTAAAATCCACAATATAACATTTATATTGACAGTATTGAACAAATTCAACGCATATTTTTGAGACACATGAAGTGCAAATTTGTACAAACATGAGTTGCAGACGTTACAGAGAAGACGAAGAACCCTCATATACTTCAAATATTGTATTGACATATTGGACATTTTATATGTCCAGGACCCACATTAAACAGGAATAATTTCATTATTTTCTTATCTTTTTTTCCTTTCTCAATTTTGAGTTACCAGCAGTTAAGAAAATATTATGTCACGTGAAATCAACGGTGGGCCGATAAAGTTACAACACTAATTTTATTTGTTGCATCAAAAATAAATTAAATTAAAATTTAATATATTCTTAGAGAATTTGATTATAATGGGCTGCGTTCACAATAAACGAAAGAGTGCACTTAGTGACGCTCTGAGCCCTATATAATAACCGGAAACAGACGCTTGAAATACAGTCTGTGGTAATATGACATCTATTTGTTTCTGTGGTATTTATTATGTCAGTTGACAATATAACTTCACAGAGGTTAATCATAAAAATATTCAAAAATTTTCAATAAAAGGTCAAAGAACATTATTTACTCCACTGCCCAATTGTCGTCTTTCAATGAAAATATAACCTAAAAAGACATGTATGATAAATGACATTTGACATTTAAAACGCCCGATGCTGCGTTCAGATTGAAACGCCGCTTGAAAGTGTTCAGTGAGATTGGTGTGAAAAACGCCATAATCTGCAACTTCAGGTACATCCGACACCCGACGTCGAGTGTTCTATCTGAACACAGCCATGTAGAAATTCCCTATTCTCCAACAATGGATGGATTTGTCTTGGTAGGATATACTATTGAAATATTATCATATAATGAAATATATTTTTAACAGGACAATGATGTGGATTCAGAATTGATGAAATATCTTAGCCCAAATTCAAATGCACCACCTTCAAAAATGGTGACACCATTACCAGGTACAATGCTATTTCACCATGTTTTCTTTCTGAATATAACTATTAATTTACTTTTTTATTTATCCATTCCATTATTTTCAGGATTTTGTATTAAAACTCATATGAAGCAAGATAATCAAAAAGTCTTCATCAATATCTGCCACACATCAGATATACCATCACCCGATGATATCTCTGAAGAAACATTAATGAACATATTGAAGTCTGAAGAACCGTCCACTTATCGAGTTCCAATGAGCATCGGCAGTCCTCGCACAGACAGCGACAAGTTGGGACAACCTGCTACTGTATACGACGTCGCCATAAACATCAACTTTTCCAACAAGATCCAAAAGAGCGAAGTCTTCCAATCGTTTTTCTTGACTGTCGTTTTTGAGGGCATTCAAGACAAATTCCAAATCGAACTGCAACTGGATAAATTTGTAGTGCTGAAAAATAAAAAGAACATGGGAACTCTGCAGAAACATAAAATATTACTGAGAGACGTAACTAAAAGTCCTCAACAAAATTATACCCCTCTTATTGAAGAATTGAAAACTGAAAATAGCCATAGCAAAGAAAGTAATGTTGATCTTATTGCAAATAATAACTCTACCAAAGTTTGTTTAGGTCATTCAAATAAAATTGAAGAAATGAAATATATTCTTAAAAGGGAACCTATAGAAGGTGATATTAAATATTTAATTGGAGAATTTCAAATTAATGGTATGGTTAGTATCGTTTGTTGCTTTCAGTTCTGTATCACAGAGATTATTTTTTTAACTTTCATTTTATTTTACATTGGACAACTATGTTTTAGAGGAAACAAAATAGGAGTTCAAACAATTCATTTAAACCTCTCTTCTTGTGCCAAAGAGTATACCCTCTTTCAGATTTTGGATCCTCATCATTGCTTTATCTTTGTAAATGATCACTTATTTTATTAGTATTTAATTAAATTTTCTGTTTCATTTACAGTTGTCACCAAAGGACATCACATTGGACGTTGGTGACGATAGAATTATTGTAGAAGCAAAACCTTTAGGCCAAATGGTTGACATTTTTGTTCCATACAAAATAGAACAACACAATGTCAAAGCTGTCCTAGACCAAAATACTAGAGTAAGTTTATATTTTATGAATTTTATTTACGGTGCCACTATTTTTACGACCGGAATTGGCGGGAAAACGCTTTTCCCGCCAAAAAGTGTCTATTTACACGATAAATTTTCTGACGTCGTCTATGTTTTTAGGTCATTTATAACCATAGAAAGCGCAGATAAATCAAAATACAAAAATATTTACCTTTGTCATTTTTTCAATGGTCATAAATGCATCATGGAAACCACCTTGAAGAAAAAATAAATAATATTGGCATCTTTTTACATTTACTTAATTTTATAAATCATTTTTTCATCGAGATCTACTATTATAACAAAGTATAAACAAAGGTAAATATTTTTATAACTTGATTTATCTGCTTTTTCTATGGATATGGAAAGAATGATAAGAATTTATATATGGTTGAGTCGTAAAAATATCCCTAGCCTTTTATTTATTAGCTACACTACAAATTTGGCACTGATTATATTTTTATGTGAATGATGCTTACAGTGTAGTACATTCAGTAAATTGAAGAATCAAACTATGAATTGAATGAAAAAAACTATGTTCAGAAGATGATCAACTAATGTAAAACTAGTAAAAAAACTCAGCGTTAAAAATTGAATATTTTATATATGCTGTGAGTGAGGATCATAAGTTACTAACCATCACGCCATATCCTTGTTATTGGAGAAGTCAGAAAATCGAGCGCACTTTTGTCTGCATAAATTCACTGCCTCACTCACATTCATACATTTCATTAAATTTTTTTTAATATATTTTTATAAAAGTTTTACATCATAATAATTGGGATCTCACTAGCCTACAGGCTATCAGTGAGTTTCCGATACAAAAAGGTCAAGTACATATAACATTCCTTAAGTATTAAAATTATAATATGGGATACATGTTTTTTATTTAATTATTACTACCTACTTATAAATGAGTCATATGTTTTTAATTACTTTCTGTAATATTTTTTTTAAGGGGGGGACTGCTGCCAACGTACCTATTTTTCAATTTGATATACCATCATTATTTCTTATCAAATCGTTTTAAAAAAAATAATTTAGATAGTTTGGATATTAATAAACAAAAATATACCTTAACTTTTTGATAATGTTCTGTATAAATTCTTGTAGAAAAATAATGGCATACCCCGATTTTCAACGTTTATCATATATTTTTAATAAACTATAAGGCGTAAAGTAATATTTTTTTTTTTTTAAATTAAAGAAGACTAAAATATCTAGAAAAATATGATGTGACGTTGCATTAATGCTTCAGGTTTAGTAAATAAACCTAAAAAACATTTATTTTCCATTCAGTGCCATTGCGTAATAAAAGTTTTTTTGGTTTATTTACTTAACCTGATGCGTTAATGCAACGTCATATCATATTTTTCCAGGTATTTTGTTCTTCTTTAATTTATTAAAAAAAATATTTCTCTATACCTTATATTTAAGATAAATCGGGGTGTGCTTATTATTTTCCTACAAGAATATATACAGAACATAATCAAAAAGTTAAGGTATATTTCTCTTTATTAATATCCAAACTAACTAGGTTATTTTTTTCAAAATAATTCGTTTAGTAATAATGATGGTATATCAAATTGAAAAAATAGGTACGTTGGCAGCAGTCACCCTCTTAAATATAGTTTTAACTGAGGATATTTTATCAAGTTTATCCATACCACTTGGAATGGTGTTAAATATTTTCGGTATGCTTACTTTCAGTGTAAGATGACTGTATATTAAGTACTTGTGGATATTTTACGTAATAGAATTCCATTTTAAATTATATTAAAAATAAAACAATATGTTTTATATTCTACGTATATTTCTTAATTCGTCGATAGCTATTTCGCCTTGTTAGGGCATCTTCAAGACTATGCCCTAACAAGGCGAAGACTGAAGATGCCATAACAAGGCGAAATAGCTATCGACGAATTAAAAAGTATACGTAGAATCTAAAACATATTGTTTTATTTTTAATGTAATGACTGTATATTATTTACACTTCTAATGTTTCAAAATATATAAACATGTATTTTCTGTTTCCTCGTATAGAAAGATACATGTTAAAATCAAATTTCATTTTATTTTTGTTTCAGATATTAACTGTCACAATGGCAGCTGCATAATACAATATCAAATTACTCTACTTTTTCGGGAGCAGAAAAGACAAAAAATTTCAGGGTGGTGAACTTGTAAAGTAAAACAGTTTTGATAAACATCAAGGCGCTGTAGTCAACTTTATATTTATACTATTTAAAAAGAAAAATCTCAAATTACAAACTATAATTGACACAACATTATTTACTTGTAACGCCTCTGATAACCATTCAAAATCTTAGCCAATGGCTTCATTTTTATTAGCTCGGTTTAATTCTTCTCTATTTACAGGGTGTCTCAAAATAAAGTTTATATTTAGTGGATCGATTAAAAAAAGTAAACCGTGTATCGAAAAAATGTTTATTAATTATTAAAGTACACAATTTGGGAATTTATTTCTTAAAAATAATATCGTCCAAATGTAGACCCTCGCGTTCGCAGCACTCATTTAATCGAACAGTAAAATTACTTATGACGGCTCGGCAGGTGGACTCAGTGATGGCTACCATTTCGTGATGGATATTTTCTTTCAAATGCGCCAGAGAAGTCGGTTTATTGGCGTAAACTTTAGATTTAAGATAACCCCATAGAAAAAAGTCCATAGGGGTTAAATCGGAACTTCGTGGAGGCCAATTTATGTCACCTCTCCTGGAGATCAATTTGCTTGGGAAACTCGTGGCAGAGATGTATTGGACGTGTGTGACGTTGCTCCGTCCTGCTGGAACCATGTTCTTTGGTTATAGCCAGGAAAGTTTTGCAGTTCAGGCACCAAGAAGTCGTCTAACATCTCCACATAACGCTCTGAATACAAATATAAACTTTCTTTTGAGACACCTTGTATTACCACATAACCAAAAATTTATCCAAATATTGTCATATAGTTTAGAAATTTCCAATCTCAATACATTCTTGAAAGAGTATTTATTCTCTACAGATTGTATTTATTATAAGCGCACATATTCACCGAAACCACTCAGCATTGTCAAGGTTTAAAAAAGATATTTATTCAAATTTAATTTGATAATTTTAAAATGAATTTCCCCTGTGCAACCAAATCCAATAGGATACGGACAATGCTGCTTGTACCACCCTATTCAGAAGTTCTTTTATTTTACCCCTTGGGAGACCTAGATCCTTAAAGTAGGAATATAATAAAGTCTTTGCAGGCAGGCCTCTCGCCCCCACCTCTATGGCATATATATTAGTGCTAAAGCTATTTTGAACCGTTTTATCTACCAGTTCCTTGTACTTGTTTAGTGCCTTTATTGGTGGTCTTTTGGAATATTTGTGTCCCATGGAACAGTCAGCTCCACATAAATAACTCTTTTCAATGAAAGAGAGTACATTGTCAAGTCAGGCCTAAATACTTTTTTTTTTTCGTTCCGAAATTTAATGGAATTTGTACCTTCATAGTCACACATTAATATCTCCCATATTTTCAACTGACTTAAATTAAATTTTCTACCTTTTATCTAATACAGTATGAGGATTTTAGAAATATGCATAAAAAAAACTAAGCTTTGTTATAAAATTATATAAAAAAAGATTCTTTAGCGGGTATTGTTATTTTTTGTCAACTAAATTATTAAAAAAGGGACAGGGATAATCAAGCATTAGTTACTCAATTTTTTGGACTCCTTCCATAATAAATGTTACCCTTGATCTTATGTTTGTCAATAAAAATATCACTGTTATGTACAAGCACTAGACTACCCAAGAAAATCATCTCCATTGGACATTTTTAGGAAAGTCGCAGTCATATACCCCACTCCATAGGGAACGTTATAGAACTAAGTAGTTCTGTTCATCCTCGAAGCGGATGCTCATCGGACGAAACAAGAAACTACTATCATGCATATTTCATACCACTACCACTAAGAGTCCAACCAGAAATACAGAGTCCAACCTTGATTTCTATTGTTTTCAGTCACTACAGTTATACCTAGGTGTTCGGCCCTGCGCATCGTTTTGGCACTTCCGCGGGAGACCAGATCTAGTTTCATATTAGGATGCCAATAAAACAGTATTTATAAAAAACTTCCAGTTTATTTATCAATTGACTTGTAATATCACAGCCTATAAAAAATATAAATTAAACAGTACCTAATGATGATTTGTTCTAAAAATAACAATAAATTTATCAATGGACTATTATCAGTAAAACTTCACTAAGAACAAAAAATATTAGATTGACTTGAACCAATATTCATGGATCTCCAGCACCTTCAATATACCAATTATTCTAAGAAGTATTATCACAAAGAATAATACTGGTTAACTATAGGAATAGTTCCATCAAAAACCAAATACAGTGGTACCTCAACATAAGAGTTTAATTCGTTCCGCAACCTTGCTCGTATCTTGAATTACTCATATCTCGAAGCAAATTTCTCCATACAAACAATTGAACTACCATTAATCCGTTCCAACACCCAAAATGTCACCCCAGTTATTTCTGTTACCTGGTTCTGAATAGTAAAAACGTATTTATAAATGACAAATATTTACTGTACAAAAACAAAAAAGAGAATGTAAAGAAATAAATTAGATATCCTCACTGGTCTTTGCCTTTTTCGCTACATTTTTCTTGCTTTCACCTGTAGGCCGTTTAGAAAAAAACATGTCCAAGGAGGTTTGTTTCTTCCTCCCTCTCAGAATGTCCCAGAAATGAGTTAGGCAAGTGTCATTAAAAAGATCAGATGCACGACCTGTTGCAACTTTTTCTGGATGTTTCTTTTCTACGAACTGTGAAACTCTCTCCCACATTCCTAAGATCTCCTTTATCTCACTTGTAGAAATAACCTCCTCCTCCTCTGACTCCCCGAAACCAATTTCTTGCATAACCTCCGTATGCTGCTGTGACTGTAACTCTTGTATCTACCGGCCGACCTGCTAAACCGAACTCGTATCTCGAATTTCGCTCGTAACTCAAAGCAAAAAATCAACTCACTCGCCGGCTCGTATCTCGAAAAACTCGTATGTTGGGGCACTCGTATGTCGAGGTACCACTGTATTTTGAATATATCTCAAACAACTATTGCCTTTAATTCAGATGTTGTTGTAAGCCAATTGCAGTATTACAGGTAAATTTCTTACCAAAAT
Source organism: Molanna angustata (assembly GCA_963576475.1). Classification (NCBI taxonomy): domain Eukaryota; kingdom Metazoa; phylum Arthropoda; class Insecta; order Trichoptera; family Molannidae; genus Molanna; species Molanna angustata. Next base: position 2,285,238 of record OY754971.1, on the reverse strand, counting down.
AACTTAGATTACTTATTAGAAATTCATGAGTGTATAAACATATTTAACCCTTACGAACATACTGATACATATAATAATATGACATGTGTGCTTGTGGTCTAGATACGTATTAGGTTGTTGAGACAATCCCACCCATATTTTTATATAGAACTACCAATCGCAATGATGTATTTAATTTGGAAATTATGATCCTACTTCCGTCTACATCATTTATAATAGAAAGTAAGTATTTCAGATAATTATTTGCAGCCTGAATTCTTCTGCAACCAGCACAATTATTTTAAGCCCTATGTGTAACTGCTTCCTTTAAAGGAACTATAAAAAATATATTAACACAACATATACATACGTATTTGGAAATATAAACAATAATATATTTTCATATTCATAAATATGACAATAATGGTATTATTCTTAAATATCTAAAAAGTACATTAAGTATACAAAACACAGACATTATTCTTAAATATCTAAAGATTACAATAAATATATAAAACAAGATATTATTATATAAAATAATGTCAAGATAGAAAAATGTGGCATTCAGTTCTCTCTGCCTACCCCGTAAGGAACATGGCGTGATGGTATATATGAAAATTATTATATTCATACATACCAAAACTTTGCAGTGAAATAAATATGAAATAAATAAAAAATATGTATTTTATGGTAGGTAAAAATAACCGGACACAATAAATACAAATTTTTAATTGTATTACTTATACATTAATATATTTATTTACCTACGTTAAACAAATATACATTAATTGATTAATGTTTATTTAATCCTGCATACATGGTCGCAAGCCCATGTGGCTCGCCTGTTCTAGCTGGTACTCTGGTCGGCTGCGCTAGTTTGCCTGGATTCGTGAATCAAGTGAAACCACGATTGTCTTTTCTTTTGTATCACACATACAACTGCCTATATAATGTACAAGTAGATATTATGAACATCTATCAACATTTGTTACTCCATTGTATAATCTCCTGATTAACTTAAATTTATTGATAACCTATCAGTTCTTGAAATTGTTTTATAACAAACATAAATAACGCATCTATTGACAAGATTGAAATACCATGTATTAAAAATTTATGGATTAATGCATGTTTACCATAGTATTAGATAATAACTGTAAATTGACGCTACATATGAGTCACCTCATAATAATATGTATTATATGCAAACCATTAAAAATAGAAAAAAACTTCTTTAATAGTAAAATATTATGCATGTTGTACGCATGCATATTCATTCATCATATATGCATGTTCATTCATAGAAATGCCTCCGGCTGCATTTAAGAGTTGAAACTAGAATGATGCAAAATTGACAAACAAAAATTTCTATGTGGAAATCAAAAATGTACTAAATTTGCAGTTACCAATTATCACATCTAGATGGTCAGTGTGCTCAAGTTATAATAAAATGAACTATAATGGGTTATGGATTTTTTTTTACTTGAAAAGCCATACATAACCCATTATAATTGATTTTATTACAAAATTTGCCTTAGTGGGATCCTTACATTTTTAATTTTTTGTCATGCAATATATTATGCAAATATTATTGAAAGGATTTCAAAAATAAATCACAAAAATAATTTTATATTTTAGATAAACCCGAGCAGCCATATAATATTTTGATTTTGATCCTAACATACAGAACATGACAAGAAGTCAATAAGAGATGCTTATAATTATAACTAAAAAAATATTGAAATTAACGAGGTAGGTTCTTATGCATTTTATCCATTATCACAAAATGGCACTTTTACTATCTATTTTTACCATTTAAGAGTCTGCTGCAAAATTTTATAGATATTTAACATAAAGTACTACACTATGTTACTTTATACACTTAATTATTTTCAAAGTTAATTAAATGATAATTTTAATGGTATTTTAAATATTATGTCATAGTCTCGATGTAGACATATTATTATATACAACTTCAGTATTGTAATCATTAATAGGATCGTTTGGCGTTATCTCCCGTCTTAATTTTGTATTATTTAAAATACCTCGGCAAGTGATGTCCATATCTTTGAATATGTTGAGAAGCAAAACGCCAACAATGACAACGAAAAAACCACAAATATTTCCAGCACAATCCATAATGGTCATGTTTTCCCATTCACGAAAGAGAATGCCAGATGCCACAAGTACCAAAGTCGTAAACATGACGTAATATAATGTCGTAACGATACTGGTGTTGAATATATCCAATGACTTGTTCAAATAATTCATTTGTATTATTATACATACCACTGTGGCTACAATAAGTACCCATAATAACTTGTTGTATAATAAATTAGAGTCACTCGCAAGGATTTCTCTAAATGACACTCCAATACCCTTACAGAAGACGACAGTTAAACTTCCCACTGCGGAACAAAGCAACAAATAAACCAAAATGTTTTGATTTCCAAGTTTGGGACCGAAATGAAAAGCAATAATAAAATATATGAATATTACTAATGATAAATACAACAAGATGACTGGCTCTTGAAATTTGGCCTCCAGCTCCTCCAAGGTATTGATTTCTTCTTGCTTCGGAGAATGTATCACAATTATGGTGGATCCAACAATACAGAGAGAACAACCAAGCTGAAATTGAATAAAACATTATTTAAGATTATTTAACATCAGCGCATTCAGTCAACAGCTGCAATCAACACGGACATCAGCTTTTACAAAAGTCTTGAGTGTTAATCTTTTTTTAACACGGTTATTTGTTTAGTCTTTTATACTATCATCTGAAGTTCAAGCTGTTTCTATGAACAACGTCTCCCTATTTGTGGTTTTACTTACATAATTCTAAAAAAATTCCTAATATCTTTCACTTGATATAATTATTCTGTATCAAGGTGAGATTTCAAAATGTCTATTTTTGGCCCGCCTTACGTGACGGCCTACGTAAGCAATTCAAAGCGAACGCGAAGCGGCGTGGCACAAAAATAACAAACAGTCGGTAACTATGGATGTGTCCTACGTTACCAACTGCAAGTAGGGTACGATACGGCACGGCGCAATGCGAAACGAACGTGATCAGTTGGTTTGATATTTTCGCGCGAATTGGAAGCGGTGCCATATTTTTTTTTTTTTTGGTTAAGTATAATGTCAGAAGTGTGATTCGCGGACACATAGGACAGAGCCGCCGCGTTAACACCGATGACATAACAATGTCTTATTGAATTGTCTCCTATGATATACCTACATATATTTAATTTAAATGTAACCGATAATGCGACAGGTTGAACCATAATACTTACTTTGCCTAGAAAATTAAGTCTTTCCTTCAGAAACTTAGAAGACAATACGGCTGCGACAAGAACACTCAAAGCACCGAGTGGAGTAACCAAAGAAGCAGGGGCAAAGGCATAAGCAATAAAATTAAATGCTTCTCCAAGTCCCACTGAAAATAGTAGAAAACAAATTAGTTTATTTTCTTTTTAAACATCAGTTTACCTCCTTGGGGTGACTTGATAAATACAAAAATTCACAAAAACTTGATTGTTCTTCAATATTATGGAAATTGCACTGTACATACTCATTCCAAATCCAAGCCACCAGATGCCCTCCTTCAAATAACTGAATCCTCCATTTCCAGCACGTAAATATCCACGACTACTTAAACGTCTTAAACCGATTTTTTTAATAATAAAACTGGAGCCTATAAATACACTTGAAAATATGGCCAAAGTTAAACCAATAGTGAAGGAGCCTTGGATTTTATCTGTAACTTGTTTATGTGTGGCTACCTCCATTGCAATTCAACAAATTATCGTCTAATCAAGAACAAAATGTAGCCTATAAGTTTGACCGAACATTGAATTATTCCAATATATTAAACCTGAATGGACACAAATTGACAAAAAAAAGTGATGATTCACGTCTATCTCGATCTATGAAACATTTTTTATGAATATCAGAGGCTAATTACATAATAAACATTTTATACTGGGTTTGTCAATGTTGAATCATGATAGTACGGTGAATGAAATGTCAAACGTCAGCTGTCACTCAACTTGTCAAAACAAAGTTATTTAATATCTATGGTCTCTTTTAACCATAAACTTGCTTTATTGCACCTATTTCACATTATTTAAAAAATATTGATTTTCGCAGAAAAAAACTTAATATAAATAGGTGGTGGCAGAGCGGTACGCGAGTTCGAATCCTGCCACGACCGATTTCATTCACCTACAGCATTTATGCTTTTTTTAGGGATGTATGAGGATGTATATATAATTTTTTCAAGGACATTGTTATAGCCGAAAAACAGTGTTGTCGAAAAACAATAATTTTTAATTTTTTCCGCGGCAACATTTTGGCGGAAGACTACTAGCGCCCCTGACGGCGTGAGAGAACGACAAGGAAGCTTATGGCACGCGCTCTCTTTGGCATCCAACTCTGGTGGAAGACGGACGGTTTAGTACGACGCCGTCATCGGTCGACACGCGCGTCCCGATAGCGGCCATATTTTCGACGAAGCAGGAGGTCTGCGTGACAGGACACGTCACGCGCATGGACGCTGATGGTGCCCCAGAACCAAGATGAGGGCATCAACAGGACAGGAGACTGGAGGCAGAGCGCAGTGTGGGGCCACCGCGTAGGGAACGCGGCGGCTCGCAGATTGGACCACGAGGGGCAATCCGTATCGTCTGGAGCGTCGGTTCGCCTCCGGTGAGGCCCAGCTGGTATGCCACCTCTGTCGAGATGCGCCGTCATAGCGTGCCGTGGGGCACAGAGCCAGCCATGGGTGACGGTCTAGAGGAGGAGATCAGGAGGAGAAGAAGAAACCACGCCGGACACGAGGAAGACCTGCTAGCCTGACGCAGAGGCTGGGCCCCACCGAACTACAGTCACCACGTGGAAGACAGTGACATGCCTGGAGTAAGGATGTCGCTGTACCCTGGGGCAGTATATTCTGGTCGGCGTCTTTTCGTGTGTTCGCGTGTGTTTGACAGTTCGTTTCGGTAGATGCCACGTGTTTCTGTTTTATTTGTTGTCTGTTGTTTTGTTTTTATTTAATTTTTTTTTTGCCATGGACCATTTGTGAATATTATAAATAAAAAAAAGCGCCGTACTAAAACAATTTTTAAGTGTCGCCATCATTTCTCTCCTTTTCTTCCCCACACCTTGGCTTGATGTTTCCTCGTGGTAGACGAGAGGTCTCATCAACATATACATATAAAAAAATATAATCTATATTTGACACTTACATCCTTGCATGCTTTTAATCACACACGATATATGTCACGGACTAGTATTTTTTTGAAAATTTGTATCCATAGAAATTATGACACAAACTAATAATGATGAACATTTCCTTGCACCCTGCAAGGAAGTAAACCAAACTGCACACAGTTTTCTAATTAATTGTTCTTTGTTTGTATTAGATCCCCCAAAACACGAACGAAAACTATTTTTGGGTGAGTAATGTTAGTATAAATAATATTAAAAATATATGTACCTATGATGCTACATACCTCTTTTGTTCGCATTATATTTTGTTTGAATTCGGCGCCAAATCAACACACCACAAACAAATATTATTAAAAAAATATAAACAACGTAACGAAAAAAAAATAAAACGTAAGATAAATATATATTTTTGACAAAAGACCCAAGTTTCAAAAATGTTAACACGATAGCGTTCACCGAACGGCCGTGGGATGAATGTCCGCATTCCTCATGGCCAGGGCAGCTGCAAACCACATCAAAGGATGTCGGTCAGGCTCGCTCCACGTCGGCAGCCATGGACGTGACACCTGGAGTGCCGAAATGGATCTGCGCAGCACTATTCGGCGAGAGAACCGCTTTCCTGGATCGAAGCGGATGCTGAGTTTGGAAACAAACATTGTTCGTACCCGATATAAGCTCGTTCTCCAAGTGTCTTGAGAGAAGGGTATCACCTACCTATGTATATCATTTTGTAAATGGTAACGATTATTTTATAGAAATAAGTAAATATTTACGGTGAGAAACTAGAAATTATTTAATTATATTAAATGATTTTTGAAAAAATATAAGATGTGATAAAAGCAAACTCGTCGTTTACTAAACCAATAATGAAAAACCGCTGGGTATGAGAATTGTAGTATAAAAAATATATTTCCAAGACATTTGTAGAAAGATTAAACATAGGTATATAATATAAAATAAAAACTACACATCAAAACAAAAAATACATATTGTGATATTATTGTCACAATAAGTGTCTAAAGTAAATTCTTATAGCTACATTTACGTACTTCACATATTATTATATTAGTGTAAAACATATTGTGTAAAAGATCCAGACTGGATTCGAACGTAGCAAATCGTTCAGAAAACATCCGAAAATTCCATTCATTCATCGAAAATTATATTATTACCAATCACTAAACTCTCTACTGCAAAACATAACGTACCTACGTACATTTTCTGCATCTGCATATAACTAGTTGGATGTACCTAACACATGAGATCAAACTGTCGATAGCGATAGTATGTATAGTTGAAGAATACATACCAAATTATAAACCCATAAATCCTAATTATTGAATATTTTTGGAGGCGATTGATAAGAAATCAGACTGTAGAGACTTAGGTATACAACTGGACAGTAAACTTTTATTTGACAAACACATTGACACAATTACACTGAAAGCTTATAAAATGTTGGGATTCCTGATGAGAGTATGCAAACCATTCACACAAGTGAAAACATTTATCTTACTATATAACACAATTGTTAGAAGTCAATTGGAACATGCATCAGTCATCTGGAATCCACAATATAATATTTATATTAACAATATAGAACGAATACAACAAATATTTTTGAAACATATGAAGTACAAATTTGGTAATAACTACAAACATGAATTGCAGACTTTACAGACAAGACGGACAAGACCTCAGACTTAATGTACCTTTATAACATAATAAACTTCAATATTGACTGTACAGACCTTCTGAAAATTATTAACTTTAACATACCAAACAGACGAACAAGACACACCTCAACGTTCTTTTTAGACAAAAAAAACACTAATGCCTCTCAAAATTCGCCATTGTACCAATGCCTTACCACGTATAATAATTTGGAAAAGATCAGGTCCGTGGACATATTCTGTATGTCCAGGACTCTTTTCAGGAGCCACGTTAGACAGGAATAATAATTTTTTTTTATTACCAGTAGTGAGTACAATGCACCATGAAATCAAAGGTGGGCTGATTAAGTTACAATTACTTATGTTGCTATTCTTATTTATTATATTTGTTTAAAAAAATATTATTGTACGTTGCCCATTTCAAATAAAATAAAAAAAAAACAAAATATATTTTAAGATATTTTGTTTTCTATATAAAACATGTAGGTATGTATGTTAGGATAGAATAGTATGGAGGTCAGTCCTTTGATCCTACCCAGAATATGAAAACAGCATGATGGTATGTATGTATGTTTGGAGGTTAAGTATCAAAATATAAAAGTTATAGTGTAGTTGATATTGTGTAGTTTATACTGCCTTACAAATTATATGAAACGATGTCGTCACTAAATTCAATTTTTATTAAAATTGTTAAAAAAAGTTTGAGATGTACAATGTTTATATTTTTTTATAGAAAATTAAATTTCTAGTTGGGATGTTTCGGCTTTTTTCGATATTTTTAAAAACTTATAACAAATAAAAAAAATCCTGCTAAAAATGTTAGAGCAAGTAACAAATTAAATTAAATTTTCTATTTGTCTATATTTACATGTTAGAAAAATGTAACAAATTAAATTAAATTTTCTATTTGTCTATATTTATACCAATTTCAGCGTTCTATATTTTATGGTTTTTGAGATATATGAAAAAAAAGTAAATATTCATAAGTTGATAACCCCTGACTGAAACAAAAAAATAAATTCTGTGTTTTGTAGGCTTATAACTATCTATATTTTCTGAAATATTGGGCTCTGTGAATTGAGTGGATCAGAAGATATAAGGGGGGACGGACACACACACAAACACACTAAATGTTCTACTTCGAATCCTGAGTAAATCCATACATGGAACATATATGCTGCGAAGCCTATATGTTCTATTATTCTCGGAGCCTGCTCTTATGAAGTGAACGTCCAGCTATCCTTCCATCGTTTGGGTGATCTTCCAGGGGGCCTGCCATTTGTTATCTCCCCATCCGCTGCCATCCTCACCACTCGATCGGAACATGATCCCACATGATCTCTCCAGAATCGTCTTCGTGTTCTTCTCCATCGCACAACATCTTCGACATCACAGATTCTTCTTATCTCCGAGTTCCTTACTCTGTCACGAAGTGTTACGCCTGCGATGGGTCGTAGAGTCTTCATCTCAGTGTCGAGTTGCAAAACTTAAATGGCAATGGGTGTACCATGTTACCAGACAGGGGTATGGGATATGAAAAGGGGTATAGGATATGAAAAGGGGAATAGACCGACCTCATAAAAGGCAGGCCGATGATATTGTTCCAGTTGTTGGAAAGAGATTGGCCAAAAATCGCAAAAAAGACGAATGGAAGTACTTGGAAGAGGCCCACATCCAGCAGCGAGAGATGGCTGATGCAAGAAGAAGAATTAATTATTTGTGTAGGTATAAAAAATAATAACGAACCAACCATAATGTATAGTTCACTAAATATCTTGGGCCATTTCGCCGAGCAGGGGGGGCGATTTACACATATACCTACCAACCAAGCAAAAAGACACAAATCTGCGCACGGTTCAAGATATTTGGCGCAAGCCTGGTTCAAGGACGCAAATGAGACTGATGGATGTGCGGTAATTGCGTGTCGAGAGAGGAGAATGTGGCTTTCGGTTATCTCTAATACCTCCACCAAACAGAGAAATGTCACAGTGGTATAGTCGAAAACTCCTCATTTGACTGTCTAAGTGCATACCTCGAAAAGATTCTTGATAAAGTTCCAGATTGTTCTTACATTATGCAGTGTAACATCTATGGTAGCATCATATTTTTTTGTTTCTTAGTTTCATTACTTGTCGACCGCCGCGCCGTGGCATAGTGGCAAGTTATTTGACTCTTGTGCCGACGCGACGTCCTGTGTTCGATTTTCAGCAGAGGCAATAAATTCGCCACTTGCACAGAGTGCAAGTGGTGCAAATGTTTTATTTTATTTTACTTTATTTGAGAATATTAGCAGTTTACATAGACAATAAGTACAAAAAATAAGGAAAGATACAATTAGACCAATTAAAAATATTCCACTGATTAATCTAGACACTATTGACAATTACAACGTGTACTTTGGTGCAGGGTGGTGAAAAGGGAAGACTGCGAGGAAATGGGGTGGAAGAATAAGGTGAAAATGAGAAGGAGTTGTTATCTGTTGATTGTGTGGTATTCAATACTTTTTTAATCGTTTGTACAGTTGATTTAAAAATATCAATCTGATTAAAGTTTGAGTTGAAGGAGTTTGTTGATGATATTGTTCACATTTTTTTCTTTATTTATCAGTAGGTATTACACACAGACACAAAGCTAATGAGTCACAGCCTGTTTATATACCTACTGAAATATATAAATAAACAAGGATAGTTTTGATAGCAGTGTCCAAGCCTTTAAAATAACCCTGGTATGAGGTCGAGAAGCAGACACAAGAGCAAGTGGCATAAAGTGATGAGGAAGAACATGAAAGACTGCCATGTCTCTCCAGAAGACGCACAGGACAAAGCATAATGAATGCTAAGAACGTAATAGGCAGAACCCAACCACCATGTGAGATCTAATCATTGCCAGGGAGAAAAAAGAGAATATTATTTAAATTATGTATGTATGTACCTACCTACAATAGCCCTAAAATTTCACACAAAAAAGTATATTACTTTTTTTTGTAAATATTGAATAAATGTAAATGCAATCAATGAAAGATTTAATGGTTGACAAACAATAAGTCTATGGCATACAATATCAATGGTAAAACAAACAGAAGAAAGTGTAGAGGTTTATATACCTACCTAGATATGTATATGTAGGTAGATACCGGTATACGGTACATGCCATAACCAAATATATATTTAATTTATTTTTATTAGCAATGCCTTCGAGAGCGAGAGTGGTCTAAAGGTCTAATCAGGGATGTCCAACCAGCGGAATATCATAAAAAATGTTACAAGAATCAATAATCCACAAATATGAATGTACCTACCTAATATAATAACCTTTTGTCATAAAAAATGTGCGACTCAAACCAAAATACCATAATCTTTGTTGTAAAGTATAAAGTACATAGAGTATCATTTATATTATATTTCCTATATTCCTTTTTTATTTTGATATAATTGTTCTTAGTAAAAATTTTGTTGATTTTTTAATTTCATTTTTAGAATAATAAATAGATAAGTTTTATAAAATATTTATGAAGGAGTGTTTGTTTGGGAGACCATCTTTGTGTACATGTGTTTTTTTATTGTAATGTTGTTTGTTATTATTAGAGTATACAAAAAATATTGTCTTGAGAACACGCTGACTAGTCTAGAAAATAGAAAAATAGAATTGGCGTGACTCAGAAACATTTTTTTTATAATAATTTATGTTTTAAAAAAAAGTTAGTTTGTGTATGTTTTGTGAAATGTGACTCGCTTCAAAACACGAGTGATTAATTCCCTTTTTGAAGTTGAATCATACGTAAATAAGAATTTATCCTTGAAAAAATTGTATTATTGTGTATTTTCTATTGATTTCTTTTTATATAAATAAACAAATAAAGAAAAACTTATTTATGATAATATTATGTTACACAGAGTGGCCAAGAATATGACAAAGAATGTCAGTAGGAAATTTATTCCACTCAAAAGAACCGTTACCTAAACGATCTCTAAAATTAAATTTAATTTAAATCTCGATGATAATAAGTCGTTTACTTTAATTAATACTTAATTTCCTCGCACTCTTCACAAGTGGCTAGTTTATTGACTTTAGGTAATTAGGTACTTTCAACCAACATTTAATCTCTAAATCATGTGAACATGAAAGAAAATTATTTTTGTACACATATAAGTCCGAAAGATAGCAACGCTTTCGGTTAATCATTTTTTAATGGCTGTTTTTTTTTATATTTTCTTTCTTATTTCACGTTGTGCACGTTGGTGAACGTTGCGCAAGCGCATAAAGTGATCATGTTAACAGGCCGCTAACATGTCATAAGCCATGTAGGTGCCTTGAGTTCCTGGTTCTTCTATTATATCCCAACTACGTCCCTATTGAGATGTTAAAAAGTTTGTCAGTAAAGATAAATTAGGTAAAGAAAGAAGAAATCCCACAGTGGATTGATTACGAGTTAATTGGGTGTACAAGATAAAGTAATGGTTGACAGTTGACAACCCTGTTTCACCAGAAACCGGTATCAGACGAGACAAACTAAATGAGGTTCGCCTTCAAAAATATCATAAATGAGTTTTAATACCATCTTTGCACTTTCGTTTCATGTTCAAATTAAGCTACGAAAGAGTATGTAGGTACTTAATTGTAATATGATATCGAACATAATATTAAATTATGTTAATCTAAGTCGATTATAATTCCCGTTCTTGCACGGATTACAATTTTCATAACCTTGAAACATGACCAAAAATTATTGTTGAAAATTTCTGTGTTCTCAATCATATTGCAATCAAGATTAAGAATTTTTACTCCTCACTTCCCCAAGGTAGCGGGGAGTTATGAATGCGCAATTTATTGTTTTTTTATTGTAGATTATCAACAATTATCATGCTGAGATTGTATTCTGAAAGTTTCATCACAATGTGTCTGTGTATGGGTGTGTGTGTACCTACTATGTGATATGTACGGCGTGTTTATTCTACTGTATCGATTATAGACTTCAGTATTATAGGTACTCATACGATTGTTTTCAAATTTTGAAAATTTCTACGTCTAATATTTGCTTAAACCCTGAAGGATATCTGATCAGTGATTTAAATTTTTTTAACTGTCAAATATTTCAAAGTTACCCCAAGCTCAGGAAAATTGAATTTTTTATTTTCAAATTGCTAAAAAGGCACATCACTTTTATTAAATGGCCTTGGCGAATTATCAAGTTTTCATTAAAAAATATTTAAATCAAAAATAATTTAACAAAACTATTCATGAACATGTTGAAAATTTTCCTTACAAAATTTGAATACTTTTTGGAGTGACTTTGTAGAGAGGAGAATTGCGTTGACCAATCGTTTAAATGTTATATTTTTCTATACTTTTTTATAGCACCCTCATATATTTATCACATTTTTATTTTGTTTTAACACTTTGTAACATTCAGTTAACTGTCGAAGGGCAATTTCTTCCGACTAATAAGAAAATTACTTTCGTAATTCTGGTTGATTGAAAGAAATTGCTAATTCGCAATAAGCTCGCCAGTGTGAAATTTATTTAAGCATATTGTTACTAACAAAATTTATATAAATACCTATTAAGTCATCAAAATGTTGCTACGTGATGTTTGATTCGTATTATCTCTGAAAATCCCAGTTCTTGAAATTTTTGTGTGACTTTCTTGAAAACATTTGTAAGGCATTTAGAAAATATATATGTATGTCTTCAGCATTACATCTCAGGCATAATTAACGGAATGGAAGGACGGAATGGAAGACCCGATAAAGATATTGAAAGAAGAGTTATGGCAGGGAATAGAATAAACGGAGCACTTAGACCAGTAATGTCCGAACCAAGCATCTTAAAGGAAGCCAAAATTGCAGTACACAATGCAATTGTGGTGCCTACTTTGACGAATGCTAGTGAAACATGGACCTGGCAAAGAATACATGAAAGTAGAATAAATGCTGTAGAAATAAGATCACTAAGAAGAGTATGTAATAGAACGATATATGATAGAATAAAAAATGAGGACATAAGGAGAAAATGCAAGTTAAAGAAGGATATTATATGTAAAATGAAAGTGAATGCTTTAAGGTGGTTTGGACATATAGAAAGAATGAACTATGAACGACTGACCAAAAAAATATACATGGGTGCAAGAGATGGAGTGAATAGCAGAGGTCGCCCCAGAAAGGGATGGCATGACCATGTGAATGATATTTTGAAAGAAGGAAACATAAAAAGTTTGAACAATCGACGAGCATGTATGAGACGATGCATGGATGTAAAGGAAGCCAGAAATGTGTGCAAAAATAGAGAAGTATGGCGCTCGATTCTCTCTGCTTACCCCGTAAGGGACATGGCGTGATGGTATGTATGTATGTATAATTAACAATGTGGAATGAAACTATTGACGTACCGATCTAATTCAAATGAAATTAATTGCAATAATGAATGCATGTATTTCTTCAATTTAATGACTTTTTGTATCACACAATGTATCAATCTGCTTCATTGACCCAATTCACATGACATAAATAACACTCAAGTCGCCATCAAGAGGAAATGCATTATTTGTCTGTAGTTCAATACTTATTACATGCATAACTTTTAAGACATGTCCGCGTTCGATTCTTGAGAAACACACCTCCATATCTCCGAGGAAAAATTGATCCAAGAATTCATAGATGATAATTCCACATAACTATAGAGTTTTTTCACGGCTTAGCCCGAGAAAAATTTGTCGAACATTCATCTAGCCGCATACCGCACTTAATAAGAAAATTGATATTAACAATCAAACTCACAAAAGCTAACAGACTGGAATATAAAGATATTTTAAAACTAGTAGGTCCATTGCCAAAGCTTCAAGTATTCAGAATTCTTTAGCTCCTCATTTAAAATATATTTGACAAGGTTGAAAGTCTTCAAACTCACTTGTATTGCACTTTCCTCTCGTTCTTTATTAACTTTTTATGCACTTTTTTACTAGTACTCGAATTATTTTTCTTAACTGTTAGCTACACTTTATACAGGCTTTGTTATCTTACAACATAACTGGCTGGTTAGAAGAAATTGACAAATACTAAAAACCTTATCAGTGAACATGTACACTGACATGTAAAATTAAAAGATATAGTAGGTACTCCACTGCATTGTATTTTTAATTATTTCAAGTTGTATGTAAAAAAAAAAAAATTCAAAAGTTGACAGCTCCTGACTAAAAGGAAAATTCGAAATTCTGAGTTTAAATGTGTTGTAGGCCTATAACTATCTATATATTCTGAAATATAAGGCTCTGTTAATCAAGCGGATCAAAAATTATAAGAAGGGGTGGCAGACACACATCTACTCCGAATTCTGGATAAATCCATGTATGGAATATATATGCTGCAAAGCGACAGTTGGATAAGTGTTTTAATAACAGTTCTTCAGTAGCCTTACTGTGTACACTCGAATCCGTTAACAATTTCGAATTTTCGTTAATAACTTAGGTACCTACCTGTAGCCTGCGTATATTCAAATTATCGAATATGGCGGTTAAAACATATATACCTACATACAGTTACAAAGGCAGGCTCTTAGCGAAAATATCGAAATTGGATCGGATTTGCAATAGACAGTTAAGACCATAGGTGAACTCTCACAGAAACGGCGCTATACAAATTATTATTAGTACACAATTTTTTATGCAATATTGTAAACAACATAACCGATTCTTCATACTTATTTGCAATAATTGCCTCCAGCATCACAATCGATCAAACAACGTTTTTTGTAAAATGCCCTCGAATCAATTTAATTTAAAATACATCCGTAGATCGATGTAATTTTATGATCTTCGATGTCATTCCTATCCACCTATTCCCTCTCCCTTTCTGTTCAATAGAGGTTTGTACTCGTATTACCTAGCTACTTGTTTATTTGATTGCTTAAAAGCATTAGGGAACTTTATGTGTATTGTGTTTTTGTTTTCTTACAAATTGTCTGTGTGTTCCCAGAATGAAATAATAATAAAAATAAAAAAATATATATTATTTAAATCAATATCAACGATTTATATAATAGAACTCTTTATTGTAAATTCGTTATATAATTATTCTACATAAACGTCTAAATTGTAATTAAAGTATCCAATTATCGGTTCTTTCATCATAAATTATTACTATACGTTAACGTTCGGGTTTCTGTCATATGATTATATCGTGCGTTGATGTAATCGCCAAGTAAATAAATATGAACTTGAACAATGATTCTGTAGAAACTATGCATAATATCGTAACAATGTTTATGTGTTTGTTGGGTACCTTTATCAACTGTATTGTTTCATCTGTTTCGTATAAAAATCACACGCATGTTTTGCAACATTATTCATAGTATTATGATACCAAACTAAATATTAAATTCCAGGGATGTTTAGATAGGTAAATAACTTTTTTGTGAATAAATTATATTTTCAGTTAATTATTTTGTGAAAGCTAACAATAATTATGCGGGGTTGTAAATAAAATCAAGGCTGCCGCGGGAACTTCGTCGGTTGGAGCGATGCGAACGGCGGCGGTGTGTCGGTAGAGGTGGAGGACAAAAAACCACAATGTATTGAGGACAAAGAGAAAAGATGGTAACGATCCTCAGCAATGAGAACAACGACGCAGAGAGAGAGAATAAATCATGGTTTACGTTTAAGATGGGTGGTGGCAGAGAGAATAGCGCGTTGGGTTAATAATCCAGTGATCGCGAGTTCAAATCCTGCCACGACCGATTTCATACACCTATGTATATCAGAAGCATTTATGTTTAATTTAGGGAATGTATGAGTTACAAGGATATATTCATTATTTTTTAATACAAAAATAGAAAACAATTTTAGAACAATATAGTTCTGTTCTTACCCGAAGCGGCTGCTCGTCGGACAAAACAAGGAACTACGATCAATCATATTTCATACCACTACCACTAAGAGTCCAACCAGAAACGAGAAGGCCCGTAAATCATGGCGAGGGTTTCCCACCCAACAGTGCCACGGTAACACGTGACTCATAGGGAACCTTCACCACGCCTGTAATACTTTCAGTTCTTCGATTTCCACGCCAAGCGCAGCTTCGGCTACACCTGTCTCATCATCATGGCAAACTACCGCCGAGTGGGTCGTGTCCACCATAGTGCCTACCAGTCATGCCAGGGGGGCACTATAATCATCCTTTTGTTAGTTAAACCACAAAGGCTGCGAGAAGACCAACAAAGAGATGGAGGGGGAGCTGAACATCCTCGTCCCAGGACCTATAGAAACAGATCATAGATCTACCAAAAGAAGAAGATATTGAAATAAGTAAAAAGTAAACAGTAAAAAGGTAATTTAGGAACATAATATTATGCATCGGGTCAGGGGGGCAAGTCCGTTCAAACGGCGGAATGAAAACCCTCCATTTAGACATTTGATTTTTTAAAATTTCTATATATAATACTCTTGCTACATAGGTTTATAACGTAGGTTACCACCGCGATATGGGTTATCATGGAACAGGACTGGCCCTGCTGAAGTAACAGGTCTAGTTAAACCTTTAAAAAAGTAAAACAATGCAGCTTTGAAGGCAAACGATGTTTGCATAATTAGAACAAAGAACTTTAAGTCATTCGCTTGTCTCGCGGTTCTTGCTTTTTGTGTGTAGTAAATTATATTTTTACTGACAAAGTTTTTAGCATCTCAATAGAGACGAAGTTGGGATATTATAGAAGAACCATATTTCTGGCGCAGTTCAGAGGTAACATCTGTGCGAGACACCGTCACCTCATTTATAAGGACTGTTGCTTACATTGTTTACAAATAAACTAATTTCTCAACAGATGGCGTTACAAAAAAGGGTTTTTCGGTACTTCATAAATGGCAAGAGTATAGAACTTTCAAAAATTACATTGATAAGGGAACTCAATAAGAAGGCATAATTGGTGGACGTTGCGCAAGCGCATAAAGTGATCACGTGAACCAACCGATGACAGGTCGTAAGCCCTGTAGGTGCCTTGAGTTCCTGTTCTTCTATAATATCCCAACTTCGTCTCCATTGAGATGTTAAGAAGTTTGTCAATAAAAATATAATAAATTATATTAAATGTACAATTGCCTAGGGTCAAGAACATCAAATACTCTGAACAAGTCATTTTAAGGGAAGGTTTTCACTCTTACGTTTATGTTGATGATCTACAGAATGTATTTTTGTGCTTTCTTTGGCGAATCCATGACCATAATAAAATAATCTTGGTCTTCCAGCATTTAAACCCTCGCTGTTCAATCAAGTCGAAATACAACACATGCATCTATGTAGAGTTTTTTTATCTTTTATCTGTGACATCTTGATTTCAGATAAATGCTCAAACATACACGGAAACAATTTTATTATTATTGCCACAACATTTCGGCTAATAACAATCGATTGGTAATTTTTCCTTCGATGTCTCTTCAATGAGGAGTAAGTATGAAGCGGGCCACCCATCCGAGTGATTGACCTCCTCTGCTTCTTATGTCGAGTTTGGATACGATGTTTTTACCCGGTTATAAGAATATGTACGTGCTTTGGACAGAACTCCAGACCAGACCAACTTAACACTTTTGGAGTCTTCAGTGTTAGTGCGCCAGTGAAAGGCGAAGCAGCTGTATCAAGTCACTGCTGCTAAAGTGATCTATCATGTTTGACAAGTATATTTTTTGTTGTACACTTGTGTTGTGCTCATTCACTATTGCACCAGGTGAGATTTAGAAATGTAAAATAATATCACTTTTATTGCCCTCAAATTCTCAACTAAATACACATGTAGGTACCTATACTACATTCCTCCCAAGCTCGTTTTTCCATGACTCTATGGATCAACTTTGTTGCATTTTTTCGTTTGTAAAAGGAAATCAACTGCATCTGGAAATATGCAGTCTCAAATTCCCCTTCTTCTGAATGCGGTATATATGTAAAATATTGTGTTATTTATTTCAGATATTTTCCACTTGCCGTCGAAAGATTTTTTCGAACTGGTACTATCTCTTAAAATATAATTTATAAATTCATTGTTTAAGATCCAGCTAATAGTGAATAATTCTCTATTTTACTTTCTTCGTCTAACTCTTTTCCGTAATTCTAATATTTTTCAGTTTTCATCATTTATAATAATAATTATCATTTTCATTTAGTTTGAATTACCAATATTTCGACTCGAAAATGCATCAAAAATATTTCAATTAGTTGATATTCGTTTCTTTGAACAATAAATAAAAATATAATATTAATTTTATAAATTAAACAAAAACAAGGAATAAAACAAAAAATAGGTAGATACGCCAAACACACGGCCTTTTTTAAGAAATTTTAATTGCTTGTAAAACATCAAAATATGTTCCTTTTATATATTTCATTTAATTTTATTTTGTAATTGTAGCTTCTCGGGCAACTACAGGTTCTATGTCAAATATTAATTTTATACGCTCCCAATAATTATTACTTGCCACATTCCGGAGACTTGTAATATTTATTGTCTCACAGATCCATACTGAAATACAATTAAAATTTGTGTCTCCGCAAGGAATCGATCCCGGGACCTTTCGCTGAGGAGTCAGATTATAGTTCTTAATATTTTTTTGTGCGAGGCTTAGCAGATTACACATTATTAACAATAATTAGATATGACTATAAAAATTAAATTATACTGACTTTCAACTAAAAATATTTCACCATTTCTGATTACCGAATACAATACTATAGTTTTAATGCACACCCGCACGCCTGTCGCTAATGACAATAATGAAAACATATTTAGATGTCATAGTTTATCTTTTACATCCTTTTTATTTTATATATATTTATATTTTTGTACATAATATCAGTTAAAAAAAACACTTCATAACAAATATTAAGAAATTGGGATACTTATTCCTTGTTTACAGAATACAATTGACTCCTTTGAAAACACGAGGTAGCTTATTTTTTAATAATAATAAACACTTCCTTGCACCCTGCGCAAGTGGCGAGTTTATCGCTATATGGAAATTTATTCCAACTAACCAGTGTTTACAGCCCAGAGAAGCAAGTTGCGTGAGAATTAATTTTAAGAGGACATATATCTAGTGATCGAAAACATGATATATAAAAACCGCCTAATGCACTATGAAGTTACGTGTTAGTAAGGGTAACTATCGAGTGTGTAAAAAATGGTTTATTCGTGATTTAAACTATCGGAAACCCAAAATTTATTTATGCATTTTTAGAACACACCTTACTTGAAATAAAAAAAAAACGGTCATTCACTTTGATTTTATGCAACTTATTAAACAAGATTTATTTCTCTACGGACACAATTTTGAAGTACCTAATCTAAAAAAAATGCTGTAAAAAAGGATATTTTTAATATTTTTTCAATGTTTTAAACTATCACTTCATGATAGAACTCCATAATCAACTATAATTATGAAAAAAATATATTTGATTTTAAGTCCTACTATTTTTTTCGCAAACGCTACTCCCATTCACCGGTATCGCTCTATGCTGAGTATCGTCAGAATGGTGAACAATAGTGATGAAAACCATCTATTTGGCCATTATTCAATATAATTGCTATCCTTTTAATACAATCCTCTCGATACGATGCCACATAAGCTAAAAATAGTATCTACGATGCCACATAAGCTATACCTTTTCATTGTGTTGTGTAAGACAATAACAGATATATTAATACCCTACTCTTTATTAAGAAATAGTGTAAAACTTTATTTATCACACTATTAATGGGACATTAATTTCCTCTTTTTAAATGTCGAAACTGAAAACATAAATTGTAAAAACCTAATGTTATTTCGTCACTTTATTATAATAATTTCAATACTTGAATCACTTAAAATAATAAATTAGATAATTATTGCTTTAGTAAATTTTGTTAATGTAAGTATCTAATATTAAAACAGGTTATTACCTACTCGTTGTTGCAACTAAATAATATATAATATTATATTTTATATACTTATATGTAGAAAAAACAAAAACCAGACAGTTATTGCTTTAAGTATATTTTTGTGAGTCTAAAATTAAGATACATGGTTATAATTTAGTATTCATTTATATTGTTTTTGTTTATTTGTCACGTAGGTATACCTAATATGATTCTTGATACCGTCTATTTACCGTCCAATGGGAATGTTTTTCTCGTTTATTTACCCCGTAAACCAAGATATTTACCGGCATTTTTACCGTAAACTTTTCTAACCTTGAGAGATCAATATGACGACACATAAATTTTAATTTCCTATCGTTTTAATACAGTATATTAATTTTCATCATTTAATTATATTTCTGATCCATTATTTTTATATTTTTGATTACCTAACATATTTTTTTTACACGGCGCTGACCAATTTATGTATTATAACTAAGCTAGAGCTTGTAGCCAGCTTTTACCGCTGAACGGTAAATGAACGCATCCGACGGTTCGTGGCTATTTGTTGGTGAATTATTTATCTAAACTTTATCTAAGCTTTTACGATAGGTACTTAAAAAATATAAATGCGTAATCTATAAACAAACGCCTATAATGCACCGCAAAATGGCAAAAAAAGCTTGCAAACCATATCGTAGAAATCAAGCGAAGCATCTCTGCTAGATTCTTAATTTAATTATTTCATATGTCAGCACGGTTGGATTTGCTGTTTTTCTATTAGACTACACGGGTACAATTTCCAATATGGCCGTCGTTTAAGTCTTTCACATATGTACTGTAATTTTTGTATATAAATCAGTTTTTCGTTAATATTGTGTCGTTGCGTAGTTTTTGAAATCTCAGTAACTAGGAATTTTTCTACTTATTTATTAATATTAGGTACCTATACTATATAAAACCATTGAGCAAATGCAAACCCAAGACCAATACCACCCCGGTCTTGATATTGCATTTGCTCTTCACTATGTGATAAAAAGTAGGTATAACATTACAATAAATTTAATATGTAATTTGTTCTGAAGAAACACATATTATTATAGGTATTTGAACCACATTAACAGTTTGCATTATTAATTTTCTTAATTGTCCGTGTAAGCATTCATTTATTTTTGTAAAAAATCATTCATTTATCAAACTATTTCAATTGAGTGTGTAGAATACTAGTTCCATGTAACACATGAGATCCAACTATCGATAGCGACTATGAAGAATATATATCGATAGGTATATATTCTTCAACTATGTATAGTTGAAGAATATATACCAAACTATAAATCGAATTATCGAATATTTTGTTGGATTATAATGAATCAGATCTACAAATCTTTTTTTATTTCGATGAATTTGATCGTGTTCCTTCCATCGTGTCCGGACAATTGACCGTAGCCGATTGATCGTGGACAATTGACTGTACGCCCTTTTTACCGAATGGACAATTGACCGTGAAGACAATTTATCGTATGGATAGTTGACCGTGAGGACTATTCACCGCACGGATAATTGAACGTGGGGACAATTATCGGCGATATCGATCTTGAAAAATCAAAAAAGAACAAGAAGAAGTTTAAGAACAGACGTTTCCTTAAATTTTAAAATGTAGCATTTCGAACTACATAATTACCGCTTATTTTGTAAAATTTCGTTTTAATCACTGCCGACACATAGGATTTCTCGTAGTATTTTGAAATAAATAAATAAGGCAATCGGTTTGTCGCCAAAAACGAATATTTTTTTTCACGCTATTTATTTAACTCATATGAAAAAAAAAGGAAGTTTTTTCTGTTATTAAAAATAGTTTCCGCACGGTGAATTGTCCATTCGGTCAATTGTCAATACGATAAATTGTCCTCACGGTCAATTGTCCGTACGGTCAACTGTCCCCACGGTCAATTTTCCTCACGGCCAACTGTATGATGACTATAAACTTTTTATTCTGATCACACCTCTTGATCTACACGTGATGGAATGTCAATAAAATATTTGCCATTGGAAAGTTACACCTTGATGTTTATAAAATAACCAACACTTATAATAATATATATATAATACATAAAATAAATATATCTTTAAAGTCCAAAAGAAAAATTAATAAAAAAAAACTCATGCATAAAAAAATATTTATACATATATCATACCGCTAACCTCATGTTCGCTCAATTTTTTAACTACCATTACTATTGACTATATAGTTGCATGTAACACGTAAGATCCAACTGTCGATAGCGATAGTATGTACATACAGTTGAAGAAGACGTACCAAACTATAAACCCATACATCCAAATTATTGAATATTTTAAGATATTTAGTTTTCCATAGAAAACATGTAGGTATGTATTAAGGATAGGATAGTACAGAGGTCAGTCGTTTTTTTCTACCCAGAATATGAAAACAGCATGGTATGTATATTAGTATATTTGGAGATTAAGTATCAAACTATTGAGATTCCCCCCGTAAATATTGTGTAGTGTATCATTATTCGTCCTTTTCCTCATGACTGAGGATAGCGGCTGTAGTCCATCGCCACATGTATGGCCCGCCTCCATGCCAATCTGTTTTGGGCTGAACGCAGAGCACCAGTCACCAAAGACCCCATTGTGGACTTAACCAAATCGCTCCATCTGGTCGGTGAGCGACCACGAGATCTCCGTCCTTCCACGCTGCCCATCACAACAAGCTTCTCGAGGTAGTCTGGTTCCCTTTTGGCAATGTGTCCAAAGAATTGAAGGATACGCCTGTAACATATCGTCGACAGACGATCCTCGATCTTAAGCTCGTCTAGAATTGACACATTCGTTCTTCTGGCAGTCCATGGGATGCGCAACGTACGCCTCCAGCACCACATTTCGAAAGCATCGATCCTCTTTCCCTAAGTGTCCATAATATGTTTCCACAATCTAAGTGTCTATGTTGAGATTTTGTATTTATCTGTATTTATACTAATTTTCAGCGTTCTAGCTTTTATGGTTTTAGATATATGCTGGAAAAATAAAGCACAAATTCAAAAGTTTGTAACCCCTGACTGAAACAAAATTCGAAATACTGAGTATAAAAGTTTTGTAGGCTTAAAATTTTCTATATGTTCTGAAGCTCTGCATCAAGCGGATCAAAAGTTATAAGGGGACACACACACAAACACACTAAATGTTCTACTCCGAATTCTTAGTAAATCCATAAATGGAATATACAAATATGCTGTCAAGCCTCTAAGATGGTGTTTCTTGACTTCGAAGTTGAAAAACTATGAAAAATATGGACCTGGCATTCAAATTTCGCGTACCTTGGTTTAATACTATCGATTCATTAAGAAAAATAAATTCTCTTGAACGTCTAGACAGTTGGATAATTTTACTTTTCATTCATTCATACCATCACGGATAAAGGCATACCTATTCCACAATGTGTAGTTACCAACGACAGTTCTGCTGTGCGGGTGAGCATTGCCTTATAAAATGAATCATGTGTATGTTTCTCCACACATCAGTGTCGTCTCACCTAAAAAGGCTCTACATTCAAAATGGGTGGTGAACCTCAATTATGGACGATGAGAGATGTTATTTTGCCTGTTGTATTTTCCATTACTTGGACACCCGAAAATGATGATAACAGAAAAGAGAGGAAGTGGTATATTCAAAACCGGCGCCTCACAGCATATTCATAAGGAATATATTTGAATTATCTTCAATAATTTGTGAACACTTAAATTTTGGTGTTGCCTATAATACATAATTGCTTTCTCGTTATATCACTCGCATATCGGGTGCAGGACAAATTATTAAAGTAACAACAGAAATGTTTTCTCAAAATATGATATTTGCTGTTCCGTATCTCGTTTTTACACCGTTGATTTTTTATATTTCCCGCCTAAATACCAGTATTGTCTATCCAACTGTCGATTCGTTCAAGAGAATGAAATTCTCTTGAACGAAGAGGCAGTTTAAATCCTAGATACGCAAGATTGTATGCAGAGGTCTATATTTTTCACGGTGTTTCCAACTTTGAAGTCAAAAAACACCAACTTACAGGCTTCGCAGCATATATGTTCCATATACGGATTTACTCGGAATTCGTAGTAGAACGTTTCGTGTGTGTGTGTTTGTGTGTGTGTGAGGGCGTGTGTGTGTGTGTGTGTGTGTGTGTGTGTGTGTGTGTGTGTGTGTGTGTGTGTGTGTGTGTGTGTGTGTGTGTGTGTGTGTGTGTGTGTGTGTGTGAGGGCGTGTGTGTGTGTGTGTGTGTGTGTGTGTGTGTGTGTGTGTATATATATATATATATATATATATATGTGTGTGTGTGTGTGTGAGGGTGTGTGTGTGTGTGTGTGTGTGTGTGTGTGTGTGAGGGTGTGCGTGAGTGTGTGTGTGTGTGTCTATTAACTTTTGATCCGCTCAATTCACAGAGCCGAAATTTTCAGGATATATAAAAAGTCATAGGCCTACAAAATTTTTATACTCAGAATTGTGAATTTTTGTTTCAACCAGGGGTTATCAACTTTTGAATTTTTACTTTATTTTTCCATACATCTCAGAAACCATAAAAGCTAGAACGCTATGAATAAAGACAAATACAAAATCTCAAATTTAGTTTTTCAAAAAAATTACAGTGTCTCAAACATTTTTTATTAATAAAAATATTTTTTATGACAAATTTATGTGTTTAACTGCCTATATTTCCAGTTTTTAAAAATATCGAAAAAAGCCGAAACACCCCAACTAGATAATTTAATTTTCTATAAAAAATGTTAATATTGTAGAAGAATATCTCAAATTTTTTTTTAACAATTTTTATAAAAATTGAATTTAGTGATGACATCGCTTCATACAATTTGTATGATAGTCGCCTATACACAACATGTAAGAAGACTTAATAGTTTGATACTTAATCTCTAAACATACATACATACCATCATGCAGTTTTCTTATTCCGGGTAGGAAAAAAAGACTGACATCCATACTATCCTATCTTGACATACATACATACCTAAGTACATGTGTTGTATAGAACACCAAATATCTTAAAATATTAAATAATTTGTATTTATGGGTTTATAGTTTGGTACTTATTCTTCAACTTTACATACAATCGCTATCGACAGTTGGATCTCATGTGTTACATGCAACTAGTAAACATGTATACAGACAAATCATGATAGGTGTATCTACCTATTAAATTACTAGAAAGTATTTCTTTAAAATGAAGGTTAATTTCCTGTTTGGAATTTTTATTTTATTCCATCTGAATTTCGAGAAATTTTTACTCGATATACCTACTACAGCTGGTATCATGTGGAGAGTGCATTCTACGAGTTTCATCATAATATTTATATATGGCGTAGTATGAATTTTCATTTCGACTTTATAAAGGAAAACTATGAATATGATATCAATATTACGATATTGATATCATACATACGTATTAAGTACATTAACTTAGAGCTAATAAGTTTTCCATAGATTGATGCACCATACTTTATTTCATTAGTTATTTTTTTCTTAGTGTAATTATTTATAATTATTGTTTCTGAAAAAATGTATGTTTTAATAATGTACACAATAAAAATGTGCTTCATAAAAATCAATGCTGACTTTTACGGATTTAGCATTGGTAAAAATGCATTCAGGGGTTGCAATGGGTTGATGCGATCTAGCAACATTTTCAATGCAGCATGCCTTTTGCGGATTTTCTTGAAAATTGCTGGATCCGCCAGTTTTTGATTTTTAATGAAAACTTAAATATTTTCATATATATAATGATAACTTAGTTGTAATCGTATTTATTAGTATAATTAAGACAGTTGAAAATAGTATGAACAAGTCATATATCTCCTTAATTGTCTTTATTTTGTAGTGTATAATTACTATATTGTTTAATGTTTTTGTATATTAAAAAAAAACCCTATGACAATTTCTTTTTTTCAATATCGGTAAATCTCCAAAATGTGTTTCTTGGATACTCGTGTTATAACATTTTTACATGAATTGTTTTAATAAAACAACGTAGTCATTTACGCCATTATTTGGAAAATGTATTAATTCCAGATCCGCTGGATACAGCGCATTTTGCTTGATCCATCTGAATTGCTAGATGCGGGATCCAACAATTGCAATCACTAACTAAGATACCTAATGAACAGAGTATGAGCCACAATCTACTCTGTTTAAGAGGCTATAGTAGGCCTTATAGTGTATTTTGAAAATAATTTCCTCACTACCCTCAAAAGATACGTCTTTGAAATAAAGAACAGTTTGTTTGTACATTTTTATTCTATTGCATGAGTTTTTTTAAATTTGAATTTGTTTGATACTTTTCTTGTAAAATTAGTAAAATCCTTTTGTATTTTTTTATTGTACGTAACTAAAAAACTACAAGGCATATGAAGAAGACTTTTAATTCAATCGAAAGAGTATGTGAAAATCTACCGGCTGTGTTTTTCAATATTATAATATTTTAATTGCTATTTTTGTTTTTAAAAAAAAACCTCCTCATTTTACCTTTTTTCACGAAAAACTGTTGTATATCACATATTAGGTGATATACAATATTGCTTCGTGTTTCATACACTAGATGGTAATTTAGCCTTCATTTTTGTGTACATCCGTATACCCAGGGTATCCAGGGTATCCAAATGTTTTTTTCTCTTATGGTTTCTCGTTCGGTTAAAAATAATATCATGAAACTATCCCCTCTATAGTATGAAGGCCATCTTCATAATATTTTTTTATGCTTAGTACATATTATTATTTTACATATTATGTTAACAATATGGCGCGAAGAGAGATTCTATACATGTCATGTTTGTGGTAAAGTATATTGGCACAGCACACCAATAAATGTGTAGGTACACACGTACAATTAGTAGGTACCTACTTGTGCTGGGTATACAATATACCTACATATATACATAAGCTATAGGTAATAATAATTTCTCTAAACGGTCGAGCTGTTATACAATAACTATTTCCTTAAGGTATCATTTCATTTTCGTTTCGTATAATATTTATTTATGTAGGTATGTTGGAAAAAACAGGCTCGTGTCAAGGTCTCAACCGCCACCCTGTTTTATTTAACGAATAATAATAATTAGCAGTATTTTTTAATATGATTGAATAACGAAAATTTTATCTACAGTAAAATATGTTACATACGAACTCAAGCCTGTTTTTGACTATATACGGAATATAATATATTACATCTAAAGTCATAAATTGATATCGCTCACCATACTTTTAAATTAGACTGTAATATATATTCTGTCTCAGTGTAAACAGTTCCATTTAAAAGTATGGTGAGCGATATCAATTTATAACTTTGGATGTAATATACAGGGTTACAGGGTAAGTCGTACGGAATATTAAAGGACGTTATTATTCAGGTCATATCTGATGGATTTGATTCTATAATATGATGTCCAAAACTTAACCGTTATGGAGATATTAAATTTTAAAGATTTAAAAAAAAATTGGCTATTTTTATCAAGTAGGTAGTAGGTTCAGTTTTTGTTAATCATTTTTATTAATTGACATGCCCTCTAACTAGATACATAAAAAAACGGACCACTAATCCATAAAAAATTGATAAAATAGCCAAAAAAAATTTTTTTATGAATAATCTTTAAAATTCAATATCTCCATAACGGTTATGTTTCGGACATCATATTATAGAATCAAATCCATCAGAAATGACCTGAATAATAACGTACTTTAATATTCAGTACGAATTACCCTAACCCTGTTTATTCCATAGTCAATGCAGGCTTGAACATTAAAAATGAACCAAAACAATTTGTTTACGATTCTACATACATATTTATTTTATTTTGTCGATACCTATTTCGACCTACAATAACATCATCAAGACAATATGATGGGTCGATGGCAGCGGTTATAGATGGCATGCTGGGCTAGTAATCCAGTGGTCGCGAGTTCGAATCCTGCCTCGACCGATTTCGTTCACCTATAGCACAAGCATTTATGCTTAATTTAGGGAATTTAGGAAGATGTAGGTATATGTACTTGTTTAACAAGGACATATTCATTTAAAAAAATATGTCATATAATTTGATAGTTGTAATAATGCCATCGTAGAACGAAATAACTATCGACAGAGTACCTATATAAAAGAAATAGGTAAGTATTTAGAATCAAAAACAAATGACTTTAATATCTCGAGTTGATGGAATTCTTTATGGAGAATTATATTACTTATTTTGTGTATAATTATTTCTGTTTTGCCGTATATTTTTATAATTAAAAAATATTAATATTCTATACATTGATTCTAAAATAGTACCTAGGTACTCTGTGAACATGGTTACTTAAAATAAATATATCTACCTATAAAATATCAAAATATTTTGTATAAACGGAAAAAATAGTTTTTTTAGCGCCAATTTCATGTTCACATTACAAAAAGAAGCACATTCACATGATGCAGTCACATCAGCAACAGCTGCCTTACTGTTAAATAATAATAATATATGATACTATTAATTAGCCACCCTGAACGATGACCTTCCCGTACTAGACCTAAAGGTGGAACGGTGTAAGGCCTACCTTCCGTTTTCTTACAGGTAGGTACCTATTATTCAACATAAGGTGTAACTAAGTATTTGCAAAAACATCGTAAATTTCGTCATTTTGCTCTCTTTTCCGCAAAATATCACAACAACTTTCATTTCTCTCACAATTTCACTATTATTTGCTTTATTCATTTATATTCAACACATTTTTTATACTTAGTAGGTACCTAAATGTCGATTATTTTTTTATTTACTGCCGTGACACATTTGGTACCTAAGCCGTTTGGTCTCTTATCGGGCGTTCTGGTTTCGATCCCAAGCAGAGGATAAATGTATTTAAATTCATTTCTCACGCAAATACCGGTTAATTGGAAGAAATTGTCTCATGGCAATAAGCTCGCCACTTGCGCAGAGTTCAAGGAAGTGTTTATGATTATTATTATAAATAATGTAAATAAATAATAAATAATAAATTAGGATGATTTTATAGCGCCGTTTTTGTGATAACCTCACCTCAAGGGCGCTTTGAATATATTACAGGTTTTTGTAAGACTCGCGGAAGAAGTGTGTTTTTAGTTGTTTCCTGAAGAGTGCTAAGTTGTCGATTTGCCTCAGTTCAGGTGTTAGTTTATTCCACGAAGCTGGTCCAGCCACAGCAGAAGCACGATCACCTATGGATGTAGTGTTGACTCTATTTATTTCAGTCAACTTGCCAATCATGGATGTGGTGGCTGACCGAAGTGTTTGTTGTCGCTCGTTTACGGTGAGAGGGATGCAGAAGTCTGAAAGATTCGTGGGAGCCATGCCATGGATCGCTTTGAAAGTCAACAAACATAATTTGTACTTGATTCTCTCTGACACTTTTAGCCAGAGAAGATTTCGTAGATGGTGGGATATGTGTGAGAATTTCGCGGCTCCGGTGATTAGCCTAGCAGCAGCGTTGAAGACGGATTGAAGTTTGTTTAGCTCCAGCTTTGGGAAGTTTGCGTAGATACCATTGCAATGCCTAGTCCAGGCCATGACTTCATAGAGCTCACTCTCATTTTTAATCTTCTTATTTAAATCATGTATCTAAACGTCTTCAAGAGGGTGACTGCTGCCAACGTATATATTTTTCCAATTTGAATTTGCATCATTACCTACTACAAAACGAATCATTTTGAAAAAAAATAACCTAGTTAGTTTGGATATTGATAAAGATAAATATACCTTAACTTTTTAATTATGTTCTGTATATATTCTTGTAAGAAAATAATAAGCATACACCGATTTTTGACATTTATCTTAAATTTCTAAAAAACTATGAGGTATAGAGCATTATATTTTTTTATAAATCAAAGAAGATAAAAATATCTGGAAAAATACGATGTAAAATGGGTCGGTGGCAGAGCGGTTTAGCGCGCTGGGCTAGTAATCCAGTGGTCGCGAGTTCGAATCCTGCCTCGACCTCCTTGCTTATTTTAGGGAACGTAGGAAGATGTAGGTTTAACAAGGACATATTCATTTTTATATTTGCATAAATGCATCATGTTAAGTTAATAAACCAAAAAAACTTTTTATTTCGCAATGGCGCTGAATGGAAAATAAATATTTTTAGGTTTATTTACTAAACCTGAAGCATTAATGCTACGTCACATCATCTTTTTCTATATATTTTTGTCTTCTTTAGTTAAAAAAAATGTTGAACTGTACGCCTTATATTTTATTAAAAATATAAGATAAACGTTGAAAATCGGGGTATGCCATTATTTTTCTACGAGAATTTATACAGAACATTATCAAAAAGTAAAGATATACCTATTTTTCTTTATTAATACCCAAAATATCTAATCAAAATTACTTTTTTCAAAAAGATTTGATAAGAAATAATGATGTAATATCAAATTGAAAAATAGGTACGTTGGCAGCAGTCTCCCCCTTAATAATTACATTTCTATCTTAGGTATGTGTAGGTACTTACCTACATATATAAAATGATAATATTTGTTAGTTTACGGCTGGTTTAAAACAGTGTTATTTATAAAAATAAATTTGGTTCAATTGAACCCGGTTCAAAGTCTTATTCTGAAATTCAAATATTCTCATAAAAGAATAAATAATTCTTATATAAGAATATTTGAATTTCAGAATAAAACTTTGAACCGGGTTCAATTGAACCAATTTTTTTTTATAAATAACACTGTTACACTCCAAACTCCAATACGCGGCGACTACCATTCCCCTGTTATTTGCCACAATCATGGGATTATCAAAAGGTGACTCTCACCCTGGGTCACATAGGATGTCATCTTCAGATAGGCACCCCCATTTTCCGGCCCTTAATCTATTGAACCTATAGTGTGATCTATATACAGAGATGTGCAAAATGGGTACCCAAAACCATTTGAAATGCAAAATGGAAATGGGTTGAAACTTTTCCATTTGAAAATGCAAAATGCAAAATGGTTTTTAAAAAAGCATTTCAAATGCAAAATGCAAAATACCTATTTTCAAAATGCTTTTTAAAATGCTAAATGGTTTCTCAGGTGAAATGAAAAAGTTGAAAAAAACAGTTTTGTATTAAAATGATTATTGAACTAAACAGTTTTGTAATTTAATAATGAAAAATAAAGTAGAACAGCTTGTGGAATAATTTTCTTAAGTTCAGACTAATTTTAATTCTCCAAACAAATAATAGTTATATACATATTATTAGAGTAGGTACTTCTTATTTGGTCAAAAATTTATATAATTTTTTTTTGAAATTTCTAAGCGTCCACCAATATTCGATTCTAAGACACAAAAAATTATTTATATATATTTATTTTATTTTTTTATGTCATGTTTAGGGGTCGCTACCAGTAATCAAAATTCAGCAATTTATGAAAAAATATAAATTCCTTATATTGCCTGAAAACTTACCATTTAATTTAGAAAATGAAAAATATTGTAGTAGATATAATGATAATTATTATTCTTTTAAAAAATCGTATAGCGCCGATTAATGAATCAGAAGCACTCCAAGTACTTATGCTAATATTTCAGTGTTATGTTGCTCTATGAAACAATTCTTTTTTAGTCCTTGAGAAAAAGTTCTCATGCTTTGACCACTGTGGACATTTGGTGACAATGTGGCAATTCATTCAACTCTGTAGGACCATTTACACCAATGCATCGAACACAGTAAGCCGCTTTGTTGGCTCTGTCCAGCCACTTAAGGTAGCAAGGTAGAATTTTTAGTATCAGGATACTTCTTATGTTGTTGAAAGATTAGTTGAAGATATTGTTCTTTAGTGATGATTAACT
The DNA here is from genome assembly GCA_963576475.1 of Molanna angustata. NCBI lineage: Eukaryota > Metazoa > Arthropoda > Insecta > Trichoptera > Molannidae > Molanna > Molanna angustata. The sequence continues at coordinate 2,253,623 of OY754971.1, read as the reverse complement.
TATTGTATTCTTCAAATAATGCCACTCCTTGTTCTACAATATCATTCACGGCTCGCAATGTATGTATTTTTACCAGCACTGTAGTCTTTGTCTTATTTCAAAAGTCAGATACGATTCCATTTCTGGAAAAATTTCTTCGTCAAAAAATGCAAGTGCGATAAGCTCTTTGGATTGATAGGTACCACAAATGATCAAGGATATTTTTCAATTCCTTTGTTTCCATAATTCGTGAGTTTTTAAGAGCCACAAATTATTTCTTTCTAAAATGGGTAATCGGTACCTACACAGATTCATGTTTTGTGATTTTTTCTATTAGATCTCTATCAAATGAACAGTGAGAGGTATACTTTAATAGAATTCGTTTTTCAATGACTTTACTACATTTTTTCTATTAGATCTCTATCTCAATGAACAGTGAGAGGTATATTTTAATAGAATTCGTTTTTCAATGACTTTACTACATTTTTTCTATTAGATCTCTATCTCAATGAACAGTGAGAGGTATATTTTAATAGAATTCGTTTTTCAATGACTTTACTACATTTTTTCTATTAGATTTCTAACTCAAAGAACAGTGAGAGGTATATTTTAATAGAATTCGTTTTTCAATGACTTTACTACATTTTTTCTTTGCTTCACGAGTTGACGACGAATGGATGAAAAATTATTTTAAATTCATAAGGATCAGATCCTACACTTTTCAATGCTGACATCAAAACCTTACAATAATTTAAACACATTTTGGGGCCAAAATTAAATATTTTAACTTGTTGCATAGACGATAGCAATAGGTACAAAATTTCATATATTTTTCAAAATTTTGAAGCTCAGCAACCCACAAAAATTATTTTAAATGATAATAAAAAAATACGGGTATACTTTTTTTGGTAATAGAAGCGAATAGGGGGGAAGCATCCTATTACTGACACTGTTTAAAAAATCTTGAAATCTCTATGGCTCATGGAGATTGCAATAAGGAAAAAAATAATTAAAAAAGAATTGTGAAATATCGGCTAAGTGTTGGTAAGAGTGAATAATAAGAATGACCAGTTAGGTACTTATTTTACATTTTCCTCCACACCCGCGTCATGTATGGGATCAATTTTACAATTTCTTCTTTCACCAGTTAACCATATAAGTAAAATAAAACACGTGAATTTAATTAGTTCAAAAGGAGATTACAAGATTAATGTGTCAAAAGATAAAATTAATCTATAAAAAAAATAGGTTTGCTACCAAAGAAGAGTAATGTTGCAAAAATGCATTTGAAATGCAAAATGCATTGAGAAAAGCATTTGAAATGGAAATGGAAATGGGTGAAATAAAAAAGCATTTAAAATGCAAAATGGAAAATACCTATTTTGCATTTTGCATTTCCATTTGAAATGGATTTATTTGAAATAAAGCACATCTCTGTCTATATACAATATTGTAGATCTTCTCCTATTGGCATACCCTCACGTGGGTGCATCCACAGCCCCGTTCCAAGGTCCTGCTTCCATAGATCCTCTCTCCGTTGTTGTGAGGTATAAAAATAGTAAATGTTAAATAAAAACCTTATTAAAACAAGTTTTTTTTATCTAAGCTATGTGTCTACTAAAACGAATAAAGTAAATATAAGTTTTTGTTAAGGTAATTCAATGCCAATATCATTGAAATGATAATATTGTCATTTCAATTATATTGTCATGTGTAGGAATTAGAGACTGATTGATTGAAATGATATTGTCATGTGTGGGAATTAGAGACTTGAGAGATCCGAATTAATTTAGAAAGACTCTTAAAGATCGTATACATTATGATACATTACTTAATAAGTAATTATTTATTGCTGGTTCATTTAATTTGAACGATTTACGATCCTTCGTAAAGATATGTTTGTCCAAAAAATGTTTTTGTGTTTATTTAAACACAATAACAATTCTCTGAACAAGTTATTAAAGACCAAACGGAGTTGAGGAAGAGATGCATCGCTTTGTTGCCAACCAATCTCCAAGACAAACCATATGAGAGAAAATGCACAAATATTAAAAGATAAAAATGTTCAATTAAAAGGCTAATTGTCGGGCGAGTTGTTTGGTAGGTACCTATATCCAATATTTTTTACTCTCCACACATGGAATAGTGGATAATCATGATTTCACAATTTTTAACCATTCTTTTTACATCAATTTCTCAACGGGTATCATGTAGAGAGTGCACACTGTGATTTTCGTCGTGATGTGTTTGCGGATTATCCTTTTTGTGTCCTCTCTACAGCCCAACTATAAGTCCGATCGATTTAATATTAACCGTATATGTATAGTGCATAGTGCGTGCTGATTAGTTTTCCATTGATATCCGTTAATTTCTTCTATATGATTTCATCTGTCCAAATTTTCAAAATGCTCTCACGGTCTGGAAAATCTAGGTATTTTTACACTATTTTGATACAACGAAAATACACTCATGAAAAATGCATTCAAGGATTGTCAAAATTTAAAGAAAAAAATCTATGGTTTGCCATATCAATGTGAAATAAATTTCATATTTGTATGAAAAATGTTTATAACAGAAGTAAAATAGCTTCTGCAAGGGAAAATTGAGTAATCAACTTCATATTGATATTGTATGTGTCTCTATAGACAAGTGTATTTTTTACTCTCCACTTCTATCTTCCTCAAGGGGTAGGCAGTGAGAACCAAACACCGCATTTTTCTATCTTGACACACATCGCCTTATCAATATTGATACACTGTCTCATTCATGCTCATCTTGCTAGCAATGCAATTTTACTTAAAATTTCTCAACAGGTATCATGTAGAAAATACATACTATGAGTTTCGTGACAATGTTTTTGTGTGTATAGTGTATTGCGAAAACTTTTGTCCTCTGGGAATCTTATATTTGTTTAAGAATCTAATAGAAATGTACTTCACAAAAATGCATTGAGATTGTCAACCTTTCAAGAAAAAAAAATGAACGCTTACTATGGTGTGGAGAGTTTAGTGTTGGCCACAACCCACTCGTTTTTTTTTCAATAGATACATAAAACATACTTATTACTATTAATTTTCCAGGGGGGTGAGTATATAAATAAAGACAAAGTTGATCATAATACACATAGGTAAGTATTATGTTGTTGTTCAACCACTTCACGACCTTTGCATGGAGCTTTGTGCACAATAATTAATGAAGGTTCGCACATTTTAGTATTCAATGGACAGACATGTTTTGCAAACGAATGTTGTTTCTTTGCGAAGGTCGTTAAACAATATAACGGCGAACATTATTATTAAAACACAAACTACCGCTGTGTGACATGGCATTGCCCAAATTAACTATCATGGCTTTCACCGATGTATAATTTTCACCTTTCAGACAATGAGAAAATATAACAAAGTATATTTATCTTTAAGAAAACAAATGTTTTTTGATTTGTATACTTAAAATGACCCCCTTGTTTAAATTTTGTTTTCAATTAGAAAACACATTTCTCTGTAGGCACAAATGAACGTCTCGTCCATTTGTATTTTGAATACAGATAAATTAATTTATTAGGTACAAAGAAATTATTATCATACTCCATATCTGCCGCTAACTTTAGTAGGTACCTACTGAGATTTCAAAACTTTTGAGTTTTCGAAAATTAGGCACTATCCTTTTATAACCCAACATAATTATATTATATAGTTACTGGTATACCTACTTCTTGAGCACGTCACGCGGGTATCACTAGTTGTATGTAACACATGAGATCCAACTGACGATGGCGATAGTATGTATAAATGAAGAATACGTACCAAACTATAAACACAAATTAATAAATATTGTAAGATAATTTGTTTTATATATAAAAAATATAAGTACGTATATATGTCAGCATAGGATAGTATGGAGGTCAGTCTGTTTTTCCTACCCAGAATATGAAAACAGCATGATGTGGCATAAAATTTATGTTGGAGATTAAGTATCAAACTATTGAGTCCCCGTTGATAATGTGTAGTGTATGGTACTGCTTTACAAATTGTATGAAACGATGTCGTCACTAAATTAAATTTTTATAATATATTATGTCGGCCTTTGTGGCTCAGTTGGTTGGGTATCTGACTGCTGATCCAAGGGCCTCGGGTTCGATTCCCGGTGGAGACACAGTTTTTATTTGTGTTTTCAGTCTGGATCTGTGAGACGAGTCTCCAGAATGTGGCAACTTGTTATTGGGTGCGTATTAAATTAATATTTGACATAGTACCTGTTCGTTGCCAGAGAAGTAATGTAAAATAAAAAAAATAAAAATTCTTAAAAAAAGTTTGAGATATACCTACTGCTACAATGTTCGTATATTTCATTGCAAATTAAATTATCTAGTTGACGTGTTTTGGCTTTTTTCGATATTTTTGAAAACAGTTAACCCATAAATTTATCATAAAAAAATGTTTGAGAAACTCTGGAATTTTTCCAATAAAATAAATTTGAAATTTTGCATTTATCTATATTTATACCCATTTTCAGTGTTCTAGCTTTTTAATAGTTTTTGAGATATATGGAAAAATAAAGTAAAAATTCATAAGTTGATATCCCCTGATTGAAAAAAAAATTCAATATTCTGATTATAAAAGTTTTGTAAGCCTATAATTTTCTATTTTATCTGAAATTTTAGGCTCTGTGCATTGAGCAGATCGTAAGTTATAGGGGGGGGGGGGGGACAGACACCCTAAATATTCTACTCAGAATTCTGAGTAAATCCGTATATAGAACATATATGCTGCGAAACATTTAAGTTGGTGTTTTTTTTTTACTTCAAAGTTGGAAAAACCGTGAAAAATATAGACCTGGCATACAAATCTCGCATATCTTGGCTTGAAACTTCGATATGTTAATAGAATTAAATTCTCATGAACAAATCGACAGTTGGATTATACACAATCCACACGGGCGAGCGGAAAGCAAATTTGTGTTTTATTGCTTGGTTCGTACAGCAGGGCTACACATGAAGTTGATTAAAATAAGACTAGTTGCATGTAACACATGAGATCCAACTGTCGATAGCGATAGTATGTATAGTTGAAGAATAAGTACCAAACTATAAATCCAAATTAATATTTTAAGGTATTTTGTTTTCTATACAAAATATGTAGGTATAAATATCACATAATATCTTGAACCAGAATTCCGGGTGCCCATAGTGCAAATTTGTGTCTTTTTGCTTCGTGGCGAAAAGGATCAAGATATTTGGCAACAAGCATATGTATGTAAGGATAGGATAGTATGGAGGTGTACTTTTTTCCTACCCAAAATATGAAAACAGCATGATCGTATGTATGTATGTTTGAAGATTAAGTTTAAACTATTGAGAGTCCCCGTAGATATTGTGTAGTGTATACTGCCATACAAATTGTATGAAACAATGTTGTCGCTAAATTCAGTTTAAATAACAAATATTAAAAAAAATTGAGATGTACTTCTACGTATTTATATGTACATTATACATATTTTTTATAGTTAATTAAATGATCTAGTTGGGATATTTCGGGGTTTTTCAATATTTTAAAGAATTTGTATATATAGGCAGTTAAATAGGTACATAAATTTATCATAAAAAAATGTTTTTCTTATTAGAAAGTGTTTGAAAAACTCTGGAATACTGCATACCTATATTTAAAAGTTAACCCTTGACTGAAACAAAAATTTGGAATGCTTAAAGTTTTCTATACTATCTGAAATTTTAAAAGCTACCTTCACCGATTACAAATTGCTTCCTAGCTCTGCCTCATGTCAGTTCTGTCAATAACCGGATCAAACATCAGAACATATCCTGTGGGATTGTTGCCACCCAATGGTGTCCTCTTATAGATCGGAGCTCCTCGTTGCTTTCCGTGGGCCTCTTCAAGGTCCCATTGGTCATGCAGATTTTGTGATCTCGAAGAACAATTTTAAAGCCTTTAAAAAGTTCTGTCATAGTTATGGTGCCTTACTATAGGCTGATTCCCATTAAGTTTATTTTTTTAATGATATTTTAGTCTTTTATGTAACTCATACTTGTGTAACTTACGTGTGTGATTGAATTGGACGTCCAGCACTCATAATAATAACCAATATTATCTTCTTTTTATGAAAATTGTAAGCTGGATGTCTGTCGATGTACCCTTTTAATAAAATAAATGCCGTTAATGCTTTACATTTGAAAATATATGAAGTCGATGACAGTCCACGAGTGTGAATCTTCTATCCACATTCGTCGATTGTTCTTTTTGCACATATGGTGCAGAGATTGCTAATCTAGAGGGCTCCATGAGCTACTTTTCGTGCTATGCATTTTTTTTGTCGCTCATTTAGCTTTCTGTGAAGGGGCCGTTTACAGTCCCCATATGCAGAGCTGGTGGTGGTGGGAGTAGCGAAGTAGCAGTATTGAATATTTAAGTAAAAGTTTATTAACTAATAATATTAATTTTTTTATCGTAAAAGGGTTATGACATTACTTATTTTATTACAGTTCTTAGTCAAGCAGATGCAAGAAAACCCAAAGCAGAGGATAAAAAAACTGAAGATTTTTTGTGTCCAGAGGGTGTTGGTAATGGAAATTTTGCAGATCCAGCAACATGCAGAAGATTTTATCAAGTATGTAATTATTTTTAGTTTTGTTTCTATATTTTTATCTTAAAGGACAATACAAAAAACAATACAATATATTTTTATCTGTGTGTAATTCTTTTTAGAATTGTAACACATAAATAGCTTATGCCATATATTATATTGTATAAATAAATTTTCAAATACATGCTTGTCCCTTTGTAAATATTAACCTATAAATTCATTATTCGAATCTAATAATTTTTTGAAATCTTGACCACTATATTAACTTCATACATTTTTTGTTGCACAATTATTTTTCTATCCAAGTTTTTCTGACAAGAAATTAATATTTGTTTCCAATTAAGCAGCTTCTACATATCACTAAATATATGTGCCAATGTTCTTCTTCATGGTAACAATCCTAGGATTGGTTTGCACTGCACACTCCATATCTCTATTGTTAGCCAGCCTCTTCATCTCATTTACATATTTTATTTCAATTTTAGCTCTCAATATTATTTATATTTTCAGTGTGTTGATGGATTCCCATACATAAATAGATGTCCATCGGGTCTTCATTTTGATGACATCAGCAAGTTTTGCACCTTCAAGAATGAAGCACGTTGTGGACCAATAGCATCTAGTGAGTGTCCTTCTAAATCCTTATATAAATACAATATATTAAATAGATCGTTCTTAACCTTTGGGCTGTGGTTTGTGTCTCAATGAGCGGATTGTTGTCAACACTTAGCTACATAAAATGATATTATCATTATGAAGTGAATTAAACTTAAAGCGTGTGTGCATTTTTTTCCTGAATGCATTTTCATGAGTCATATTTTTGTGCACAATCTCTAAAGAAAAATTAAAGAACTTAATTTTCAAATAAAGTCTATGTACACAGTACACTATAATCTCAACAATCCACCACATCCAGTAAGAAATTACCTTACGTCAATTGACCTGCCTTCGTGCATTCCCTGTATATACCTATAGTATATAAATAAATAAATATTCTGGCAGTACAGATTATTTATAATAACATTGCTTTAATTAATATTTTGTCATAATATTTACATACAAATATATATGAATTTTTACTCACTTTCCCTTGAATGCTTGTACTACAAGTAAACAAAATCAATTGAGACATAGTAGAGTTTGAACTGGTCATCGCTGGATTACAAAGCCAGTATGATGCCACTCTGCTACAGACCATTTCAACTAATATGTTCATAATGTAATAGTGAAAAGTAAAATATAACTATCCTTACAGCTCCATCGCCAGTAACAGAAGCAGCTATTGATCTTGCTAAGAAATGTGATCCAGAAAACTGCGCTTTACCATATTGTTACTGCAATAAAGATGGAACCAATATTCCTGGAGGTCTCGATCCAGAAAAGGTAATACAAACACATGTTTATACCATTTAAATAACTTACTCAGTAGGTACTGAAAGCATAATAAATGCAGTTGAAATAAGATCGCTAAGAAGAATTTGTAATAGGACAATGCATGACAGAGTAAGAGTATTAGAGTACAGAGGACACAAAAATGAAGAAAGATGTGTAAAGAGTGAAACCAGTAACTAAAGTTATTATAAAGTGGTACAAAGTTATATACAAATTTAGAAATAGTCAAAAACAATCTTTTTTCCTACAAATAATTCATGATTTTACCATATTATAGTGGAATAAAACTATTTATATTTTGTCGTTGTTTGGAAATGTATTGTGTGTCGATGCAGATATTTTCGGGATAGCTTGCCGATACTTAAAAAACATATTTTTGGGTCTTTCCTATATTAATATATAGTCAATTTTGCAGTTGATCTTTTACTTTGTTTTAAATAGAGACGAAGTTGGAATATTATAGAATAACTGGGAAATCAAAGCACCTATAGAGCTTAGGGCCTGTCATTGGCTGGAGGTCATAAGCCCTGTTGGTGCCTTGATTTCCTATAATATCCCAACTTCATCTCTAGATGTTAAAAAAATTTCATAAAAATACTACCTACCGACACCGACTACCGACAGCCTCGACAAGGATAAAATATCCAATGTTTGCATATATGCAGCTGTAAAAATTATTACATATGGTTACTTTTTCTATCTTCTTTTAAAATTATTTAATTAATTAACATATTTTTTTGTATGGAAATCTTTATTATCCTACTTATATGTATATTTTATTTTTTTTTATTGTACACTACAATATTTCATAATTTCTATTGTACTTAAGTTTTTTTATTTCTTCTTTTTGATTTATTTTCTTCTTTAATAACCTCCTTTTATGGTAATAAGTATTGGTATGTACATTTTTTTCCTTTTCTTGTTTATTTGTATGTACTTATGTATTTATCATGTACATTTGTTTTTTTTATTGTATGATATGTAAAAGTCATTAAACTGTAGGTAATAAATAAAACTCAAAATTTTATGAATGTGATGTTGTTTTTCTCAGTCAAAATAATTATTAGATTTAACTTTGAATTTTTACTTAAATATTGTTTGACTATTTTATTAAGTACCTCAAAAACTTTTTTTTTATATTTCAGACTCCTCAAATGATTATGCTGACTTTCGACGGGGCAGTCAATTTGAACAATTACGATTTATACAAGAAAGTTTTCAGTGGGAAAATAAAGAATCCAAATGGTTGTGCAATCAGAGGCACATTTTTTGTCTCTCACGAATACAGGTAAATAAATCAAATACACTTCAAAACAATTTGTGTACTAATTTAATATAATGTTATGTATTGACAGTAGCACTCATATCGAAAACCTGTTTATATTATTTAATATACATACTGATGGCTGTTGTTGGATTTCAAATAGAAAAAATACAAGGTTAGAATAAGTTTCAACACATTAACAAATTTATTAACTGCTTTTGCAATAATAAATTTAGCAAATGTGCACATAATATGTAGGTATTGTAACAACTATGCTGTTGGGCCTATATTAGACGATATAACCATTTTGTTTTTTGATTCATGTTGTTTTAAATTTCACTTTGTAATAAAATTTACATTTTTTGATACAAGTCAACAAGTGAAATTTTATTGAACAAAAAATAAATTTACTTTTTCACAGTGTAGTTTATTCATCAAGAAATTTCATATATATTTGTTCATACATATCATAATTTTTTATTTATAAAATTCATATATATTTGTACATACATAATTGTTTATTTATAAAATTCATATATAATTATAATATAAAGTGCATACATACCATAATTTTTTATTAATAAAATTTTAATGAAACCAATGTTTTTATTAAATAATCCATTGTGCCAGATTATTGGATGTGCTGGTACAGTAAAGTGCCATATAGTGGATTAGTGAGATTGTACTGTATTAATTGTGTTCATAATTAAATAGTGATGAATATACATCATAGGCTTGTTTCTCTATACTGTATTCTTATTTTTTTCTATTTTTTACAGTAACTATGTACAAGTACAAGCACTCGCTCATGAAGGTCACGAGGTAAGAAAACATTTTATTGCATTACAAATCATAATACTCCATTACTTTTCTTATTTATTCAAAGATCAACTCAAGTTATGACACAGTATAACTTTTTATACATAATTATTTCAGACTAAAAATTACTTTACTCATGTTAGAAGACATTATGATCATAATAAATATTGAATATAAAATTGGAAAAGAAATAAGAAGTGGATTAATGTAAGGGGAGAGAAATGGATAACTTGACTTAGAATTAAGCACTAATGTTATACATATGGAAGAGACAGAAAATTATTATGAAGTATGGAAGAGACAGAAAAGATATGGCTAAGGAAACAGAGAGTTATCAAAGAGTAACCATCTTGTGTAATTTGTTATCTGGTCAAAAAATAATTGTTAAATTTCAAGGCAAATTTATTAATTGATTTAAAAATGTTTCCTTAATAGATAGCAACAGAAACAATATCCCTCCAACAAGGGCTGGAGGATAAGGGATACGAAGAATGGGCAGGGGAGATGATTGGAATGAGAGAAATCTTGGGAACCTTCTCAAATATATCAAGAAGTGACATTGTAGGGATGAGAGCTCCATTCTTAAAACCTGGAAGAAATACGCAATACAAGGTAAATTTTAAAATACATTTTAATGAAATTAAATCCAAATGTATTTCCATTTCTGTGGTACTTTTGTTTTCAATTATGAGCTGAAGAACCTGGTATATTGTATAAATTTAAAATTGATTGTCCTTAAATGACAGTTCGTACATGAAAACTATTTTATGTATGCAATTAAAAAAATATTTATGTACTAAAAGGAGATTTTTTTGAAGAAAGATAATTTTTATTTAACTGAAAAAATACACGAGCACAACGCAATTCATGCTGTCACAGCTAGAATATCTAACATCTAATATGTCTAATCCTTGAACAGTCCCAAGGCTCAAAGAAATCCAGGAATACTCAAGTTTATTTATGTCGAGAAATATTCTAGATTCAACTGATTCTTGAATGGAGCCGCAATTCTTATGTTGACAAATTATATTGATTTGTTATAAAAATAATGAGATATAATAATAATTTTTCAGGTTTTAGAAGATTTTGGTTATATATATGACAGTTCTGTTAGTGTACCACCTTTACCTCTACCAGTTTGGCCATACACTTTAGATTACAAAATCCCCCACGAGTGCAAATCTGGAACATGTCCAACAAAATCTTTTCCAGGTAAGTGTAATTTTATCTAAACATATCCATCTGCAGAGTAAAACTTTTTAAATTAAATATTTCCAGTAATATTTCATCTGTTCTCTGGTTTGTGGACTGGAGCCCCTGAGGTTTAAGGTACTTTCGGGAAAGACCGAACCGAGGGCTCAACTCCGTTTGGTCCTGAATTGATTCTTGACTCCTTAAGGGAATGCAGTTAGAGTAGGTACCCGATTCGCTTCCTATTGTAACGTGTTCGCGATCAATTCCGAAGATTGTAAACGAGGTCACCAGGACAAAATTTTGTCTTCACTTTACTTAGTGGACCTTAGCTTAACAAGTCACAATAAGAAGATGACGTATTCACAGAGAGTGATTACTAAATACTCGGGTGCATGTACCAAGAAATTAAATATTTACAGTCAGTGGGTAAATTAAGCAGAGTAAGGAAACACATTTGGTACACTTACATTCGATATATTGAGTTACACTTGATTTTTACACACAAAATAAAATAAGTAAATCAATGTTCAGTACATTAACAATAGAACAATAACAAGAGCGTAAATTTAAAATAACACTCGCACAGTTGAAGTTTCAAGAGTAGACCAGGCACTAAAAGAGATGATGAATGCATCGGTAGTTTGCTCATTAACAAACACAGGGACATTGAACACCCTGTCTCTATGCACCCTTCTAGGTAGATTCATATCATGAAAAAGAATATTGTTGTACAGCTGATTCTAGTGGTCGATGACCTCGGGCGTTTACAACTACTTGCAGACGGATGTACTTTCTAAGTACCTATGTTAGTGAATTTGTCACAGGTTTAAAACTGAAATTTTTGGCTGTCAGAAAAGTATCTAGGAAACTTGGAAGACTTACGTACATTAAAAAAACACATGATTTGTTAGGTCATATAATATATCCTACGATTAAAATTTTTAATTAATGGCAGTCAAAAATGAAAATTAAATATGTCGACAGTTTTTAAATGATAATTTTGTTTTCAATGTGCATTTATTTTATAACGAAAGATTCACATTAAATTTGAAATTTATTTAAATTCATTTCTCACGCAAATATTGCTTCTCTGGGCTGAAAACACTGGTCAGTTGGAAGAAAATGCCATATGGCAATAATCTCGCCACTCTCGCAGGGTGCAAGGAAGTGTTTATTATTTATTAATCAACGTGATTATTAAAATTTGCACATAGAGCTGTGTATGTATACATACAGACACAACAGTTTCAATATAATATATTAGATCTCATCATCTTCACTGGCGCTATAGTCCGCTGCAGACCCTGGCCTCCTCCTCCTCCTCATCTCCTCCATCCCCACATCGACCGCCAGCCTTCTCCAATTTATCAGGTCCATTTCCCTCTCGTTGCACAGCATGTCATCCAAACCATCTCAATCTAGGTCTACCTCTACTTAATATATTAGATAAATTATAAATTAAAATAAGTCTTTTATTTTAACTGGTGACTTGTATTTCAGGTATTTGGGAAGTACCATTAAATGCTCATTATATTGAAAGCTACGAAGGCGGACATTGTCCGTATTTGGACCAATGTGTATTGCACAACCATGATCCTGATGAGGTTAGTAGTACTTACTATTTACAAATTAAAAAAAATACATAATTATAATTCAAATATGTCCTTATTTCCATGTAATATAATTGTTTCCATGTTTTTTTTCTCATGTTGTTTATAACAAAAAAAATAATTATGTGTTTAACTGCTTCTGACAATCACTAATATTAGTAACTTTATACTTGCTGGTCTAATTTAAATTTTTAAATTACAATATGTGTTGATTAAAGTATCATGACGTTATCATTATTATATAAATATAATAAATGAGGCAATAAAAGCATAAAAAAACTGTGATTATATTTTTACAATTGTTTAAGGTATTGGAATGGTTACAAGAAGATTTTAGCAGACATTATGACCAAAATCGTGCTCCGTACATGATGCCGTTCCACACCAACTGGTTCCAAATTAAAGAATTGGAACGTGGACTACACAAGTTCCTCCTTTGGGTCGCTGAATTGTAAGTCTGAATCATTTATAAAACCACACAATTTGTAGATACATTTGCTGCATGCTCTACGGATTCACTCAGAATTCAGAGTAGAACATTTAGTGTGTCTGTATGTGTCCCCTCCCCCCTTAAAACTTTTGATCCGCTCAATTTACAGAGCCCAAAATTTCAGAATATAAGTTATAGGTCTACAAAACTTTCATACTCAGAATTTTGAATTTTTGTTTCAGTCAGGGGTTATCAACTTTTGAATTTTTACTTTATTTTTCCATACATCTCAAAAACCATAAAAGCTAGAATGCTGAAAATTAGTATAAATATAGAAAAATAAAAAATCTCAAATTTGTTTTTTCAAAAATATTCAAGTTTCTCAAACATCTTTTATTAAGAAAAACATTTTTTTATGATAAATTTATGTGTTTAACTGCCTATATCTCTATTATGTTATATTGAAACCAACTTTCAGTTTAGCACGTTTTTTATTAATTTTGACAGATGAGTGTTGTTGTGTCACTTGTCATGTGGGTATGTTGTACATAACAATCTCCAGCAAAAAATATCGAAAAAAGGCGAAACACCTTAACTAGATGAATTAATTTTCTATAAAAAAATATGAACATTGTAGTATTCTATCTCAAATTTTTTAACAGTTTTTATAAAAATTCAATTTAGTGACGACATTGTTTCATACACTACACAATATCTCACTCAATAGTTTGATACCTACTTAATCTACAAACATACTGACCTCCATACTATCCTATCCTGACATATTAATTTGTTTATAATTTGGTACGTATTCTTCAATTATGCATACTATCGCCATCGACAGTTGGATCTTATGTGTTACATGCAACTAGTTATAAGTTAAGTAGTCTGTTCTTTCTATGTTTCGTGATGTCCCAAGGCATTGCTGAAAACCAGCAGCACTCCAGGAAAACTTGGTAGTAAACAGCTGAGCAATCGCCTTTTTGCTGTCCACTTAGATTATATATGATACAGATACCTAGTCAGCGCAATGAATGTATGCCAACTAAAACTACGAGGAAACAGACGAACATTTCTAGTATACGTACACCTACCGACACGCGCACCTACACAAAACGTAGACCAACCGATCTACCGCCTCACACACACATGTAAAAAAAACTTGGCATACATTTGAATTCGAAATTTGTACTAGACGCGGCTTCTGTACATTATAATTATATGGCTGTCCATTATAGTTCAGATATAATTTTACAACAATAGTGATTTCAAATAATTTTTTTTATTTTATTATTATTCACTGTGCACATAACGCATATTATACAAACTTGTTAGTAATGATTGAACTGCCTATAATTTCAGACCTGATGTATGGTTTGTGACAATGACGCAAGGATTAACATGGATAACAGATCCCAAGTCGACTAACCAACTAAACAACTATGAAGGATGGAAGTGCGAAAAGAAGGCTAACGTTCCACCAGCACCGTGCAGAAACTCCAACAAGTGCGCTCTCTCATTCAAAAAACCAGAATCCAACTTCACAGACACCAGATACATGGAAACATGCAGCGATTGTCCTAACCAGTATGTACAAGTTTTATTTATTTTATACTTTTATTTTTGTCTTGCTTATCGTGCATCTGACAGGTCAAAAATTAATCCAATACACACCCATTAACAGGTTGCCACATTCTGGAGACTTATGATTTTTACTGTCTCCACCAGTAATCTAACCAGCTAATTGAGCTACGAAGGATGCATTGATGAAATAAATTTAAAACCATATTAAGTTAAATTTAAATTAAATCATCCTTAACTTTGTACTAAAACTTTTTCAATACGATATAGTTGTCGCCAAATAACAAACTTTTAGCTAAGAAGGGGACGATTTGCACGTTAAGTAACGAAGCAAAAAGACACAAATTTGCGCTCTGCGTAACCGGAAGCTCGTTCAAGATGTTTGGCTACAACTCTACAAAACATGAAAAAGTAACAAACTGTAAAAAAAGTTTAAAAATGTGCTATTTTCTTAATGTCCAGGTGGTGTCTCTAATTATTACATCTTTCAAATAATAATAAAAATAATGTAAACAATTACTGTAGCGCAGTTTAATGATTCTAAGGGCGCTTATATTTTGATGTTGCTCTACGAAACAAAGACGCAACGGACTGGAGGTACAGAACACACTGAAAGGATTGAAAAGGGACTGAAAATAATAATTAACAATTTATATACCGCCGTTAAATGATTCAGAATCATTTCAAGGGCGCTTACATTTCGGTCTTAGGTTGCTCTACAAAACAAAGCTGTTTTCTGTCCTTTAGAGAAAGTGCTGTTTTTTTGAGCACTGCGGACATCTGGAGACAATCTAATCAACTTTATAGGAACACAATCATAGTAAACCGCTTTGTTGACTCTGTCCAACTCCTTTAGGGAGTTGTTACTCTGTGATCCAGAAGACCTGAGTGTGAGATGCCACCCAGATAGCTCTTTTCTCTGAGATGGCTCTTGGATGTAATGTGGTGCTAGGTTATTTAAAGTATCAAACACCGTCAAACAAATTTTGTAGTCAATCGCTCTGGACACTTAATTTGATTAAGTAGTGGAGTTGTGACATTGTTTTTCCGCACCATAAATGAGCCTTGCCGTTGCATTAAATACCATCTGTAATCTATCAAGCTGATACTTAGGCAATCCAGCATAAATGCCATTGCAAATATCAAGTCGAGATACAGAAAATACATTTATGAGTATTTTTCAGTCGTCTTAGTTGAAAGAAAATAATTGTTAGTATTCGGAAAGAAAGAACTGATGTGATTTTACACACACATAATTTGAATAGGTGTCTAAACGGTTTGAAACTAAGCGCAAAAAATTAATACCCGATTTCTACATGATCATTTTACTACTGTTACAGGACAACCATTACAACTGATTTCAATAAACTTCTTTGTTTCAGATATCCCTGGTTAGGAGATTCTGGAGGAACCGGAATACCAGGAAAAGACAATTACATTCCAGAGAACCTCAAGAAGTAGGAAATATAATGAATATAGTTGTGTATGGTTCAAACAATCAAAGCCAATAAGACAAATGTCGAGGCCAGAAAAATTCTTACCAAAGCAGCCTGGTTTAGTTATAATAATGTATTTTTATAAAGTTTTAAAACATTTCATTGTTTTTGTTTAATAAACAAGAAAAACATTTATTGCATATTTACTAGTTGCATGTAACACATGAGATCCAACTGTCGATAGCGATAGTATGTATAGTTGAAGAATATGTACCAAACTATAAACCCATAGATACAAATTATTGAATATTTTCAGATATTTTGTTTTCTATACAACATATGTAGGTATGTATGTCAAGATAGGATAGTATGGAGGAAGATCCTTTTTCCTACCCAGAATATGCAAATTGCATGATGGTATGTATGTATGTTTGGAGATGAAGTAACAAACTATTAAGTCTTCTTACATATTGTGTATAGGCGACTGCCATACAAAATGTATGAAGCGATGTCGTCACTAAATTCAATTTTTAAAAAAATTGTTAAAAAAAAATTGAGATCTTCTACTACAATGTTAATATTTTTTATAGAAAATTAAATTATCTAGTTGGGGTGTTTCGGCTTTTTTCGATAATTGTAAAAGTTTTGGAAATATAGGCAGTTAAACTCATAAATTTATCATAAAAAAAAATATTTTTCTTAATAAAAAATGTTTGAGAAACCCTGGAATTTTTTTGAAAAAACTAATTTGAGATTTTGTATTTGTCTATGTTTGTACCAATTTTCAGCGTTCTAGCGTTTATGGTTTCTGAGATATATGGAAAAATAAAATAAAAATTCAAAAGTTGATAACCCCTGACTGAAACAAAAATTCAAAATTCCGAGTATAAAAGTTTTGTAGGCCTGTAACTGTTTATATATTCTGAAATTTTAGGCTCTGTAAATTGAGCGGATCAAAAGTTATAAGGGGGGGACGGACACACAGACACACACACACACAGACACACGAAATGTTCTACTCCGAATTCTGAGTAAATCCGTGTATGGAACATATATGCTGCGAAGCCTCTAAGTTGGTGTTTTTTGACTTCAAAGTTGGAAAAGCCATGAAAAAAGTAGACCTCTCCATACAATTCTCGCGTATTCTGGCTTGATACATTGTCGATATGTTAAGAGAACAAAGTTCTCCTGAACAAATCGACAGTTGGATTACTTGTCCCAAGAAATCCAATGGATAATTCATATATTTCTATAGCGCTTGCAAAAACAAGTCTAGGGTACATGGCTTGAGCCACTTGGTTGCGAGTCCACTTGATCATGACAGACACTTGGGTGTAAGCCCACTTGGTCGCGACTTATTGTATTCAAAAATGTTTTCTGCATAAAAATGAAATGTTTTGTACTGATTATTGTAATGTTCATTATAGGTATGTAGATTTTCAAGTATTTAGATACACAGACATTTACAGACAAGAGACCCTTTCCGGGCAAAAACTGTTATTAATACGTTTGAAAAATTTGATTAAAACATGTCTTAAATAACTTGTTAATTTTGTCAACGGTCAATTCGTGGTGAAACTCCATTATACTAGATATAAAACGCTAATTTGTTTAAGTTTCACTATTTCATTTAAAACTGGCACTGACCGGCATCGATCTGTTGAAGATCATCGTCAGAGTGCCATTTTTAAATTAAATAGTGAAACTTAAACAAATTAGTGTTTTCATTTATACCTAGTATGTCTTAAATAATTTTGTTGTAAATGATTTTTTAAATGTTATGTGGTGCATATAAACAATATGCTACATAGTTTCGATGACCATACATCCTTAATTTAATGGGATAGTACTTATGCTATTACTTAAATAATAAAAGTTATAAATTAAAATATAAATAATAAGTTTTGATTCTACATACAACATATTTAAATTATTTTATGCCGATAGCTATTTCGTCTTATTAAGACATTATCAAGACTATGACAATGTCTTATTAGAATGAAAAAGCTATCACCCACCCACCTATAAACATAGTATCAGCATACGCAATGCACTTATCTGGAGAAACAAACCTTCTGTGAAGATTTTGATGACCTCGTGCAAGGAATACCTCAAGCAGAAAGCAAATACATAGGTGGGGACTTTAATGGACATGTAGGTACAGAAAACATCTTATAAAAAGAAGTACATGAGGGTTTCGGTTTTGGAACATTAAATAAACAAGAGGAAAATATCTTAGTTTTCTTCTAAATATATCTTTGCTATAATAAATACCTTTTTTCAAAAAAAAGGCAGAACACTTAATATCATTCAAAAATTATCATTACACACAAATAGACATGAAAATGTTTTAGATACTTTTGTGACTAAAATCATTTCTGGTGAAGCACTAATATAAGTTAGTGTATTCTATGCATTTCAACACAGGCTGTTAGTATCATACAGGTATCATATTTCCACTTTCCTAAGCCACTGAAAATCACTAATGATAGAACACCTCGCATAAAGTGGCATAAACTCAGCAGTTCAGCAGGTGAAACTCTAACTCAAGCCCTTATGAAATATTTGCAAAATGACAATAATCCAGACAAAATGTGGATGAAGTTTGAATATGTATGTTTAGAGACAAATATATATTCGGGTGTATCAAAGGGTGGAATAAGCACAAATAAAGGGCCATCTCAGTGGAATGGTGAAATTAAGGAAATACTTAAAGAAAAAAAAGACAGCTTTAAGAAATGGCAGAATTCAAGACTAGAGGATTTCCTAAACTATAGAACTGCAAATGTCTAAACAAAAGGTAACACGTCCAAAGCTGAAGCAACTAATGAATTTTATCAGAAACTTGAAAATGCTAATAATGAATAAGAAACATTCAAAATCACCAGACGAAGACAATATAACACAAAAGATATCAAATGTAATAAGTATATTAAAAATATAGATGGTCAACTACTAACATCAAACAATGATATAAACTTACAATGGAAGGAATATTATGAAAATCTGCTAAACGAAGAGTTCCCCAGCAAAACACTACCAAAACTAGAACCTACATTGGGCCCAATAACAGAAATTAGCCAAAGTGAAGTTCAGCTTGCTATTTCAAAAATTAAAAATAATATCTACTCCCCGTTGATTTGGAAAAAGCATTTGACAGAGTCCCATGTCAACCGAAGAATATATAAAATTGATACAAAATATGTATTACAATATCATCACCAGAATTAAAAGCCCAGCAGGACTTATCTTTAGAAAATTTTGAAGTCAGAGTTGGAATTCACCAAGGGTCTGCTCTCAGTCCTTTCCTTTTCAACCTGGTCATGGACTACCTTACAATAAATGCATATCAATCGCTGCCGTGGTGTATCTGCATACATGCAGAAGGTGTGCTTCTATTCTCAGACTTAGCCATCCTCTTACAGGAGGACCTTGATACTTGAGAAGAGCTCTAGAAGATATTGGACTGCGGATAAGCCAGAATACATGGTATGCGAGTTCAAAGGAACATTCACAGAACAACTGTAAATTGAGGACCCAGCACCAAGAGTAAACCAATTTAAATACCTTGGATTAATGCTCACAAATGATGCCAACGTGGACAATGATGTATCACACTGGGTAAATGTGGCATGGATGAAGTGAATAAATATTTCTAGGGTACTCTGTCAGTAAAATGCCACTGAGAACAAAGGGAAGGGTATATAAGACAGCTGTTAGACCGGCAATGCTGTATGGAGCCGAGTGCTGGACCACCAAGAATTGCCAACAACAAAAACTCCACTCCGCCAAAATGAAAATGCTTAGATGGGCCGACGGTGTTACAAGAACTGATAAAATCAGAAACACCTATATACAAGGGAGTTTTAAGTGGCACTGATAGCGGACAAACTAAAAGGCTCCGTTGGTATGGTCATGTTATACGTCGGGATGAAAATCACGTTTTTAGAAAAAGCCTTGACATACCAACTATTCAGTGGAGAAGGGACCGTCCGCTGACAACTTGGTTTAGCATCCAAAAGGAACTTCAGGGGGACAGCGTCGATACCTTGACGACCCAAGTGTCCTGGCGATTACGTACCAGGAGAGAGCCATAAAATAATTGAAAAAGCTATCAGCATAAAATATTTTTTTTTTTAAATAAAAAAAATGAATATGTCCTTGTTAAAAACAAGTACACATACATCTTCCTACGTTCCCTAAAATAAGCAAATAAATGCTTGTGCTATAGGTGAACGAAATCGGTCGAGGCAGGATTCGAACTCGCGACCACTGGATTACTAGCCCAGCGCGCTAACGGCTCTGCCATCGACCCATCTGAAATATAATATTTAAAAACTTTTATTGTGATAAAACGTGGCAGACTTATTGCCCGCAGGCAATTTCTACTAGTCAACCACCATAGTAAAATCAATCAGTTACAGGAATAATATTGCATGTGGAATCGAAAATATAGTTTTTATTTTATTTTCTTTTTAAGTCCTTTATTTTCTTAATAAAATATGGTCTCCGTAAGTCCACTGTGTTCAAAGATTAATTTTCTTAGTCTCGAGCCTCTGTTACAACATTAAATTGAATCTATAGTTTAGTCAATTAGTTTTCTGTAGAAAGTAAAATGTATGGTCGATACTGAAGAATAAAAAAAGGGTAGTCTGCAGAATTGAAAACAATTTCTTTAATCTGAAAAAATGTAATAATTTACAATCCTAAAAAAGTGGTCTATAGAACATATCATTCATTCTTCCCACATGAACAAAACATCTCATTTTTTTCACTTTTATTTATAATATTTATAGTACTTATTTTCATGTGACTTCTGCTATGTCCAATTTGGACCCCTTAGATTTTCATACACCAAAATAACAGATAGTAAGTTGGGATAAAAAGAAAAGAGATTTAATACAATGTTACATAAAAGTTTATTCACATTTCCTCCTGAACAACAGTGGTCTTTTCTGAAACGTAGAGTCCATCCAAGAACTTTCTGATGTCCTTGTCCTTAACAGATGTGGACTGCTGGATGAGGGCAGCTGATCTCGATACATCCTCCAGAGAGTTTCCTTCGAGGATCAGTTCGTCTTTCTGCTTTGGTGAGTTGATCACAGTGACACCGCTGGCCATCTTCACGCGTCTGATGTACTGCTCACCCAAGAAATTCCTGATTTCAATCACAGAGTTGTTTTCTGCTGTCACACAATTGATGGGGAAATGAGCGTACACAGCACGCATTTTGTATTGAAAACCTTTTGTGACACCTGTAACAATAAAAACATAATTATTTGTTTTTATTTGAATGAATGCTGAACAGCCACAAAGGGCCTGTAGATATAGATAGTTACAAACTCCCACCACGTTTACATGATGTTAACTAAACTGGTGGGGATATAATTATAGGTAAGCAAATGGGCTTCCTCATATTCTGTAAACTATCACCAAAATAAAAAATTCATGATTATTATTATTAATATTTTCCAAGTTTATTTTGTGGAACATTTAAAACAATTTCATTGATTATAATAATACTCTTTGTTTGAAAAATGTTATCAACCGTCCTGATGAAGGAATGGTCACATTGAAACGGACTGCTGAGACTAAAAAAATAGTAAAGTTCTATTCTTTAATATAATCCATTCACCAGTATCACTCTTCAATAAGCATCATCAGAATGTGGATTTATTTATTTTTACTACAAAAATAATGATATAAAAATGTTATATTATTACGTCAAACTAATAATAACAGCGGTCTATACTGATTGTATACAATTTCTCTTTTCACACTTGAACATATCCTTTTTTCTATTGCTTTTTTCTTTATTGTAATTTTTGCTATGTGTATATTTTAACAGCTATGGATGCTAGATGAAGTAAATTAATTTATTGTATATTCTTTGCAATCTTACTCAAGACTAGTGTACGAATTTTATTTTTGATTGTCGGCGATCTGGACATCCATTTAGATTACTTTGGGTTTTCGAGTGATCTGATTACCGTCTTATTGTCAGTAAAGTGAAATTCTGCTCTCCGCTTCCAGTATATCAAACTATCACAAGTATTGATTGGACAAACACTTACAATGAAATATTACTCACCTTAACTGATAAACTTGCATCAGTAAAAACCAAAAGTTGTCTGAGAGAGAAATGTTTGTGTATTAGTAAGGATCAAATTCAAAGCGGAATGTTCGGCGCAGTAAAATAAAATTAATCAGCGCAGTATCCCTCTATCCTACGCGCATGCGTATTTGATCCTTACAAATTGCGGAGAGTGTAGATTTGGCCGGTGATTTTCGATGAACTACAATGGTTAGAGTTCATAGTTTTTTAAATAATTTAACAACTGACAAATATCTTGAAGCAAAATATATGGGAGTAATATTCATCCAATTTTCGTCTCAATCAAGTATGAATTTACTGAGATATGAAAGTTCGCAACTGTGTACAGCCATGACGGCGTCTATAGATGACGCTCGGCGTTTAGGCACGCAACCGGTGGGCATCTATACATGACGCTCATCTTAAAAAGGTTAAAAGTATTCACCCATAGAGCCAATAAAGCGGCTTTTTTGGTCAAGGTTAACAGACTTATTAAATGGGATGAATTGCCTTCTGAGGTGCGTGGGGAGCAGAATTTTGGGGCCTCCAGTAAATTGCTTAAGGCTTCATTGTTTCACAGAGCCAACAAATAAGCAAAAGCACCCTTGGAATGGTCTTTTGCCATAAAACGGCACTGTAAAAATTTGATTGTTATTATCTAAACACCACATTAATAAACAATAATTTTAATAAAACCACAATTCAAAACAGTTTTAAATTTCAACTTGTGGCCCAAACTACCAAAGGAATATTTCTGTGGTGCATAGTTTGTATCATATCTTATATATGGAAGTATCTCAGTATTGATGCACTTAGTTCTGCCCCACTTTGAAATTTCGAGAATCACTTACCAAAAGTATGAACAATTTATAGTAATTTTTAAAAAATATTCAAAAAAAGCACTTTGAAAAAATCAAAAGTTTGAATTGAGTTTCAAAAAAAAAAACATTTTATCCCAAAGTATGTTGTGTTGTACATCACAAGAAAGAGCATTTAAAACTGAGTAAAATGACACCACTCCCACCTCTCTAGCTCAATTAGGAGAAAAGCTATAGTATTTCAAAATATGTCGGTTATGTTTTTTTGGGTTGATATTGGGATATTTTACAAAGCCCTAATTTTGAAACCGTTTGAGGTATTTGAAAAAAAATTGGGTAATTATTCAGAATAGTATGTAAATGCCAATTTTGTTGATTTTTTGTCTATAGGTAGATAAAAATATACAGATAACGGGAAAAATATTCATTTTCCCGGGAAACGTCTAGAAAAATAAAAAAAAATATTAAATTACGAAAAATGTATGAAGAAATCTATGAAGAAATCTAAGCGAAGAAAGAAGTAAGGATTAACTTCTCTGAGGTTTTACTCGCCATCCGAGGGTTGGATGTTAACAAAGCTAATGGACCAGATGGAATTCCCGTTCTTGTGTTAAAAAAATGCTCCGCCGAACTAGCCCCAGTTCTCACTAAACTCTTCAAACTCTCGTTTAAAACTGGTATTGTCCCATGTGACTGGAAAAAAGCGGTCATCCACCCAATTCCCAAAAAAGGTGATCGCTCCAACCCATCTAACTACCGACCCATCGCTATTACTTCTGTACTCTCCAAAATAATGGAAAGGGTACTAAACACCAAGTTGATCACATACCTCGAAGCAAACAAAATTTTAAGCGACCGCCAATATGGATTTCATGGAAATCGATCTTGTGGCGACCTACTCGCGTATGTGACATCCGTTTGGGGTCGAGTTATGGAACGCTTTGGAGAAGCTCAAACAGTCGCCCTTGACATCTCTAAAGCTTTCGACCGGGTTTGGCACCGAGGTCTCTTAATGAAACTCCCTTCTTATGGACTACCCCAGTCTCTGTGTACTTGGATTGGGAATTTTTTAAAAGATCGCGAAGTCATAACTGTAGTGGACGGTTGCTCTTCTTCTCCCCATTCCATTAATGCGGTCCCTCAAGGGTCCATTCTATCTCCAACCCTATTCCTCCTACATATTAATGGCTTGCTCTTAAGCGCCCCCATCCACTGTTACGCTGATGACAGCACAGTCCATGACAATTTCTCTTTTGACAAACCTCCTAAACAGAGTGAAATATCAGAATCCCGGAAAGACCTTCATCAAAAAATAAATAGCTACCTCCACTCAATCAATACCTGGGGTGAAAGTAATCTTGTTTCATTTAACGTCTCAAAAACCCAAGCCTGTCTAATTTCTGCGAAGAGAAACCCCAATGAATTGCAAGTGTCTTTCAACAGAAGCACCCTACCTAACAGCAGCTCTATCGACCTGCTTGGAGTATCTATAACGAACCAATTACACTACAAGGGCTCCATCGAAGCTAAGGTGAAACTCGCCTCCAAAAAATTGAGCGTACTATATAGAGCGCGTAGATATTTTACTAAGACCCAGATCTGTATACTCTACAAAGCGCAAATACGTCCAGTTATTGAATATGGCAGTCACCTCTGGAGTGGCGCCCCCCAATACCTACTGAATACCCTCGACGCTGTCCAAAGGCGTGCTATACGTCTGATTGATGATCCATCACTGACTGATGGATTGCAATCACTAGAACACAGACGCAGAGTTGGTATTTTAAGTTTATTCTATAGATACTACCACGGGAATTGCTCAGAAGAACTTGCATCTTTGGTCCCTCCTCCACCCACTCGCAACAGAGTCACTCGCTTCACTCAATCGCAGCACCCATTCACAGTGGACCTTCAACATAAACGAACAAGTCGCTCCTCGAACTCCTTTATTAATACAGCAGCCCGACTGTGGAACGATCTTGTATAGAAACACGCGGCGAAAATTAATGAAAAAAAATAAAAATTCTATGAAATATCGAAAATTAAAAATGTTTAAAAAAATATAATATAAAAACCGGCAACGTTGGCCTTAGCTACCACTCGTATATTATATCGGTCCTATTGCTTTTTAATTTTTTGTTGTAAATAAATAATAAAATTAGTCTAAAACAGTAAAATAATAATAAATAGTCTTAATTTAACGCGATAAATAAAAAGTGCCAGTGGATTTTAACGTATAAATTGAAAATAAACGTATTTATTGCTACTTCCTGGCGCTCCGTAGCGGCCGGGCGCATCCCGTTGCGCTCCGTGGAATTCTAGTTTTACGCTAAATATTGTAAACATTTTATTTCGAAATTTAGTCCTATAGATAAGTGAATAACAGTTAGTGCTCTGTGATAAAAACTTTCAAAATATGTGTATATATGTCATTTAAATAAAAATTACGTAAAAATCATCTTGTGTTTTTAAAATCAGTTCAGTTTTGGTATTTCAGTGATAAAACTTTACACAGAGTGAGATGGTATAGTGTATGTTTCGGTGTCATGTGTAATTTATTGCTTCCAAATGTTGTCAGTTCAATACATCGATATAGTAGTGATTTTTTGTTAAGCATCAGTGACCACTCTAGACAAATTAGTCCCACACTCATACTATTGCACTCTTTAGCCACACACGGCATTCTTAGAACTACGCACAAAAAAACGCACCGGGGTTGTAGAGGAGGTCGGCGTGTGAAAAAAATACTCATAAATAAATTAGACGACGCATCTGCAAAGAACAATATCACTAACGGTCGTCATAGTGTGTTTGCTTCTCAAATAACCATAGGAGTATGGAATGCTCGTTCAATCAACAACAAAGTGGATGATATCGATGAATTGTTTGCTTCAAAACGTTTAGATATCCTAGCACTATCAGAGACCTGGCATGAGGACAGCAATGCCACCAGTCTGAAACTACTAGCAGCAAATGGTTACAAAATAGTTGAAAAGGCCCGGGAAATTACTCCAAACCAGGAATCTAACATCAACTTTGTAAACCATGGCGGAGTAGCTATACTAGCCAAACAAAACTTCATGTTGAATCCCGTTGTCCCTCGTAAATTTCAGACCTTTGGAATAATAGGTACCAAAATTAAACAAAACAGCTCAGAACTCATCATATTCTCTGTCTACCGCCCGGGATCAGATCCCCTTAGTTCAAAATTCTTTGAGGAATTCAACACCTTGATACAACAAATATCATCATACTCGTGTCCTGTCTTACTTGCTGGTGACCTTAATATAAGATTGGAAAAATATCGGGACCAATCTACTGTTAAATTCAATAAAATCTGCAAAGAACATTTATTCAAACAGTTAGTTAACGAGCCGACTCATGATGCGGGAGGAACTCTGGATGTCGTCGTATTAAGGGAGAATGTCTCTCCAATTTCTCTACGAGTGGAAGATATTGGTCTATCGGACCATTCCTTAATAAGTCTTACTCTAGATTTTTCCCCTTCTCCGCTTATTTACAAGGAAATAGTTAGCAGAAACTGGAACCAGCTAGATATAATTGAATTTAAAAAGCTGCTTACAAATTCAAACCTTAACCTTAACGGGATCTTGCCTTCGATTGATGTACATGATGCAGTAGAAAATTACTGCACCATAATTACTGATATCCTCGATACTCTGGTGCCAAAAACGACGAAAGTTTGCAGGCAAAGAAAACCAGGAGCACATATCTGGTTTGATGAAGAGTGCAAACAACTTAAGAAGAGTACCAGAAAATTTGAAAGAATTTTCAGGAACTCGAAAGATTCACTGCACCGCCAGAAATGGAAAGACTCTCTTTTCAAATACAGAGATGAAATAAAAAGGAAGAAAGCCTCTTATTGGAACAAAAAACTTGAATCCAATAAGAATGATCTGAAATTGTTATGGCAGGATATGCACCGCATTTGCGGAGAAGCACAGAAATCAGCTGATTCATCACTTAATGCTGAAGAACTTGCCAATAAATTCAAAACAAAAGTGGAAAATATAAGATCTGAGGCAGAACTCCTAGATTCCAACCAAGGCTCATCCAATAATTCTCAGACTTCCCGACACACTAGAATATTAAATAATTTTCAAAAAGTAGATGCTGTGTCTCTTAAAAAAATCATAATCTCTCAACCAAATAAACAATGTATCTTAGATCCGTTACCAACTTGGTTACTAAAAAGCTGTGTAAATGAACTTTTAAACTACATTTTATATATTATTAATCAATCAATACAGTTAAGAGTAGTTCCTAATTTGTTAAAACAATCGATTATCACACCGATTTTGAAAAAGAATAATCTGGATCCGAATTCCACGGAAAACTATCGTCCGATCTCGAATATACCGTTTTTGTCAAAAATTTTAGAAAAAGTTATATCCTCTCAACTGACCAACTTCTTGGATTCTGATAAGTTTCTGGCCAGAAATCAATCTGCCTATAGAAAATTCCACTCTACGGAAACGGCCACAGTAAGAATTTTGTCTGACTTAATCATTCAAGCTGAATCAGGTAAGATTACCCTAATTTCATTTTTAGACATGAGCGCTACTTTCGATACTGTAGACCATAATATTCTCTTTTCTAAACTTAGACATGAATTTGGCTTGGGTAATGACTGCATTGCATGGCTGTCTTCCTACTTAGTAGACCGTAAATACAAAGTTGTATTTAAAGATAGTACCACAAATAATATTACCTCCTTATACGGGGTCCCACAAGGTTCTGTACTTGGACCAATTCTCTTTAATTTATATACCAATCAGTTGGAAAATCTTGTTCAAAATCTTGGTTTCAACACACATGCCTATGCAGATGACCGCATACTGTTCAAGTCCTGTTCACCTGAATTTAAATATCATTTAACACACGAGGTATCCACATGCATAAATCAGATATCCACCTGGATGTGTAAGAACAAGCTAAAACTGAACCCAACAAAAACTGAGTTCCTTTGGCTTGCCTCACCTCGCAGGCAACAATACATAAATAATGACCCCATTTTGATTCAAAATGTCGAAATTACTCCTTCTAACTGCGTAAAATTTCTTGGTATACATATCGACAGTGCACTCTCTATGGATAAACACATTTCTTCCATAGTCAGACAAAGTTGTTACTTTCTCAGACAACTTAGACCTATTCGAAGGTGTCTCTCGACAAATGCTGCTAAGGTCCTAATAAATTCTTTAATAGTTTCCCGTGTAGATTATTGTAACGCCATATTAGCACACTTACCGCAATACCAAATCCATAGAATACAACTCATCCTCAATGCAGCAGCCCGTTATATTTACCAGATTGATCGTTTCTCGCATATCTCACCAACACTTCACAAACTTCATTGGCTGAAGAGCCCAGAACGTATAGAATTTAAAACATGTCTCCTTGTCTTTAAAGCACTCAATAGCATGGCCCCGGAATATATATCGGAACTTTGTGTTCCATTTTCACTTAACAATAAACAAAGTACGCTAAGATCAATGACCCAATCCAATAAAAAACTAGTAGAAACCATTCTCACAAATAAGCCAAAATACCTATATCGATCTTTTGGCGTTTCTGGACCAAAGTCATGGAACAATCTTCCAATGGATATAAGATGTGCCGAAAATATCAATGAATTCAAGAAGAAATTAAAAACAGATCTTTTCCGCAAGTCGTATCCAGATTGTCCTTCATCCGTTCAATAATATTATGTGTACTAAATATTATGCCAGTTTACTTTGAATCGACTATTTTTTATAATTAATTTCATCTGGATTATGTAACAAGATTAATTTGTGATTTCTAGGTATTTTTTTAAGTTTTATATTTCACCATTTTCAATGTGTTAGCTATAGGACTAATTTTAACTTAATTTTAACTGATTGTATTTTTTTTAAGTTTTATGTTTCACCATTTTCAATGTGTTAGCTATAGGACTAATTTTAAATTATTTTTTGCAAACTGAAAGCGCCCTTGAGGTGACCACGGTTGTCACTAAACGGCGCTTTATAAATTGTCCTTATTATTATTATTATTATTATATTATTATTATTTAAAATTTCATTTTGATAGGTCTCCAGTAACCAAAGTAAACAATTATTTGTTTTATAGGAAAATCTTAGATTATAGGAAAATATATTATTATGTCATATTAGATAAGTAAATAAATATAGATAATTATTATTAAACTATAAATTTTATCTAATCTAATTAATATTTAATAATTTGATAATAACTATAATAATTAAAATTTGTATATGAAAATTAGGTAATAGTATGAAAATAGGAATTAATTTATTTAGGTTACTGGATTGTAGATAGTTATATTTGCCAACATAAAAATTCAATTCGTCTCCTATTGTTTTGTAGATTGATATTATTATCTAATTTGCAACCATCGGAGACGATAATAATAATAATAATTTGTCATCGGGTTTAAAGATGAACAATATTTTAGATAGCTTTAAACCTAGATTAACCAAGGCAGGCGTTCCTAGGCAGCGGTTAAAATGGACTAATGAGATTAATACGTTTTTAATAAATTCATATTTCTACGTAACTAAATAAGAGACAGATATGTTATTGTATAGGAAAAAATTACATTCACTTTTCTGTCAAAATTTTCCGGGAGTGACAGTTACTGAACAAAGAGTAGCCGATCAAAAAAGATCGATTTTTAAAAATAATTTAATTCCTCAAACAACATTAAATCAAATAAAATTAGAAGTAGGCGACAGATTGCAACGTGAAAATTTAGATTTTCAAAATATTAATGAAAATAATTTAGATGATAATAGTTTACAAAATATGACTGCTGATAATGTTATATTAGAAGAAAATTTAAATATATCATTAGAATTATCCAATCAAAATATATTTCTAAATATTAGGGAGTTAAATGTATCAAACATTAATTTCGTTGACGAAAACATTATAGCGTTAGCAAATTTATTAATTAATAATATAAATAGATATATAGATGTAGATCCTATAAAATAAATAGACCAAAATTATTTAAATTAAATACGTCCAAAAAATTATCTAAATTAATATCCGACATAAATGATATAATTTTACCAAAAATAATACATGACAATATTAATTTTTTAGATTTACACACATTAATATATGCTAGCGCTATAACGGTTTATGAAGCTCTAGGCATTAAAATAAATTTAAATAATGAAAATTGTCATAGATATAAAAAAACCTGATTGGCAAATTAGAAAGGGATGTAACGTTATTGAGAAGTAGTATTGCTAGGGTTTATAGAATTCAAAAATGGGAATAGAAGTAGAAATATATTAAGACATGTAGGCAAAATTGGGGTAAATTTTGGATATAATAATGTACTTAGCTCAAATAACATACATACAATAAATGATTTATTAGATATTTTAAAGCAAAAATTAGCAGTCAAATCTAGTAGACTTAAAAGATATAATTATATTTATAATAAAAATAATAATAATAAATTATTTAAAAAAAATGAAAAATTATTTTATTTCAAATTAGATAGTCAAAATAGTAGTACTAATAATAATATAACATTAACCTCTGAATCAGATATTCGCGATTTTTGGTCCAAAATTTGGAGTAACGATATTAAACATAACAATTCGGGCCCGTGGATAAAAGATGAGGAGCTGAATTTTGCTGATGTGGAGGAAATGAGTTTCTCTGAAATAACTTTACATTTATTAACAAAAAATATTAAAAAATCTCATAACTGGAAAGCCACGGGTTGCGACGGAATAAATAACTTTTGGTATAAACGTTTCACTTCTTTACATCCACTTTTGGCTAAAAATTTATCAAAATTAATACGACATCCTCAAAATATTCCAAATTTTCTTATTAAAGGAATAACATATTTATTACCTAAAAATGAAAATATTAATAATCCTTCTTAATTTAGACCGATAACATGTTTACCTACGATTTATAAAATTTTAACTTCCTGTATGACGGATTTAATTTATAAACACGTAGATGAAAAAAATATTTTATCGGAAGAACAAAAAGGATGTCGTAGAAAATATTTAGGATGTAAAGAACAACTAATAATTGATTCAGTAATTCTTAAACAAATACAAACTAAAAATCGTAATTTACATGTAGGATATATTGATTATAAAAAAGCTTTTGATAGTGTACCGCACTCGTGGCTTATAAAAATATTAGAAATATACAAAATTAGCCCAATTTTAATAAACTTTTTAAAATGTATTATGTTAGGCTGGAATACAGATTTAAAAATAAATTTAAATTCTAATAAAATATCTATTCCAGGAATTAAAATTAAACGCGGAATTTTCCAGGGAGATTCATTGAGTCCACTTTGGTTTTGTTTAGCTCTTAATCCGCTTTCTAAAATGTTAAATGAATCTAAGTATGGAATAAAAATTAACGGTCATCCACGGTCTAATATTAAAATTTCGCACTTAATATATATGGATGATATAAAAGTATATGCTAAATCTGATTCAGAATTGGAAAAAATGATTAGGATAATAAAAGCAATTTCAGATGATATTAGAATGTCTTTCGGTTTAGATAAATGTAAAACTTTACATGTCGAAAAGGGTAAAATACTAGAAATGGGTGGTGATATTCAAAGAAATTTTCAAATAGATAGTTTGAAAGGGTTGGAGGTTTATAAATATCTAGGTTATCCGCAGTCTAACAAATTAGACCACACTAAAATAAAATTTGATATTAATATAAAATTTAAAGATAGAATTACGAAAATATTAAAATGCAATCTGTCAGCTAAAAACTTAACTAAAGCTATTAATACTTGGGCAATACCGATATTGACATATTCTTTTGGAATTATTAAATGGTCAAAAACAGATTTAGATAGTTTAGAAAGAACAATTAGAACGCGTTTAACTAAATTTCGTTGTCATCATCCTAATTCCGCGATTGAACGAATCAATTTGCCTAGGAATTTAGGAGGTAGGGGTATAATAAAAATAACATCGTTACATAATAATCAAATCGAATCGCTAAAAACTTTCTTTCACAAAAAATCTGATAGTTCTTTAATGCATAAAGTAATCTGTGAGGCGGACAAAAATTTAACAACATTAAATTTAAATTACGAGAATGCCAATAAGAATATTATAAATATAAATGACGACCTTCTAAATTCGTGGCTAAATAAAATAATTCATTCTATACATCCAAAATTTCTCAACCAACCTTATGTTGACAAAATTTGGTCAAACAAATGGTTGAGTATTGGTGATTTGGACGCGGATTTAGAAGGTTTTATAATAGCAATTCAGGATAGAGTAATAAAAACTAAAAATTATCAAAAATATATAATAAAAGACATAAATGTAGTTGATGATAGTTGTAGGAAATGTTTGGCTTTTCCGGAAACAATCGATCATATAATATCGGGCTGTTCTTTTCTCGCGCAATCAGAATATACATTTAGACATAACCAAGTAGCAAAAATAATACATCAAAATTTAGCTATTAAATATGAATTAATTGACGCGATAAACATAAAACCATATTATGAATATGATCCGATTTCATTTTTAGAAAATAATAATATTTCGCTTTATTACGATAAAACAATATTAACTGACCGGTCAATTCAACATAACAGACCCGATTTAATAATACATGATAAAATTAAAAAAATAACATATATTTGCGACGTGGCTATTCCAAATTCTAGTAATATTATAAAAACTTTTGATGAAAAAATTAGAAAATACACCGCTTTAGGTAATGAGATTAAAAGACTTTGGCATTCTCGTAAAATAATAATATTACCGTTCATTATTTCAGCCACTGGCATTATTCCAAAATCGTCAATCCGTAATTTAGAAATTATAGATTTATCTAAAAACTTAATAATAAAAATGCAAAAAACGATAATAATGAATACATGTAGAATTGTTAAAGATTTTTTAAACGTTAATATTCGGGAATCAGTAGGGTTGTTAGGTAGTATAGAGACCTCCTCAGAGCCTAATCCTTTGATATGTTAAGTATCTGGATGGGTGAACTATTCCCAATTGAAAGCTTGATGATGCGTTTGTTGCATTTTATTTTGCTCTTTTAAATAATTTACGCATTGATCTGCTAATTCTTTTGAGGAAGTGTATAATGGTAATAATAATAATTGAGTGTTATTATTTGTAGTGCTTAATTGTTATTAATATCATTAGTAAATCGGCCAGCGCCGTATAAAAAAAAAAAATTTAAATACTATTTAAATTTGAATTTTTTGACACTGATTGAAAACGAGAATTCCGGTAAGATTAAGTATATTTAGAACAAAATTGGCGTTTACATACTATTCTGAATAATTACCAAAAATTGAATTTTTCTTATCTCGATTAGGACAATCTTTGTACCAAATTTCTTCAAATTCTGAGGTGGTCAGGTTTATACCCTGTGTTGATTTCTACTTTAAATAGTATTTTGTTTGTATTTAAACAACGATTTTGAATGACAATGCAATAGATGCTTACACCAAATAGATAAACATTATATAAAACGCAGCTTATAATATGTTGTGTAGACCAATGAGATACACAATTACAATTCATATTCCTTCAAAAATGACTACTCTGTAGCCATATTCCACGTGAATTGGAATAGCTGGTGTCAGGCCTGCTTTATATTGAATGTAAGAATACTGTATTAATTTACGTAACTTAAATATGATGATCATGAATTCTTTGTACCTACTCAAATGTTAATTGTTAAGAAACCTAGTTAAAACGGGAATAAACAAATGACAAATTATCCATAATTGTTTTCAACAATATTTTAGAACAAGCAGGGCGGAGCACAACACAATTATGAAAAAAAAATATTTCAAATGAACTAACCTTTAATCATGTTTTCTATGTGAGAGCAAACTGTCCGTACAGCTGCCAACTCTCCTTTTGTGCCAAACCACTTCTCTACTCGCAGAACTCTGGGATGAACCATACGAATATCCAAAGCCAAGTGCTTAAATGATCTCTTCAAAGTACCCCTTGGCCCTTTCACCGTTACCAAACGGGATTTCACATTTACGGTCAACCCTTCTGGGATTTTTACCACTTGATTGGACACAATTTGCTTCATTGTGGATTCTGAAAGAAAATTTCAACGTTTACATTTATTGACTAGTATCTTGTCACTAATAACGTGACATCACTGACAGATAACATAACCAAAAAAAAACATTAAAACCGTAACACTGGATGATTACTAGAAATCATCACAAAACAAATTTTAAAATAACGATTATACAATGATAAACATATATTATCATGGAAATAAATACTTTTGAATATCGATGATTAGAGATATTTTATGAGAAAAATACGAACAAAACCTGCCTTTCGGTATCCCGACCGGAAAAGGAAAAACTATAGGTATAAAGTTACCAGATCTAAAAATCTTTCTATGAAATCTTTCGTTAGAAAAGTTTTTTTTGTTTTTAAAATTATTGTGCGCCCGAACTCTAAATAAAAAAGAAAACCACAAAATATTCATCCTTACATCATCCACAAAGGCTACATTGGGCTACATCAATGCGGGTGAAGGGGGAAACGAACTATCTATTTAGAATAAAGTATATAATTCCTGACATTTTTCATAGTCGGCCTTCGTGGCTCAGTTGGTTGAGTATCTGACAGCTGATCCAAACGTCCCGGGTTCGATTCCCGGTGGAGACACAGTTTTTAATTGTGTTTTCAGTCTGGATCTGTGAGACGATTAATATCGTAAGTCTTCAGAATGTGCCAACTTGTTATTGGGTGCGTGTTAAATTAATATTTGACATAGAACCTGTTAGTTGCCCGAGAAGTAATAAATAATAATAATGGTATTTTTTTTCATTAGCCAACGCTATCAGTAAAGTGGCAGATATTTAAAAGTCATTAATGTCACGATGGGGGGTCAAAAAAATATCACGAAAATTCGCTAACAGAATTTATTCCTCTTCAAAACTTGGCTCCTCTCATAAGTCTGCCATATTGATGAAGGCCGATCCTCCACCTCCTTTCATGCCACTATGCCCTAAGCATCCAATTGACACCAGCATGATAGCTGATGTCATCCCTCGATCTCATTTGCGGTCTCCCAACACCTCTGATTGTCATTCTCGGTCTCCAAGCTAACATTATTCTTGATTGTCTGTCTTCGTTACCATAATATAACTTTTCATTATGCTTAGGACTAGGTCGCGATCATATGGAATGAAATATATTTATCAATCAAAACACATTCGTAATTTTACACTTAATTTATTACAAACCAATAGTTTCAAATGATAAAATAATTATAATATCTTAATTATATTGTGATGCCGGTCTGTCAGTCATCATATGACTGAGCGAGAGAAATCCGATCCCCTTATTTTACGGGTGGGTGTCTTTATTTTAAAAGGCACCTACCCAGAATTATCGATATATGTGTTTTTAGGCTTTAGTTTGAAAAATTATTTCTTTTAAAAATGGTGACACAGGTTTTTCAATTTGACAGAAAAACGAAAAAAGCGCGTAGAGAGAACAGGAGAGGTCGCGTCACTAGGAAGTCTCTAAGTTGGTGTTTTTGGTATGCAAAAAGTTCACTACCCCTTACAAAATGTTCCTTCATACACGCGTCTTGGCTTAATACTGTCGATTCATTATGAGAATTAAATTCTCTAAAATGAATTGACAGTTGGACTAACACGGTATTCACGGTACGAGCCGTTTTTGCCTCGCCTCGCGACATTGCCACAGATTATATATGGTGGTAGTGAACATTGCGGAATGTCGCAAGACGGCGTTTGTATGACCTCGACCAGTCCTTTGTTTACCAAACATATCCGACTGTCTCCGAGGCTATACATACCTATGTGTAAAGGTGCTAGGCAAAACCATATACCACATACCATGACCTTTTTTATATAAATTTTTTTTTCGTTCTCAAGCGTACTGGGAGGAGGGTTTCACAAGCATATTTCATACCTCCCGTCACGTGGAAGCCCGTCAGTCAAGGCGAGGGTCTCCCATCCCAACAGTGCTCGATAACACGTGACTCGACAGCGAACTTTCACCACGCATTGACAGTACTTTCAGTTCTTCAATTTTCACGCCAAGCGCGATGTCGGCTACACCATCTCTTCAGCATGGCGAGATACCGCCTAGCGGAACATAGCGCATCAGTCATGGCGGGGGCTCCTCCACTCTTTAGTACCAGTGTAAGCGATTTACAGGAACCTCACCACGTTGACAGTACTTTCAGTTCTTCGATTTTCACGCCAAGTGAGTGATGCGGGGTGAATCCTCACCGCATGTGACGAGTCACCGTCGATCAAGACATTAAGACGTCGCCCTGTTCTTCCATGGGCAAGATTTGAAGGGGGCATCGACCTTTTTTTTTAAAATGAATATGTCCTTGTTAAGCCTTGTATGGCCGTTCAAGTAGAGAGGTGGACAGTCGCATTCACCAGGCAAAGCTCGCCTTCAACAAAAAATCCAAGATGTTCGAGTCCAACAACATGGACATTAAACTCCGAAAGGAACTAGTGAAGACATTTGTATGGAGTATTTTGTTATATGGTTGTGAGACATGGTGCATAGGTGAAAGAGAACGCAAAAGATTGGATGCCTTCGAGATGTGGACCTATCGCCGAATGCTTGGCATATCTTGGAGGGACCATATAACAAATAATGAGGTTCTCAGCAGAATTAAGGAAACCAGGCACCTGTCAAAAACCATATCGAAAAGGCGTGCAAATTGGAAAGGCCATGTGTTGCGACACGAGGATCTCCTACATATCATCTTGGAGGGAATGGTTGAGGGTACAACTGGCAGAGGGCGTCCCCGCCGGGAATATTTAGAACAGGTGTGCCGCGACATGCAGTGTACCTCTTACACGGAGATGAAAAGAGTCGCTGAAGACCGAGCGGAGTGAAGGAGGAGATGCATCAATTTAATGCTGCCAACCAATCTTCAAGATTGAAACAAAAGAAGAAGAAGTCCTTGTGAAACAAGTAATAATAATAATAATAATAAAGAATTCTTTATTTCTCTTTTAACAAAACGTTATATGCATAAGAAGACAAAAAATAGTAACATAAAGAAGTGTACAGAAATATACCTATAACTTATAAAAACTTACATAATATAACATGATAATTAGAAAATATAATTTAAACAAGAGAAATCCCACCAGGAAACGCCTGTTTGTGGGTATTACAAAATGATAACAAATGAGATATATCTACAATATACAGTGCATAGTTAATTAATTTTTAATAAAACATAAAATAAACAATACCAGAAATTAAACATAAACATTAAAAATAAAAAACATACTCTTTAAAATGTTGTATATTTAAGTAGGTACATAATATCCACAAAAAACACACAAGTCGCGCGGTTTCACTAAATGCTAGCCGATACAAATTCTATAACTGTGGTTCGTTTCTTTGATGCCTTTATACATATTTATATACCTACACAATATGTAGATATTTAGACATTAAAAAAAATGCAACAGAATAAAAAAAAGTAAAACAAAAATAATAAATAATAAAAGATACAAACAGGTTGCAACACCACAAATACTGCATAAAACAAAGAATAAAAAATTACAATAGATAATCATTTGGGTTAGCTGTTTTAAGCCACAGCTTAAAATGCTTCAGAAAGGTTAGGTAGCTTTTATGTTGCTTTACTGAAGATGGCAGGTTGTTATATACTTTCGGAGCAACGAAAGGTGGAAATCGTTGAAAACATCTAGTACATATACATCTTCCTATGTTCCCTAAAATAAGCAAATAAATGCTTGAACGAAATCGATCGAGGCAGGATTCGAACTCGCGACCACTGGATTACTATCCCAGCGCGCTCACCGCTCTACCACCGACCCATCCAAAAATTTTCTAAAAATAATTTTGCCCAGAAACCTAGGATAGGACTGCGGCCATCCCCAACTTTACTGGTTAAGCCCCTGTGGCCGCGACCTAGCCCCTAGCGCTATGTGTTGGACACAAACATAACGGAAAAACCAATAGCAACATCCTTTTTGCCATACATCAAACGAATATCCGATGAAATTATCCGCCTGCTCACTCAACATTTTAAATAGAAAATAAAGTCTATATCCTCATTTTATTGTTTTTGTGGGTAAGTAATTAAAAAAAAAAAATATTTTAAAATTGAAATAGTGGGCACTTTAGCATGATCCATAGCAAACATAACGAATTTTCGTGAAACTTTCTTTGAAAATTACAAAGTACTCGTATCCTCTAAATGATTCTGAGAAAGGACCGCACACATCTGTAGATATTAGTTCACCTGGTTTTGAACTACATATTCTTGTTCCAAAACTCATCCCTTGAGCAAATGCAGGCTTCATCTATATCAACTCTTGTTATGCATGGTAAGGTAACTTGTAGCAGCAGTTTTCAATCTGTCGATTGATGCGGCTACCAAACTGTATAATTCCATAATAATTATGATAAATATGAACACACATTACATTCTACAAAAAAATTATTCGACTTCCGACGACCGTTTGATTATGGCCTTATAAGCCGAAGCGGTCGTCGGAAGTCGAATAAATATTTTGTAGAATATAATATGTGTTCATATTTATCATAATTATTGTAAGTTGTAGCCCCATTGTCGATGTACCAATTATTAACTTCTTCTTCAGAGTTAA
The DNA here is from genome assembly GCA_963576475.1 of Molanna angustata. NCBI lineage: Eukaryota > Metazoa > Arthropoda > Insecta > Trichoptera > Molannidae > Molanna > Molanna angustata. The sequence goes on along the minus strand of OY754971.1, from coordinate 2,214,709 downwards.
AAATGTCTTCTTCAACACTTAACAGCCCTGCAACTGTCACTGAGTACTTCGTGTTCTTCTTTCCATGCGATTCAGGTTTTGGGGGTCTTCCATCTGCTATCCACTTAGGACAATTTTTCAACCAGTGCCCTATTAAAACAATAATTACATTTATCATTTCATTTGGTTAAATGAAATTTGTTCTTCTTCTTTTCCTTGGTTCTTGATACCAGTGCACCTTCTTTGCAGATGTCATCTGTTTCGTTCGCATGAGTTTTTAACTCTCTCTCGTGAGAACATAACTGCATGGTTAACTCATCTGTAGTCCGTTTCTCTTCAATCAATTCGATTTGAAGGAATTGTATCGTGAAGGCAGAATATCCAACATCTTACAGCGCCATATACGCCAGAGCAAAATGGTTCTAGTGAGAGAGATAATAGAACTCTAGTGGAGATGGCGAGAACTCTTAAAAACTCATACACAAGCGATATGGGCTGAGTTAGTATCAACTTCAGTTTATATATTGAACAGAACAGGAAAATCCTCTGTGAAGAATGTGAGCCCCTATGAACAGTGGACGGGGAAAAAGCCTAGAATCAAACATATGCATGTCTTTTTGAAAACTTTCTCTTATAATGGTTTTATCATATTAACGGGTCTTTGGGTCCTTAATGTGTTTAAACAATGCTTATATTTTGTAAATATGTCATTTCTAATAATTTTATATTCAATGCATATTCCTGGAACTTTATACTTTCTAACTTGGTAGGTGAAATGGAGGCTTCCTATTGGTAGATGGTAGAACGCGCCCCGCCGCGCGGTGGGGTAGCTCCTCCCTCCCTGTCTCCAGCGGTGAACGCGATAGCTGGTTTGGATCAGTATCTAGTTGGACGCTCGGCCGGGATAGACGAATTTTTACTCACGCGTACGAAAGATAACTTATATATTTTTTTAAAAACGAACGTGAACATTGAAAAAAAAGTCTTATCTCTGCGAGGCGTCTGCTTGATGCTCAGCATTAAATTTCATATTTGCATGGTAGTGACTAAGTGTGTTTCAGGTCCATACATAACCAACGAGGGGTGAATTTAAGATAGTTTAAGTTACTATTAAAAATAACTTTTAACAATAAAAATAACTTAAATAATCGCATAATAGTGAATAAGTGTGTTTCAGGTCCACATAACCAACGAGGGGTGAATTTAAGATAATTTTAAGTTATTTTCAATTAATAAAAAGTGATATTATGTAGTGTATGTGTTTCATCTACAGCCCCGTTACGAGCGCAGCGGTTGGTAAGATCTTTCTGATTTATTATTATTTGTTTTTCTTTGCTCTGAACGTTTCGTTTCGTAATTTATTTCAGCAGGATTGTCGTCAATATTACACGTGCATTTCATGTATTTGATTATCCTTTTCAGCACCTTTTTTTTCTCTGTTCCACGTGTATTTCAGGTATTTGATTATTCTTTTCAGCACTGTTATTCTCTGTTCCACGTGTATTTCCTGTATGTAATAATTCTTTTCAGCGGCCGTCACCACTGGTTTTCTAATTAATTTTCTTCTTAATTTTACAGCAATTTTTACTAACCGATAATTACTATTACGCGTGTATTTCTGTCAATTTAAGCATTGTTTTATTTTATACGCTCAACACGTTCTTTCGTCTCCACCATATTTAATTATTGTATTGACTATCCGGCATTTAAACACTGTAATCAACGCTCTTCTTTGTTATATGCGATAACATAGTATATGATATTTTATTAAACACGATATTTCTACATATCAAAAATATATCAAAACAAAAATACATATCAAAAATATGACATATCAAAAATAGTGACCAACTCTCTTCATTTTAAAAATGGAAGACTTAAACAAACATAGCTAATAATATCTTATTTTTCTTAATAAACACATAAATACATAGGTAAGTACTTTAAATATATCTTGAACCATGATTCCGGGTACGCAGAACGCAAATTTGTCTTTTTGCTTCGTTGGTATACGTGCAAATCCCCCCCTACTTGGCGAAATGGCTCAAGATGACGAGCGTATATTCGCCAATCTATTCCCCCCACTCTAACGCTAAGTATAGTGTTGCCATTCAATAAAAAAATCCTTTTATTTTAAATAAAATTCTCGTTATATGGCAAGGAACGAATTGTATAACGCGGCAAGTCAAACAAAAATATTCTGTTAACTGACATACATAATAATATCAGCTTATTTGTGTGTAAACCAAGGAATTGTGATGTCTTTAACATGTGGTATCTGCCAAAGAATCTTTCAGAAGAAATTTTTACTAACTAGGCACATGAAAGAAGTACATAATATTATGCCCAATACCACAAAATCCAAATATAAGTATGTTTGTCAGGAAATTAACTGCAATGCTTCATACCTGATGACAAAGGATTTGATATGTCATCTCCAAAATGAACATAATCAGGTTTTTGAAACCGAAAAATTTACTTTTGCTAACATAGCTGGTAAGTATGTTAACAAATATACCAATTTTTATTTTTGTAAAATAACATAATATTACATCAACATAAGGGTTAGTGAAGGCCTGAATCTAGAGACATTAATATAAAATTAGATGGGGGTGTAGGATGGTGGTTTTTTCGCAAATTGTCTGAAGCATGATGAGATGAAGATGTGTTTACGTACCTAGAAACTATATATATATATATATATATATATATATATATATATATATATATATATATATATATATATATATATATATATATATATATATATATATATATATAAAAAGATGGAGATAAATAAAGTGTAAACTACTAATAAAAATACCAAAAGGTCATTCGGAGGATGATATTTTTATGATGGGTTAGGACATTGTCATTCTACTTATATTGCTTAAATAGTTTTTTATAACATGATTATTTGTTATTTTTAGAATTCAAGAGTTGGAAACACGAAATCGAAAAAAACTTTGATTGTATGTATGTTGTTGCAAATCATAGCAAGGGGAAAGTTATATATTACAATTGTCACAGAACAAAAACAGGTGCATTATTTTAATAATCTAAATATTGGACGTCTTATTATCATCTTTCTATGTAAAAAAAACTTAAAAGGATGTTCAAAATTTTACCAAGTGTTTGTTAATTATACTAATTACCTTCATTTTTACTCACTTGAAAATATCCTCATTACTTGAACTCTATCCACCAATTATCAACTAGTATTAATAGATACATACATACCATCACGCCATCTCCCTCGCGGGGTAGGCAGAGATAACAGAATGACACACTATTCTATCTTGACATACATTTAATATAATGATAATACATTAAAAGGATGGGTGGTGGCTGAGCGGTTAGCGCACTGGGTTTGTAATCCAGAGGTCGCGAGTTCGAATCCAGCCACGACCGATTTCGTTCACCTATAGCACAAGCATTTATGCTTAATTTAGGGAATGTAGGAAGATGTATATGTACTTATTTAACAAGGACATATTCATTTTTTTAAAAAAAAAAAAAACTTAATGCAAGTTAGTGTTACATTATCCAATAAACAGTCCATTCACTGTTACTAAGAATGAATAATGAAATGTTAAAGTTATCATAGGTAGGTACTTAACAAATAATATTATAGTCATGATGGCGAAGGCATAAATACGCACATACACATACATGATGGCGAAGGCAAAACATTTTAATTGGGCTCAGGAGTACCTAGGGTAAATGATATATTTTAAAAAATATTGTTATAATATTTTTATCCAACAGGAAAACAATCGATATCGACAGGAAAGCGGCTTTCTAAAAGTCAAGGTAGCTGCAAATTAAATTATGGTTGTACAAGCCAAATAAAAGTATTGTACAATGAAGAAGAAAACAATCAGGTGACAGTATTTTGGCAACGGAAACATTATGGCCATACTATGAAGTTAGAGCATCTTAGGCTCTCCACTCAAGATAGAGACAAAATCGCTTTAAAATTAATCAACGGAATCCCCAAAACAAAGTATGTTGCATAAAAACCTTTTTTTATGTGTATTTTTTTAGTACTTACTAATTTTTTTTTTGTTTGTTTTTTTATTGTTTTCTTTCTTTATAATTGTTAAGTATGTAATTGTGAGATTTTTTTTGTAAATGGTCTGATGAGCTTAAAAAAAATAATAACTATTATATTAAATCAACTATTATTTTACAGGATTATTGATCAGGCACGAGATGAAATAATTATAAAAGGAGAAGTGAAAAGAGAAAACTTAATAACAAATAGAGATTTGACGAATATTATTAATTCTTACAAAATAGATGTACAATATGGTAAACGTCATGAAAATGATGCAATATCTATAGATTTATGGGTTCAAGATGAAATTAAATCAAAAGAAAATAATGAATCTTCTATATTGTTTTATAAAAAACAGGGTGAAGTCTCCAATTTGTTAAAATCTACTGATTTTTGTTTGATCATTATGAACAAATTTCAGGAGTCAATGTTAAAAAAATTTGGAAGCAACATAATAACTATCGACGGCACCCATGGGTTGAATAATTATGCCTTCGAATTAACAACAGTGATGGTTGTTGATGAATTTGGGGAGGGATTTCCAGTCACCTTCATGTTTAGTAACAGGAAGGATACTTATATATATAAAGTATTGTTCCAATCTGTGAAAGATAAAGTGGGAACAATTACAGCCAAAACATTCATGTCTGACATGGATGAGACATTTTATAATGCATGGTCTCACATTATGAATCCTGTTACCTACAGACTATTTTGTTCTTGGCATGTTGATAGGGCATGGCAATCCAACTTGTCAAAAATAAATAACAAGGATAAGCGGAAGGATGTTTACAATATATTAAAAATGCTGCAACAAGAGATTGACGAAAATCAATTTAAAATAGACATTACAAAATCTTTCAAATTAATGTTAAACGATAAAGATACACAGAATTTTGGGAGCTATTTTAAGTCAAATTATTTTAGTAATTGTCAACAATGGGCATATTGTTATCGCAAAAATACGGGGATTAACACCAACATGAGACTAGAATCAATGCATAAAACTATAAAATATTTTTATTTGGACCATAAAAAAACCAAACGATTAGACAAAGGGTTACACGCGGTCTTAAAATTCTTACGGAACAAAAGTTTTGAGAGGTTGATAAAAATAGTGAAGGGAAAGAATACTATCTATAAGAGAGACATTTTTAAAAGACATAAGTCAGCAGGTAAAAGCAAATTTAATGTTACTGCACAAAGTGGTGATTCTTGGGCAGTCGACAAATATTTAGTGAAATATGTTTCACCCTTACGTTGTTGTGAAGTCAGTTGTTCTAGTTGCAATATTTGTGTTCACATGTATTCTTGCAATTGTTATGGCTATGCACATTTTTTAAGCATATGCAAGCATATACATTACATAATAATAATGAAGTTTGGTCCTCAAAGTAGTGAAGCTGATGTCTCTATCACTAGATCTTCTTCATCCAATAAGGATGATGATGAAATTCAGAATTTTTTTTCATGTACAAAGGCTAAATCTAAAAATGAAAGTACAAAAGATAAATTATACAAAGACATCAAGAAAATATGTCATGTACTAGAAAATAGTAATAATTTAGATGGTGATACTATGTCTTTAATTGCTGAGCAAATACGTGTAGCAAAGAATTTAGCAACTAATTCAGCAAGTCGTATTTCTTTTAACAACATGGAAAATCCCAAAGAACCATCAAATAAAAATATAAACCCTCAATTACGTTTTATATCCACCAAACAAAAAGCAAAACGTGGTAACAAAAGTATTTGCAAACCTAATAAAATGGAAATTGTTAAAATTAAAGCCATGTTAAGTGATGAATCAGAACTATTTATTTCTAATTGTGCAAATAATGACCACTGTTATTGTTAATTCTCTTCACTACTCACATTTTATTTATTTGTGTATTTATGTGTACCTTAATGTGAAGTGTACTATTTATGTGAAGATACAGTTCAATGCATCGAAAAAGTCGCTGCGTGGATGTCCCACAATAAGTTAAAGTTGAACCCAACAAAAACAGAGTTCATGTGGGTAGCATCACCACAACGACAACACCTTATTGAAAATACTCCCATACACATCAATGGAGAAAAGCTGAAGCCTGCTGCAAGCGTCAAGTTCTTAGGTGTTTACTTGGACAACAAGTTGTCACTTGATCTGCAAATTTCTAAAACGATCAGCTCATGTTTTTTCCAACTAAGACAGCTGAAAACCATTCGTCGAAGCTTGCCAAAGAATGAGACAAAAACACTCATAAATGCATTTGTCGTATCTCGGCTTGATTACTGCAACGGAATATAAGTATCAGCTCGATAGATTACAGATGGTGTTTAATGCAGCGGCTAGGTTAATTTACAGCGCAGATAAGCGATGTCATATAACACCTCTTCTTAACGAACTGCACTGGTTGAAGTGTCCAGAACGAATCGATTACAAAATCTGTCTGATGGTGTTTAATGCTTTGAATGATCTAGCACCGAATTACATAAAAGAACTATGTCAAAGAAAAGAACTCTCTGGGAGGCACCTCACACTCAGGTCATCTGGATCACAGAGTACCAACTCCTTAAAGTAGGTGGACAGAGCCAACAAAGCGGCTTACTATGATCGATGCTTTAGTGTGAGTGGTCCATTAAAATGGAATAAACTACCTCCTGATGTTCGCGGTGCTCAAAGCAAAGACACATTCTCAAAAAAATTAAAAACAACTTTGTTTCGCAGAGCAATACAGAATTGAGCTATCAGCGCCCTTGGAATGATTTTAAATCATTAAACGGTGCTATATAAATTACAATTTATTATTATTATTATTACCTATATGTGCACATAGTATAGTGACCACTGTTATTGTTTATTTTTCTTCACTACTCACATTTAATTTTTTTGTTTATTTATGTGTACCTATATGTGCAAATAATGACCACTGTTATTGTTAATTCTTCTTTGTTACTCACATTTAATTTTTTTTTAAATGAAAATGTATATGTCCTTGATAAATAAGTACATATACATCTTCCTACATTCCCTAAAATAAGCATAAATGCTTGTGCTATAGGTGAACGAAATCGGTAGAGGCTGGATTCAAACTCGCGACCTCTGGATTACAAACCCAGTGCGCTAACCGCTCAGCCACTACCCATCAATTTTTCGTGTATTTCTTATTTTTTTTTATCTTACCTTATTTTTAAATACATTTACAGACAGAATACTGAATAATACTCAAATGACATTATTATATGTATTATGTACACTTTTCTTCACCAGTAGCAATAAACGTTTAGTAATTTTTAAATTTTATCACATACATACATATATGTTAAAACAATTATCAGTTATGTGTCTTTTTATAGTATTATTAAAATAATATTAATGTTTTACATTGTGAACAAATAAAATATGCCCATGGGTATTCAAATCTTGTGAGGAATGCTGTATTTAAATACTACATTTGAAATATACTTTATCCTTCCCGTGTTTGTGCAGTCTTGATTTGATCCGGAATTTGTGTTCAAACTCCGCCGCCAAATCACTGTCTTTCAGTACAAATAGATATTTTTCTCCTGTGAAGTTTTATAATATATTATGTACACTGCTAGCCCTAGAACAGGTATACCTAGTTGGGCAGCAGTTGTCTATTTTTAATGACGCATGTAAAATTTGGTGAGATAAATGAAATAAATAAAAAATTAGGTGATTAGCAGTTTTTTTCAATACGTTATGATGAATATTTTTTTAATTTCATATTCTCTTACAAAAGTGACCATTATTCAAAACCCACTTTAAATAACTTTTTTTAAAATCATAAGTTATATTTTTGTTTACTATTTATGATAGAGAATATTTCTGCATTTGACGCACCATATTTCCAATTTCGATTAAAGAAATTACAACAAGATTCATTTTAATTTATCAACAACATTTTATTTACATCTTACTTGTCGGCCTTCGTGACTCAGTTGGTTAGATATCTGAATTTCTGAGCCAAAGGTCCCGGGTTCGATTCCCATCACTATTTTCAATTGTGATTTCAGTCTAAATCTGTGAGACGATATATAAATATCTCAAGTCTCCAGAATGTGGCAACTTGTTATTGGGAGTGTGTTAAATTAATATTTGACTATAGTACCTGCTAGTTGCCCGAGAAGCAATACTGAATAAATAAATCTCACATTCCAAAATATATGGGCTATTGCTTTATAATGGGTGTATTATATTATTGTGACATTTGTGTTATATTTATAATTAGGTGAAATATTTAACTACTTACCTCTTATTCTCTACTTACCAAATTAGAAAAAAATAATGTTTTTATAAAAAATACTTTATGAACCTAGAATTACATACATTTTTAATATATATTATCTAATGGGAAGAGACGATTCAATTACAAATTAGAGGCACTGTAGGTACACTATGGCGAACCTAACATTATACAGTTCATTAAAATAAGAAGACTGCAATAGTTGGGCCATGTCCACGGGATGAGTGATGATCGTACTCTGAACAAGGTTCTAAACAAACACCACACCAGACGGAAGAAGCAGAGGAAAATCAAAAATGAGATGGCTGGACGTTGTGTTATTATTATTATATATTTATTTTGTATTATTATATTCCTTTTATGTTTTTATTGTTAAGAAAAGGAAAGAAATATATATTTTTACTTACACAATTTGTTTCTATAAGAACTATCTTGTGTAAATTTGCCACCCATTAGGCAGTGGCGTGTGGAAGACCTGGATTGGGTTGATAAAAATAATATTTGATGAATGTACCAAACTTGATTAGAATGAGGGCTATCAATCTTAAGTGATGGTATTTGTACATGGTGAAAATCAAACAAAATGTTAATAATGTAAAATTGGATGTACGGTACATTAATATTAGATCATGAGTGTATTTCAGCATGAAGATAAGAGGACTTTGTCCAAACCATAGGGTTTGACATAAAGTAAAATTCCAACTCTTATGAAAAACAGATCTTGTGTGTAATGAACCTGATTACACCATTTATATAAATGCATAATAAGACATTTATTTACATTTTGACATGTTTTGTTTTTTTCACGATCATATTAAACTATTTAATGCTTTGTCTATCCACGATCTTAGTATCTTTTACACATTTATACCGACCTTTAAGAAACTTATAGGTTATGTATTGTGTCCTATGTCTAAAACTAGTTTTTTTTTTCAGAACAAAATGCGTTGTATAAAAACATAGGCGTCTTCGATATTTTAGAAAGTAATACTACATTTAAACATCTAACACCTGGAACATCAATAATCAACACAATTACGTGAATTCCATAAGTGAATAAATTCATCTGATTCACAGATTATATAGAAGTAAACTTTGATTTTTGATCTGATTAATCAAATATACTTTGACATCTGGTATGGTCAATATTTCCTTGCCATAGGTATAACATAAATTTGATTTAAAATACAATATTTTTTCCTATTATGGCAGTACTATCTGCGTAGGAGTGGGGGGAATAGATTGGCGAGTATACGCTCGTCTCAAGATGTATGGCGACAATTATACATGTTATTACCATAGATTTTTATTACTAGTTGCATATAACACCAGATCCAACTGTCGAAAGCGATAGTATGTATAGTTGATGAATAAGAATCAAACTATAAACCCATAAATCCAAATTATTGAAAATTTGAACACATGTTGGTATGTATGTCAAGATAGGACAGTATGGAGGTCAGTTCTCTTTTCCTACTCGGAATATGAAAATAGCATGATGGTTCTGTATGTATATTTGTAGACTAAGTATCAAACTATTAAGTCTTCTTACATATTGTGTATAGGCGACTGCCATACAAATTGTATGAAGCAATGTCGTCACTAAATTCATTTTTTATAAAAATTGTTAAAAAAAAATTGAGATGCACTACTAAAATGCTGATATTTTTTATAGAAAATTAAATTATCTAGTTGGAGTGTTTCGGCTTTTTTCGATATTTTTAAAATCTTTGGAAATATAGGCAGTTAAACACATAAATTTATCATAAAAAAATGTTGTTGAAATTAATGTTAGGAAAACTGAAACATGTTGCCAACCAAAACGTCAAACATTCCATGACTCACTATTTACACGGAGTACTACATCTAGTATATTATAATAAAAATCTATGGTTAGTACACGGCGAAGTTTAGTTTCTTCCACCTGACAACACTAAAAAATCCTACCAATGCAGAGAAAAAAAAGAAATATTTGAAACGGACTCGTGTTCTATGGTTTACTTCTAAATCATTGTCTGTGATTCGTGATTGCTAATGTTGGCTAATGTTAACGTTTGATTCTTTTCAAAACATCGTTGTGCTCCGTTCCTCCGCTGGTCAATTAGTTTAACTTTGTTATTAAGTATCGTTGGTACATGTTAAATTTTAGTGAATTTCTGCAGCAAATCTATTTAAACAACACGTCTATCGGTAAGTTTTTAATGTAATATTTATTGCGTTTTGCTACCGTGAATGTTCAATTTTCCATTATCCACATTTACTTCGAAATCTTGAATTTTTACTATAGTTAACAATATATCGATGTTTTGTTTTAAAGATATCTACAATCTACGTGAACCGCACGTGGTAATTTTTATTTCAAGATGGCCGCTTTATAAAATTTTCATACGCCATGTTTGTTATGATGCTTCGCTCCGAGGCATTAATATTAACTATTGACCGACAATTTATTATCAACGAATATTTTATGTTAGATACATTAATTTTAGTATGGTATCATATGTAGCGCTTTTTTTACTGGATTTTTTTATTTATTTATTTTGGTTAATTTCCAAAAAGTGCGCCTAAATAAATTATTATTGTAGCATGACCCTATTTTTAGCCCATTGCCTATTTTTTCGATTTCAATCAATGTAAATGAAATTTTGCAAGCGCACCTACAGCAAAAATATTGAACAATGTATAAAAGTGGAAATGTTTAAATTAACATGCAATTAACACAATATTTTGATAATGCATGCCGCACGCGACAAATTTGAATTTTTGACGAAGAAATATTAAAAAAACACGAAAATTACAGAAACATGAATTTGATCTGTAAGATATTTTAAAACAACTCTTTTCACATTCATATATGACTACTATCTATTTTAAAAAGTCATTGTGTCCAGTTATTTTTCTGGAATTTGTTGTTGCTATGTTGCTGGCGTTGCTGCTATTTTGGCGTCGCGTGCATAATTATAATTCAACGATTCGTATTTTCGCCACTAGGGAAAGTGTAGTATTTTTTTATGTAGGTAGGTTCTTCTGAAAAATTTTGCATCTTTAATTCCAGTAAAAACTTTTCTCCCTATGAATATATTTTTTTTCATAAATATCACATAGGTTTTTAGAAATCAATAATAATTGCACGAGAAATTGTGTTTGTTTTTTACTTGTCTGGTAAAAAATGTATTGTATCTGTAGCTATGTGTCAATATACACATCTATTTCAATCAAGGGTGTGTTTGTAATAAATCAATAGTGGCCAGGGACCAGAGTGCATTTGTGACATGTTCATATATGCACTGACACTCCCTAGGATGCATCACAATATACCCTACCTGGTATTGAGTGATGAAATCAATATCTCATCATTTACATCATATTTTTCTCAGTTCATTTACGCACACCTAAGAAAAATCAATGTAAACTCCGCCACTCTGAAAAAAGTAATAGTTTGAACAATTGTTTGATAAATTTAACATGACGACCACTTTGGGATATCAAAATGCCGTAAGTTCCTTCAAGTTGATATGAAAAATGAATTTTTCAAATGCTGTTTCAAACACCTATTCTATTCAACTGGTCTAGTAAAAAATAGATTTCAAAAAATATTGAATTAACGCAAGAAAAAATAAAAATTGTATATGATATCATCGCAACTAATTCATAGGTTTTTAGAAAAATTGACAAAAAGTTACAAAAAAATAAACAGTTTAATTTTATTTTTGTGTTTTATGTTAAATGTGTGCCAACCGCTGGGGCATAGTGTTTAGTTTGGTTTTGATTCCCAGCAGAAGACAAATTTATTTTAAATCCTTTATCTTGCAATTTTTGTGTCTGGGCTATTTAACACATTTGGGAGAAATCTCTTAGGGCCGTATTTATAAACCATTCTCAGTCAGCACTTAGCACTCCGAAATGTAAGTAATTTGTCAATGTTGAGAAATTTCTCAGTATGATTTATAAATTCGCCCTTATTCGGCAATAGACATACTGCCTTTTCAGGGTGGCATTTCAAACTTGACTGTATGCAACAATGTTTTCTTTGTTGTCCCCCCCCCCTTTCTCTGTTGTGCCTTCTTAAATCAATGGCCTTACTATTGAATTTCAAATCCAATCCCAATTTTCACTAAGAAATTACCTCACAGAGAAAAGGTGGTTGGTATGCAGTTGCGTAGCAAATCATATGATAAAAAAAACAATAAATAGTTGAAATTATTATTATTATTTTAATTTAATTCACAATACATATAATAATGAACACTTCCTTGCACCCTGTGCAAGTTCCGAGTTTATTGTCAGCCCAGAGAAGCAATATTTGCAAAATAAAACAAACAAATTTTATACAAACGATATAAAACAATCAAACTATATAGAAAAAGATGCATAGTAAGAAAAAGCAAATTTTCTCTTAACCAAATTTAAGTGCATTTCAATGATAATCTTGAACAACATTACAAATTGTTCCGCAAATATAAAAAAAAAAAAAACAATGAAGACATTTTAAAAATGGTGACCTTATTCTAATTTTATTTTCTTATTTACACTTATTATGATATTTGTTTTGTGCAAATATGAAGTAGCAGTAGTAAATATAATAAATACTATGCAATTATGATCATATTTAAAAAAAGATTGGGGTCCTTATATAATTTCGCATGAGGGTCCAGAATGTCTAGCTTTGCCACTTTAGGTATGTTTAGTAGTAACAATAATTAGCATGTATGGAGAATAATGTGCCAGGTAGGTAGGTAGGTTCTAAGGTTAGATTGAAATTAGGTTTTGAATTGTAATTTCAACCTTAGCTCTTTAAATTTTCTTTGCCAAAACCATTGCAGTGTGTATTTTAAGTAATATTCAGCGGTCAGTTATTTTATCAATGTGATCCAGAGAAATGTAAAAATCTTGATAAACCTTTTTTGGGTGAAAATCTCTCGCGAAAAAAATCAAAACAGCAAAAACAACAAACCACTTGTTTAAACAATCTTTCTTCTTCTTCGCCCTCGCCTTTGTCCCATTTACTTGGGGTCGGCTCTCCTTATTCTATTTTGCCAGACTCGCCTGTCCTGTGTCAGATCAGGTTATCATTTTGTCCTTCGGTCGTCTCAAAATGTGGCCATACCATGTAAGCCTATTTTATTTTCTATTGAGGCTTTTACTTATTATTCCAACTGTCGATTTGTTCAGGAGAACTTTGTTCTCTTAACATATCGACAATGTATCAAGCCAGAATACGCGAGAATTGTATGGAGAGGTCTACTTTTTTCATGGATTTTCCAACTTTGAAGTCAAAAAACACCAACTTAGAGGCTTCGCAGCATATATGTTCCATACACGGATTTACTCAGAATTCGGAGTAGAACATTTCGTGTGTCTGTGTGTGTGTCTGTGTGTGTGTCTGTGTGTCCGTCCCCCCCTTATAACTTTTGATCCGCTCAATTTACAGAGCCTAAAATTTCAGAATATATAAACAGTTACAGGCCTACAAAACTTTTATACTCGGAATTTTGAATTTTTGTTTCAGTCAGGGGTTATCAACTTTTGAATTTTTATTTTATTTTTCCATATATCTCAGAATACATAAACGGTAGAACGCTGAAAATTGGTACAAACATAGACAAATACAAAATCTCAAATTAGTTTTTTCAAAAAAATTCCAGGGTTTCTCAAACATTTTTTATTAAGAAAAATATTTTTTTTATGATAAATTTATGAGTTTAACTGCCTATATTTCCAAAACTTTTACAATTATCGAAAAAAGCCGAAACACCCCAACTAGATAATTTAATTTTCTATAAAAAATATTAACATTGTAGTAGAAGATCTCAATTTTTTTTTAACAATTTTTTTAAAAATTGAATTTAGTGACGACATCGCTTCATACATTTTGTATGGCAGTCGCCTATACACAATATGTAAGAAGACTTAATAGTTTGTTACTTCATCTCCAAACATACATACATACCATCATGCAATTTGCATATTCTGGGTAGGAAAAAGGATCTTCTTCCATACTATCCTATCTTGACATACATACCTACATATGTTGTATAGAAAACAAAATATCTGAAAATATTCAATAATTTGTATCTATGGGTTTATAGTTTGGTACATATTCTTCAACTATACATACTATCGCTATCGACAGTTGGATCTCATGTGTTACATGCAACTAGTATTATTAGTTAACAGGCAGGCAGCTATTGCTGATGGGCCTGTATCATGTGCTTATTTTTGTAATGTGCATCCAATCTGTTTTTAAATTGATTGAGTGTTCCAGCACTCACAACCTTATCCGGTAAACTATTCCAGGCATCCACCACCCTGTTGGTCAGGAAGTGTTTCCTTGGATTCAGGGAAAAGGATGTTTTATACAGCTTTAAGTGATGGCCCCTCAGTTGTGGATTGTGATTCAACGTAAAAAAGTTATCCATAACACTACAGTGATAATAGCCATGTAAAATTTTGTATGTCTCAATCATATCCCCACGGTTCCGGCGTTCCTGTAGAGTTGGGATTTTTAAAATTTGCAGCCTTTCTGAGTATTCCAGACCACCCATTCCAATTGGCAGTTTGGTTGATCGTCTTTGCACTTTCTCAAGCAGTGTAATGTCCTTGATAAAGTAAGGATTCCATATTTGAAACCCATACTCTAGGATCGGCCTCACATAAGTTTTATATATTTCTAGGAAAACTTGTACACTTAGGTTGTGAAATGATTTCTTGATAAGATAAAGAGTAGAGTTGGCTCTCTTAACAATCATTGTGATATGTTCACACCATTTCAAATCCTCCGAGATAGTAATGCCCAAATCCTTTTGTTACTTGTTTGGCATATTTCATAAATAGCTTCGTTTGTTGAAATAACTATTGTTGGTTATCATGTTTTTATGTCGGAATGCAATGTAACTTTGAGTGAATACTTTTTTTATTTAGGTAAAGATAAGATAAAAATAAAACATATTTTTGTAACACCTGGACACCTATCAAAACATTTCAAGAAAAATGAGTTTTGGGAGTAGTCTAGCGGTTGTACAAGTATTTAAAATATTTGTAAAAAAAATATTATTTTTATAATTTCTTGAGAAGATTTACCAAGAAATATAAATATTTCGAAATACCATTGTGTTTTACTTCCATTCTGTTAAAAATATCCTTCAAGTAATTTTTTTCTCTTTATAAATCAATAAAATATTTCTTTAACTCTATACTATAGAATTGATTACTCACTAATGTTGTATGTCCACAATCTGCATCTCAGGTATAGATATTGAATAATATACATCATTCAATTGTTTCAGTAAAAAGACAAAGATGAGTGAAAATGTGGGAAGAGCGCGCGGCCGCGGAAGAGCTCGTGGACAGGCGCCGGGCGGCGGGGGACCACCGAGAGGCCCGGGGCAACCCATGCAGCAAGGTCCCCCTCAGCCCCAGCAACCAGGGCCCCCGCGCGGCGCCTGGGGCCCACCCCAGCAGGCCCCGCAAGCCCAGGCGCCTCAACAGCAGCCGGCGCAGAGGGCTCCGCAACCGCAGTCTGTCGGCCGGGCGAGGACGACGGATGTCACCAAATCAATGGGTGAAATGAAAATCGGAGGTATTTTTTTTTGTACAAAATAACTTTTTATCACATTAAGAAAACATTTGAGTACTGTGATAAAAGACAAGTAAATGATAAAAATTTCTTTGAAACAATTTTACACTTATACATAATTTTCATTGCTTTCGATATTTTCATTGTTGCCGTTGTGATTTACCTTGGTTTTTCAATGCTGTGTTTATGATTTATTTTATTCTGAATTCTTTGAATTGGATTGATTCATATGTTTTTCTTTTTGATTTACATAATTTTAATTGTTTTGTTTATGATTTACTGTATTTTCACTATAAAATGGTTTAATTTTTGTATAGTGTATATATATATATATATATATATATATATATATATATATATATATATATATATATATATATATATATATATATATATATATATATATATATATATATATATATATTGATGGTTAAATAGCTATTTAATTGTGGTGTACGAGAGGAGCTTGCTCTGACAATCCAAATGTAAATATTATAAATTTATTAATAATTAAAAAAAAGATGAAAGGAAATTGGAATCAGATGCCAAAAAGATAAAAATTATTTTTGTAGTTTTTTTTAATATAGATAATAAGTTTAACTATGTTACATCTGCTGGATATCCTTTGAATTCATTCATACCATCACAGTATACCCCACAATCGGGACTGGATAAATCATAGAACAATCAGGAACAAGAATTCAGGGTGGTTGTCTTATAAATCAAAGATTCGCAGGTATGGCACTCGGCCCTCTTTGCGTATCCGGATAGAGGCTCGGCGTGATGGTGTGTATGTAAAAAATCCGAAACTATTCACAAGCATCTTAAGGACCAAACTAGAAGAATTCATGCCAAACAGAGATGAACAGCAAGGATTTAGAAGAAATTGATTGAATATAATAAGCCTGCCTATATGTGTTTTCCAACTGTCAATTCGTTCAAGAGAATGAAATTCTTTTGAAGGAAGAGACAGTTTAAATCCAAAACGCGTGTATGAAGGAATTTTATGCAGGGTCTACTTTTTTCACGGCTTTTCCAACTCTGAAGTCAAAAAACACCAATTTAGAGGCTTCGCAGCATATATGTTCCATATACGGATTTACTCAGAATTCGGAGTAGAACATTGTGTGTGTCTGTGTGTCCACCCCCCCCTTTATAACTTTTGATCCGCTCAATTTACAGAGCCCAAAATTTCAGAATATATAACAGTTATAGGCCTACAAAACTTTTATACTCAGAATTGTGAATTTTTGTTTCAGTCAGGGGTTATCAACTTTTGAATTTTTTGTTTATTTTTCCATATATCTCAGAATACATAAAAGCTAGAACGCTGAAAATTGGTATAAAAATAGACAAATACAAAATCTCAAATTGGTTTTTTCCAAAAAATTCCGGGGTTTCTCAAAACATTTTTTATTAAAAAAAAAAATATTATAAATCTCCAAACATACATACATACCATCATGCTGTTTTCATATTCTGGGTAGAAAAAGGACTGACCTCCATACTGTCCTATCTTGACATACATACCTACATGTGTTGTATAGAAAATAAAATATCCTAAAATATTCAATAATTTGGATTTATGGGTTTATAGTTTGGTACTTATTCTTCAACTATACATACTATCGCTATCGACAGTTGGATCTCATGTGTTACATGCAACTAGTGTTGACCTAACTAAGGCCTTGGACAGAGTGCGCTTAGAAGACGTTATAGATATGACTCAAAAGGATGTGCCAAAAGCAATTATAGAATCAATCCACAAACTGAACACACACAATAAAATGAGGATTAAGGTGGACAATGTGTTGTCAAAAGAAATACCAGCTGCAGTTGGCATACGACAAGGAGACAGTTTAAGCTCATTCTTATTCAACATCATCATGGACAAGATTATAGAAGACATCAAATCATTGGAATTGGGTTACTTTCTCGGAAATAAGAGAATCGATATTGTATGCTATGCAGACGACGCGGTCCTCATGGCTGATTGTGAAGATGACCTCCAAAGACTCCTGCACAAATTCCACATATTGGCACAACAATACAACATGAAAATCTCCATAGAAAAAACAAAGATAATGGTAACTTCAAAACAGCCTGTACGCTGCAAACTCGTAGTTGACAATAAGACAATAGAACAAGTTATGCGATTCAAGTACCTGGGCGCTGAAATATCAAGCAGCAGTGACCTTTACGAAGAAGTCAGGGAACGAACGAATAAGGCTGCCG
Organism: Molanna angustata; assembly: GCA_963576475.1. Lineage (NCBI taxonomy): Eukaryota > Metazoa > Arthropoda > Insecta > Trichoptera > Molannidae > Molanna > Molanna angustata. The sequence goes on along the minus strand of OY754971.1, from coordinate 2,196,609 downwards.
TTGTAGCGGGGTGCTTGCGAACTATTGTATGGAGAAACCAACACATGTTGAAAGAAAGCAAAATGAAGATATATAAGATCTGCGTAAGGCCAATAATGACATACGGCATCGAAACCAGAGCCGACACCACGAGAACAAAGAATCTCTTGCGAACCACCGAGACGAAAACTCTCTGCCCCATCGCAGGTTTAACCATCCGAGACAGAGTACGAAACTCCGAAATTCGGAGGATCTGCGATGCTGAGAATGTCGTGCGATGGGGTAGAAACAGAAGACATTGATTGATGCAGGTATAATATTTGGTGGTACCCTGTGACACCAATTGTCTTCCCTAACAATAGCCCCGAATATAATTTTAAACATTTTATATTGTTATTAACCTTGGCTTTCGTAAATATTTTAAAATATATTAATTCTGTTGTTGGTTCAGGTATTTTCGGTTTTAATGTTCATAATTTTATTCTTTTAATCTGTACCCAGTTCGAAAACACAATACATCACCATCATATAAAATAACCTTTTTTTAAATACCGCGCAAAGAAAGACCATTTATTTGGGTTCTGCCATAAAACATGGTCAACGACTAATATTGTTGCAGAGATCTGGTTTTTCCGCACTTAATTATTTCAATGTTTATTTGCAAATATAGATTAAGGCTACCTGAAAAAAATCGAACCCTTTTAACCCTCATCGATCGTTAAGTAAATTGCAGCCGACGGTGCTTTCAGATGTTTTAAATCCGGTTTCAAATATTCCAAATAAATAGTTTCAGTTTTACATTTCCGTTAATTTTATGTTTCTTTTCTCAATTGTTGCTCTAACGTCGTATTGTCCTCTAACGAGATACACGGAGGTTGATTTTGCGCAATCCAGGTCTAGCCACCGACGAATTCACTGATGCCGTATTGCTCATAATTCCCGGGGTGGATCTGGTTGCCGAAAGAAACAAACGTGTAAATCGCGAAAGGATATATTCGCGTTAGGCAATTTTACTTTTCAATGAAAATGTTTACAATGTACGCGCCGGACACGCGACTTTTGATAAACGTCATATATCGCGCGTTAGGGGCTTTAATACAGCTCTCGCGAGTATGACTTTTGATAAATCAGTGTCTGACGCTCGTCATTGTAAATTACTTCAAGACAGTCACGAAAAACATTATTTTTTCCCATGTTGGTTATATCTCGCGCGTCACTTCCGATAAATGTCACACACCGCGCAATATTGCTTTCATACAGCCCTCGCGAGTGTGAATTTTGATGGAATTGCGCGTGTGATACTTCTCAATATAATTTCACTTCAAAATAAACGGTTTAAACACTGAAAACACTGTCACCGATAGTACCAGCTAAAATGTTACGTGGCCAGGGTTAATTAACTTAATTAGAGTAAATGTAATTATTATGTTAGTCTCGATCCCACGCAGAATGTAAAATTATGTAATTGTAAATTTTAAGATGTTTTTTATGTTGGTATGCACAAATGATTTGCGTGCCAATATTTTGAATATTTTATACACCTGTACACCCCCCTCCTTTCGATACAGGGGTACCTTTATTATTTAAGGTAGAGTAGAATCCTACTACCTGGACAGTCAGTAAGAGTCAGTTAGTTAGTGAGTAATCAATCAGTCGAAGAGTTGAACAGTGAGAGTTTTAGTCGAATAATCACAGTGAGACACAAAAAGTAGTGGGCCTGAGGGCCGTGTGAGGCGGTCAGAGCTTACGCCCTGGTCGCCGTCCTCAAAGTTATAAGTTAAAGAACAAAGTTATTTTAAAAAAAAGGAACATTATTATTTTAAAAGAATCAGTGAGTCGAATCTGCGTACTAATCGTTCGGTAGCTTTAGTCAAGTTTAAAATTTTATATTAACAAGAGTTCAAGTTACAAGTACTAGTCTCGCCTACGGGCCTTGGCAAGACCAAGTTGACATCGTCGAGATCAAAAAATTCTATTCACCATTCATCTGACCCAGGAGGCAGTGTGGGAATAAGAAAAGACTGGATATAGCCACCCATCCATCTGACCAAATTGCAGTGTGGGGGCGTATTTAGAGCTTACGAGCCTAATTGACAAGGGTATTAATTTAATTAAGAATGAATTAGAAGTAAATTCAGAAATATATTCATCGCCGAACAATGACAAAGTGGATACTATGCACCGAAGAACACGCAACAAACCAACGCGATCTTCCAGGAGATTGCGCAGAACGAGCGCCCAGCGTTATCGCGAATCGCGAAACGTTGCAGGCGCCTAGACAATAAAAGTCGCACCGCAGACTCAACGCCGACCCTCTGTATCAAGGTAGGGTTATTCAGACCTTTAGTGAAATTATAATGTGAAGAATTTTATTATGAACAAGTGAAAACAATATGAACAATCTAAAATTTACTGTGGACAATTTATCTGTACAATTTATTCCTTTTGTAGCGTCATGGCCATGTCTACGCATCATTATATTATTTGTTATTTTTTTTATGTATTCTGCGGTTGGGATTGACCTGCAAATTTCTTTTATTTTGTATGTTTTGTTGTATTATCTTAATTGAAATTCCATTTTAAAACTTCAATTAAACAGAAACCAGAGAATTAACTAAAAAATTCTTTTATTACTGGAGTGAGCCCTTGTCCTTTACGATACGGCAGGGTGAGAAGGTGGAAGCGTCAGGATCTTGTACTCTCCGCTTGCGAGAGAGTCAAATCTGGAAGGCTATTTCTACCCTACTTTTACCCCCCGGTATCAACGTTACTGGAGAGATCACGTCGAAAGAGCGGATTCAGTGAGAGTGGTGAAAATAGCGGCAGACGAGATACCGTCAACCAGCAGACCCCCTGAATGACCGCCAAAGAGATGGAAGGACAGCTGGACATCCGCGTACCAGGAGTGAATCTGAGAATAAACAGTACCCAGTACTAGAAGAAGAAGAAGAAGAAGATGTCGGGAACCTTGTTTTTTTTTCATTTCATATTCCAATGAGTTGAAATATGTATTAGAATATTCTGGTGTCAGGCCGGCTTAAGCTATTGCCTCACAGCAATACATTTTTAACCTTTTGAACGCGTCAAGCAAAAAATAAAATTTGATCTGAAAAAAATGTAAATTTTCAATATAAAATGAAGTATATTCTTTAAAAAAAATTTAATCACTATCTTGATTTAATACACCAAAATATAGTTGTCACTTTATATTTTGGGGGGAGGGGGGCTTGAAAAATTTACTTTAAATATATTTTTAATATTTTTTTCGCATCTAAAGGTAACGTTTTTTACAAGCCATGGACTATAGTTGATAGGGGAAGACAAATTGGGCAACTTTTGTCTATTTACCCGTTCAAAGGGTTACAAAATGTATGATTTCATAACTGTGTTTTTGTTTTTGCAGATGGTGCTCAAGGCGAAAAAGGTGCTCCGAGCAGAGGCAACATGCGCGGAGGTGGACGCCATCTGCCTGAAGTAACTTTTGTTAGGACACGGCCAGAGACTGCCAACACCAAGAAGGGTAAATTAAAAATACATGACTTTTTATTTATGGTTTTTCTTTATGTGGACTCAATTGCAAAACTACTTGATAAAATAGCACAACCATTAGATAATTAATTATTAAAAAAACATTATAATGTAAAAAATACACTCACTCGATTAATAAACAGACAATATCAATTTGTTGAATATCCTTCCAATCAAGATATAAATCAATCAAACACAGGTGAACAAAATTCTGAAAAAGAAAAATGTATAAATATTTATTTATTTATATATTACTTCTCGTGCAACTAACAGGTACTATGTCAAATATTAATTTAACACGCACCCAATAACAAGTTGCCACATTCTGGAGACTTACGATATTAATCATCTCACAGATCCAGACTGAAAACACAATTAAAAACTGTGTCTCCACCGGGAATCGAACCCGGGACCTTTGGATCAGCAGTCAGATACCCAACCAACTGAGTCACTAAGGAGACTGAATTGGTTTAATAATATTGATAATACGCTCCCAGGAACTCTATTGAACCATTATTACTCGACTATTTTATTTTTTTTCGTGTTTTAGGTACAACTGGGACACCCATAAAGTTAATGGCCAACTACTTTAAAATAGCAACACAGTTAAATTGGTGCCTCTACCAATATAGAGTTGATTTCTCCCCCGATGAAGATAGAACATTTGCTCGTAAGAAGTTGATGCAGCTTCATAGGAATACTATTGGAGGGTGAGTAGTACTATTGAACACTTCATAATATAAACATTATATAAATGAAGAATAATGTTATCGTAGTTATCTCCATATAAAAGAGTACATGGCAGCATCGATATGTCACGTGATCCTTCCGGCATTTGATCAAGTTAAGGAATATGCGCCGATTGTGTATTAGTAAGGATCAAATTCTAAGCAGAATGTTCAGCGCGAAACAACAAAATAAACTGGCTCAGTATCCCTCTTTCCTACTCGCATGCGTATTAGATCCTTACAAAGAGCAGGAGAGTGTAAATTTTACCGGTGATGGTCGTGATGAATTTCAGTGTTTAGAGTTCTTGATTTTTTAAATAATTTAACAATTGTTTTGTTGATTTACCGATAAATGTCTTGAAGTCAAATATATGGGAGTAATATTCATCCAATTTTCGTCTCAATCAAGTATGAATTTACTGAGATATGAAGGTTCACAATTGTGTATAGCCATGAGGGCATGTATAGATGACGCTCGGCGTTTAGGCACGCGGTCGGTGGGCATCTATACATGATGCTCGTCTTAAAAAGTTTATATTCATAGCAGTATGCCCCATAAATTTGAGCACATAATATATGGTGACTAAAGGAACAAAGTTTGTTTGTATGTGTTAGTTTATCTGTGAATTTTGTAAGGTAAGATTTATGCCGGACATGTATGAAGCTTCTTAAACATTTGGTATGTATGGGTGCAAGAATATTTTTATGGCTTGCTTTTGCTTCAACATGGTACGTATTTATAAAAATGACCGTTAGATTATCTTACTGTTATTTATTAGCATTTATTCATTTATTCATTAAATGAATAAATGAATTATTGTTTCTAATTAAATTTCTTAAACAAATTAAAAGATTTTTCGTTTTTTGCATTTGTTATTTATACAAAAATCGAGATTACGAGTCGCGTTATTCAAAACAGTTCAATTTTGTTGTCAAATAGCAAGAAAAGAAAAAAAATAAAACGTTGAATCATTTGTAAGGAATTCATAAATATTATTCAAATATAAGATGAAGAACCTTTTCGTAAATACGTTTGTGTAATATATGGATTAATATCTCACGGCATCTATGAACAAATAATGGATGAAAACAATTTCTGTTAGTAAATTTGGTTGTGATTATGGTTAGAGATATACTTCATAGATGTCTCTGAATAATTCTGAAGAACTAACAATATTCAGTTAGTCGTTAACATTTTTTTTTTTAAAAGGGTCGCATTCAAAATATTTAAAATAAAATGTGTACTTTATTACAAATATTTAAAATGAATGTGTACGAGGTGTTACTTTGTTTACCATACCCGTAGCACGGAAAAGGTTAGGAAGACTTTCCTAGACAACAAAGCATCTCTTCATTGCAAATTGGAGCAGACAGAGAAATCCAAATGGCACAATATTGTATTTAACATCATCAAGGATTATGATTGTGCATGTTATTCAACTCCATGTATGTATACTTGCTTTGTTAGGTGTTCATCATTCTTTCTTTCTGTGTCAGAACCATTGCAAAGCATTTATCTACATTCCACTCAATATATCTCTTTCAATATTTTCAAATGTTTGAAAATATTGAAAGTGGGCCTAAGTACCCCCACCCTACCTCTACCTCCACCCCCATAGATTTCTTGTAAGCACGTCGTCACATTCTGTTTCAGTTGAAAGTTAGCCTGATGAGGGAACGGTTAGTTCCGAAACCGGTCGCATCGTTTCAACCAAAAGACGTGGTTAATACAAAGTTATATCTTTAAATTTAATTTATCTCTTTCAAGATTACATTCTTATTCTACCCTCATATTGGTATATCATTTTTTTACAGCATTGGGTGACTTACCCCCACTTTCACCAAGGTTCCTAAGCGCTAAAATCAATTTTTTGATGCACTTAGCGTAAAATTTCGTTTCACCAAACAATCTTACTACCGTTTAGTGACGCCGGCGACTCAACTCTTAAGTGACGGTCTATTGTGGATCAAGTCATTCATCAACGTATTTTGTAACTAAAATTATTACATTTTAGCACTTATTGTTAGTTGTTGTCATAAGTGTTATATTTTATGTTATATTTGATTTTTCTTTATCATCCAGATATAAAATTGAATTTTATTTAAAACGGCATAATTGATGTCAACGAAAACAATAATGGCGGTATACACAATAACACAGGTAGCAGGGGTAGAATAGCAGGTATGCGATATGTTTGTAAACATGGTATCAGTAAACAATTTCAAAACATGTAAAAATTGTGAAGTACACACTGAATAATATTTGATTGTTATTTTAATAAAGGAAACAAGATAAATTATGTGTTACGGAAATTTAAGGAGATTTGAACCTAGGGCTCAATTACGAAAGTTGGTTTTTAGTTGGTGAAATGCAAATTCACTGAGTGATGCACTCGAGGATTTGAGCTCTGAGCAGGTAGTTAGTTGCTGAGTTGCTTAAATGACCCCACCATGTCACTGCAAATGGTCTAGTCCGTTAAGAGTTGACACTTGTTACAGACTTCCTCAAAATAATTTGCATATTAATGATTAAATTGTAGGTATATTATTCTTTATAAGATGAAAATAAAATGCATGGACAATGTGAATAATTAGGAATAATTCACACCTCCAGGATTATGCTCTGAGAAGTTACTACCGATTCCAGATTATTTCATTGTTTAAAATAAAAGACTTATGTTACTACTTACTTATCGGATCCGAACTTTAGGCCTTGCCACTCCAGTATGCAGCGACGCATATCGCCTTGTCATTTGCCATCAGAAGGTCATTCACATTACATGCACCTTGCATCAGGGGGCATTGCAATAGGTGAGAATCATTCTCCACCTCCCCGCAGTCGCAGCTCGTGTCCTCCCCATCCAAAAAGCCCCACCTCTGCTGGTTACTCTTGCACCTAGTCACCCCAACCCTCAGTCTGTTTAGTGTTTTCCACGTAGGGTAGCTCAGACTATGAGTGGTGTTCGTGCTTTCGGATGGCATCATCCATGGACTATCGCCAAGCTCATGCCTCCACAGTTCCTCCCTACGCTTTTCTGGCGAGGTTGTGAGGTCATTTGTGACCTTAAGGAAGCTTTTTCTCGATTTCAGTCTTGGAGGTACCATCCGGTGATCGTAAAGAGGGTGTCTAGGGTCGTGGGTCTGTGTCTCTTGTGTCTCTCCGTGTCTGCTGCCACTTTTCTTCTTATAGTAGGGGGAGCGATTCCGATTATGGGGTATAATTTATTTACCGCAGTTGGTTTGAGGCAGCCGGATACCAGTCGAGCCATATCATTTACTGCAACATCCACCTGTTTGGTGTGTGATGACGTCTGCCAGGCCGGGCAGGCATACTCGGCTGCGGAAATACACAGTCCCAAAGCGGAGGTGCGGAGTACGTGTGGAGATGCTCCCCAAGTTGAACCGGTGAGCTTTCGTAGGATGTTATTTCTGGCGGAAACTTTCTGTTTGGTGTTGTTGCAGTGTTCTTTATAGGAAAGTGTCCTATCCAGTGTCACACCAAGGTATTTCGGTGTGGGGCAGTGTTCGATTTTTTCTCCCTTCCACGTGACCTCCAGCTTTCTACCTGCTTCTTTGTTTTTAAGATGGAAGGCGCAGAGTTGTGTTTTTCTTGGGTTTGGCTTGAGCATATTCTCGTTGTAGTATTTCTCTGGTGTGTTTAGGGTTTGTGTAAGTTTTTCTTCAACCAATTGGAATGTATCCTCCTGGGCGGCGACTGCGGTGTCATCAGCATATATGAACTGCCGGGTTGCCTCTGGGATGGGTTGGTCATTTGTGTATATATTGTACAGTATTGGTGCTAAACACTTCCCTGTGGCAGTCCATTTTTCTGAGTTCTCCATCGGCTTTCTTTGCCTTCCAATGTCATGTAGAATTGTCTGTTGCTCAGGAAATTACGGATCAAGGATGTGAGTCTAAAATCTTTCGTGGTATTGTAGATCTTATTTGCTAGTCTTGTGTGGTTCACTGTATCATATGCGGCTGTCAGATCCACGAATGCCACTCCCGTGATCTTTTTCTTTTCAAACCCATCCTCAATATGCTGCACCAAGTTAAGAACCTGTCCAGTGCATGACCTTCCCGGTCTGAAACCTGCCTGTTCTTTTATTATACGTTTGTCAATATGTTCTGAGATCCTGTTCAGTACCAGGCGTTCGAAAACCTTGCTTAGTTGGCATAGGAGCGATACAGGTCTGTAGTTCTTCGGATTGTTGGGTTCTTTTCCCGGTTTGAGAAGGGCAGTCACACGAGCTTTCCTCCAGAGCTTTGGAATTTTTTCGCTTGTGACGCATGTGTTCATTAGTTTCAGAACCCACTCCATGGTTTTTTCTCCGAAATTTTTTATCTGTTCGACTCTGATCTCGTCCAGTCCTGGAGATTTGTTATTCTTTAGGTCTTTCGTTGCTTCTTTTAGTTCTTCCATAGAGAAGGGTATCTGCAGGAAATCAATTTCCTCACTCTTATTGCGGATGATGGGTACTCTATGTGTCCTTACTCTTGTTTTACCATTAAGGAGCAATTGGTGAGCTATCTGGTTTGGGGTGACACCATGTTTGGCGGGGTTTTTCGTCACTGGGTCGTTACTTAAGCTCTTAACCACTTTCCATGCCCTCCTGCTGTTCAGTTTCATGTCAAGGCTATTGATCAGGTTACACCACTTATCTCTTCTTGCCTCAGAAACAGTTTCCATCAGTCTTTCTCCGGTTTTTAGTGTGTCATCCGAGAATGGATTTCTGTCAAAAAGTTCCCTGTATTCTTCAAGTAGTCGCCTGGCACCATTAGTTAGTCCGGGGGTATACTCCGTCCTACACCCTCTTGGGATGTGCTGCCTTGATATTTTATGTACCGTTTCCACAAAAACATCGTACATTTCTATTGTTGGTGCTATTTCAGAGATAGCGCCATCCAATGCCCGGCTGAAGCTCGTCCATCTCGCCTTCTTAAAATTAAAGCGTCTTTTAAAAGGCACCATTACTGGTTGAACCATTGGAACGATCTTGCATGTTATGGGGCGATGCTGTGTCTTCGGTATAGGGTTCTCCACGTATTTTGAGCATTGCGGCAGTAGTTCACTTGTGACGAAGATGTTATCGGGATTATATCCTCTTCTCCATCTTGCACTGTTGAAGGACATCGGCAGTTTTGGATGGTGCAGGAGAGTGAGTGTCTTCATCTCTGCCCATCTTTCCAGCCTCGACCCATTTTCGTCAGTTTCCCTGTAACCCCATGCTTCGCTGTGGCAGTTAAAATCACCCATTACAATTCTTTTATCATGCTTGTTGTAATTATCCAGCTCTGTGAATTTGAAGACTGCTCCAGGGGGTTTGTAGACTGATACTATAAGGCAATTCGTGAGTGCAATTGATAGGATTTCAATATCATCCTCCTCCGTAATGGCCACGGATTGGATTTCAATTCTTGGGCTCACAAATATTGCACTTCCGTATTTGTTATGTGGTCTTTCAAGAACCAATTTCATTCCCTCTATCTTTGGTCTGGGGTCAGTAGGCCCCCTATGGGTTTCCTGAATCATCAGTACGTCACATCTTCTACCTATTTCGGAAAGGATGGCCTCTTTGTCTTGGCTTAATCCCTCAATATTGATTGAGGTCGTCGTGAATGGCCCTGAAAAGGGCCTTTTTTTCGGATTCTGTGAGTGGCTGTCCGGTAGTGAAAGGATTCGCCAACTTATGTCGTTTCCAGGGGGCGCCGGATTGCTATTATTTATTCCTCTTCTACTCATATTTGTTGTAAAAAAAAATTGTACTTCACTTCATGATTTGCAATCTCTCGTGGAGGCTCCTTTCATGCCCCCCAGTTATTAATTTAAAGACTTATGTAAGAGTTAATTTATTTCCAGATATATTTTTGATGGTACCGTATTGTACACCCCCCATCGTTTGAATCCTGATCCAATGGATTTATATTCAAAACGTGAAGAAGATGGCCAAACCATCAAGATTACTCTAAAGGTGAATGATTTAAATTTAGTATGTTTAAGGTGTCTTGTACTGATAAATATATACATGGTGTGTTCTACATTCATTCAGAATTATTGGTGCAAAATCAAAAATTCACCGACAAAACAAAAAATGTGCACAAAATATTTGTGTTTAGTTTTAATGCTTTTAAAATATTGAAAAAGAAATTGAATTCAATGGAGCCATTTTTGTTACAACTAAATGACCCTCTGGCATCTCTAGTTCAAAGTATCGATTGAAGCTCTCAATAGAAGACAAAGAATAGTGCACTTACCTTTATTTTATTTCAGATTGTTGGTGATCTGTCACCCGGCGACCATCATTACATACAGGTCTTTAACATTTTAATGAGACGGTGCTACGGAGCTTTAAAGCTGGAATTAGTCGGAAGAGATTACTTTGATCCAGGTGCTAAGGTAAAAACAAACTTTTATAAACTTATTCTCAATGTAGGGTAATTTCATTTTTAAGGGGAAATTCAAAAGTGGACTTAACCAGGGTTTAAGATAGTTTCCTTTCCATTTTCAAGTATGGCTGAATTTAGATTTTAATAAAAAGTAGTCAGTGAATGGAGTAAACAAAATTGGGACCAAACAATCACTCAATGTGTAGTAATAATGATTGTTATAAATTATTTTGTTTTTTAATTTCACTTCATTATATGTTTTATAATTTCCCTAGTTTGAAGTCTTAGTTTCAACAAAAGTATCAGTAATAGTATAGTTAAAATACTTTGATTTCATAAAATTGTCCAAAATTGAGTCGTTTTACGGCATTAGATTTCAATGAAACAACAAAAGTATTGAACAATTTTATGTTATCAAATTATTTTAACTATATATACTTTTACTTAAATCTTTGTTTGAGAAACAGCCTTAGAGGTGAATCATGGTTCTAAAAAAGATTGAGAAATGCTGATTCACAAACAGGAAAACTAAATAAATAAATAATAGATATTTACTTTAGAATTTCTTATTTAATTTGCGAGTTTTTATATTGCAAATAATTTGACAATTAATGTATGTTATTATTTTGAAGGTCGAGATCTTTGAGCACAAATTGCAAATTTGGCCTGGTTACAAGACAACAATTGCTCAATATGAACAGGATATTCTCATGGTGGCTGAAATAGCCCATAAAGTTATCCGAATGGATACCGTGCTGGATGTATTGAAGAAACATTCCCACAAGTCAACTTTCAGAAATGATTTCCAGGCTGAAATATTGGGTATGTTATAAACTTTTTTGAAACAATATGAAAACTAAATACACTTTTGTGTGGTTTAGTTATTCAATTTATGCTTGATTCTCTGGATATTTCCATTTGGCAATAAGCTTGCCACTCGCACAAGGTGTAAGGAAGTGATAAATAAATATAAATTGTACACCTTTATTTCTGAAAACGTCCAATATATTTTAAGTTAAAAAGGCCCTTACAAGGCCAAACAATGGTCTGATTAAGAGGAATAAAAAATTATGGGTTTATAAAACTTTAAACTCTGGCAACAAACAAAATTGGTATTGGTACATACTATCATACTGTGCCGACCGCCGTAGCACAGTTGGTAAGCCGTTTGGTTTCTGTGCGAGCGTCCTGGGTTCGATTCCCAGCAGAGGAGAAATTAATTTAGATTTATTTCTCACGCAAATATTGATTCTCTGGGCTGGAAACACTGGTTAGTTAGAAGAAATTGCCATATGGCAATAAATTCACCACTTGCGCAGGGTGCAAGGAAGTGTTCATTATTATTAGTATTATTATCTCTTTATCTTGGTATGCATTCACCACCTCATCAACAATATAATCATTATATTATAAAATAATGTAACATGTTTTGAATGCAGGATCCATCGTCCTTACTGATTATAACAACAAAACATATCGAGTGGACGATGTATTGTGGAATGCCAACCCTCTTGGTACCTTCAGCAGCCGTGGCAATGATATCTCTTATGTGACATACTATCGGGATGTAAGTATTTTATTTATCATTAATTATTATTGCAAACATTGTAAGCCTTCTATAAGGCTCCTGTGCCGGCATGCTGGCCACCATTTCTGGGTGCCTAGTCAATGTTTCGTATGAAAAGATAACTCAGTGGAAGAGTTGATTAGGCACCCTGGTTTGGAAACACTCACCACTTTTAATCCAATGAACTTTAAGTTCAAATTCCAACCAGCCTTAACTGATTTCATTCACCTATAGTACAAGCATTTTTATTCTTAGTAGGGAATGTATGAGGATCTACAATATGTTCTTGTCACAAGGATATACATCCTCCTTCATTCCACATATTTTCCCCAGAAAGGTGTTACTTGTACGTGATAATTATAATATAATTCTTGATGTAAGCATGCATGTCTATGAAATGTTGTTAGATAATATGATGATATCAATGTAATGTTTTGTTTCAGAAATATAATATTCAAATACGTGACATGAACCAACCCCTTCTGGTGACTCGCTCCAAGCCCCGTGACATCCGTGCTGGCGCCCCTGAAACCCTGAATCTGATCCCCGAGTTGTGTCGTATGACGGGACTAACAAACGAAATGAGAAGCAACATGCAGCTCATGCGAGCCCTCGCTCAACATACCAGAGTAGGACCAGACACACGAATCAATAAACTGATGCAGTTTAACCATCGCATACAAAACACAAGAGAGTGTGTCGATGTAAGTATATGTATAACCCACAATTTCTTCACTTTATTTACTTCACTAATATGCATCACTAATATCTATAAGTCAATTAACATAAATATTTGTTATAGGACTTGAAACAATGGGATATGGTGGTCGAAAAGAGATTGGTAGAATTCACAGCGCGCCAACTTCCTCAGGAGGCTATCCTTCAAGGACCGGGTGGTGAAATAAGATACCAATCTGGAGACACCAACGATGGGTGGACTCGAGAACTAAGAAGCAAAAAAATGCTATCTCTGGGTAATGTGTCTCGTTGGGTGATGGTTGTGCCTCAGAGGATGCGCAGAGAAGCAGACAGTTTTGCCTCGATGATAATGAAAGCAGGCGCTGGTATGGGCATGAACTTTAGCCCACCTGTTGTCTGCGAGATACCTACGGATCAGATCGGAGTCTACGTTGAGAAATTGGAATATGTGGCTTCACAAATGAAACCCAACATAATCCTCTGCGTGGTGAGCAACGACCGCGGTGACAGATACGCCGCAATCAAGAAGAAATGCTTTGTGGACCGAGCCGTACCAACGCAAGTCATAACGGGACGTTGTATCAATAACAAGAGTGCCATGTCCATCGCTACCAAAGTAGCCATCCAGATGAACTGTAAGGTCGGCGGTGCTGCTTGGTCTGTGGGGGTTCCACTCAACAACATAATGGTCGTGGGCTTTGATGTCTGTCACGATGCCCAAATGAAGAGCAAGAGCTATGGTGCAATAGTGGCATCATTAGATAAGGCCATGTCCAGGTACTACAGCGCTGTTACGCCTCACGCAGAAGGACAGGAACTCTCAGATCAATTTGGCTTCAATATGAAGAAAGCTCTGCACAAATATAAAGAGTTCAATAATGTTCTTCCAACACACATTCTTATTTATCGAGATGGTGTTGGTGAAGGTCAGATACCTTACGTTTATGAACATGAGGTAAGTTAACAATCGAGGTTCATCAATTAAGTAAATCAAATTAAATTATGATTTGTCTACCAAATATAACAGGTTCATGCACTAGTGTTACACTAGTGTTAGGAAGGATATAAATATGTTAAATATTGCAACTTGTTTATATATTTATTTATGTATGAACACTCTTTGCAGGTAAAAATAATAAAGGATGCTTTAGCAGAAATATATAACGGCCATAATTACAAGATGGGTTTCATTATTGTTACAAAGAGACTTAACACAAGATTCTTTGTAGCCAACAACATGTCTAATCCAAAACCTGGTACAGTCATTGACGATGTTGTTACTAGTCCAGAACGGTAAGTTGACTTTTTATTTTACAAACTATTATGTGTGTGTGTAGCTTAACTTTCAACAATTCTAACATGTTAAAGTATACCACCTGTGACTTACATACTTATATTAGAATGAGATGGTTCAACCATATTGAGAGAATGATGAACACTGTGCTTGTAAATTGATTGTAAAGGTTTATGTGTCTATTCATAAATGTATTTTGAAGTGTTGAATTGTATGACTCAGTTCATTTTGAAATTTGCTCCTTTTTTGTTGAATGTATCGCTGATATTATTTAATAAGCACTAAAGCTTTTTTCCAGATTGTAATTAATCATAAAATTATTTTCCAGATATGACTTTTTCTTGGTGTCCCAGGCTGTACGTGAGGGTACAGTGTCACCAACTTCTTACAACGTGATCCACGACACTTTGGGGCTGAGTCCCGACCAGATCCAACGCCTTACATATAAATTCTGCCATATGTATTTCAACTTCTCTGGTCAGGTGCGAGTTCCGGCGCCGTGTCAGTATGCCCACAAGCTGGCCTTCATGACTGGCCAGCATCTGCACTTGACGCCCAATTCCGCTCTAGAGACACTGCTATATTTCTTGTAAACGAACGGAACCATCCCACCCTCATACTCTTTTTTTTGTTCAATCACCATTTTGCCGTGACAGTATTACATTTATTTTACACTATTTTGTTACATTCAAGTTATGTGAATGTTTTAACGGAAGCTCCCGGAGGCTCCGATCCAAAAACAACTTTCACTGTCATTTTTATATTAAAAGTTATATTATTAATTGCTATCTATGCTATCAATTTTTTTTTTAACAGAGTGTGAGGCAAATTTTATTTACAGACACCCAACCCAAGTTTTATAGCTCTGGTAAGTGCCAAAGAAAAGTCTTCAAAAAAATAGTTGGAGCCACCGAATTCTTCCATCCTATAATATTAATATTTGTTTTTATAATAATGTTAACTGGAGATTACTTTAGACTGTCATGGAGATTGTGGGGATATGTTATATGTAACTGCCATATTATTTGTTTTTTCATTTATATTTTAGAATATAAGACCTTTTGATTAGTTTTAATTATCGATATATTTCATAGAACAAATATACGGACAGTTTTGGATATTTAGTTTTAGTGTGTGTACTTAAGCCCCCCTAGTCTAGTTATAAAATCAATTGTTTCTATCATGAGAAATGCCTTTTTCCTATGGGATTTGATATCTGTCACAGAATAAAAGCATTCCTCGTGACAGTTACACATTAGATTTTATAACATGGCAAGGTGAATCCCTTTGCCTAACATAATAAGTGTGTACAAATATTGACCATTACTTTTTACAATTAAATATATAAAAGTGCAGAAATCTATTTTACAAAATTAACAATTAAAAGTCTATTTTACCAGATAATTGTATTTTTTTATTCAAATCATTTGACAGTTTTCTCTCTATATTATATTATATTATATAAATGTTAGTTATATATTTGAAACTTATAAAGTAGTTTTTTCATTTTAATTATTTATGAAGTATGATTATATTAAGATAGATTGATATGATATTGTAAGTTGCGTTATATCAATTTTTTATTGGTAATTGTAAAATGGACAATATCAGTATGGTGTTGTTAACAATTAAAGGGTGCTTGTTGAATCGCAGGGAAATATGATTTTCCTTGAAAATTGAAATATGATTGTTACCTATTCATAAAATTTTTATTGCTATAACTTTTATAAGTCTTAATTTTCATTTGTATCTTTGGCATTTTTAATATTAAGATATATATATATATATAATTGTTTTATGAACAGAAAAGAGATACTCATTTTTAAGCAGATAATCAATTGGATGCAGTTGATACCATCTAGGTCATATCTTCATCACACTTAAATCTATATGTTTTTGTATAAATTTAGGATGCTACAGTTTATGCTTTTCCACGAATCTCAAAAATAATGACATGTTGAATCATATTTTGTAATAAATATTTTAATGTAAATTCAATAAAAGATTTGAGGAGAAATTATTGTATTAAATAAAAGTGAAAATAAAAAATTATCAGCTACTCATAAAAGATGTATGTATGCAGGTAATGAAATAAGTGTTCTTGGGAAGAATGTATGACAAAAAATGTGTTTTAATAGATTGAATAAATTGGGATGTTTCGGCTGCATGGAATGAATGATTGTAGAATGCTCAACAGAAACAAAGCTGATACGATGCCCGGGCATTCCATGAAAACACAAAGATGTGAATGATATTCTGAAAGAGGAGAATGTAATAAGCTTGAACTGTACAATTGGAGGTGACGGGTGCTTGCATAGATTAAAAACCAAACTTTTTGTTTCTCTGCCTACACAATGTGATGGTATGTACGTATTAAAATATTCCATCTTACAAATTAAATTTATATAAAATACAGATAAATAAAAATTTTCAAATATCTATCTGTATTTTCGATAAATACCCATCGCAAAATATGTATAAATGTCAAAAAGTAAAATTGGCTTATGGTTTATTTGTCCCTTAGGTCATACAAATAAAATATAATGAGCGATATTTTGTTTTACAAATTTTCCAATATCTATTTTACTGCTGGGGAAATATTTATTTTGGAACTAAAATTCACTTTAGTAAAATTTAAGGTTTTGATTAATTGACCGACCTCTATGCACCTATAATAAATGATAATTAAAAACTATATTTTTGTACCTCAAATGAAAGTTTATTTAATGCGACAATTTATTTATATGAAAGGAAATTTTTGAAATGGGACTGTCAAGTTACACTTAAATTTTTAACATATTTCGCTATTATTTTTATAATTTTTTTTTAGATATAATTTGGTTTATTACAATTAAGTCTTAGTATTAATGATACAAAAACTCCATTACATTGTATCCTATTACAATTAAAATCTGGTAATTGGTCAATGACACAATGTTCCTAATTCAAATATCATGTCTCATCTCTTGCAACTTAAATGACGCAGTTTAGCAATTAAATGTTTGTGCAGATTTTAAACATTCAATTTTATTTAGATATCAAACCCTTGAATCAATGTTCCCGGGTTCGTTACATAATGTTACCACTTTTAACTGTTTTCTGTTTGTATATGTGAGACAATTAACACCACAAGTCTCCAAAATGTGGCAACTTGTCATTTGACATAGTACAATACCAATAAGGTTTTTTTTACAAAACTATATTGTAAGCTCTTATAAACTTTTATACGTGTATAAATATGTCAATTATATTTGTTCTTGTATCACTATCAATTTTTTTTATCACAGTTCATAAATTATATATTCTTGTGTATTTGGTGTTGCCTCTACTTATCAATTTACCAATGGGTAGGTTGAACTTATTCATGTTTGATGTCAGTTTTCTATAATAACCAGTATATTAACATTATCATTGTCTATTAATGTGCATTACTAGGTGTCTATTATCCGATTCATATAATATTATAAAATAATGTTTATTAAAAAATAAACAAAATAATCTCAATTTGACAAATTCCATATTTGGATAAACTTTATATAAAAAAATAAACATTCTATGTGATGTAATAAATGTTTTTACTAGTAACATACCCATTGATGTTTTAAAAGTCCAAATATGGAATAATTAGGTATAGAATTCTTCATCTCTGATTAATTTTTCTTTATTTGAAAACAAATTTAGTTACTTTGCATTTGTCTTATTATTTTAAATTAAATATATCCACTCTACTGAAGCGGTAACACCTGAAAGATATACACAATTCATGCTTTTCTAGCTATTCTCAGACATTCCATCATTTAAAATAGATTAATTTAACGAGAGTTTATCCATATGAATAAGTACATTAAGGAGTTGTGATATTACATTTAAGGTGCATAACAAATATTACTTTTGCATCATAAATGCTGGAATCATCAATAAAAATTTTATTTAAATCCAAACAGAAAATTATTTGGTATTGATTATACCACATGTATATATCAATACCTCTTACATATTATATTCTAAGTTACATGTCTGTTAGTAAAAGCTTTGTGCTTTTTTTGTATCACAATTATAATGATTTGTACCAAATAAAGTTTGTTATTAATATTTAGTTGTAAAGGAATCTGAAATTTTGTTGCAATGTTGGTAGTGCCAATGTACAATGGATTGTGTAGGAGGTATTGATATTATATTGTATGTTCATTTGTATGGCACTAATAATAAAGATTATTTTTCTAAAATTGATTGAATTTTTATTACTTTAGAGAATAGGATTCTATGTAGAACTTGACAAGTGAGAGATTGCGGGCTAAAGCTACACAATGTTTTATTGGTTAATTCAAATTGGAGTATATTCTGTACTAAAATTGGTTTGTGCACAAGAAACGTCCCGCATTTGCTTGGCAAGCACTACTCTCAAAATTATTCACACATAGTTTATTTTCTCCTGTCAAGTTGAAATTTTTCTCATTCAATGAACTGTTTGCGTAGGACATGTCTTGAGGAAAAAACCATTCTCATGTCTACATTAAAACTTAAATGTTTTTAACTTTCGTTTGTCGATGGACAATTCTTGATTGAACTCTTATAGTATTTCAATGTATTCATAAAATAAAAATACATGGTGTTCGTTCAATTTGATTTAATTTATTATT
This sequence comes from Molanna angustata, assembly GCA_963576475.1. Taxonomy (NCBI): domain Eukaryota; kingdom Metazoa; phylum Arthropoda; class Insecta; order Trichoptera; family Molannidae; genus Molanna; species Molanna angustata. The sequence continues at coordinate 2,177,787 of OY754971.1, read as the reverse complement.
GACGTCAACTTCCCTCTTGTTACGTGGACTGGCAGCTGTCCTTCCATCTCTTGGGAGGTCTGCTTTCTTGGGAACATTGTCTTCTTGAGTCTGTCGTTCTTGACCCAATAATAAAATATTTGTGGATGTATTTTTTGTTTTGTTCACTTTCTCTGTGAAATTTGTTGCTAGATTTTTTCATTATTACTGTTTTTATTTTTGCAAATATTTATGTAATATGGTAAGGTATTTTAGGTATTTTTACAGGGTGAATTGCCTTAAACAAAAAAAAAAAGGTATTTTTGGTTTGTTATAATTATTATAAGCAGTATTCTTTTTTCACGGCAGTGTGGGTAAGTTTATATATACTAGTTACATGTAACACATGAGATCCAACTGTCGATAGCGATAGTATGTATAGTTGAAGAGTAAGAATCTAACTATAAATCCAAATTATTGAAAATTTTAACACATGTTGGTATGTATGTCAAGATAGGACAGTATGGAGGTCAGTCCTGTTTTCCTACCCGGAATATGAAAACAGCATGATGGTTCTGTATGTATGTTTGGAGATTAAGTACCTATCAAACTATTAAGTCTTCTTACATATTGTGTATAGGCGACTGCCCTACAAATTGTATGAAGCAATGTCGTCACTACATTCCATTTTTATAAAAATTGTTAAAAAAAGTTTGAGATGTGCTAATACCATGTTAATATTTTTTATAGAAAATTAAATTATCTAGTTGGGGTGTTTCGGCTTTTTTCGATATTTAAAAAAAAATGAAAATATAAGCAGTTTAACTCATAAATTTATCATACAAAAAATATTTTTCTTAATAAAAAATGTTTGAGAAACCCTGGAATTTTTTTGAATAAACTAATTTGAGATTTTGTATTTTTCTATGCTTATACTAATTTTCAGCGTTTTAGCTTTTATGGTTTCTGAGATATATGAAAAAATAAATTAAAAATTCAAAAGTTGATAACCCCTGACTGAAACAAAAATTCAAAATTCTGAGTATAAAAGTTTTGTAGGCCTATAACTGTTTATATATTCTGAAATTTTGGGCTTTGTAAATTGAGCGGATCAAAAGTTATAAGGGGGGGGGGGGACACACACACAGACACACGAAATGTTCTACTCCGAATTCTGAGTAAATCCGTGTATGGAACATATATGCTGCGAAGCCTCTAAGTTGGTGTTTTTTGACTTCAAAGTTGGAAAAGCCGTGAAAAAAGTAGACCTCTCCATACAATTCTCGCGTATTCTGGCTTGATACATTGTCGATATGTTAAGAGAACAAAGTTCTCCTGAACAAATCGACAGTTGGATAAATATAAATACATATATATATATATATATATATATATATATATATATATATATATATATATATATATATATATATATATATATATATATATTGCATTCCATTTTGTATATTATTAATTTATTGTTTACGTAGTTACACTATCATCATAATATAATACTTCTCTATGTATCTGTTATACAGTTCTTAAAGTATGTTATGTGCAAAGTGTATATTTTTAATTTCTATTTAAAATAAGTGTTGATATATTTATTTCTTTGTTATTTTTTACAAAAGTACCTAATTCATAATATAACATTTTAATTTATAATTTTTTTGGGGTCAATATGAACGATGCCCTTGATAAACCTCCTGATATAAATAAAAATGTGTTGAAATGGAGAATGAATGACCCTTCTGTACCTACTCCCTCCGTGCAGACGTCTGAACCTCAGGCTGATGACAAATATCCAATGATTGTTCCTCCACCATAATTGTTGCAAATAAAGATCCAGGTAAACTTCTCCATTCTATGGTTTTTAGAGGTCTCGTTGCTAAGAGTGGAGTGGAATAGTTCCAGGTGGAGTCCGTGCTGAAAGATCACCCTTACATTTCATCTTGCTGTAGTCTTCAAACTACGAAGACTAAATTTTGGCTCCCCAATCGCCTTTGTTTGTGTGGAATATGGTAAAGAGAATAAGGGCTCATTCGCATCCATTTCGCCTTCAGGCAAAATAGATCTCTGGCTTCATGATTTCTTAAACCTTTTGACCCCCCGATGTACTACATTTGCAACAACTTCGCCCTCCCAATATTTCCTTTTCTCAATCTGCTGATAATTCATTTTTGATGTCTTCTTTTGTTATGAGTGAACTATCATGTTGCCTGCATCGAGTCGAAGACTCCTCACTGAGTTCGGACATGATCCCATAGAAATTCTATCAAAAAGTCGCAGTATGCGGGTGATATTGCTATTTCGTTTCTAATAAGAGCATCGATCAAGCAGTAAATTTCATCTCAGTAGCTATTGAAAAGATTAATTCTTAGATACATATTAACTTCCTAAAACTGTTCCGTCTAAAGTGATAATGTTTTCTAGAAAACATAATAATAGACTAACGAATGCCTTAAACTTCCAAGTAGACGAAATCAGGTTTTAGGGATTATTCTTAAATGGAAAACTGTTCTGGCACACCCAAATTAATCATATAATGGGGAGATGTGAAAATGGCATGAACATGCTGAGAGCTCAGTCCAATCTTCCATGGGGATCCCATGCTACCACATTAAAATTAATATAAAATGCTATGATTTGTAGTCATTTGAACTACGCCAGATTCTTATTTGACCCTCTTCCAAAAACATTAGAGCCTAATTTTAGACAGATTCACACCAAATTACTGAGATTAATTGTGGGAGTGATGCAACATACAACGACATGCCATTGAAAATTATATGCAATATCTGTCTGACAGCTACAATGCCAAAAAGATGATTCACACAAGACATTCATTATTGAGTCGACTACCAATATTGAGTAATATTGTGAAACTGTGACAAGTCATGGTCAAGACGACAATCTCCTTGTCTTAGTGTTTTTCAAAAACACAGTTACGGGTAAAGTAATATTCGTTTCCTTCCCTTGTTAATGATCTTCTCTACGAAGCCTTACTATATACAACGAATATCGTTCCAAACATGGTTTTGGATAGAAACATTACAATGTCCATTCAACAAATAAATCATAAATTCTTGCATAATGGCCAAACCATATTCAGGTATGTCAATTCTAGCAAATTTACAGAAACTTTTCTCTCCTCTTATGTGCATTGACATAATATTGTCCATTAAATTGGAATTTCATAAATTAATGAAGAATTACCAGGTTACGACAACTTCTCATAAGGTAGTATATAATAGTGAAGCTGTGGATGCTTTGGCTAGGACTGCAACTGTCTCTGGTGCATTCCATTCTGATTGTCCCCATGATTGTAAAGAATGCTAACTAACTGTAAGGTTGCTCGTGATCACTGGAAAACTTCTTGCATCGGGAGAGCGTGGTCATGGGATCGTTGTATAAGGAAATACAAAGTGACATTCCAGACGAAGCTTGGTATCTCAAGATGAAGAAATAGACCCTAGATAACAAATCCCGAATGCAATTTGGTCACTATAGACTCAATGCTCATTTGTTTAAATTGAATCTTGTTAATTCTTTGCATTGCGAGTGCAGCCTAGATCTAGAAAATCTGGATCATGTATTCTTTGGATGCCCTATTAATGATTGATATGATTTATACCAATCTCTTCGTGGTAAGATCGATGAAGTGCAGTTTTCACTAAAGATTCCACACCTTGCAATTGCCTTCCAGATAATTTACAGGGAAATCTTAAAAATCATGGTAGATTTGTAGGCATTGTTTGCCTTTATTAAACTGTTTTTTGTTTTCTGATTGTTTTTAAATAAAATTCTCTCGTCGTCAAATAGCACAAATCGTCCTTGAATGGTTGTATTGCCTATATTGATATAATATTGGGACACAAAAATAGTAAGCATTTGTAAGTTCATACCACTGCATATGAAAGAATGCTAACTGTAAAGTAAACTCAAATAAATAGATGGTTCGATGTAAAAACTGTTATTTTCCTAAACTTTTCTTGACAATGAACCGAATTGAAGCATTGAAATGTGGCTTCATTGCAAGATGTTACGAATCCAATGGACCGATATGGTCACCAATACTAAAGAGGCTGGCGTGTAAAGAGAATTGTCCAATATAAAAATGAGAAAGATGACGGCATACTTGGAATACATTCTCCATAATAATAAATAGGGTCTACTTCACTTCATTCTTCTTCTTTTTACTTTTTAAAAGGCTTTATTTCACCGTTGCCAGTGTTCTAGCCTGTCTTGGTTGATGCTTTGCTAGGGTTTCAATGTAGCCTGTCCTCAGGTATTATGGCGTTTAGCTGGTCAGAGTGCAAAGGACTCTGGAATTGTTCCTGGTATGTTGAACTCAGATAGTCAAAAGAGTATGGGCTGATGCTTACTTATACAAGTTGTATTGTATCTATTATAGGTGGGCTAATCTTTATTTGGCATAGGTCATTGCTACTTTTGGTTAGTATTACCCTTGAACAAACATTATAATATTATTATAATTAGGCACATTTAAACAAACATTATGTTATAATACATACATCTACTACTATCCATATATACACTATATTATACACTATAATACTATACATACATTTATGTACTACATATCCATATATACACTATATTATACACTATAATACTATACATACATTTATGTACTACATATCCATATATACACTATATTATACACTATAATACTATACATACATTTATGTACTACATATCCATATATACACTATATTATACACTATAATACTATACATACATTTATGTACTACATATCCATATATACACTATATTATACACTATAATACTATACATACATTTATATAGGGAAGGGGAAAATGAAGGATTTCTATACAGGGGAGAGGAAGTTGTATAATAGGAAGCAGAGGAAATGGGATGGTGGAAGACTTCAAGTAAGGCATGATTATATTTTGATATTATTTAGTGAAATAAATTTAGACAGCATTTTATATATGGGTAAAGAAGCGATGGATAAAAGGTGAGTAATATTTATTGGTAGAGAGATTTTGTTGTTTAAACAATGGTTGAAAATAGGAGAGTGATCCAAAAGGGGACACCCCAAAAATATGTGGTCGACTGTTCCATCCTCTAATCCACACTCACACAAAGGAGAATCTTTAACTTTTATTTTGTGGAGGAAGACAGGGGAACATGTATGACCGAGTCTCATTCTACATATTACTGAAATATCCCTCTTTTGGAATTTACCTATGGAGAACCATGGCTTGACTGGAAAGCTCTGTTGTATGTAGGAGTAGTACACTCCTGCTTTACTTTTTCCAAGGTTCCATTCTTTTTCCCAGCTTGTGTGCAGTCTCTTTAACAAGGAAGGAAATCTGTCCTCTATATGTATGTATTTGTGAGACATTTGTCCATTTTCTATTGCCTTTTTTGCGTGTTCATCCGCAGTCTCATTACCCTTGATTCCACTGTGACCTGGAATCCAAGCAATGGCCACTTGTAATCCTTGCATCCCGAGGTTCAGGATTTCGTGTTTAATTTGAAGAATTATAAGATTGTTCAGCAGCCTTGATGGGTTTCCCGAGATTTTATTTACTGCACTAAGGGAATCTGTGAGGATAAGTGTTTTATTAATTCCATTTGTAGCTGCGAATTTTATTGCTTCCAGTATGGCGAGGCATTCTGCAGTGAAAATGGATGTTTCCGGTGGAAGTTTATACATGGCGACTGAATTGAAGTCAGGACAGTATATTGCCGCCCCGACGCATGCATCATCTTCACTCTTAGATCCGTCTGTGTATATGGTTGTCCAATCCTGCCAAAGAGAGTCCAAACACTCCCCAAGAACAAAAGGAGCCTTTGGGTCGTTTTTGTGGATATTGAAAAAGTATTTGATTCATGGTGACTTGAGAATAACGGGTAAACTGTATTTTTATATGAAGGAACGTCGAAAGAATTCAGGTACTTGAAGCTATTTACTAACAGGGGGGGATTTTTATTTCGCCAAATTTGTTTTGAATTAACATATTCTGAAAGAAGTTTGACTTTAGGGAGTAGTGGGTTATTTGATAGCCGGGAGGCCTTAAAAAGGAATCTATCTGCGAGGAATTGTCTTCTGAGGTGAAGGGGGGCCTCAGCACATTCTAATTGAAGGGCATTGATAGGAGTAGACCGCATGGCTCCTATTATGATTCTGAGGGCCTTTGATTGAACCCTCTCCAACATGATGGACAGATATTTTGGAATCGGGTCCATTAGGAAGGAAGCATAGTCAAGGTGAGAGCGGATTAGTGCCTTATAGAGGAGAGAGAGGGTATTTGGATGAGCACCCCACCACACCCTGGATACAGAACTTATGATATTGAGCGATTTTTTGCATTTGGATACAATATGTTCGATATTTGCTCTCCAGTTGAGTTTTCGGCTTAGCACAATGCCTAGGAACTTGACCTCTGGTACGCAAGGGATGTGAATATTATTATATGTGATGTTTATGGGGGCAATGTTCCTACTGTTTGAGAAGATCATAAACTGGCTTTTGTGCGGAGATATTTCTAGCCCGTGATTATCCAGCCATTTCTGTAATAATTGTAGTGCTGTGTTTAGCTCACGCTCTATCATTTGGATAGATTTTCCAGATATGTAAATTACAATGTCGTCTGCATATTGCAATATTCTTACATGTTTTAGGAGACTTTTTTCGATACTTGCAGTGTATATATTATATAGCAGTGGGCTGAGAATCGATCCTTGCGGTAAACCCTTCCACACCTTTCTTATGGACTTTTCCCCATTTTCCGTAGATAAGAGCAAAGTGCGGTCGCATAGGAGATTTTTTATGTACTGCCTAGTTTTTGGTGGAACACCGGTATCTAAAAGTTTTCCCATAAGGACATCGATAAGAACATTGTCATATGCAGCAGAGACGTCTAGGAACACAGCAGCCATCATTTCCTTCCTTGATCTGGCAAGTTGGATGTCGGTGATGAAAACACTCAGATTGTCGATGGTACTCTTGCCCTTCCTGAAACCATACTGTGATCTAGCCAGCAGGCCGTTGGTCTCAAAGAAGTGCTCCAATCTATCTTTAAGCATGTGTTCCACTATTTTCCCCAGGGTGCACGAAAGCGCAATAGGGCGGTAGGAAGATCCTATATTTGGGTCTTTGTGGGGTTTTAAAATGGGAATTATGCTTTGTGTTTTCCAGTCTGCCGGAATGATGCCAGTGTCATAAAACGAGTTGGACATTTTGAGGAAATAGGTTAAGGTTTCGGATTCTGCTTTGGTGAGGAACGAATACGGGATTCCATCTATTCCTGGAGCAGAGTCGTGAACTCGTGTGATGACAGATCTTAATTCATGCAAGGTAAAGGGAGCGTCGAGAGAACATGTAACATCAGAGAAAAGGCGTTCATCAGGTAGAGAGTTAAGGGGAGGGACCGATAGCGGAGCAAGTTTATTTAAGAATTCATATTGCCAGTTAGAAGATGTAGGTTTTGAAACTTGGGGATCAAAAACTGCTCTGTATTGCCTTATTTTTCTCCATATCTCAGATACGTTAGAATCAGGGGATAAAGAAGAACAGTATTTGATCCAACCCTGCTTCTTTTTATCCTTCAAAATCCTTTTGGTTTTGGCTCGGGAAACCAGATAGCTATCAAAGTTAGTTACGGACATGTTTTTTTTAAAGTTCCTTCTTGCCAGTTTCCTGTCTCTAACAGCCTTGGTGCATTCAGCATCCCACCATGGCGGCGGTGGTATTGTTGGGGAACGAGGTGTTTTGGTAGGGATGTTCTCATCAGCTGATGTAGTAATCAAGTTTACAAAGGAATTATAACATTCAGTGTTATTTGATGAGTTTGGAGTGGGAAGTTCAGGAATTGTCTTAATAATTGTTTTATGAAATGAATGCCAGTCTGCTCTAGCTACATTATAATTGTATGATGATGTGTAGTTGGCTTCTCGAATTTGTCTTCCGAAATGTATAATTATTGGGAAGTGATCACTGTTACGGGGATCTTGATCAAGTGACCAAGTGGAAAGAGGAGCAAGACCGGGGGAGCATAAGGAAAGATCCACAGCACTCGGTCTATGCGATATAGGTAAACTTTGGGTGGGGGTGGGAGTCAATCTTGAAGTATGAAACGGGAGAGAGATTCGTGTTGGTGATCCATCATTAAGGATACATAAGTCCAGATCATCAATCATGTTCATAAGTGTATTTCCAGCACTGTTAGTTTTATGTGAACCCCAGCTAGTGTGATGTGTGTTAAGGTCACCCAAAATAAACAGGGATGAGGAGTGGGAGGAGACAATGGATTTAAGAAGGAATATATCGGAGGGGGAGGGATGGGGAATATAAATGGAGAAAAAGGAAATCCCGTCGATCTTTGCTCCAACCAGATTAATCCGATCAGAGTTCAGACCAATAGGAATTGGGGAATATGGGATATTATGTTTGATGAATAGGGCGCAACCGCCCCTTCCATCTTTTCTGTCATCGCGAAGACACGCATACCCCGGGAGTCTAAAAGAGGCACCCGGGGCAAGCCACGTCTCCGAGATGGCTATGATAGAGGGTTGGATTTCGTGGGATAGGTGGAGGATGTCTGCTTTATTGGAAATAGCACTACGGCTATTCCACTGTAGAATCCTCGTTATCCGTTGAGGGGCCATTGGACGAAAATAGTGATGAAAGTAGGGTTAATGAAGAGGCAACGTTGGACGGTAGGATAGAATTATGTTGAAGGGTTTTAATTATAAATTGTAGAATTGTTGAAATTAATTCAGAAGTGTTAGGCTCAGCTTTATTACTAGACTGTAGGCCACATCCTTTAACTGGCTCAGGAAGTTGGCCGTTCGGAAACCATGAAAGATTTTGGTGGGCAGTTTTATCGAATCCAAGGGAAGACGCTGGTTTATGAGTTTTTCCTTTATTGGATTTTTGAAATTTGGGAGTATTGTTTGCCATATGTTGTGTCGTAGTGAGACAAGGGATGGCTTGAGATGTCGAGGGGCTGGAGGAAATAACGGTTGAGAACAATTTTTTAGAGTGAGGGACCTGTTTCGAGGCTTCAAAAAACGAAAGATTTTTTTCGGCCATAAGGTGTTTTATGTTCTTTTGACGCGCAAGTTCGGGGCACTTAAGACTCACAGCTGTATGCTTGCCTGCACAGTGAAGGCAAGTTAGATCATCCTCGGGAAGAGAGCATTCTTCACCAAGATGATCCTTACCTCATTTGAAACAACGTGGTTGTGATCTGCACAGGGGCTTTGTGTGGCCGAATCTACAGCACTTCCAGCACTGTATAGTCGGAAATTCATATTTCTCCACTTGGATACTGGTGTAGGATAAGAATACCCGGTCTGGCATTCTTTGTCCATCAAAAGTGAGAACCACCGTTCTGGAGGGTTTCCAAACTGCTTGTCCTGTTGACAAATCTTTGTAGTTTAACCTACGACATTTTAGTATTTTTCCATAGTTTGGGGGAACCTCCATCTCACTCATCAGGCACTCATTGGTGAAGTCCTCTCCCACGGGGATACCCCTCACCAATCCCATACGGGAAACCTGATTCGTGGGAATGTAGGTCCTAAATTCTGGGAACGTTTTCATTAAGAAGTAATTTGCATTGGTAATGTTGCTAAATTCAACGCTGGCTCTATTTTTTCCTATCAATTTACAGCTTCCGGTAATTATTCCCTTTACTAGGTTTCTTTTAAGGCATTTTCCGAACTCAATGGCAGATAATTGGTTAGAATTTTCGGAAGAGACGTGTACTATGAATGGACTGCTGTCCGTTTCATTGTAAATATTTCTCGTGTTTCTTTCATATAAGGGATTTGGAGAGGTGGCTGAAGTGTTGGGGGTGGAATTTACAGAGGGTTGTGTTTCATTGAGGGCGGGTTTTTTTTTATGATCACTGGTCTTGGTTTCCTTTTCCAAGTCACCAAGGGAAGGTCTGCTATTTTTCCGTTTTTGGGCGTATTTTTTATTTGGGACTGTCACAAAGAGTCCGGGTAATTAGGGAGCTGTCAGAGTCGTAAGAATCCGACCATGCTCGGTCGCTTCTCGTTCTGGTATATCGTGGTTTCGATGGAGAGAGATCTGGAGGATCAGGCGGGTCCGGAGGTTTAACCTCCATTGTTAGTAAATTAAAAGGAAAAAACTGTTATATATAATGTTAATTTAACTTACCCCAGGTTACAAAATAGACATCACAATAACACAAAGTAAAAAATGAATTTGCCAGAAAGATTGAATTTTACACCAATAATATTAAAAATATTGAATATTCGGTAGGTAGGTTGAGTTTTTATATGCTTGTCGACGCAGGAACAAACACACGTCCGTTTCTGACCAACGCCAATCAAGGAAAAAACTCACTTCATTCATGTAAGTAAAAATTGTGGATAGGAAGCAGATGTTTTGACTATGAAACATCAGGGAAATGGACCAGAGATTTCACAGAGTGGAGGAGGAGCTGCATCAGTTAACTAAATACAGATGCCTATACCGAAATAGTAACCAATGTCGGGGAGACCTGACATGGCACAGAAAGGAGATGCATAAATTCCTGTCTGCTAAAATCAATGAGTAACGTATCCGGCACACATGTACCAAGAAGAATATAAAAGCGATATAATTATAATCTAAAATTAATGATTGCAAAATTCAAATATCAGGAGAGCATAGAGTAAGAAATGTTTCTTTGTATTGAATAATGCAAGATACATAGCCTAATAAACATGATTCAAATAACAGGAGCGCTTAAATAACAGAACAACGTACTATATACAAAATAAGTTTAATCTACCAGGCAAACAATGTGTAGAGGTTATAGACATTTATGACAGGTTATAAATATAATATGATGAAATAATTTTAATACCTTCATGAAATAATCTATTGAAAATTTAATGATTCTATCAGTAACATGTTCCATAAGCAGGGCTTGATCCATCATAGATTCGATAGGTACAGTAAAGCTAGGTGCTTTGAAATCTGGGGTGTCAAATATTTTATTTATATGCATATTCTTATTTTAATACAAAGATACAGCCGAAGGCCATTTACAATTACAAGTTATACACGATACAAATAAAAATAGTCATCACAAATATAAATAAAATATTCCAAAACAACAAATAATTGACGTTGACGTTGAAAATTTCCGTTGAGACAAATAGAACATTGATGATAGATTTTCAAAGGAAGGGAAGCACCTTCTTACTAAGTGCACCAGGTGTTTAAAATTAGATTCAACCCTGTACATAAAATCCAGAACCATCTAAGGAGCTCCGACTGTTATTAACAATTATCTAAATTTATAAGGAAAAATAATCATAACATTTTTAAATATGTATAGTGTTAAATAATACAAAATTAACTACACAAAGCAGTTTATTGCATAATTTTTACAAAATTTCAATTATCATTATACTTATGGACAGAAATTACATGTTTATATCAAACAAACTATTATTATAGTATTAAATGTCATTTAGGAATTATCTGATACAAAATATATATATATACACAGGGATTTAAAATGACAAACTGAATTAGCTTATTATAAAGATAAAAAATATTTTTATTTAATTACTATTTTGTCAAAACAAAAAAATCCCTTCTCATCAATCATTTCAGTAAAAAAATATATATTGTTTTATTCTGTCATTAAATAATAACTTACATAAACATCTAAAGGAAAAATTATTACCTTAACACAACCAAAGAAGTTGCCAAATGAAATCTAAAATCCGCAGTCAGAAGATAAAAAACTACCCAATTCATTTTTGAAGTGCACAGTTTTAATACAATTTTGATAACACTGCATTAAAATAGCAGACAATTTTTTAATATCAAACTCGAACCTCAGGACATGAAATGTAAGGACCTATTGCAGTTGTATAGATTATTAATGCTGTCTTAAACACACCCCTAAAGAACTCTTAAAAAAATTATACATAGAACCATTACCTATGGATATTTCTAGGGATAAGTGTTTATTTTCTAATATGAATGAACGAAAATTTACTATAAATTAGCTATTATTTAAGAAATATGTTATTTTGATAAAACATTTTTTGATGTCCTGGATACATTTTTATACAATTCAATATTTTTACTGTTCACACTGTATTCTGAGGAATATATCAAGCGTAAAATTGTTTGTATTTGTTATATGTATCACTTTCTTTCCAAGACTTTTATATTTCACGAATGAAATAGTATTTCATTTTTGATAAGAACATGGTGACATCATGTAAGAAAAAAATATACATAAGTTCCTCCAAACAGATCTACATTATATTTTAATGAGTTGGTTAAATACTTGGAAACAGAATCTTAATTAAAAAATTATATGAACTTAAAACATTGGGTTTTTTACAAGATTAAATAAATGTTCATTCTAGTTTTGAAATTATAGTTCATTATGAAGGAATCAATAATATGTACATTGATTATTAAAACGTAAGAACAATCTATGAGTTAAATGATAATTTACAAGAATTCTTCACACCAATCGTTCAAACATTGATAACAGTCAGCTGATTGTTTAGAGTTTGCGCTGCATGTGTCTTTCAACCATTCCTGGAACAGTTCCTTTTCTTTCTTAAGCAACAAGTATTGGCCCAATACAACATACGCCTGTAACAAAAATAATCACTGCATAATAATATATTGAAAGTGAATAAATAATGCAAAAGTTAATTGACTTTCAACAATAAAAAATTTACAAAGCATTGCAAATAAATGGAGTGACACACATGCTTAATTCTTAGATTTATTAAAAACAAGTATTTGAATGATTTAAGGAGTGAATCCCAGAGGGATTTTAAATGCTCTTCTTATTCAAGAATTGTGTTAAAGAATGAGCGCCAATCATCATAAATAATAGTTACTGTAAAGAACACAAATTAGGGGGAAGGGTAAGGCAATGTAGGCAGGTCAAATGCAAACTATGAAACTTTTGTATGAAAATCTACGTTCTTTAAGATTACAATCGTGTACGCCCGTAAAAGTGTATCGATCCAATGTATAGACAAATAATGAGAGAATAATATGGATGTAACTTCTAATGGCACTGCGTAATGAGCATCCAATAAGTACCTTGGAGCCAATCTCGTCACCTTAAGGGGTTTTTCTTAGTTGGTAGACAGGCAAACCTTTCCCCATTACATCGAAATTGTCAAGATTATTGCCGAGAGTCAGCAAATAACTAAAGAAATCGCCTGGGTTAAGTACAACGCATATTAATTTTTTTTCTTGGTAAATGTGCGAACCGCCGCTCTCCATGACGATAATTTTCAAGTTGTTGGAAACTATACAGGGAACTACTTTTGATTTTTATCAACCAATAGTCAGTTGACATTCGTTTTTGTGTAGCATATCGCGTCACTTTTACTCTAACCTTTGCAATCAACTGTCACCAGCATTCTCTTCCTTGTCAAGGTCTACTTTAGTCTTAAAACGTCGTTTCTTTACGAAATTTGGTCTTGTTTGCGGGAGATGGCATTACCAACAATAAATGTATTTTTTCACAATAAAGTACATTACCACTTATTATAAAAGCTGGTACTTTATTACTTTCGTCATCAACAAATTGTATTTGCATTACAATACACAATGATTTAAAACACAAAACTTACTTTGTCAAATCCAGCGGCTTCTAATCTTTTCCCCAGAACTTCACCTATACCAGCTAAGTCTGTTACTGGTTTTTCGCCCATAGGTTCAGCCACGAAATTTTTATGTTTTTGAGATGTGCTAGACATATTGATTATTTTTTGATAAATAAATATAAATAAATATTTTCAACACCAACGGTCTCATCAAAACGTGAGTCATAGATTTAAAAATATTTATTGGGGATAAAACATAGATGAAATGTACTATAAACTAGAATACAGAGATAATTTTATAAGATCCTGTTAAAACGTAAAAAAATATTGCCAAAATTGTTTACGATAAAACCGACTGCTTTGAAGCAATACCTATCTACATACATGCCTTTACATGTATAGTGCTGCCCTCTGCAAAATAGTTTCTTATGGGGCTGACGTTTATACCGTTTGACCGTTTGTTTATACCCGCTAAGGTATATGTATTCTGTGTGTTATTTTTGCTCTAGCTCTTTAAAATTAGCTTTCTTGGAAGTCTTTTGCATTTTTTGTTATTGTATTTGTCTTTAATTTTGTGTTATTGTTTAATAAAAATGATTTGAAAGTGCGTTGTGCGGAATTGTCGAAGAAATTATGATGTGCGACCCAAAGAACACGTGTTCTCATCCCCTAAAGACGAATCTTAAAAAAATGGCTAAAAGTTGTATGCCGGAAAGAAATTACTCCAACTATTCATTCTAGGGTAAGTAACTATTGTATTCAATAATTTTTTATTTAACATTTCATTTAAAATATTCACTGTCATTCTTGCTTAATTTATCTAACCTCTAAAATTGTATCATGCTTTTCAAAATATCAAAACATTCCCGATTGTTTTATTCAACAATAAAATCAATTAAGACGCAGTGTTTTTGTTTATGTTCGTAGTAATGCACATATTATTTTCTGGCGATTCGAAAGTTATGACATAAATATCAATAAATCTAACCTATGTATAACATAAACTATTAATTTACGATATTCGTTCAGTAAAACATTTACAACAAGACATTTGATATTATTTTTCTTTATTAGGTTTGTTTATTAAATGTTATTCTTGAAATATGCCTGCATATCTGGTTCAGGTAATGAAGATATGTAATTAAAAGGAAAAAAATAAATATATATTTATATATTATTACTTTCATGCATTACAAATGATGCATCACTCTAGATGATAGATATCCCATACAAAAATAGTTTTATAAATAATTGATTATCATACATGCCATCACGCCATGTCCCTCACGGGGTAGGCAGAGAGAACCGAACGCTACATTTTTCTATCTTAGCATACATTCATCAAATGAACTATTGATTATCCAACATATTAATATAATTTGAATTTACAGGTTTGTGAACTTCATTTCAATTCAATGGTTGGGTTGACTGCAATGGTTGGGCCATGTCTACAGGACGAGTGATGATCGTACTACCAACAAGGTTTTAAACTCCACACCAGACGGAAGAAGAGGCAGAGGCAGACCAAAAATGAGATGGCTGGACGATGTGGAGGCTGATATACGAACGCTGGGCCTTACCAACTGGAAGAGAGCTGCAGAGTGCAGGGAGGAATGGCGACGAATCCTGAAGGAGGCCAAGCCCCACAACGAGCTGTAGGATCAATGATGATGATGAACTTCATTTCAAGGAGACAGATATCCAAAAGGAAGTTTCAATATTGAGTGGTTCACTAGAAAGGATTACTGTGCCTCTTTCTAGATGCCGTTTATTGAAAGGTGCAGTACCATCTATTCGGCCGAATTGCTCAAAATATCTTTTGGCACCATCTTCATCAACCAGGGAAAGTCCTAACAGAAGGGCTAATCGCAAGGAATCAGTGCAGATGAAAATGGCAATTGCCAACAGTATTGTGACTCATAATGATTATAATTTAAAAAAGACTTTCATTGACTGAGGCATTTATAAATGTAGTGAAAAAAGTTTTTGGTGACTGGAGTGTATTTATAAGAGAAAGTTCGGTAATATTTATTATCAAAACCTTCAACAACATTACAATTTTCTATTGTTGTAGATACTAGTTTAAAATTAAAATTTAAATAATTATGTAAAGAAGAAAAACAATTTCATCAATGTGGCACCATCTAGAAGGCGAACAATTTTGACTAAAAAAACATTTTTCAAATATGTATAATAGGATAAATTAAATATATTTATTTAATTAAATGTGTGAAAGAGAAGTATCACTTAAAGAGAAGTATACTTATAATGTGTTTTTATTCAATGTTTAAATGATATTAAGGATGTAATAATATGATGTTTGAGTAGATTAATTTTATATAATGTAACATGAACGTATGGTGTGATGATGTAAATGTCAATTAAGATGAATAATTTTAATGAGAACGAACTATTTGTTTAATTTTTATTGGGTTTTTATTCAATGTTATTATGACAACTTAACATTAAGGATACAATAAGTTGATGTTTAAGTAGTTTGACTGTATCTAATGTAACATGAACATTATGATGTGAATGTAAATGTATTTTATCTAATGTAACGTGAACATATGATGTGAATGTAAATGTCTGTTGTATTATGAAAAACATGAAAGAAATTTATATGAAAAAGTTATGTACAAAAGGAAAGCGTGAATATTTATCTTAAATAATTCATTGTGATAATTGTAATGAAAAGGAACCACTTTTTTAAAGTTTTTATTCAATGTTTAAATGTTATTATGACAACGATAAGGATATAATAATTTGATTTAAGTTTATTTTTTATTCAATGTTATTATGACAACTTAACAATAAGGATATAATAATTTGATGTTTAAGTAGATTAATTTTATCCAATGTAACATATACGTATGTGATGATGTAAATGTATGTTGTAGTTTAACAAATATGAAAGAAATTTATATGAATTGGTTATTACAATAGGAGAGTATGAATATTTGTCTTAAATAATTTATTGTGATAATTGTAATGAAAAGGAACCACTTCATTAATTTTTTATTTGGTTTTTATTCAATGTTTAAATGTTATTATGACAACGATAAGGATATAATAATTTGATGTTTCATTAAACTAATTTTATCTAATGTAACATGATTGTATGATCTGATGATATCTGTTTTATTTTGCAACATGTTACATGAAAAATGCATTAAGTTAACCAGTTTTCTTGTCAGTTTTTTTCTGGTGAAACTAATCGAACCGACGAATTTACCTAAATAAATGACATTTTTATTCCTACATAATTCCTGTTTTATTTCCCGTGTTTCACTAAGGTTAGTAAAACTTATTAATAAACAGGATGAACAAATTGTTGAATGAATATATTTTGTTCAAGGTTAAAATAGGGAGTATGTAGTAATTCATAGTGTGATTATATTGTGTATATATTTGCATTTTATTAGTAATGTTTACATTACTAATAATTATGAATTTTAACTCTGCATACTCCATAAGGGACAAAGAATGATTATTATTTGAAGTTACTAAATAATACAACCAAAAGTAAGTACAAATATATGATTGATATTTCATAAGTAATCCACTGCTGTGGGTGATTTGTAAAGGGTTATTTCATTAATATAGAATAAATTCACATTTTTTCTAAATATTATTTTTTCATTTCTTTACTTTTCTAATAGAAATGTATTTTAAAATTTAATAAAACATGTTAGAATCTTTTAGCAACATATATTATGTAGTATTGAATGACAGCTGTCAAATTCATACAAATATTTGGTCAGCCCCATACGGCGGCCCTTTTGTTTGGCTGTTAAGGCATGTATGTAGATAGGTATTGTTTGAAGGCCCCACGGTGGATAGCGCCAAAATTTTTAAACGTTAAAACCAAGCGTCAATATTGTTAAAACATATAACAAGGAAATGCGTGGAAAAAATATGGCGGTAAAGAATGTGCCGCAAGTATAAAACAGAAAAATGTGTTAATTGGTAGATATGCAGGCAGAATAATAATAATCGGGTGATAATTATTGCTGTAAAATTAATTACAAAAACAGTGGTGGTGGAAAAGAATAATCAAATACATGAAATACACATGTGATAGAAAAACCAATGGTGGCAGCTGCTGAAAAAAATAATCAAATACATGATATATAATCCAGTATTTACAAAAATGTCGAAACGAAGCGTTCAGGACAAAAAATAATAAATTAGAAAGAACTTACCAACTGCTGCTCTCGTAACGGGACTGTAGAGGAAACATTAACACTATATATCACCTAATTACTTTTTATAAATTTAAAATACCTTAAAATCACCCCCGTAGTTAATTGTATTTAAAACAAATTTTATTATTAAGATTACCTCTTTGAAAATGTTCACATATCCATATCTTTCAGCGTTGCCACGTCCAATTTGTTATCAATGTATTTTATCTTCTCACCTTATTACGGACGCAAAGTTTGTCAAAATTTCGTTGCACCTTGTTTTGCAGTCAACATCCTTGAAATGCTCTTATTGTCATAACGGCGCTGTATAAATTTGTATTATTATTATTTTTATTGAATTTGGCAAAAACCACTGTGGTACTACTACTTCATCATAGATTTTTATATAATACACTCAATTCGGGGAATTCCCCAAATTGCGGGGAGTCTCAACTCGATTGGGGATTTTGTGAGGAATGTGGGGATTCTAGCATTTTACCATTCAGCGATAGCTGATAAATTGATAGTTTGATGTTTAGTGATTATAATATGAAAATAGATAAAAATATACTGTTCATCTATTACAGATTGCCAAGATTTTTTAATGAATTAACATCGAACATTGTTAAGAGTTTTGATTTTAGAAATCTTTTTTATTTATTTTGTGAATCCTTCAAAAACTCAACAAATCAAAGTTAAATTACTGTGTTGAACGAATTTTCATAGTTTGAAAACTTTGTGCAAATACACAAATTAATGACGAATGGCGAGTTCACGCTATGTTGGATGTTACTCTACATGGCCTTGATGGATATGATAATGCGGAGAGCTACTGGGGTGAAATATCAAGTGTTTAAAGTGTAAATATTTTTCTTGAAGTTATAATTATGTGGGAAATTTGTGGGGAGTCGGGACTTTAATCATCCGTGTCGTCTGGAGCGTCGGTTCGCCTCCGGTGAGGCCCCAGCTGGTATGCCACCTCTGTCGAGATGCGCCGTCATAGCGTGCCGTGGGGCACAGAGCCAGCCATAGGTGACGGTCTGGAGGAGGAGATCAGGAGGAGAAGAAGAAACCACGCCGGACACGAGAAAGACCTCACTCTGTTTAGGAGGTTTGTCAAAAGAGAAATTGTCATGGTTGCCAACCAAGAAATCAAACGCGTGATATAGGCAGGTACCATGACTCACTCATTGCACGGAGTACTCCATCTAGTATATTATATGGAAATCTTTGTGTTAATTTAGTTTCATCCATAGAAAAGACAAAAGAGACACTTTGGACACTTTGTTTTATCTATGCATTTGAACTGTCAGTGTCACATGGCTACTTTTTAGTGTATTTTTTATCGTGTTTTTTATTGGTTTGATAGTAATTATTTCCTATATATCCTTTTATTCACATATATAAAAATGAATTTTTGTACCGATAAATAATAAATTATTGTTACTTTCAAAAGTAAGAAAAAAATGGATTCATTAAAAGAGATGTCTCAGTTCCTTGAACTTTCATCAAGAATTGATTTAAAAGTTGTAGCACTCGAGTATGTTAGAGGTAAGAGAAATTTGTTTCCTTTTTATATGAAAAGAAACAAATATATTTTACATAATTCTTTTGACGCTAAAGTGGCATAATCCTTAAGCACTAAGTACCTATTACTTTAAACTCTTTAAAATCGCTTCAAGAAGTAACAAAAATAAAATAATAATGTAGTTAATGAATTTGTATGATGAAATTTAGTTACTTCATTCAGACGAGAAATATTATATTTTTTATCACAGACAGTGGTTTATTATTATTATTATTATTATATTAACTTTACTTACTTGTAGGTTTATCAGGAAACAAGGATGGTATATTGTTGATTGCTAAGTGTGAGGAGATTTTAAAGCAAATTATTACATTGACCAAAGACACTTCCGATTTAATTAGAAAAGAATCCTTGTTTTGTTTAATCAATGTTTCTGCAGAAGAAGATGGTGCAATCGCTATTGTGCAATTAATAAATACAAGTTTCGATAAAACATTATCATTCATTAACCATTTATTGGATTTAATATTAGATACTCAAAATAAGGTATTTTACTTAACATGTTTGTACAAAACTGTTATTTAGTTCTTTATACAATGCTATTTTTATTTATTTAAATAGGTACTTTATTTTGTTTGTCAAATCTAATATCTTCTGTTTCTTGTGTCATATTGTTTATTATTTCATATTTTGGTTATTTCAGATTTTTATGTATAAAAATGAAATCATGAATGTGTATTTTTTGTTTGAAAGCCAATAGGTTTAGATCATTTAAAATTTTATTTTATTTTATTTAATTTTATGTATCTTTGTTCTTCTTTTACAATTTGAAACAATTCTTATAGCTCAGTTTTGTATTATATTATTTTTTTTTATTTTAGTTTCATTTCTTAAAAAATAATATCATAGGATAGTAGGAAATGTGTGATTCTATTATTGTTTTATAAATAAGTAGACATGTTTCTTTATTTATGTACCTATTTTATTATTCTGCCAAACAAGGACACCTTTTTGGACATGTATTTGCACACCAACCGCTAGGAATATTTTGATTTTTATGATTGTTTAAACATGTCAACATTTTAACAGAAAATTTAAAACAGAATAGTCTAATTTATAATATTTGAATTTAATAAAGTATTTAGAGCATAAAGCAAAGCATTAACTTGCAGTATTGATGAGACACACATTTGGGTGTGGTTCAGATATATTATAGTTAAACATTTTATATTTTTTAGAATGCTGATGCTGCATGTATGGCACTGTGTAACATCACAAGACCAGAACAAAATCTAGAATATTGTATTGCGACAATTCAGCCCAGACTTATGGAACTGATGAATGCCTTTACAAATATTCACTACAACAAATCTGGTGCAACTTTAAATTACTTAGGTTTGTTATTATGTTTTTTTAAGCGACTCTGCCACCTGAAAAATTCACAATTCATATAATGGATTGTGCATCCTAGTTCTAATTTATTGTAATGTTAAATAAGGTCATCAATCAAACTGGTTAAATGACAGAGCAGACAGTGTTCAATGCCTTGAACAACCTGACACCTCAATGCATTCAAGAACTGTCAGAGAAAAGAGCTCTCTTAGAGGTGTCCCACACTCAGGTCTTCTGGATCACAGAGTTACGAGTTTGAAAGATCCAGCAAGGTGACTTAGGTACTATGATCGATGCTTTTGCAATAATTTTAATTTTGGATGATTTATATAGTGCCGTTTTCATGAATATCTCACCTCAAAGGTGCTGGCGTGAGAGGTCCTTTAAAGTGTAATGTAAATAATTTAATTTTCTATAAAAAACATACACCACTATAGCAGTACATCTTAAACTTTTCTTAACAATTTTTGTAAAAATTGAATTTAGTCACGACATTGTTTCATACAATTTGTATGGCAGTATACACAATGTCTACGGGACTCTCAATAGTTTAATACTTAATCTTCATTCATGTTTTCGGGGTAGGAAAAAAGTACTGATTTCTACCCTTTTCTATCCTGACATACATGTATTGTATAGTAAACATAATATCTTAAAATATGTAATAATTTGCATTTAAGGGTTTATAGTTTTTTCTTTTTTTTTATTAATTTTATAAAATACAACAGCAAACAAGAAGAAATTATATGAATATACAATGATTCATTCATTCATTCATTCATTCATACCATCACGGCATATCCCACAATGTGGGGTAACCAGTGAAAGGTGTGCGGGTGTGCATTGTCTTATAAAAGGGAGAACAACACATCTATGTATACCCACACACCAGTCTCGTTTCACCAAAAAAGGCACTACATTCAGAAAGTAATTTTTATATTGCCAATTATAGTATTCTAAAATATATAACATACACAATTGTTAACAATTTTGAAAATATTTTAACAATTTTGAAAACAGGACGGGAAGGAGAGAGGTAGGGAGGGGAGTGGGGAAGCATCGACCACTAGAAACACATTATGTCTCAATGTATGAATAATACTTAGTTAAATTAAATTAAAGGGGCACAATTAAAAAGGTAAAGATGTGCACAACAAAAAATAGCACAGATTAAATATCTGACAAATTCACATTTTTTTTTTAATTTGGTATGTATTTTTACTATACATACAATTGCTATCGCCAATTGGATCTCATGTGTTACATGCAACTAGGATTGTGGATTTTCATCCAATTCCAGGTCCGTTGATGAGCAATTTGAGTGGCAGTTCTCGTGTTCGACAATGGTTATGTGAACATACTGATGACAAAAGTGCCCGCATCTACAAAGTTGCTAGTTTCTGTGAATATGCCAAGTCTGCGGTGCGACGGGGAGGTGCTGTAGGTACATTGAGAAATATCTGTTTTGACACGGATAGACATGATTGGCTCCTTGGATCCGAGGTATATTTTATTATTTCTTTATATTCATGTAGGGAATAAAATAAACAAATTTAAAATAAAGTCATTACTAAACTGTTGTATTACGATATATATTATGCTGATTTGCCCAAGTATCGGCTTCACAGGTTGCAAATTTTGTTTAGTGCAGTTACAAGATTAAAATGTGGAGCCGAGAAAATATGTTACAGTACACCTCCATTTATCCAATTAAATTATGAAGTATGCTTAATTGTCTTCAAGGCTTTGTATAACTTGGCTCTGCACTACTTTCAAGAACTACTTATATCAAAAGAGTGTGCCATCAAAAAGACATCTTACATGAAGATTGTCTGGATCACAGAGGCATTATTTTTGTTCCTGCAACTGAATTGAATTGTCAGTAAAGTGGCCTACTTAATTCAACTGTCGGATTTGTTGAAGAGAATTTATTTCTCTTGAGAAATCAACAGTATTAAATTTACTTTTTTTAACTTTTCTACGGACAATTCTTGGTAGAACTCCATTTCAAATAATAAATAAATTTGGAATGGTAAAATAAAACCAAAGTTTTCAGTTCTACTAATTTAATGACACTGACTAGTTTCGGTCATCCAGTGACCATTTTCAAAGTGTAAAAAAACAAGAGGTGGTTAGTGTTCATATAATATCTGGTTAAGGGGTTTGCAAAATTTTTTTTTTTCCGTCAGTTCAATTAGTGTTGCTAGAAAGAACTGACAAAGAAAACTAGCAAACAAAGCGGAGCGTACAAATACAAAAAGAAATTAAATAATTTATATTGCAAAATTATTGAATGCTGCTGGAACATGGCACGATGGTGTCTGTATCTATTATTGAAGTTCTGTGACCAATGGTTGAGAACAGCAATGTAAGGATTAACTGTGTACCTGTAATAAAATATATTGGGGCAGTACAATTCAAAAGCATTGAGTTGTTTGTTTACATAATATATAATGATAAATGGTTGGAAATACCATTCCTTATTATTGATTACTTGGTATATGAATAATATATTTATAGATTAACTGTGTACCTGTAACAAAATATATTGGGGCAGTAAAATTCAAAAGCATTGAGTTGTTTGTTTACATAATATATAATGATAAATGGTTGGAAATACCATTCCTTATTATTGATTACTTGGTATATGAATAATATATTTATAGATTAACTGTGTACCTGTAACAAAATATATTGGGGCAGTAAAATTCAAAAGCATTGAGTTGTTTGTTTACATAATATATAATGATAAATGGTTGGAAATACCATTCCTTATTATTGATTACTTGGTATATGAATAATATATTTATAGATTAACTGTGTACCTGTAACAAAATATATTGGGGCAGTAAAATTCAAAAGCATTGAGTTGTTTGTTTACATAATATATAATGATAAATGGTTGGAAATACCATTCCTTATTATTGATTACTTGGTATATGAATAATATATTTATAGATTAACTGTGTACCTGTAACAAAATATATTGGGGCAGTAAAATTCAAAAGCATTGAGTTGTTTGTTTACATAATATATAATGATAAATGGTTGGAAATACCATTCCTTATTATTGATTACTTGGTATATGAATAATATATTTATAGATTAACTGTGTACCTGTAACAAAATATATTGGGGCAGTAAAATTCAAAAGCATTGAGTTGTTTGTTTACATAATATATAATGATAAATGGTTGGAAATACCATTCCTTATTATTGATTACTTGGTATATGAATAATATATTTATAGATTAACTGTGTACCTGTAACAAAATATATTGGGGCAGTAAAATTCAAAAGCATTGAGTTGTTTGTTTACATAATATATAATGATAAATGGTTGGAAATACCATTCCTTATTATTGATTACTTGGTATATGAATAATATATTTATAGATTAACTGTGTACCTGTAACAAAATATATTGGGGCAGTAAAATTCAAAAGCATTGAGTTGTTTGTTTACATAATATATAATGATAAATGGTTGGAAATACCATTCCTTATTATTGATTACTTGGTATATGAATAATATATTTATAGATTAACTGTGTACCTGTAACAAAATATATTGGGGCAGTAAAATTCAAAAGCATTGAGTTGTTTGTTTACATAATATATAATGATAAATGGTTGGAAATACCATTCCTTATTATTGATTACTTGGTATATGAATAATATATTTATAGATTAACTGTGTACCTGTAACAAAATATATTGGGGCAGTAAAATTCAAAAGCATTGAGTTGTTTGTTTACATAATATATAATGATAAATGGTTGGAAATACCATTCCTTATTATTGATTACTTGGTATATGAATAATATATTTATAGATTAACTGTGTACCTGTAACAAAATATATTGGGGCAGTAAAATTCAAAAGCATTGAGTTGTTTGTTTACATAATATATAATGATAAATGGTTGGAAATACCATTCCTTATTATTGATTACTTGGTATATGAATAATATATTTATAAATATTTATAGCGGTTTAAGTAGAGGTGAAGTAGAGAAATCTGTTTGTAAATTAATAAGTTTCTTGTTCATATTATTTTTTACTCTATTAATTTCTAGTATCTCTAATCTGTCTAATTTTCTCCCTTTATTACATTTATGTAGAATTTGAACATTATTGTCTATTGTAAATTCATGTTGTACATAGTTCGTTTAAATATTACGATTAAATAAATTTATTTACATCAAATAATACATTACTAAATTGCATTTTTGATTACCATAGATATGTAGATGACATTCTTTGTGTTTGGACCGGTATCATTAGACAATTAGACGTATTTTTAATATTCTTAAATTCCATCAATAAAAATTTACAATTTACTTTAGAAATAGAGAAAGACCGAAAACTTAATTTCCTCGATCTAAGCTTAGAAATTGTCAACAATACATTTAAATTCTCTATTTATAGGAAAGACACATATACAGACAATGTCATCCATTCAAAATCTCTTCATCCAGTGTCACAAAAAATGTCTGCATTTCATTCTATGACTCATAGATTATTGAATGTACCATTGGAGGAAGATGAATATAAAAAAGAATTAAATATTATTAAAACGATTGCCACAAATAACGGATACAATAGCAAAACAATAGATCAAATAATAAAGAAAAAACATTATAAAAACCTAACATTAAAATTTCTATACAGCGCTCCCAACATAAACAGGGATACAAATTGGAGACGAATTCTTTATTTGGGTAATATGTCAGACAGATTATCTAACAATACAAAAAAAAAATTTAAATCAGCTTTCTACACTAATAGTAATATAAAAAAACTCTTGTTCAACAATAAGGATAGAGAACATAGAATGGATGGCAGTGGAGTGTATAAATTAAATTGTAAAGACTGTGATGCCATTTATGTGGGTCAGACTGGGAGATCTATAAAACAGCGTTTCCTTGAGCATCATAGAGCGTTTAGGGGACTGTCTGGTTATTCAGAAATGGGGGACCACTGCATAGAACATAATCATTCTTTTGGTTTGGAAAATGTAGAGGTTTTGCATTCAGAATATAAAGGATGGAAACTTGATGCTCTAGAAATGTTAGAAATTAATAAAAATAAAAAAGGCAACATTGTTAACATCCAGATACCAAAGGTATCACCACTTCTCCAAACATAAGCTCACCCACATAATGGCAACATTGTATAATTACTGTAACTCCACCCACATATTTGGCAACGCTGTGGAGTTAATGTAGCTCCACCCACACATGTGACAACGTTGTAAATGCTGAGTGAAGTAGAAATTAGCTTATTTTTGTTTTAGTTTCCTTTGGATCTTGATAATGCCAAGTCACCTTGGCGAAAACGTTTGATCGTTAGTATAAGAAATATTGTGGAAAAATACAAAGTTATTTATTTATTCATTTAAAATGGATTTCCACTCTGTAAACACAAAAACCCTAGAATCATATCTCTTATAGTTTGATACTTATTCTTCATACATACAAGCATATCATCAGGCTATTTACCTATTGGGGGTAGGAAAAAAGGATTGAGTCCTGATAAATATGACTTTTAATTACCTTTGTCTATGAAGAATTTGTTTCCTCCATCTCTATAATTCTGGATGTTGCTTTCATTTTCTAGCTTTGTTAGCTGTATTTTTTGTTACATTAATTACAAGATCAGATATTATTATTTTGTTATAATGTAAAATGAACTGACAAGATATTCACGTAACTCTTAAATAGAACTATATGGCAGGCATATTGAATTAACGCTCAAATTTTATACCGTTCATTGTCTGCGCAAGAGTTATTGGTTTTAGGAACAGTAAGTTCTTTGGAGTTAGCGGTTTTAGTAAAAAATCTTTCGTTTGGGATTTTGTATATGCTATGGCAGATTTTAAAAGAGAAGCTAAGTAAAGTACAAAGACCCTCAGACGACAGTGCGGAGAGCTCATGGCTTAACTTCAAGTGCATCGTCAACAAAACAGCAGCAGAATGTGCGAAGTCATCTAGAAGAGAGAAACTTAAACCATGGCTGAGCGATGGTACATTGCTCATGATCAACGAAAGAAAGGATCTCTTAAAAAAGGGACTGCAAAATGTAGAATATAGACAAACATATACGGATTTGTCAAAAAGAATAAAATCTACATGCAGAAGAGATAAGAATAAATATATTGAGAAGGTGTGCATAGATATCGAAAGACATAGCCATGTAAATCAAACTAAGGATCTTTTTGAAAAAATAAAACTTCTCACACAAGAATTTAAACCAAGAACATGCTGCGTTGAAGACGAAAATGGGCGAGTCCTAGATGAATACGAAAAGGTCCTAGAAAGATGGAGAAGATATTGCATAGACTTGTACAGTGACTCCACAAGTGATGAATTTGAAGGGAGAGAAGACTACGAACGTGAACCGGATATATTGTTGCGGGAGGTTGAAGAGGCGATCGCCAAACTGAAAACCGACAAATCCCCAGGCTCGGATGGCATTACAACGGAATTGATCAAATTCACTGGTGAACTAGGTGTGAACAATTCTATGATATATGCCAGAAAATATGGATAACATCAATTTGGCCGGAGGACTGGGTGAAGTCCATGTTCATCCCTATACACAAAAAAGGATCAACAATGAAGTGTGAAAATTTCAGAACAATTGCCCTTATATCTCACCCCAGCAAAGTTATGCTACAAATAATAAAACAGAGACTAAAACACTACTTGAATGCTCAGATTCCACCAGAGCAGGCAGGCTTTGTGAAGGGGAAGGGAACCAGGGAACAAATTTTGAACGCCAGACTGTTGATTGAAAAATCGCGAGAGTTTCAAATACCAATGCTGATCTGCTTCTTGGATTACAGCAAGGCGTTCGATTGTGTAAACTGGAACTCTTTGTGGGGAGTCTTGAGTGAAATGGACACACCACAACATCTGATTAAACACTGATCAAGAGTCTGTACGATGCTGGCACAGCAACTGTCAAAGTGGGGGAAAACATCTCACGTGAATTTAGGGTCAATAAAGGAGTTCGCCAAGGATGCATCTTATCTCCAGATTTATTTAACATATATGGCGAATATATAATGAGAAAAGCCCTAGAAAACTGGCATGGAGGTGTTTCGATCGGAGGCAGGAAAATCTCAAATCTTAGATATGTGGACGATACCAACCTATTCGCATCCAATGAGGCCGAAATAGTGGATCTACTCCATAGAGTAGAGGAGGAAAGCCTAAAACTAGGCCTCAAAATAAATAAAACCAAAACAAATCTAATGATTGTCGACCGATCTGACAAACTGCAATTGACAGGAGCTCTCTCGGATCTGGAAATGGTGGATAAATTCGTTTATCTGGGGTCCACTATTACCAACCAAGGCAAGTGTGAAACCGAGATCAGGAGAAGGATAGGAATGGCAAAAGTGCTATGACCAGTCTAAATAAAATATGGAAAGACAGGAACATATCCAGAAACCTGAAGATGAAGATTGTACACACACTCGTGTTCTCCATTTTCTTTTATGGAGTAGAATCATGGACTTTGCGGGCCAGAGATAGAGACAGAATAGACGTGTTCGAAATATGGTGCTGGAGAAGAATGCTGAAAATTCCCTGGACAGCAAGAAGAACAAACATCTCCATTCTTCAAGAACTGCGCATCACAGTGAGATTGTCGTCTCTATGTCTGGAACGAATACTTAAGTTTTTTGGTCACATAGCTCGTAGAGGGGAAGACAGCCTTAAAAAGCTGATTATGGTCGGAAAAGCGCCGGGAACAAGACCGAGAAGTAGATCGCCGATGCGCTGGTCCGACCAAATAAAACAAAATATCCCTGCCTCGACACTCCATAGAGCCGTACATATGGCAACAGACAGGACGACCTGGAGAGCAATGGTCCGCAACAGAGTATATGATGGCCACGACCCTCAGCACTGAGGGACGACGACTGATGATGATGATGATGGCAGATTTAGGAACTAAGTGTTTATGCAGCATAAAACAGTTTGAAAATGCTAATAGATGTTGCCACTTTTGGCAAAAATGTATCATACTGGGGTTGGCGTAAATATATTACCACATTTACTATTACCATTGGCTGGTAATGAAGATTTTGTGAATAATATTGAATTCGAATTCATTGTTTAGGTAAATATATTACCACATTTACTATTACCATTGGCTGGTAATGAAGATTTTGTGAATAATATTGAATTCATTGTTTAGGTAAATATATTACCACATTTACTATTACCATTGGCTGGTAATGAAGATTTTGTGAATAATATTGAATTCATTGTTTAGGTAAATATATTACCACATTTACTATTACCATTGGCTGGTAATGAAGATTTTCCAGATGATGAAATGGACTCTTTACCATTGGCACTACAATATTTACCTACAGAAAAACAAAGAGAAATGGATCCAGATATTAGGTAAGTAGGTACATGTTTGATTTCAAAATTAAATTTCTATAAATAACCATACTCTTTGGAAATTTCAAATCCAATCCCAATTTATAATTTTCGCTAAGAACTTACCTTTATAATATAAGGTGGTAGTCATGTTCTACTCGCAATAGTAAATTAGAATGTACACTTAGTGTAATACTTATAGAATGTACGGAGAAAAATGCGGCAAAAATTAAATCGGATTTGGAAACTAGTTTGGAGGCCGCAGATCCAACTACAGTAAATTCATTATCATTTTTTATTTTACTACATATTTATAACATATTGAGATGTTGCGCCTTCGTTCTCTCCGATTTATCGATTATTGCTTTTTTTTACTATTTTTGAGTAGAACATAAAAATGTAATCCGTAAATGAAAACTGGAATATATTACTGTTTTATTTAGTGCATTTACTTTTATATTTTTAGAATACTTCTATTGGAAACTTTAAACAGGCTGTGCATTAAAAGACAGGGAAGAGAATATTTAAGAAAAAATGGTACATATTACATTTTAAGAGAATTACATAAATGGGAAAAGGATCAAAAAGCAATTCTGGCATGTGAAAATGTTGTCGACATATTGATAAGGTAATTAATTCATGAAAATTCATCTTGACAATACAATTTGCTGTGGATTCTAGCTTCTCCCAATATGCTGTTTTTTACACTCTCTTAAAACTAAAAAAAGGTATATTTATCTTAGATTATCAGGTCTGTTCATATTTCCAATTGCATGATTACCCTCACTTCATATCTCCAATTGCATGATTACCCTCACTTCATATCTCCAATTGCATGATTACCCTCACTTCATATCTCCAATTGCATGATTACCCTCACTTCATATCTCCCATTGCATGATTACCTTCACTTCATATCGCCAATTGCACGAATATATACCAATTATCAGTCCAATTTCAATCAACTTTTGTTTTGAAAGAGTGTAAGTAGAAATGAGATAACTAAAAATTTGTTAATTGAATAAAGAATGTGATAGTAAAAAGCACATAAGTCAAAGACAATTTAAATTTAACACAAAAATTTATTGTATTTTAGGAAAGAAGATGAAATGGGCGCCGATGATATAACAAGTGTGGAGGTCCCCGAAGAATATACAGAAAAATTCCACAAGATGGATAATGATTTTATAAATGAAAAGTGTAATTAAGTGTTGTGATTTCTAAAGGTGAATAAATAAAAATGCAAAATAATATTATAATTTTATATTTAGGTAATAATAATAATAATCAACCATATTACAATGATTGGTAAATACATCATCTACTTTAAATACAATATATTACACACAAATATTTTTCATATAATTATTTTTATGAATCCCTTATCCAGCCAGGAAGAGCGCCAACCCAAATAAATCCATAAAAAGAATATAATAAAATATAATGTATGTGTTTATGTATATAAGAGCAGTTTACATTGCAAGGAGAAACATTCTCCGCTAATGACTGGCGGTTATTCACTCTTCCACGCTAGACAACCGGGGATAGTCTACATGCCAATGTATCTTTACTTTTGTTGCCAACATAACCCTGAGGACATTAGCTCACCAAATATTATGTACAACTAACTACACGATACAGTATAAATACAAATACTGGAAACTGGAGAGGTAAAGTCAACATAACGGCAACACTAGTGGATTTTTTTTGGTAATTTCTTAAACAACCACATCATATCCCTCAACAGCAAGAGCCTGGTGCCACAAATTTCATGCGTTGACTTTCCTTATTCTAGCATCGCACATTCCTAATTCTCATCAAGATCATGTTAGTCCTTCCATGAATGACCTCTGCCTCTTACTTCAGTCGTTCATCAATTATTCAAGTGAAACGTCAACACGAAATCAAAATAAATGCAAATATAGAAATGAGATCGCTTAAAACATCTAGAGACAAAATAGAAGGGAATTTTAACTAAATGCTTTGGACAAATTGAAAGAATAAACGACTGACTTAAGTGAAATAAAATGCAGGTCTCACCCAAAGAAACTCTTATAAAATCTTGTATTTAAGGAACCAGAATAACAGAATATGAATATGGGACATTCCTTTCTTTCTGCCTACCCTGCGATAGAATTCAAGTAATTCTGCATTACCAAATATCCCTGCTATGCAGTGTTAAGTG
This sequence comes from Molanna angustata, assembly GCA_963576475.1. NCBI lineage: Eukaryota > Metazoa > Arthropoda > Insecta > Trichoptera > Molannidae > Molanna > Molanna angustata. The sequence continues at coordinate 2,146,523 of OY754971.1, read as the reverse complement.
TGCGCTATGTCGTACTCTCCAAGTGTATGGCAAAATAGAATTTTCCAATATTAATAATTATACAGTATTTGTTACTACAATATGTCAGTTCAGAAGATGTTTAAACAGTGATCCAAATATTATAAATATATATTATGGTTGTGCCTCTAAATCAATTTTAGAAATCCTCTAATTGATTCTTTGAGTAATAATATTTTATTTATTTCCTGAAAATTACTAAACAGCCAATTCCATTTCATTTTCAAATAATCTACCGTCAAATTCAAAATATGTATATTAATATGTTTGCATGCATTACATGACATATTATATATTTGCCAATGGTATTTTTTTATATACAAATGGACAAAATTACTATGTTAAAATTTCATGTGATTCTTTTAATTCTAAACACAACAACCAATCATTAATTCATTATAAAAAAAGATTTTCATATTACAATTATGATTTATAAAACTGGAGGTTATGATAATTCAGTTCTTAAAATATTGTTTGAATCAGCCAAGTGCTGTATCGTTAAACTTAACATTAATGAATTATTTTGTCTATCATGTTTCGTACAATCCTATTACAAAAAATAAGTTTTTTTTCTTTACAAGATCTGCTACAGAAAATGGGTGATTTTTCCACGATTATATAAAATTTTTGATAGACTTCAAATTATAATCAGTGTTGTTAAAAAAATTAAAGACGCAAAAAGCAATTAATGAATGTTGAGTACTAAAAAGATTTATGAAAATTAATACTAAAGATTTTACATGACAATCATTCTCAGCAAAATTGATAACATACTACATTATTATATTTTGAAGAATATTTCTGTTTTCAAAAGGTTCTCTTTTATTAATTTAAAATTCTATTTTTTGAGACTGCTTAAAAATCTTTTCATTTTTGATATTGTGGCATCAATTTTTTATCAAACATTAAATTTGTCATCAGATTAAAAATCAAATAACTAATTAAGTTTGTTTTTTAAGAGTTCATATTAAAAAGTAATGTACAATCATTTCCATTGACAATATTTATTGACCTTCATTTTTTTTATACTTCATTTTTTATCTATTTTTGTTTTAAAAACATGACCTCATTCATTGTTTATATTAGCAATCATACCTCTTTGGGTTAAATTATATTTATAGGGAATTTATGCATAGTATTTAACGTATATATATCCGAACATTAACTATTGTTTCGAAAGACTGAAAAAATACAGTATTTGTGTGGCTAGTGAAAAAAAAAGGTTTTGGATACATGTCTGTCAAATTTACGCTTTTAACCTCAAGAGAGAATATTAATGCACCCCAAAATATTTGCCAACAAAAAAATAAAAACAAGATATTATTTGTATATTTATACACATACATGCTCTAAAATGTTCAAATTCCATGTGTTTGTCACTTATCTTGAATTGACAAGTACATAATAAAACAACGAAAATCTTATAGTTGAGCAGATTTATGATATTTTCTACATGTGGCTTTGAAGAAAACAAAGATAGATGTTAGAGCACAATGAACTTGTGATTAAGAAATTAATTGAGCTAACCTCAAAATTTCAACAATAAATACTTTGCCAAAATAAAAAAAAAACTACTACACAATTCAAATATACATACATCATATTATCATTACAAACTAAAAATATAATAATATTATACCTATAGAAAGTGCATTAGTAAAAATAAATCTAGAAATGAAATTACCTTGAAATTACCTATAAAAATATTCTTTGTCATGATTTGTTCTATTTTGGAGAAATGTTATATTTTGAGAGTAAAACTAAGCTCTGAAACTAAATATATCTACATATTTATATATTATCCAACTTGTTGCAGTATAAAAATACATGAATACTTGCACAGAAAAACTGATAATAACAAATCACTATTTTCTATTATCTGCTATTGAGACATGATAATTTGTTTATTAATTATTCTATATAAGATACATTAAGCAATTCTGTCTCACCTCATTACTTTGAAACGCTTTGGTGCATGCGAAAGCGACTACTTTAATGCATATTTCCACTCAACTGTAGATTAAGTTAAAGAAGCAATAATAATATTTTTACTTTATATTGAAAATTATGGACATGGCAGAAAATACAAATATATTTGTCATGAGATCGCTCAGATGAGATGTGTAAATAATGAGACACTTTTTTTCTGCACCGCAAAATGTCTGGTTTTGTTTAAACGAAATAAAAATACAAACATATATCTATCCTTATGTATGAAGACTAGAAATGTCCAGTGCAAAACAAAAACAATGTGATAGATTTAAGAAAATCAAATATAAGACATTGCTAAAACATTCATGTTTATATTTCAAAGAAAAAAATTTTTTAAGCCCTAATTTAAAAAATCTTTAAGAGGACATATAACGCTAAATCTAGTTACTGAAAACATGATACATTAAAACCGCCTAATACACTATGAAGTTGTGTTAGTAAAGGTAACTATCGCATGCATTAAAAAAAGGTTTATACATAATTTAAATTATCGGAAACCCAAAATTTGTTGATTTTTTGCATTTTAAGAACAAACCTTACTTGAAATGAAAAAACTTTATTGGTCATTCACTTATTTTATGCACTCTTTAAGCCCATCATAAAGATTTATTTGTCTACGACACATAGTTATGGAGTAATTTAAAAAAAATGTTGTTATAAAGGATATTTTTTAAGGGAATTAAGACTGAATTTTGAAATTTTGTTACGAACATTCACCAGAGAAATGATATGGTATGGTATTTTTTTCTAGAAACACACTGTTTCACATATTTGAGGAATTTGATTTGAAATTGGGGTGTTTAGGTTTATATGGCCCCTTAAGTAATTACAATTATTGTTTTTTTTATATTAATGCTTTTTTCAATTTGGACGTAGCTCACTGCATATTATAATTACCATAGTAAGCATATTTTACCACGGGAAGTATCAAAATGCTCACTTTTTGAAAGATTTTTAGAAACCATACATACATACCATCACACCATGTCCCAAACGGGGTAGGCAGAGAGAACAGGGCGCCATACACTTCTATTTTTGCACACATTCATGGCTTCCTTTACATCCATGCAGCATTGTCTTATACATACTTGTTGATTGTTCAAACTTCCTATATTTCCTTCTTTCAAAATATCATTTACATGGTCATACCATTCCTTTCTGGGGCAGACCCTTACTATTCACTCCATCTTTTATAACCCTGTATATTTTTTTGGGCAGTCATTCATTGTTAATTCTTTCAATATGCACAAACCACCTCAGGGCATTCACATTCATTTTACTTATTATATCCTTTTTTATCTTGCATTCTCTCCTTATGTCCTCATTTTTATTCTATCATATATTATTCTGTTACATACTCTTCTTAATGATCTCATTTTTACCAAGTTATATAAAAATATGAAGTTGATGTAAAATTATCGCCATGAATATCTATGAATAATACAATTTTCAATAATAGTAAAAAAGTTTCTGAATGGCTTACGGAAAATGGTAAGATACAATTGTCATAATACACTGAGTTTATACTAGATGGAGTACTCCGTGCAATGAGTGAGTCTTGGTATATCGCGCATTTGACGTCTTGGTTGGCAACATATTGCAGTTTTACATACATTTCAACACTCCCTAGATAAATATTCTCTAAATCTTAATGAACGCAGTGTTTTTTTTTTTTTCGACAAATAAATTGAAAACAATTCGCAATAGTCGTAATTTTCTACACAAAAATGACCAAGTATGCCCACCTTGTCAAAAGTCCCGCGGAAAAAATCCTCACTTCGATTCATATAAAATTTGCTAACTGCGACATCTAGTATATTATATGAAAATCTATTGTTGTGCCACATTTAAATAAATCTATGTTATAAGCTTTCTTTCTATGATTTTTATGAATCATCAGAGACAATATTATACTAAAATATTATTGCAAATGACAGCAATAAAATGAATTAATCTTCTTTATGTGGGATGTGAACTTTGAGCCACAACAGTGCATGTGTAAAATGGATCATTTTTGAAAAATTTACAAAACACAATTTAGTTTTATTGAACAACTAGGTGAAACTGAAAACTCTTAGTTTAAAAAAAAACAGAAGCATATCATGTAAAAATGAAATGACTTGCATAAAAAAGTAAATTAGCTTTTCAAATATAATTGAATTTATTAATTATTCACATTGGGAAAACAAGCAGCTAACTCGAGATGGAACTTATCCAATGATAATTGCTTTTGCCTCCTTTTGACAGAAATGTTACATCACTTTGTGATGTTGAATACATCCCTTAGCACTGCCACAATTTTACTTGATACCGACTCTACAAGAGCAATACAGTGATACGTTTAATGAAACATTTGTATTGCGAAACAATCTTTAGCAGATTTTCCAATGTATAAAGCTAGTTATAAAATAGTATAATCAGTTATATTTCATCATCCAAAACTATGGATATTAAAAAAAAAGACAACTGAAAATGATATTGAATGCGATAGAGCAAGACAGATATATTTTGATTCTCTCCATCGTAAATATTATTTTAAAAAATATATCGCATTCTTTTCCAATAATTATTACGGTACTACAATTTCTACAAACGGAATTGGTGGGAAGAGCGTTTTCCCGCCAAAAAGTGTATTCATACGAAAGATTTTTGGACTTCGTCTATGTTTTATACATTTGGCGCAAATGTGTTTAAAGGTATATAAAAAGATCTAAAGGTGTTTTTTCTGTGATTTATATAGAAGTATGAATACCAACATAAGGATCGATAATTTCATTCTATGCCATGTAGTTGTTGATGACATTTCTCATTGTATTTATCATTATTGTACATTTAAGGTTAGCCTAGGCGAATAAAGTAAAACCATTTTATTCTTCCCCCACACCCGATTTAATGTGAATTAAGTTATTGGGAGGTTGCATCAATTTTCTTGAACAGATAAATTTCAATACAATCGAAAAAATGGTTAAATCACTGTCAATTTGATTATATTTAATTCTGTTATAACAGTAGATCTCGAAGAAAATATGACTGATAAAGCTTTTAATGTAGGTAATAAGATGGCAATATTTCTTTTTACTTAAACTTGGTATCCATGTTGCATTTTTGTGCATTTATAGCTATTGAAAGAAATGACAAAAGGTAAATATTTTTATAATTTTATTTATCTGCACTTTCTATGGTTATTTTTTGTGGGGGAAAAAAAGAAGACCTTTTCTATGGTTGAGTACATAAATATTACATCCCATACAGAATGTTTTTTCAGTTGTTAAGTTAGGGGAGACAGTTATTTTATATGACGAAAAATGTAATCAGACACAAATTAAAATAATATTTACTATACTTTTGTGAATATTTCACAGGTTAATACTGGGTATTGTAAATCATAAAATATAAAATGCACCGGTGCATTCATACTTGACGAAACTTCTATTTACATGAACCCGCGCATTCATACTCCTTTGCAAGTGACCCAATTTATCAATGATTATGATTCTACTGAAACCATATTCAATCTGATGACAAATGATTGTTATGTATGGAATAGTTTGTAATTTAACTAATTTAACAGATTCTGACGCCACTTCCTTGTGTCATCCCATTTTTACAATCTGTATTTTTAGTGAATTTCATGATGGCATAATAATTATATGAGGTATTCTTATATCCAACAATCTCCCACCACATACATAATAATATAATATATTTTATTTAATGGTAGATCTTTACTAACATGAATTATATGATGCTAATTTCTGTGAAGCATTTTCTAAACATGTAATTTACTATTTATACTTTTGAATTATATCTCATCTCGACATTTATACCTCAGGACTTACTTGAATTAATTTTATTATTAAAGGAAACATGATGATAACACACACATTTCGTTATTGAACAAATTATATTATAGAAAAATACTGCATAATATTAAAATATATGTAGTAACTAGATACAACGAAGAACATGTTTCAAAATCAATTTGTTATAATTTAATGACTCATAAAAATAAGATTAAGTGTAGGTACATTACATTGTGTATAAAGAAAAAATGTTTTATTTCTTTATAAGTTTGACCTTCATATGTATATAACTGATTCTGAAATTAGTTTACTAATAGAATATTAACGATAAGACCAATATAAATGAACTATAATTGACTTCAGAAGAGTAGGAGGATCAACTCCATAAGGACAAGTAAGAATGAGGGTTTTGGATATAAACCAAATACTACCCCATGGGTTCTGAATTTCCTAAGTGGCTTGGGACTTGAGGGGACACTGTAACCAGCAAGTAGGGGATCACAATAGACCCCAAAGGTTGCAGTACATGGTACCACCCCAACTGATAATAATAATGACAGCCAGTTTACACTAGAGGTTGATGGATTAATACAAATAATTGTACTTTGCTACAATGTGTAAATTAAGTTGATAATGTCAAGGAAAGTATAATGTTATAGTGACATATTTCTACATTTTCATCCCGTTTAAATTTGAAAAAATATCAACTTATATCAATTAATAATTTGAAACTGAATCATAAAAATTGCAAAATTAACTCTCAACTAATACATAGTTATACATTGATATGATGTCATTTGAAGGTCAAACATGTTCAATTCATTGTTTTTCAATGTTCTAAATATTATTATGAATTGTTATATTAGCAACGCTTACATCTATTAAAATCATTACTGACAAACAAATATTACTGTAATACATAATAATATAATAAAAATATCTAGTTACATAATTATTAATTATTTGACTCAATCATACCATCAAAGTGTAGGTAAATGCTACACTAATTCACGTCATATTAATACATAGTATTAATACAAGCTATAAATTAATAAAAAAAAAACAACATAATGGTGATAAAATTACTATTCTTCAAATGTAAAATTCAATAGGGAACATTCATGCAAGAGATAATTTAAACTATTTATTATTTACATCGAAAAACATATTCTCATTGTGAATGTCATACTAAGATATAATGAAAAACATATTCTCATTGTGAATGTCATACTAAGATATAATGAAAAACATATTCTCATTGTGAATGTCATACTAAGATATAATGAAAAACATATTCTCATTGTGAATGTCATACTAAGATATAATGAAAAACATATTCTCATTGTGAATGTCATACTAAGATATAATGAAAAACATATTCTCATTGTGAATGTCATACTAAGATATAATGAAAATCCTTTCGGTTGTAATTATTGATTTGAAATCTGATGATAATTTTAAGCTAACAAATGGGAAATAAAATGTGTATGTCAAGGTTCTCAAAAGACACAAGTCTGAAAATGATTTTAATATTGGGTCTTCATTTCATAATTCATTTTAGAATGTCTATAGTCTATGGTAAAAAAATCTTTAATATTATCTTAGAGTTTTCAACCTATCACTTTATTACCAATCAAGGGAGGTATTTTTGATAACACAATAGTAAGAATATTATAATTGGCTGCAAAAACAAGGAGGAATACAAATCTCTATAAGAAATGGTAGAGATCTGTTAAAACAATCTTAATATTATTTTTCTTGCTTCGGGGCAATGGAACTTTTATGCTCCATACAAAAAATTATAACTATGAATAATGTTTTACTAATTGGCATAAAAATAATTCTGATGTTATTATTAATTAGAAAAATATGAATGTTCCCTATTGTTATGGTCCAAAGTATGTATTTCATATTATGATGTATATTTATAATTAACTATGACTAAAAATATATAATGAAATATATGTATAATATATAATTGATCCATGCAAAGGTAAAACGTAAGTACAAAAGCTATTTGATTGTTTTTTTTTTGTAGAAAATAATATACAAATAGCAAAACTTATGGATTTCAGTGTCTTATTATAGTATTTAATTTTACTAAAATTCTTACGTTAATAATTCCATTCTTTAGAAAAAAGATACATCGAGATTTTTATTGCGAGCATATATTTTTTTTGTCTTTTTTTCATAAAGTGCATCCGTTAGTCCTAGTAATATTGATAATAATAATTAACAAATTTGTGATGATTATTATAAATTAAAACAGATTTACACAATTAAGTATCACATTTTTAATATTAATTTGTTATTTGCTTACCACTTTAACTTGATTTTACAGTAAAACTTCACATTTACTTTTCCTCGGAAACAAAAGCTAAACTAGTTTAAATTTGAGAAAAATGCACTGCTGTGTATTACGTTAAGTCATTCTGAAAACAAAATTTATGTAAATCAGTATAACAGTCACCTAATTATGTTTTAACTAGTCAAATTCTATGAGATGGTATATTTTGGGATGTTGTGTTTAAAAAAATGTGTAAAATTGAAATTTGAAGTTTTACCGTATTTTGATAGCAAAGAGGAAATACTTGAAAATAAAACATTCATGACATGTTATGTATATTATATTCAATACAACTCCCACACAATGGATTCAAAAGTGGCATTAGTATACAGATTGTAATAAAGAAAAATGATCTAAAATGTTGGCGTTGAAGGGACGCATCAAAATATAATTATTTATTAACTATTGCAATAAATTATCTTATTTATGTGTAATTAAAAGATAGTTTTCTGGTGAATAAGTGTGATGAAAGATAATATATATAGTATATACAAATAAAAAAAAAATATACAAAAATATAATACACACTATTCGATATGATTAAAATATATATAAAAAAAAATATTTTGGTTTTGACCATCCCCACCTTTGAAAGCCGACTATTCTTCAGTAATGGATACAGAACACAAAAAAAATATAAAAAAAACTAGTAATTTTTTATATTAGTTTATAATCCGAAGATTGAATAAATAACTACAAACATATTTAGTTCCGACTCAAAAATAAATTTGATTTACCGGTTATTTTAACAAGTTATTTCTAGTGAAAAATTAATGGAATCTGTCAAATACCACTTTCAATTTTTTAGTACCAAATATTTTGATGTTTCATGTAGAACAATCAGCCATATTTGAAACTGTGTTTTTATTCACATATTTGATTGATATATTATATTGGTTAATATTTGTATGTCAATGACGCATAATACATATATTTACTTCACAAGTACAAATAAAATGAAATTCCAAATACAATGTCACTTCTATTCCATAAACATAAAATTTCAACATGTTAAAAATATATTATTAGATTCAATTTTATAAAAAATAATATAGACATTTCCCATTGAATTAAGTGATGTGTAAAACACAAGCAATTGGCTGTCGACGTACAATAACGGTCAAAAAACAAAAAAAAAAAACTTATATTTCAGAGTAAGTTTCGTTTTTAATAAATTGTATACATAAATTTACAACATGAAAATTATTTTACCATTGAGAAAAAACGTGACTTAACCATATCATAATATATTTATTTCTTAAACAGTATCCATTTGTAAAAAAAAATCATTGAGAAGATTAATCTCGTATAATATGTTATTTGCGATCTATCATGAACTAACATTAGGTACATAATATGTCAACCAGTAGACACTGAATATTAAAATACGTTAAAAGTAATACATATTAGACTAATTAAATAATAATGAAAAATCAAAAATTCCGAACATATTAATATACTATCATCACTAGAAAAACAAATCAATAATAATCAACTCAGATTGTAGAATTTAAATAATATGCAAACATGTGATGATTAAAAATAAAGGATTTCATATCCAATGCTTAGACGGCATTTGAGTTAAATTTAAACATCGTTGTGACAGTGGCCTAGCAATTATTTGGACCCCCTCAAGATTTTACATTATCGACACATAAATATGTATTACAATTTATTTTAAATTTTTAAGTAAATTATACATGCCATCATGCCGTGTTACTTATGGGGTAATTACAGAACCAAATGTGCTTTTCTATTCTTAGATACATATTTTGTTTCATTCACAATTCTCTCAGTTTTATATATTTTCTTCATCGGGTGTTCTTTCATAGATATTTATTTATTTATACATCTTCACGTACAGCAAGTGCATAAAGGCGGGTTTATTGCCATAAGGCAATTTTTTCCAACCAACCAGAGTAACATATATTGACATGTATTGAATTACTTTATTCCATATTCATAAATAATTTATTAATTTCATTTCCATGGCATTTCTTCTACTTTCATGATTTCTATGTCTATTTCTATGACCATGTCTCACTTGCTATTAATTCATTTTAAGGGAAAACTAATTGAAATTGCAAATGATCATCAAAGAACAATCCCAATCGATGGTGGTAATTAATTTTCAAACTATTATAGACAGTAGTCTGCATACATTTGACAAATTTATAAATAAAAACACCCTTATGGTAATTTGCCTGCTTGATTTAACCATTTTCTTTTGCTTTTTCAATTTACGTACACATTTTCAGGAACCACCAGTTGTAACAAATAAATACTATATAAACAAATTGAAAAGTTAACTGCCATGGCACAGTTGGTAAACCGTTTGACTTCAGTGCGGGTGTCTTGGATTCGATCCCCAGCAGATGAGAAACATATTTTACAAGTGGGGGAGTGCCCTGTTAGTGAAATGTCGTGCTCTGGGGTTTCAGTTTTTTTTCATATATGACAACATCACAAAAAAGGATGATAAAGACTTGTGATATTTTCACATATGACAACATCACAAAAAAGGATGATAAAGACTTGTGATATTTTCATATATGACAACATCACAAGTCAGACTTGTGATATTTTCATATATGACAACATCACAAGTCAGACTTGTGATATTTTCATATATGACAACATCACAAGTCAGACTTGTGATATTTTCATATATGACAACATCACAAAAAAGGATGATAAAGACTTATGATATTTATAAATTACTATACTACGTCCATAACTGCAAAAACTATGTTGTCTTTATAAATTGTTTTAGAATACAGTCCATAGATGCCTCTGCTATGCATATTTTGAAGTTATTTTCTAAAATGTTTTTTTATAGACCATGAGGTTGAGGAACGTCCACAATACTTTATTTGTTAAATTCATTTCTCAACATGCAAATATTGCTTCCATGGGCTGGTAACACTAGTTAGTTGATATTGCCATATAGAAATAAACAAAATTTGCGTAGGGTGCAAGTGTTCAGAAGAAATTGCCTTATTAAATAACACTCGCAATTTTAAAATTTCATTTACACAAAGAGATAGTGGGAACCAGTAAATTTTTCACAATGCCACTGTTTCACTGAACTAATACCCAATATCAATCATTCTAAAAAGGTTGATAATCTCATTGATTACAATTTAAATCATCCGCAAAACAAATAAGACGAAAATTGACTTTCCATTTTGGGTGCAGCTCTCTCCTCGTATCTGGTATATTTATTATTCTTTTAATAGACTAAGCTTGTGTTAACTACGAAACCATAACTAATGTGTTTTGTTAGGACAGTTACCGCGTTTCATCCAAATACATAGAAGGGGGTTTGTTTCATACAAGCATATACCAATAGATGGATTCATACATACAAACAGCACTACTAACTACGCTTACTCTCGACTATATACATTTAACAAAAACTCTCCATACAATACATAGTTTAAATTTAACATATACATAGTAAATGTATAAACAAAAATATAATATATTTTATTTAGGAATCACAATATATTTTATAATTTAGGATAAATTATGTTATATTCAACTGTACGCTGCTAAGAGTTTGTTTCCTAATTCTATTGAATGTTGCAATTTCCGACTGCCGAAATAGGTTCATGGATAGATTTACTAACATTCTTCAAAGATTTTAAACTATACAACAATACCATCTGCAACAGATAATTTCTGGATCTAGATTCGAGTAAGTATGTTTATGTAAAATAAAACCGGAAGATTTACTAGAGCTTTGCGACAGTCTGTTTCCAGTGTTTTGTCTAAGGGAAAATATTGAATAATCTGATGATTAGTTTACTGGGTAGGTAACCAAATAACTATTTGCCACACAGATATTATTGGCTGCAGCGTACAGGTCAAAGAATGTAATTTTTGGTGGGTAAAATTTCGAGGAGAAAAAAATAGAGGATCAACAGATAGATATTATAATGGCAGTGAGAAGATGGATGAAACGAGGTGAGGTGTCCCATTTAAGGCTATGAATAATAATAATATGACACACAGAGCTGAGCTCACTACACTGTATTAGCTTGCTCCACAGTCATATTTAACTATCATACTACAAAATTGCTTTATTTATTATACAATGTCAATAAATATCATCAAAACACTTCTAAACTTCATCGTAATAAAAACATAAAATAAGGTGAGCGTTACAATTTGTTAAAAAAAAAAACTCAACGGAAAAAGATAAAAAATATAAAAGAGACGTGTGAACAATAAGATCATCTCGGTGTTGCCATGAATGTGATGGGATGGGATGACCAAGATCAGAAGAGTGATACATAGTACGGATATTGAAACACAAATCCGCAACAGAGTATGAAAAAGTTCAGTTCACATAATTTTATATATATTTACCACAACTAGACAAACACTTTAGCTAGAGCGTCCGCTCCTGCGCTGGCTATGTACGGTCGCGACGGATGGAAAGCCACGTCTAGAATACTTTCGTCAAACTTCTTTCGGTGCGCCGTTATCTCTTGGACGCAAGTTTTATTATCTAAGTTCCACAGGCGGATGGAGCAGTCGTGGCTTCCCGAGAGCAAGAAGAGTCCATTAGGATCCACGGCGAGGCTAGTGACTGCATCCAAGTGAGCCACCATGGAGTGAGCCAACTGTCCCGTCTCATTATCCCAGAAGCGGATGTGGCGGTCCTCGTGGGCCGTGACCGTCAAGGGGAACAGGGGATGAGAGACCACTCGGGCCGCTCCCCGCCCCTCCCCCTCCAGTCGCATGACCGGCTTCCCCGTCTCCAGGTCGAAGATGACAGTGTGCGCGCTCTCAAAGGACGCCACCGCCCGGGTTCCCTCCGCGGCAAAGTCCACACACGTGGGGTTTCCGTCTGCCTCGGACCTTAGAGTGGAAGTGAGAGGGTTGGCGTTGCCTGGCGTCCACAACCGCACCGTGCCATCTGCAGAGGCTGAGAGCAGACGTTGGCGACAGTGCGCCAGAGACCATATGGCGTCCGTGTGGCCGGGCAGTGCGGGTCCCATGACGTCGGGGACGTACGCGTCGTACGGATCTATGTTGTGTGAAGGCATATTCCAAGTGCGAAGGCTTCCGTCTAACCCCCCCGACCAGAACTGCTGTCCACCGGTGCCCATCGCCAGACATAACACTGGACCCTTGTGAGCTCGGAAAGTATACACCGGTTCTACGTCCAGACTCGCCGATTTTTTTGCCGGCACTGTTTTATACAGATTCCATAGTTTCAATGTGTGATCTTCTGACGCTGTTATCAAAATTGGTTCTAAGGGATGGAAAGCCAAAGCCCGCACCTAAAATATAAAATGAGATTCATTTTAGCATTACCTACATATTCTGTTTCCCATAACAATTCTTGAATACACTTTTTTTTTATCGAATCAATACTAGAAGTAGTTTTGGTAATGGAAAGCAAGTGGTAGTCAGCTGACTCTTCTGTCTGTCTCTAACAAGGTACTCCATGATCTTATTAATTCTTAATATATTTTTTTGACTTGTTTCAAGCAATAATGATTTCAGTTGAATATAATTTATTTTGTCCATGTTTGTCTACATTTGATGATAGAATACATTTGAAAGCAATCTCTTTTTATATGATGAATGATGGACGTGTTTCTTATATATTATTTTGAAATGTGACTTATTGAAGACTAATACTATAGAATATATATTTAATTGTGATAATCACAATTAATAATAGAGTCATATTATCATACCCCATCAAAGTGTGAGCGAAGTGTATATTTGGCGTTCCACGTTTTACGAAAAGAAACTTTAGCCTGCACTAAATTGTAGGGGTCTGCTTCGTTGGTAATGGATAGTTGAGCCAGTTCACCCAATGACAAAGACTCTTCTTCACCTTCTCGACCGCTCCCTGGAATATTATTATTAAATAAGATACCATTTAAACACACAACCAAAGTATAACATCTTGTCAAAATATACTCCTTTCCAACATAAAAATAATTATGGAAATTGGTTGACAAGGTAAAGAATTATATGTCGGGTTACCCTGCGCAAGTTGCGAGTTTATTGCCGTATGACAATTTCTTCCAAATAACCAGTGTTTCCAACCCAGAGAAGCAATATTTGCGTGAGAAATGAATTTAAATAAATTTCTCCTCTGCTGGGAATCAAACCCAGGACGCCCACACAGAAACCGAATGGCTTACCAACTGTGCCACGGCGGTCGGATATGCCTTTGCAATCGGATATGTCGGTAAATGCCTTTGCAAATTGAATAGTTTGAGAGTTTGATGATTTTCTCATGGATCATTTCAAAAGTGACAGATTTTGCAGGCTAAATCTGTTAAGTAGATGTCGACTGAAAAATATCGATATTTTGACAGGTTTGGTAGTCAATAAGCATATAACACGTCGAATCGTTCTCGTCCACTTATTTGACGGCGAGTTTAGGTCGAAATCGCAAATTTTACACGAACAATGCTGAATTTCATATTTATTTTGAGAATAATTGAACGGGTTAAACGATACCATTTAAGATATTCTTCAAACCCCTTAAATATTTGAATAATAAGCTATTATTATTATTATCACATACCTATTTTAACACTTAACAAAAAAAAGTTTGGGTAGTTTTTAGTAAAATAAAAATTTAATGTTGCTGTCATCACATCACATCACATCACATCACATATGATAAATTGATCGAAATATAATAGAAATACAACTAAAAATATGACATTACCCCCTATTCAGTAACTATTGTAACTAAAATAAGAACGTACTAAAATTGTACATTTTAGGTCTTATTTCAGCATTATAAAATATCCACTTGGACTAAATGGAATAGGAACATACCTATATTGACCGGAACGTTCTTAAAAATTTACTGAATTAGACGTATTTTGAATAATTATGAAAATGATGAAAATTTCATAATTTTCATAATTATTCATAATATGTCTGATTCAGTAACTTTTTAAGAATGTTCCGGCCAAAATAGGTACGTTCCTATTCCATTTAGTCCAAGTGGATATTTTATAACGCTGAAATAACACCGTAAATCTAAAATCTACAATTTTAGTACGTTCTTATTTTAGTTACAATAGTTACTGAATAGGGGTAATATGACATTTATTTAACAAATTCATGTAAACAATTATGATATTTATTCAAATCATGGGGAAAATATTGTGTATTGCCATAAATGATAATTTAAAAATTTACCGCAAGCTAGCCAACGGCGAGAAATACGTGCATTTACAAACTCGACAGTGCTTAGAGTGACTATAAATTTGTCGTCACGGGCGTAAATATAGGCGAGAAAAGCGGCGAGACGTTATCGGATCTTGACTTTTTTACTGACTTGGCCTGCTGGATGTTAGTTAGATGGTGTCCACAAATGATCAATGCGTAGTTGATTAAACAGTTTGAAGCTAAGTTTTGGTAAGATTATTATCTTGAAATAGGTAATGTAACTCACCACCTTCCTTCCAGATAATTCCTTTATCTTCTTGCCTAACTATTTCCTCCTCCTCACGACTGAGAAGATTTAGTTCATTTAAAACTTCTTCAGCTTCGGCATCTACGTCGTCTGAAAATAATACCAAACATTTATTCATATTACCTACCTGTGATCTATGTAATAAAGTTATGAGATTGATAAGGACTTCACCTACCTACATATAATATACCTTCATTAGAAGACCTCGCAAGGATCTCAACAAATATATAAGAAATCAAAATAAAAGAGTCAGGAATGATTTTAGAAATAAATATGTTTAATAGTTTTAATATATTTTAATTAGAATTATTATAAGTTTTATTTTCATTATTGATTCCACGATGAGTATCTATAATATAATTACTGTATGCCATGTTTTTTCGTCCTTCAACGGATTGCCAGTGAAATAATTTTTCCTTAATCAATTTTTGCGTTCAAAATTTTTTATTTAAAATAAAAAATAAATTGATGCGAAAATGTACAAACTAATTGTTTAAAATGTATTTTCTGCATAAATTGACAATAGTATTGTTTAAAAAGGAATTTTAAACATTCAGAATAAATTTTAACCGTAATAATCTGCGGAACATTCATTTTGAATACTGACAACATTGCTTTCAATATGTCATAAACTCAACAAAGGATAAATACTCAACTGAGACGTGAAACAGGGTTGTGCAGCCGTTGGGGGTTATGCGGCCGTTGGGGGTTGGGCGTCGATAGAGGCCAGGGGCGGAGCCCCTAGTAAAATATGATTTTCCTTTTTTTAGTTTAGATTTTTATTTTTTACATGTAAAATAAATATGTCGTAAAAATATTAGGTCATACCAAAATCAAGCTTGGATGAACCATACTGACATTTTTAATATAATATATGCATTCCTTAGCCACTCAGGTGGATAAGGGAGGGACGAAGACAGCCCCATGATATCACAAAGTGCCAATAGGCCTAAATGTATTCTCTGAGAACTGCCACCAGCAAAATAAAAGATAAATTTTCATATTTCGTTTTACACTTTTCAACATGTCACCTTGTAAATGAAGTTGATTGACATGCCAGGAATATAGGGCATTGAATTAACTGAGCTTACCCTGTGAAAGGCACTGTACGATGGTTCGTATGAGTATGAATAATGAATTAACTGAGCTTACCCTGTGAAAGGCACTGTACGATGGTACGTATGAGTATGAATAATGAATTAACTGAGCTTACCCTGTGAAAGGCACTGTACGATGGTACGTATGAGTATGAATAATGGATTAACTGAGCTTACCCTGTGAAAGGCACTGTACGATGGTATGTATGAGTATGAATAATGGATTAACTGAGCTTACCCTGTGAAAGGCACTATAGGTAGGATGGTACATATGAGTGTATGTATATTAGCAATACCTGGATTATGTGCATGTGTATTAGATTGCTTATTATCCATATCTTCTATTTCATCTACGTCCATTTCTCGTCCAGTGAGAAAGTTGAATCCAGCTAAAGCAGTTGTTGATTCCCCGTCAAGTAAGACAGGCTCCACACCCAAACGACCTCTCCTCGATCGCGCAACTAAAACAATAACACATTATTTGTCATCAGTCAAATCAGGTTAGTACTCGAATATATTTTTATTATTGCATATGCGCAAACATTGGATTTTTTTCCCTGTCGGGAGTCTAAGATATTTTTTTAACAGATTTTTAAGTATCTCAATAGAGACGAAGTTGGAATATATTTACTGTAGGAGAACCGGGAAATCAAGGCACCTACGGGCCTTACGACCTGTCATCGGCTGGTTTACCAGCCGATGACAGGTCGTAAGCCCTGTAGGTGCCTTGATTTCCCGGTTCTCCTACAGTAAATATATTCCAACTTCGTCTCTATTGAGATAATTAAAAATCTGTTAAAAAATATCAGGTTAGTACATTTATTGCTTTATGGAAACATTGCTTGAAAATTACATGGGATTATTGATGTAATATATTACATACAGACTTATTGATAAGTTTTATCAAATCACCCACCTTTTTACACTCACAGGCTAGAGAAAATCAAATAACAGACCAGTGGCTTCACTGCCTGCAATTCAGGGGATATATTTGTATCTAGTTATATATTTCAAAAATGTATTAAGCACTAATTTTTGTATTTAAACACAATATGACTAATAATTATGATACCATGCTTCTTATATTTCTAGCATAGTATCATAATTAGTCATATCGTATATTAGAAAGATTGAAAAATCGACGAGCATATATGACAAGAAGCATGGATGTAAAGAAAGCTAGTAATGTGTGCAAAAATAGAGGAGTATGGCGCTCGGTTCTCTCTGCTTACTTAATTACAAGATATTTAATAATTTCAATTTTTTTTCGTTAACACAGCGGAAGTTCCCAATTATAAATTTACTGTGTTGTATTTTTATAAGTAAAATTGTAATTTAATTATTGATACTTGTGGTTCTCAAAGTAATGGCTAGTTTAAAGAAATAATTTGTTTGACAAAGGAAATATAATGTGAGGCACATAATTTACCTGTAGACGTTTGTGAATCCCGATTTGGTTTATCTATCTCGTTTCCATTTATACTTGTGTTTATGTTGTCATCTTGGTCTGTGTTGTTGTTCATACCGAGCAATGCTCTTACTCGATTGGACCGTACATCCAATATTGTCTCGGCATAACCAATCTCCTAAAATCAAATACAATTATTATTAATATTATTTTAGATGTATTTTTCTTTTGTCAGGACAACTGTTTCAGCTGCCTTGGCCCTCGGTTGATAAAGAACTATGATTTGACAAAAAAACACACATACTTGCTCATGCACAATTTACGCAGCACGGCTGTGGAACAAATGATATAGGAAATGTTTCTAGATTGACGGTATTAAAGGAAATTCTGAAGTCATACTTTCTATAATAACATACCTATGGCCCGAAGTATAGATTCGAGCTTCCAGATTGAGACTGGTCTAGACCAAAATGGTATTAAAGAAACAAAAGTAACTGAGCTTGATCTCAAGATCATTCTCGAAATGTAAAGAAGAGTTGAGATTGCTTTGAGACAGCTATCCCGCTGTCTTGAACATGGTCTCAAACAGAGGAGCAGCACTTTACACGATACAGAGACGCATATAGATACAGACGAATTTCGCATTAATTGCTATTTTGACGTTTACATTGTTAGCGATACTTAAATGGATCAAGAATCTTATTTAGAACCTTCGGGTAGTAATTTACATAAAATCATTAATAAACTAATTATGTTATTTAAAATTTGTAAGATTTCATAAAATTTCCGGTACATCCAGTAAATATTGTGTTGTTATTGCATTATATTTTGAAATGGCTGCCTTTCCTGGAACTATTGACTGTATGTACACACATTCCCATAATATGCTATATCAGTAATTACCTAACTATGGTACGCGTACCACTGGTGGTATGCGACAATTATTAAAGTGGTACGCAAGCATCCATGGCCATAGGACATACACAGTAAATGGAGCGTATCAAATGAGGACCTGGAATCTTTTCCTAATTTAGAAAATTTTGTAACTGAAAATGAACTTACAGTGAGTGAAAATGTTATCAATAACATCAAAAATCACAGCCAAATGATCGTTGATACATTTGAAGAATATTTTAAAGAAGATTATTCGGAGTTCAATTGGATAAGGAACCCATTCGTTTCGGATCTGGATAGTGTGAGTGAAAATTTAAGTGTGAGTGAAAAAGAATCTCTGGTAAAGGAGTCTCTGGGAATAATATTCATTGCTGTCCATCGCTGAGCCAGATATTTCCTATCTTGTATCGAACATGCAGCACCATTTTTCGCACTAAGAATATTGTATTTTTTCCTATAATTAATAAATGATAATGTTGTCATAAACAGTTGTTGCAGTTTTTACCATTTTTTACCATTTTTTACCATTTTGAAAGTTTTTTTTAACGGTTACAGTTCAGTGGTACGCTACTGATTTATAATTTCGTGTGTGGTACGCGAAATTAAAAGTTTGGGAACCACTGTGCTATATGACAGGTAAACGAAGAAGTATTTCTATTCCACTTCCTAATAAAATGGTCGACATTTTCACTATTTAATCACGTATCATAATATTATGATGCACAAATTTTTATGAGAACAGCGAAGCATGTGTTCGTGTCAACCACACAGTAACATCGTGGTTCTCAATAAATAATGGCGTTAGACAGGGATGCGTGCTGTCTCCATGGCTCTTCAACCTGTACATTGACTTCTGTATGAGAGCCCTTAAGGATGAAAGCAAGGGTCTGAAACTGAGTAATGTAATAGTGCGTGATTTGATGTATGCAGATGACAAAGTACTGTTAGCTGAAAGTATGGAAGAGTTACAGTATCTTGTAAGCATGGTATATGAAGGATGCATAGAGAACGGTCTGAGAATGAATGCCAGCAAATCAAAGGTAATGGTCTTTGAAAAGAGTGAAAGCAGAACAGCGTGTAAAATAAGAGTAGAGAATGAATGGCTCGAGCAAGTCGACGAGTATGTATATCTGGGAAGCATGTTTCAACGGAATGGACGACCTGATAAGGATATCGAAAGAAGAGTTATGGCAGGAAACAGAGTGAATGGAGCACTGAGACCAGTTATGAATGATCGCAACATATCAAAGGCTGCCAAAGTTGCCATTCATAACGCTATCTTAGTGCCAACATTGACGTATGCAAGTGAAACCTGGACATGGCAGAAGTCGCACGAAAGCAGAATAAATGCTGTTGAAATGAGATCGCTAAGAAGAATCTGCAATAGAACGATGTATGACAGGGTAAGAACATAAGGAAAGAATGTAAGATGAAGAAAGATATCATTAATAAAATGAAAGTGAACACACTGAGATGGTTTGGCCACATGGGTAGAATGAATGAGGAACGCCTGACGAAGAAAATATACAATGCGGATAGGAATGGATTGAGAGGCCGGGGCTGCCCAAGAAAGGGATGGCACGACCATGTGAATGATATTCTGAAAGACGGAAATGTTAGAAGCATGTACAATAGACGAACATGTATGAGACGATGCATGAATGTTGACGAGGCGATGAATGTGTGCCAGGATAGAAAGATATGGCGTTCGGTTCTCTCTGCCTACCCCGTAAGGGACATGGCGTGATGGTATGTATGTATGTATGTATAAATTTCTCTACACTTTCGAAGATTACCAAGTACCAAATATCTATAAATAGCTAGTCAAACTCATTGCTACCAGCATAACAACGCTGAAATTATTGCCATTCACTAGAAAAAGTACTTATTTATAGAGCTGCATCCACATTTTTTTGAGTACGCTTTCTTGAATGAGACGGCGTACATATTTTACTTATAGGGATTTTCGAGAATGGTCTCAAGATGGTCTTGAAAATGACACATTTGGAGAACGGTCTTGAGAATTATTCTATAATTTGAGCCTATAATTCCATCATCCTTCATCCCTTTGTTTCAGTACTATTTTTAATTTGTTAATAATCTTGTATTATTTGTTTCTGTTTCTTCTTTTTTTAATGCATTATACTTTATTTATACTTACTACAGATTAATGTATTTACTAGTGTGCTTGACTGGCAGAAATTGCCTACGGGCAATAAGTCAACCACATTAAGTAAAAAATATTTTTTCAGGACAGCCCGAAAAGGATATTGAAAGAAGAGTAAATACAGGGAACAGAGTGAATGGAGTACTAATATCAATAATGAATGATCGCGACATATCGAAGGAAGCCAAAGTTGCCATTCACAACGCATTTGTAGTCCCAACTCTGATGTATGCAAGTGAGACGTGGACATGGCAGAAGACGCATGAAAGCAGAATAAATGCAGTTGGAATGAGATCACTGAGAAGACGCAGCGCCCTTGGAATGATCTTGAATCATTAAACAGCTCTATACAAATTATTATTATTATTATAAGAATATGCAATAAGACGATGTACGACAGGGTATCAATGAAGACATCAGGAAAGATGTCTTTATTGATACCCTGAACCCATCTATAGAATGAATTGAATACATTGAGATGGTTTGGTCACATGGGGAGAATAAATGAGGAAGGCCTGGTGAAGAAAACATACAATGCGGTCAGGAATGGAATGAGAGGTCAGGGCTGTCCAAAAAAAGATGGCTCTACCATGTGAAGGGCATTCAAAGGGGGAAATATAAAAAGCTCGAACAACAGATGAACATGTATGAGACAATGTATGAATGTTGATGAGACAATGATTTCATGCCATGATAGAAAAATGTGGCAATTTATTCTCTGCCTACCTGTTAAGGACATGGAGTGATGGTACATATATTTTTTTTGTATAATAAAATCATTGTATTATTATTATATACCTCAAAGTATTGTCTTATGAGTTGTCTCCCCTGGCGGAGCATCACATTGGGCAGTGTGTCCTGCCCGTCTTGTGTCTCCTGAGGTGAAGGCGGTCGAGCGTCTCCCTGCTGCAAGGGCTCACTTCCATACTTGAGCTTGTGGTACTTAATCCTCTCCTGCTTCAGGGCGTACTCCAACATCTTTATGCGCCTCACCAGGTCATTCTTCAGATTCTCCAGACCCTTGTGTTCTCCCTGAAGGAATGCTATACGGGCCTGGAATATTCAACATTTTTATTCAATATTTATTATTCATTAATTTTGTATCGAAATAGACGAATTATAATATTTTAATCACAGCTCCTAATATCAACAGTGCAATGTTAAAATACAAATATATATTGGTCCATTTGCTGGTGTTAATAATTATCTTGGAGACATGGACCAGACAGTAGAAGCATAAGAAAAATTAACAAGGTGGAAATGAGGTCCCTTAGACAAATGTATTGTATAACGATTTAGGAAAAAAAATGAACATGGGTATTAAAATGAGAATGAAAGATTGAAAGAGAAATTGTGAGCAGAATGGAGATAATGCCTTAAGATGGTTAGAATACAAAGAATGAGTAAATTATGAATGTCTGACAGAGCAAATATGCAAGGAAAAAGATTGAAAATGACCTGTCAGTTTTTTTTAATCTTTAATTTCTTTGAATACCTACAAATAAAATTATGAAATATTGTGTGATACTTCATTAAATATTAACTATTTTGATATTTAAAATAAGTTATTCAGAAATTGCAGTTATGATACTACAAAAACAAGAAAAAATTATTAAAATGAAACCAATATATAATTATTCCACTTATTTATTTTGTTGACCACGACTAGTTTCGTGCAAAACACGAAACTAATTTTAAATGGAATTCCACTGAGAATTATCTGTCAATAAATTTATTTATTTATTTAATATTGCTTCTCGGGCAACTAACAGGTGCTATGTCAAATATTAATTTGACACGCACCCAATAACAAGTTGCCACATTCTGGAGACTTACGATATTAATCGTCTCACAGATCCAGACTGAAAACACAATTAAAAACTGTGTCTCCACCGGGAATCGAACCCGGGACCTTTGGATCAGCAGTCAGATACCCAACCAACTGAGCCACGGAGGCCGACGAATATAATCAAGAAAAATTTATTAGATTCTAAAATGTACATAATGAAACACTTGTTTATAATTTTTATGAAAAAAAAAAAAACTCAAAGTTGTTACAATTTCCATAAATATAATAACAAAATATATTTTGATAAAAAGGTATGACCATAAAGAAAAAATGTTAATGTTTACGAACATATTCCCGGCATCAAATGCCAGACAACACATTGTATAACAATACTCAGTAAAATACTTGTTGATATATTCATTTCGTTAATATTGGTATCGCCATATTTACTGTGATAATCCATAAAAGTATTTATTGTAAGACCTTCAATTGATACGTAAGAGAATCAACAAGTAATTATCAAACAAATTTACTACCTGTTAAACCTTTTTAATATAATTTAAAGTCTTGAGCTTATCTCCAATATGGAGGGGCAATTATTGTTCACTCTAGTTACTATAAAATATGAATTTCTGCAAATGTTGAGTTTTGTTTTATGCTAATTTTATTTCTCATTTTTGCTGTGCCAATGTTATTTTAATGGATATGAAAATTTCAAAAATCATTTATCTAGGTATTAGAATTATCTGTTGTATCTTCACCATACATTCACCATATTATAGCGGACAGTACAGAAAACAAATGATCCATAGTAGAAAAGAAAATAATGGTATGACTAGTTGCATGTAACACATGAGATCCAACTGTCGATAGCGATAGTATGTATAGTTGAAGAATAAGTACCAAACTATAAACCCATAAATACAAATTAATAAATGTTTTAAGATATTTCATTTTCTATATACATAAAACACGTAGGTATGTATGTCAGGATAGGATAGTATGGAGGTCAGTCTGTTTTTCCTACCCAGAATATGAAAACAACATGATGTATGTTTGTAGATTAAGTAGGTATCAAACTATTAAGCGAGATATAGTGTAGTGTTTACTGCCTTACAAATTGTATGAAACAATGTCGTCACTAAATTCAATTTTTATAAAAATTATTAAAAAAAAATAGAGATGTAATACTACAATGTTCATATTTTTTATAGAAAATTAAATTATCTATTTGGGGTGTTTCGGCTTTTTTCAATATTTTTAAAAACTTTGGAAATATAGGCAGTTAAACAAATAAATTTATCATGAAAAAATGTTTTTCTTAAAAAA
Source organism: Molanna angustata (assembly GCA_963576475.1). Classification (NCBI taxonomy): domain Eukaryota; kingdom Metazoa; phylum Arthropoda; class Insecta; order Trichoptera; family Molannidae; genus Molanna; species Molanna angustata. The sequence goes on along the minus strand of OY754971.1, from coordinate 2,122,211 downwards.
AAGTTTGAGAAAGTTACATGTGGTAACTTACTACCCCAGTATGCAGTAACGATATACGAAAAAGGGTATGTAGTCCAGTGTTAACATTTATTCATTGAATCAACCATATCAATTAATTCTTAATCAGTCATGAAAAAATGCACATGTCAGAGTGACTGACAAAGATCTTGAATAATGATGATGCTGCGCAAAATACAAATTTTGGGGTATTTCTTTTAATGGTAAATACACAAACCTTCCACTATGTTAAAATTATCAAAACATTTGTCGACACCAAAAACTTTTTTTTTATGTAAAATGCATTTAATTTACATATTACAGCATTTATACATCCAGAAAAGATACTTAAACCTAGATGTGAATATAAACTGCTTCACTGGGCGAAGAACCTTTTCTGGACTGTGTTCAGATTCAACGTTCGACGTCGGGTGTCGAATGTTCCTGAAGTTGCAGAATATGGCGTTTTTCACACCAATATTACCTGAACGCTTTTGAGCGGCGTTTCAATCTGAACGCTACATCATGTCATTTATCATACATGTCTCTTTTTAAGTTATATTTTCATCGAAAGACAACAATTGGGCAATGGTGTAAATAATCATCTCTGACCTTTTATTGGAAAATGTTGAATGATACTTTCATAAATTAATGTCTTTGTGAATGCATTAGAAACCAATAGAAGTCATCATTCCACAGATAAAATAGAAGTCAACAGAAACTATACCTGTCAGAGCGATTTTCACCCGACAACTTTACCGAGCGTTTGGTGCGTACACACGACGTTCAATCTAAACACCACAGAGTGTCTTTTAAGCGTCTGTTTCCGGTCATTATGAACGGCTTGGAACGTTCACTAAATGCGCTCGGCGTTCGTTGTGAACGAAACCCTGAACAATTCGTGATTTTATATAATATTATATGTATTATTTTAGCACGCGTGTGTGTCTGTCATTGTAAGTTTTCGTAAAGTAATACGTTGATTAAAGTTTTGTCTTATTATTTATCCTTTTTTTAATTCCGTTTTTAAAAGTACTTACTTATGTTTTTAGCCATTTTCAACTACAATGGAAACAAATTGAATGCTTTTACTCCGAGGAATTGAAAATGTCTTTGACCAAAAGCTGAATTTATTATTATTAGTTAACAGGCAGGCAGCTATTGCTGATGGGCCTGTATCATGTGCTTATTTTTGTAATGTGCATCCAATCTGTTTTTAAATTGATTGAGTGTTCCAGCACTCACAACCTTATCCGGTAAACTATTCCAGGCATCCACTACCCTGTTGGTCAGGAAGTGTTTCCTTGGATTCAGGGAAAAGGATGTTTTATACAGCTTTAAGTGATGGCCCCTCAGTTGTGGTTTGTGATTCAATGTAAAAAAGTTATCCATAACACTACAGTGATAATAGCCATGTAAAATTTTGTATATCTCAATCATATCCCCACGGTTCCGGCATTCCTGTAGAGTTGGGATTTATAAAATTTGCAGCCTTTCTGAGTATTCCAGACCACCAATTCCAATTGGCAGTTTGGTTGCTCGTCTTTGCACTTTCTCAAGCAGTGTAATGTCCTTGATAAAGTAAGGACTCCATATTTGAAACCCATAGTCTAGGATCGGCCTCACATAAGTTTTATATATTTCTAGGAAAACTTGTACACTTAGGTGGTGAAATGATTTCTTGATAAGATAAAGAGTAGAGTTGGCTCTCTTAACAATCATTGTGATATGTTATATGAATTTGTCTTAGATATCTGTATGTTATCTTGTCAAGTCTGTCTAAACATAAAAATCTCACTTTCTGTAATGTAGTATTGGGTCATAAATTCATTTCATTAATAATCTGTGTTTAAGATATTGTCTAAGATGAATTCCAGCAGTGTGAATGTGCTCAAATACGGTTAAAAAATATTGTTTTTAATAAAATAGCAATCCATTGTTTTAAAGTTAAAAATACTATGCATAAAAACTTGTGGTTATTCAAAAGATAACATTTTATGCTAACATGACATCATGACTAAGTTTATGTGATATATTATAATATATTTAGTTTTGTCTTGCTTCTCGGTCAACTAACAGGTATTCATTTAACACGCACCCAATAACAAGTTGCCACATTCTGGAGACTAATGATGTTTTATCACCTCACAGACCCAGACTGAAAGCATGATTAAAAACTGTGTCTGCACAGAATTTTTTATACACATATTTTATTAATTATTTCAACGCTGTTAAAATAATAAATGCTATTTAGACTTGAAAGTTTAAAACAAGAAATGTTGAAGCGATAAAAATTATACAAGAGATGTTATTATATTATATTTACAACAGATACTGACATGACAGAGCACATTCATAATTTAATTCCAAAATAATATAAAAAACATAAAATAATAAGAAAATGATTTTAAATTGACTTTGTGTAAATGGTCCCATTGACCACAAAATATGTTCATTAATTATTCAATTAATAATTTATAAAAAAATAAATCAAATGATTAATACAAATACTTATAAGGCTTTTTCCTTTATGTAAACAGACCAAATGTATGGAGACAAAGATAACATAAAATAAGAATTTGTATGAAACAGATTCTGTAAATTTGCACAACTGCGTTAAATAAATTGTGTAAATTAATCAACCAACCGAGAAACAGTGATAAAATTAAAAATATTTTTATAGTAAATAACTATGCAAAAAAGTAAACAACCATAAGAGACCTAATTAAGAGAACATTCAACTTTCAATATAATTGTAATGGTCTAGTGTGATATTAGAAATGCGTGGTTTATTATATAGGTATCCCTTTTTTATATAATTAAGCAACTTTGTCTTAAATAATACTTTTGACATTCCATTTACGTCAAATACTACGTACCTGAAACTCCGCTCTTTCCACTTCCCATTGAGACCTCTCAAGCTCGAATCGTGCCCATTCATGTTGGATGAAATGTAAAATCCCTGGTATTGAATATTCGGGGGCCTGACTGGGTTCCTCTGTCTGCTTATCACTTATAGTACCGCCAATTTGAGGGCCTAATTGTCCCCCATTTTGGTGTGAAACCGAGCTATCATCCATGGTTGTCGGGATTTTCATGACATGGCCACCATTACCAAACTTGTCACTTATTATTGTTGGATTGGTAAAATTTGAATAATACTAAATAACTTTCCTATAAACTCATTATTATAAATAATAAAAATGTATATCTTTTTTTGAAAACAATAGCTTTAAATATAATACAATATTCAACACATTTAATAAAACGGCAGAACAACTGGCCAACCCCAACCTCACACAAAAATTGCTATTTTACTGTGTTGCAAGGTATAAATAATTTACCATTACAATATTATTGTATAAAAAAATCAATTCCCCATAGAGCTAAAAATTAATTTTGATATGTATATCTCGATTTTTACGAAAATATCGCTACTATTGTAAATTTAAAAATGCTTTTTAATTATCACCAAAATTGTATAACTTAGGCCCAGAATCATAAACATGAGATGAGTCAGGTCTCAATAGTGCCTCAGGAGAGCATAGCTCAAGGCTTTCTTAGCTGAGTAGGTTTTTCGGTAAACATAGTCCAAAATCTGACGTGTCTGAGCTGAGATAACGACTCAAACTCAGTTGAGTTTGATAGTTCTCAAACTGTAGGAATTTCATAAGTTTTCAGCAATTATTTTGAAATTTATGGTTACTTTTTTAAATTTGTCTTTGAAATCCCTATCTACTCTCTTCAATCTATGAATTAAAACTGTCATTTGAGTTCAAAACATCTGCTTGCTTCTTTCGCGTTTTGTTTATTTTTATAATAATAATTAATAATGAATGCTAAAAGGAATACTGCATATGATTAACATTTTTTAATGGAATTATTGGGGAAGAAAATCACTATTGTAGAAAATAAGAAAATATATCAGCCCTTAATTAGCAAAAACAGGATGCTTGGAAGTGGATCGCCGAGCAATTTCTGTACTATAGAATCTCAGGGCTATCAATATTTGAATTTCAGGCGTTATAGGCATGCCTCTGTTGTTGATTTTTCGCAATCCATCGTGAATAAGCGGCAATATGGCAGTGAGGACAGTTTCTCTATAAAATCTGTAGCGCTTTTTAAATTCACAGTTTTCATAAAATTCGATAGGGCAAATGTCATATTTCGAATATAACATTTGCGGCGTCTCATTCGCCATGCGCCAAATGATTCATCGGGAAAATTAATCACATCTCTATTCCCAATATTGTCAATATCTTGCAAAAACTCAAATATATCAGACATTTTAATGCTCCCTGTTTAATGAAGATAATTTTATATTCACCACAAAAATAATATCTCGAAATTCACCAGTTTTTATCTCGAATAAAAATTAAAATAGAACTAGGTTTGTAAACGATTTTGACAGTTCAAAGCATGCTCAGCGTCTAAAGTCACCGATTTTGGTGACTCAAACTCACGGGAGATGAGTAACGATTTTTGATGACTTCTGTGAGAAACAAAGTTCTATGATTACAAATCTGTAACTCAAACTCATCTAAGTACCTATTTTGCGACTATGATTCTGGGCCTTAATACATAACGAAATAAAGCATGTTACTCAAAAACATTTTATTTGAGAGATTTTTAAATTTTTCCTCATCTAAAATGTTTGTTATAGTTGTCGCCAAATATTTTGAGTTGGTTCAAGTTTTTTTACGATTATTATATAAATCATTACAACAATTTAATATAAATCGTCTATTTATTATTTATAGAATATTAAACTGTTTTAATTTAAAATTTTGATCTGTTATTAATTTACCTTCAAATTAATGAATTTTAAAATAAATGCTAGAGCCTTTTATCCCTGTATGGAAACAGATGAAGATATGGGGGGGGGGGGGGTTATTTAGAAAATCTAAATTTTTAAGTTAATATTAATTTGATTATTTTTTTGTACAAAATAATAATATTCGAGTACTACAGAAGATAATTTACAATACCAATAAAATCAAGATAAATAGGTATACCACTGTTTTACCCATAGGGGTATAGTTTTACCATTCAGAATCATATTTAAGGAGTTAAAACTGTTTTTGATCAGTTACAGAATGTGCTATGAACTCCACCTACATCTATTATTAAGACCAGAGATACACGGACTGCTTGTTGTAATCGGGGTCAAGTGCTACAAGCTTTTGCAACGCAGCAGTTTGCAGTTCCAACACAAAATTATCGTTTATAATACACAGACCGCTTGAAGCAGTCGTTTTTCTGTTGAACCACCTGCTAAATGAAGTTCGTTCAACAGCAACATGACTGCTTCAAACTGCCGCTTCAACCATACATTATGTTATACAATTATTAAGCAGTCATATTGCAGTTTGAACATACTACTCCAAGCAGTTGTACCAACTGTTGACCCCGACTGTTCCAAGCAGTCCGTGTTCTGTGGGTTCTACTGTTAACATATTCTAGATTAAATTATTGATACTTACCTCTCAATCATAGTATAGTATGGGATTTGTTATGACCTAAGTGTTATGATTTTTTTAATTTTCTATTCTCAAACACAGTTAGTCATGTTATTTAAGCCATTGAATATCGTACCAACATTGTTCTCGATTCTTCTACAACCAGTGTGATTCATTTAGGAGAGGCGTCATGTGACATCAGTTTTGTCTTGCAGCTGCATCAAAAATATAATTGACTGAGCCTGATACAGTTGGTAGTAATCATGTGTTGGTAAAATATTTTCTTGGATAAACATATTGATTACGCATCCAAAACTCGGCTGCATTTCAGTTATGGGAAGCAACAAGATTCAATACAGAGCTAATGGCCAGACTTGCAAAATATATATTTGATTTTAATGATATTATAAAAAAAAAAGTTAATCTGTGCGTATTTCATTACTTGGAGTGCTCGCAGCTGTATTGAAATATTAAAGTTAATCTGTGTGTATTTCATTACTTGGAGTGCTCGCAGCTGTATTGAAATACTAAAGTTAATTTGTGTGTATTTCATTACTTGGAGTGCTCGCAGCTGTATTGAAATACTAAAGTTAATCTGTGTGTATTTCATTACTTGGAGTGCTCGCAGCTGTATTGAAATACTAAAGTTAATCTGTGTGTATTTCATTACTTGGAGTGCTCGCAGCTGTATTCAAATACTAAAATGTTGTCAGATAAATAAATAATAGTGTAAATAAGTGTGTATATTTGAATATAATATATTATAATTTTATACATTAAGACATATTTATGCTAAGAATACAACAAAAAATATAAAGAAGAATATAAGAACACCAAATATCTTAAACATCAATGTTCTGTTTCTTGTTACAGATTGGAAATATTTCAAGATTTGTGAATGTGCTGCTTCTATATTCAATTCAGCATCTTCAATGTTAGTATCTATTCTGCTGACAGCTTCATCTTGTTCCTTCACCATATGAGCTAATTGCTGGAATATGCCACCCAACTCGACGATGGTACTTTCAATATTATGCATTGTCTCCGCTCTTTGGGTCACATAAGTGTCCGTTTCATCCCGCAGCATCATTTGTTGGGCTTGATGAGCCCTGTTACTTGAGACACCTTCCAGGTCTATGCTCACATGCTCATCATCCATAAGAGCCGATGACCCCTTCACGGGGGGCAATCCTTTTGTGAATCTTTCTCGTCTCGAATTTTGATGCTTGAGATTTTCAGATCGGACCTCCAGCACCTGTAATAGTAAAACAATATATAAATTATCAGTTCTATTTATCAATAAAATAACTTATTTGCTGAGTTTTTTTGTTGTATCTTTCCATTGTAAATGAAAAATAATAAAAACAATATATTATGTATAAAAACAATTGAGGAATAAATTGAAAAAGCAATGGGCCCGACAGACAAGGGCCATCGTTTGATTTTATGGAGTTCTACAATCTCTCTCTCGTCCTAATCCTCACAACTGAGGATGGTGGCTGTAACCGATTACTCTTTGTGTGGCCCGCCTCTATGCTAATCTGTTCTGAGCAGAACGTAGAGCACCAGTCAATGAAGACCATCAATGCGGACAATTCTATAAACCAAATCACTTAAGTAAATAAAAATTTCAAATAATTATAGTATTCAAACCTGTTTAAAATGAGTACTCATAGAAGCAAGTCTGGACTGTAATCCCAACACAACACTGGACGAGTGCGACTGAAGATGTCTCTGTCCTCGAGGCATCTCACCGAGTCTAGCAATCTGTTGATTTAGTGAACCCAAATCTCCTTTTATTATGTATGTCAACTCTTGAATCTCAGCGGGACGATCGTCAAACAAGGATTTTTTCTTAGCCACTGAAATAAAGTAAGCAAGATTTCACTGATTTTATATTCAGTTATGCTTCTTAAAAATATAAAATTTCATTAAAAAAGTTTTTGAATAAAAAATGCACATGGAAATCGAAACTATCCCTAGAGACCAAAATATTAAATGAAACAGACCAAACAGATTTGTGGATTTAGGTAAATATATAGAAAATATATCTGCCTAATTTCAATGTACATAGGTACAAATCAATATCCTCATGAGTAAATAATATTAATTCTTCTCTTCTTCTTCTTCCTCAGCCGTTTTCAATCCATTGTTGGACATATGCCTTCCCATAGGAAAGAGAATATTAGTTGCCTATTATTGATAATTAGTTTATTAATAAACTAGATTAACAGAAAAATAAGTGTATTATGAAAAACAAAAGCCTAATTTCATTACGCTTATTACTTTATTTCTGTTTAATTATCCATTTTTCCTTTCATACATATCTAGTTGTTAACACTTTTTTTAAAATAAACTCATAAACTAAACCAAGACGTTTTTCATTTTGTGTAGAAACAAGCGTAAAAAAATAAAGAAAAAATTGGTTCTTGTGCATTTAACCAAAATATAGGCAATGTAAACTAGGCGCATAAAAATCTGGTTAACGTAAATTGAATATGACTTACATAAAGCTAGCTTTTCAAGTTTAGAATAAGTGCTGCTAATGTTCTTGCTGATAATCTTTGCACTGTGCATAAACTGAGAATAACTTTGGAGAGCTTGAGCTTTTCGTACATTTTTGGCAGCTGTGGCTCGAGCAATGGTACTTCCTTGTAAAGATCTAATCGCTGCCGAAAACTCATTCGTTCTGTCTCTAGCTGTCATGACTGTATCTGAATAATCTTCTTTCTGTGAAAGGAATGGGAATGTATCGTCGTCAGCAGTTATATTATAATTATAAGATGGATCTTTGTGGCGATTTGGATCGGGTGGTGGGTTGAAATATGGCTTGCTGTGGTTTTTATCAAGTTTACTATAATCCGTGTCCTCTGAAGTTACAATTTGCACCCTTTCAGATTCGGATCCCGTATTTCGGCGACGCGCATGCATTTCATTATTAAATAATAACACTCGAGAATAGTCAAATAATCAACTAAAATAAAGGAATCAAGGTCCAAAGTCGTCTGAAATTATAATCACCCACAATATGACACGAAGAACTAAACGAACTAAACTTTCATGTCTATGACATATACATTTCTCGTGTCATATTTTGACAGAAAAGTGTTGCCTAGCGCTAGCGAAATATTTGTTGATTGGTTATTTACATGTACCTATATAGCAAAGGAGGAGCGTGAAAAAACGAGATAGATGCCGGCTAAAAAATAAAATAATTAAATATGGCGATGATGAAAGATATGTGCCTGAAGAAGAAATAATATGACATCTGAAGAGAAGGAGGAGAATATACTCGTCCCACGTTGGGACGCGAAATTGATATCTAGAGAAGGCGGAGAAAAATACTAGTCCCACGTTGGGACGCGAGATTGATATAAGGAGGCTGGGAAGAAATATATTAGTCCCATGTTGGGACGCGAAATTGATAACTAAAGAAGCTGAAAAGCATAATAAAAATAAACATTAAACTCTGCCCCTGAAAATAAAAATCAAATAAAACATAATCGGCTGCGATGTGCCTGAAAAGACAAATACATACAAATACAGGCATGGTAAAAATAATATATACATAACTGGAAAGATCTTACCAAACTGCTGGTCTCGTAACGGGACTGTAGAGGAAACACTTACACTACATATCACTTTATATTAATTAAAAATAACTTAAAACTATCTTAAATTCACCCCTCGTTGGTTATATGGACCTGAAACACACTTATTCACTATTATGCGATTATTTAAGTTATTTTTATTCTTAAAAGTTATTTTTAATAGTAACTTAAACTATCTTAAATTCGATTACATGAAAATTCTTCGAAACACAATTGTTCGAATGCGCAATTGTACGAATAACAATTTTTCGAAAATCAGTTATCAGAATGACAATTGTCCGAAAGCAAATTATTCGAACTAACATTTGTTGGAAAGCCAATTAACCGAATTTAATATATTTTTGTGTCATTATGTTGCCTCCTTTGACATATTTGTAGCCAGTAAAATATATTCGATGAAGACTATTATTACTTGGGTACGTATGTTTACAGCGCGGAATGTATTACAACGCGGGATAGTCTAGTTTGTACACCAGTTTATGTTTATCTAGTATTCACACCAATTTGTTATTTTATTTTAATATTATAGTTACTTTTTTAAAATATATAATGCAACTGGCTCACGCCAGTCGCAATTATAACTATAAACAAACCTAACCAACCTATTTTTACCAAAGTTTTGTAGGTTTAGGTTTCAAAAATAGGTGTACATCCTAGGATATCTGACAGCGCGGTGCGTCGCCATGTTGTTTATTCCATAGATTTTTATTAAACATAATAATACTATGTAGATGTAGTACTCCGTGCAAAAAGTGAGTCATTTGTTTTCGATTCATACAAAATTTGCTAACTACGACATCTAGTATATTATAATAAAAATCTATGGTTTATTTCTCTCACAATACTACCAACATGACGTCATAAAAATTCGAACAATTGTAAATTCTGATAATTGTGTGTTCGGAAAATTGTTTTTCGAAAAAATGTGATTCGAATAATTGCCATTCGTAAAATTGAGCATTCGAATAACTGTTTTTCGAATAATTTTCCTGTCACCGTCTGGGACCCGAGGTTGCTTTCGCCGATAGCCTTGCCCCTTCGCCCATCGACGACGGTCCATTCCGGCATTGGCGGTGCATCAGCACTTTCATGGCCGTGGCGAGAAAATTATGTGTGCCCCAAAACAATATTTTTGACATTTTCTTTATTTCCGTGTGACAATATTTCGGCTGTGTGATTTTAAGTTATTTATTTTATTTATTTTAACGTGTGACGTCCAATATTGACTCTATTTATTTTTGATTTGTGACGTCCTAATTTATTACCAATTTTAATTATTTATTTCATTTCAAATTTTTATCATTTTATCTTGTGACATGACCGTGCCGTCTGACGTTTGTGCGCTGACATTTGACATTTGTGTATCGTCAGACCACGGCTTCAATTATCGTTTACTTTTTTATGCATCTCGTCCAGCAAGGTAATGTGTGGAATATCTAATTCCATAACAGACGTTGAAAGAAAGGTGAGCTCGACCTCCAAGCCTCTTGCGAGGAGAGTATCAGTGTGTATCTACCAATTTAAACATTGTTCTATTTCATACTCGCAACACATTCTTTCGTCCCCGCCATATTTAATTAGTTTATTGACTAGCCGGCATTCAATCACATTTATCCACGCACCTTGTTATATGCGATAACAATGTGACCAAGCACAGACTATGTAAAAAATGGTTGTCGTTGAACGAAGACGGAATATCCGAATAATTAAAGCTATAAATGACGGACGAAGAAGAAGAATTTTTACAGTTTTTGTTGAAAGGTGTGTGAGTGTGCTGCTTCGGAATTATTTTTTCCCGATTGGGAAAATATTTTGGGTGTTTATTTCAAAGTTTGAAGCAATATACCGCGATTTTTCGTTTCTTACTTGATTCATTCAAAATATTTACACTATCGTAAGTAATATTGATATGTCGTTAAACAATACTTAATATCTCTTCTGTCATTTATAAAGAAAACCTATAATTTAATATCTTACTGATAAATAACAAGTATAATATTTATAATACTTCAATTTTGTTGAACATAATTCAAGTTTGAAATATATTTTCGATATTTATACATAGAGACCAAACAATTATTTGATAAAGTACATAGCATCACGCTGCTTCCCAATAAGGGGTAGGCAAAGAGGAATGCCATACTTTTCTCTTCTGACTTACAATTTATTCTTTATTCATTTACTTTCTGTAATTTAAATTTCTATATTTTGTCATCTTTTAACCCTTATTGGTCTTTGTGAGACTAATTATGGATGGTGCATCGGGGAACGAAGAAGAATTGGAAGGCCGAAACTTTGATAGCTGGACGGAGTAGTGAAAGATGCAAATAATATCGGCATCCATAACTGGCGTAATGCATCGCAAGACTGACATTGATGGAGACAGGCTCTGCAGGAGGCTTAGACCTAACCTGGGTTGTAGAGCCACAGATAGAAAGAGAGATCTTTGTGTTTCGTTAACTTTATTTTACTGCCGTTACCTTTCTTTCCTTTCATTGTGTCATAAAATATACTTCCTAAACATACAATATAGTTATAGTAACTTCTGGGAGCGCAGAGCGTTAATTTTTGTATTTTTGCTTGGTTGGTATATGTGCAAATCGCCCCCTTCCACAGCGAAATGGCCCAAGAAGTTTGACTACCTATATGTATACCTGACACTGATCTCACTAGTTGCGTATTTTTTTTCAATAACTATTAATTTTTGTTTTGTTAATGTATCCTTAGCACACCATTCTGAGCTTATGAAAATTTCTGTCAACAATACTTTATCGTCGGCATTCATCAGACAATAATCATTTACACCTCTCAGTTTTAGGGGGATATTTTTATTTATTTTATTTTACAAAGGACACCACACAGTAGGTAAATGCAAACAATTATTAAAAGTAAATAAGTAAAAATACAAATATGATATGTACCTTTTACATACTACTTAAGTATACCTAATATCAAAATAAATAATAATAAATTTGGATTATTTTTATAGCGCCGTTTTTGTGATAACCTCACCTCAAGGGCGACAGTAAAAAAGTGTGAATTAGTGTGGGTGCACGCATGAGAAGAGAGTAACAATATGTATGTGTGTGTGAAAGAGATATCTAGAAATAGTGTGAGTGTGTGGGTGTGTATGTGTGTTATTTGCATTTTTAAGTGATCTAAAACAATAGATAATGTACGGAGTAAAGAGCCATGGTGGTAGTACACAGTCTTTCTATAAATACTGTATAATTATAATGTATTCCACAATTTTTAGTTTTTCTTCTTCTTTACCGTTGTGACACAGTTGGTAAGCCGTTTGGTTTCTGTGCGGGCGTCCTGGGTTTGATCCCCAGCAGTGGAGAAATTATTTAAATTCATTTCTCACGCTAATATTCCTTCTCTGGGCTGGAAACACTGGTTCTTCTTCTTCTTCAGCCTGTTATTTTCCATTTTTGGACATAGGCCTCCCCCTTGATCCTCCACAACTCCCTGTCTTGAGCACACTGCATCCATCTTCCTTCGGCACATTTCTCGACAACTCCTCTTCGACTTGTTCTCGGTCGCCATTCCACGATCTTTTTGGTCCATTGTGAATCCTGGCATCTGGCAATATGCCCAGCCCAGCTCCACTTAAGACCAGCGACCCTTTCCGCTACATCGGTTACTTTGGTTCTTTCTTACTCTGGTTAGTTGGAAAATTGCCATATGGCAATAAATCCGCCACTTGTGCACGGTGCAAGGAAGTGTTTATTATTATTTTTATCAGGGGGGCAAGTCTGGTTCGACCGGCGAAATCAAAACCCTAGTGATTACCCATACGGATATAATTATCGTATGGAGTTCTATGACATCTAAAGATATTGTAGAACTCCATATAATAATTGGGTAACCACGAGGGTTACCCATGATATGGGTAACCACGAGGGTTTTCATTTCGCCGATTGAACTAGACTTGCCCCCCAGGTTTGTCAACACATCTAAATGCCCACACGATCCCAGAAAATCACAAATCATTCTTGTGCTCTAATTTTAAATTTCATATTATTGTTTTTTATTAAATAATTATATAAGCATAATATATTCTTTTCGCTCTAAATTAAAAAAAAAAATCTGCAATACAGTCTGCAGTGCGAGTTCTCTCGTACTGACAAACTGCCATTATTCAGTTGATTGTGTGACTCAGTTGATTCGGTATCTGACTGTTGATCCAAAGGTCCCGGGTTCGATTCCCGGTGGAGACACAGTTTTTAATTATGTTTTCATTCTGGATCTGTGAGACGATTAATATCATAAGTCTCGAGAATGTGGCAACTTGTTATTGGGTGCGTGTTAAATTAATATTTGACATAGTACAGCTGTTAGTTGCCCGTGAAGCAATATTAAGTAAATAAATAAATTATTATGTTATTAATTGTATTTGTCTGTAAATATGTAATCCAAAGTGTAATTTTCTTTCTAGGTTCTGAAAATGACCTCTCATTTTTCATTATCATGGGATACTTATCAGAGCACAATGTGTTCAAGTTTTAGCTTACTTCAGCAGGTAAATATTGAATATATAAATATTTTGTTGTAAGGCATTGTTGTCTACAATGCAGTTCCTTTTATTGACATCCGATCAATTTTATTTTCTGTACCTCAGGATGTCTATGTATTAAACTTAAAAATATTGTATAATTGTAACTCTTACACATTGATAGCATAATCTCTAGATTAGTAATATGTTATTGAGCATGTGTGAAATTAATACTCAACATAGTACAATACCTGTGTTGCTTGAAAAGTAATAAAATAAAATAATGAGTCTCTTCCACATGGCTTATAGTAATATTAAATCAGGCTGCTCTAATTACAAATATTGATGTAATGATTGAAGTGTAATAATCCCTTTCTTCTTGGCCCTAGCCTTTGTCCCATTACACACAGCACCAATTTGGTTTTCTTGCCCCACAAATGTTTAACAAATTACTAGTAGATATACATAAAGAACATTAAAAAATATAAACAATTCAAAAGAAAAATGACAAGGTGGATGTTTAGTCACAAAATCGATGTCGACAGCTCTCTGATTCATGTCATCATTATATAATATGTCATCATTATATAAAGTAAGTATAATGATGGGTGCATGTGTACTGTAGATCATGATTGTTGTTGTTCAAAAATGAAAAATATACTATTGTATATTTCTTCATTTTTGATGACTTATTTTGTTTTGTTTGTTTTTTATTATTATTAATATTTTGTTTTTGTAAAGTACCTTCCTCATCACGGGAGTAAATCCTAGTGAGGAAGGCACTAATCAAAGAAAATGAACATATTATAAAATTTATTAAGTAAGTAAATAGAAATAAAAAAAAATTACTAGGGTTCGGTTCTCCTAGTCCTCATCCTTCTTCTGTCCTCTGCGCATTCTCGAGATCCCTGGTTATTGTAGACATCCAAGTGGTCAATGGTCTAACAAATCTTCTGGACCTCACCTCCGTGTCAATTAATCTTTCTATCATATTATTCTGTGGCAGTCTCATAATGTGTCCATACCATCTCAATCTGTTATTTGTCAATTTTTCGTTGATTGGGGTGACTTGGAAACTGCCAACCCTGCTGTTCAACCTTGTAACACCGCCAGCCCATCTGGAATAGATAGTCTGGACATGGTTGTTCTTTAATGCCCAGCACTCGGGTGAGTAGGTATTGTTGGTCTGTCTACAGTTTTATATACCTTAGCCTTTATTTTTATTGACATTTTCTTGTCACACCAATACACCAGAGACAGACCTCCATTTCATCTGGCCAAGATATGAGCGGTGCGCAATGTCAACAGTGATGTGTAATAATATACAATATTTTTAACTTAATGAAATTTATAGAATGGAGACTTTGTGGATTTGACATTAGCAGCAGACGGACATTTTGTCAAAGTTCATCAATTGATTCTGGGAATAGCCAGTCCCTACATCAAGGAGCTGATTCAGTCTGCCCCCTGCAAGCATCCAGTCATATTTCTTAATGTAAGACCACATTAACCAATTGTAATATATATATGTTGGTTCAGAAAAGTAATAATAATATTTGCTGTTATGCAAAAAATCATTTTCATATAATGTGACGTATTGCCCATAGGCAATTTCTACCAGTCAACCACACTATTAAATACATTTGTAGGAAGCATAAATATTATAAATAAAAGCTAATAAAAATTTACATGATAAAAAAAACACAATTTATAAATAATAATGATGTGAAGGCATCAAGGAATAATTATGTGGATAAGAAGCGTGACTTCATAAGCTTATTGAAAGCCATTAAGCTAGGAGCTTCCCTTCAACCATAGAGTAATTGGTTCCACATCCGGACTACGTGAATTGTGGATGAGTTAAGTGTAAGACGATGCATGGTGTATGAGATAATGTAAGAAAAATGTGTGGAAATGGATGAGTAATTAAACACTTAGGTAAAAATCTATAAATACACTGCGTGTGTATTATATATATTTTATTTTGAGCTTGTTCAGAAAGTTTGACCACCGAGTGTGAATAAATGAAGAACACCTTACAAAGAAAATGTACAAAGCTGTCTGGAATGGATCAAGAGGTCGTCCAAGAAAAGGATTGTATAATTAGGTGAAAATGTAAGAACTTTGAAGAACAAACAAACTTGCATAAGACGATCCATGAATATTGATGGTGATAGAGATGGATCAAAATCTAAGATTAAGTTTTAATTTCCCCTGTCCTCTGTCAAACAGATCGACAATAGTAGCTCTGAAATCAAAGATTAATAATATGTGAAAGGTTTTTATAACGATTTTATGTTTCAGAATGTTTCATATCCAACCCTTTGCAACATTTTGCAATTCATTTATACTGGTGAAGCAGCTCTCGCAGAAGAGGAAATCGCTTCATTCTTTGATGCGGCAAGGGCTTTACAAATCAGGGGGATAGATAATTCTGTAAGAAATCTGTTTTATTCACAATCTCAATACAAATTTATGTAGCACTGTTTTATGTTTGACTTTTTATGTATAAACTATGATCATAGTTTGTTGCTTCATTAACTCTATCCAATTCCCTTATAGAATTGGTATTACAGAATACAATTAGATGATCGCATATAGATTGATACCGGTTAGTGCCTTTAACAAAAAAATATTGAAACTAAAACATTAGTGTTTTATTTTATCATTATGGAGTTTCACCAAAAATTGTCTGTCTGGATTTGTTAGTTCTGGATGCTTGTGAATGTTCAAGATGTTTTGTTTGTGATACAATTGCGTTTTGAATTATGTCTTGGTTTGCAGATAAGCTGGTAGGTGAATCAAGCTTAGTTAATGAAGCTAAATGGAGATGCTATGTGCGTACCTAATTTAAAAACACTAAAATAGATAAAGTAATTAATAAAATATATGAGATATTGGGTTTACTAGTTTTTGAAAATGCTTTTATTCTTTCAGAACGAACAGATTTTTACTTCTAAACCTGATGTAGAAGATATAAAAATCGTCAACGTCAAAGGCGGAATGCAGACTGTAAAGATCAAAGTGAATGATCAGAATTTATCACATTTTGAGCATGTGTCCATTCCAGTTGCAGCCAAGAACATCAAGTTGACGAGTAACATCAAAGATAAAGACAATTTAAATACACAAGATCAGTCCAAGAGGTATGAATATCTTTTTATTTGGAATAAAAATGAATGATTCACTTAGATATTATGCAAGACTAAGACTAGACAGGGCTGATCCCATTTTATCAAGGCCAGTAAAGCTTGCTGTGTGCAATTTAATAAATGTTCTAAACGTATACCTATGGTTATATGGACAAATCAAAAGATATGTGAATTTGAATTTTATCAAAGAATCCACAAATCTGTTGTAAATCATCGTCATCAGTGTCGTATTCTTCATTTATTAAGGGTCGTGACCATCCTCTCTTGTCATCATGATGTTATGTATTTTTGTCCTCAATTTCTACCGACACATCGCCGTCCTCATTGCTCCAACCACTGATCCATCAGTGGCAGCCCTAATCTGGTCCATCCATCTTGCGGATCCGTCCCTCTTCCCCTTCTACCTTCAACCCTACCCAGGAAAACCAGCTTCTTATTGCGTCAGGACACGCTTAACCTTTTGAGTTATTTTCTACACAATTGTGTACATGGCATTTTAATGTCTCCTGTTAGTTAATCAGTGAAAATATATTTTGTTTCTTAAAATTATCTATGGTACTATGTTTTTTTTGTGAATATTGAATATTTTTAACTATCGATCAAAATTGCTAGCCCCTACATATACTATTTAATGGCAAATGACACAAAAAAAAAATTTTTTTCATGCCAAATAAAAAATAACTTCTCAAAGGGTTAAGACATATGGCGGATAATCTGTCCTCTATCTTAATCTCCTTTAGGATGGATATGTTCGTCCTTCTTGCCGTCCAGGGAATTTGAAGCATACGTCTCCAGCACCACATTTCAAAGGTGTCAATTTTTTGCCTTTTGTGGGCTTTGATTGTCCATGATTCTCCAGCGTAGAGAAAAATTGGGAAAACAAATGCCCTTAAATAAATATTAGTAAATGAACCTTTCAAATCAGTGTCATAAATACGTATTTATTTAAACAAATCTGGAAGATTAAATGAGGGATTTAGCTTCTATTTAAAATCTATTTTGCCACCTTTTTATTTTGTATTGACCATGAAAAGTATAATGGAGACACATGTTTATGTATTTTCAGGTTTGACAGTGCCGAAAGTACAGAGGAAAATGAAATGATGCTGGAAGAAACCCTAGACGATGATACCATAGATGACAATGTGTCCAGTGAAATGACATCTAATGACAATTTTGAACTTACTCGGGTTGAATCTTTGACTCCTTCTTCATATACAAACACTAAAGGTTCATAAAGATTAATGTTATTTTGTTGACAATTTTTAATAATATCTCAATAGAGACAAAGTTGGAATATTAAGAGAGATCCAGGAAATCAAGACACCTACAGGGCTTACTACCTGTCATCGGCTGGTTTACATGATAACTTTACACGCTTGCGAAACGTTCATCAATTATGCCTTTTTATTAAGTTACCTATCAATCCAATTTTTTGAAAGTTCTATATATTTTATTCATAGATATTGTTGTTCTTGAAAATACACAAGAGAAGAAATTTTGTTCACAGAGAGGAAGTTCGTAATAAATAAAATCAAATATAGTTTAAGGGTGCATATCCTAAACACCCCAATTTGAAAACAAATTTCTCAAATATGTTAAATTGGTGTTTCTAAAAAAAATCAATATTACTCCAGTGAATGTTCATCACAGAATTTTAAAATTTAGCATAAATAGGCAGTTTTAATTGTATCATAATTTTGGTGACTAAATTTAGTATTATGTACCCTCTTAATGTATCCACGTAATGATAATATTAAAGTTTTATCTATCATCAAAACTTGTATTATGTTGTCTGGCTTTGACCGTCTGATAAATGAAGAAGTATATGAGATTGATAAAAGAAGAAGAAATAGTAAAGATTGGCCAAGGAAACAATCGCATAAATGAAGTTTTGAAGGATGGAGGCGTTAGAAGTAAGAATAATAAGAGACGATGCATGGACATGAATGAAGCGAGATATGTGTATCAAGAGAGATGAATCATGCATTAAGTTCTTTCTAATGTGAGGAGATGATATTTGTTTTTATTATTTTTTTCCACTCTTTTGATTTCCACTTGTCTGACTTTACTGGAATTTTGCAATAAAATTGATATTCAACTAACTTCTCGACCAGTTAGAGATATGAAACTTTCTGAATTTGTACATACCCGATGACAATGCATGTCTAAACTGTTTACAGCTTGATTCTTTTAATAAAATTGAACAATTTTGTATATCTGAACTTGAATTGTCTCTTCTGTATTTCAGTTGCTTGATCAATTTCAGTTTTCTTTTTGCTTAATTTTTTATTCATTTCAACGTAAAAAAAACTTGATAAAGGGTGTCCCCAAATCTTTTTATTGTACTTGGTATTCTATATTCTTCGTGAATTTTTTTTCTGTGAACATACATCAACCTTAAATCTGTTTATTTCTAATCATTTTAGAAGAGTAGAATTTAGAATTTTTATTATCTAACGTATGTAAAAATGTGAATAAGCTTTCTTAATCTGTTTTATATGCGATTGTTTAACATTACAGAGTTGCAGTATACTGTATCCAATCGGGGCTCCCTTCAGTTAATATTGAATATATAACTTAACATTACAGAGTTGCAGTATACTGTATCCAATCGGGGCTCCCTTCAATTAATATTGAATATATAACTTAACATTACAGAGTTGCAGTATACTGTATCCAATCGGGGCTCCCTTCAATTAATATTGAATATATAACTTAACATTACAGAGTTGCAGTATACTGTATCCAATCGGGGCTCCCTTCAATTAATATTGAATATATAACTTAACATTACAGAGTTGCAGTATACTGTATCCAATCGGGGCTCCCTTCAGTTAATATTGAATATATAACTTAACATTACAGAGTTGCAGTATACTGTATCCAATCGGGGCTCCCTTCAATTAATATTGAATATATAACTTAACATTACAGAGTTGCAGTATACTGTATCCAATCGGGGCTCCCTTCAATTAATATTGAATATATAACTTAACATTACAGAGTTGCAGTATACTGTATCCAATCGGGGCTCCCTTCAATTAATATTGAATATATAACTTAACATTACAGAGTTGCAGTATACTGTATCCAATCGGGGCTCCCTTCAGTTAATATTGAATATATAACTTAACATTACAGAGTTGCAGTATACTGTATCCAATCGGGGCTCCCTTCAGTTAATATTGAATCGCTATGTCTACAATTTGTTTAGTAAAAGCAACGGTGGAATTGTGAGAAGATGGCGCTGTGTTGATTATAGAGATCAGAAATGTCTCGCTTGTACTGTTACTAATGGAAATGTTGTCGTTAAAAGGTAACATATTATATTTTCTTATAAATTTATTTATCAACATTTATGCATTGTTTTACATATGTTTATCTCTTGTTTAAGTTTCTTAGAATTCCTTCTTTTAGAATACCAGTCATATGGTTGTATAATACCTATCTTAGTTGATCACTTTTATTCTATTAATGATATCTTTCTTTATCTTGCATTTTTTTTCTTCATTTCGTACCCAATCATACATCACCCTACTACAACTTCTTCAAGGCGATCTAATTTCAACAGCATTTAATTTCAGGACAAATATGCACAATCATCCGTATCATGATAAAAAGATCTTGAATAAAATAAAAAAAAAAGCTGTGTTTTCTGCAGTCAAAATGAGCAACACAGATGGAACCTCCACATCATAATTTACTCTTATTTTTTTTCTGACGCTGTGTAATTTATGTACTTCATGTTTTTATTAGTATTTGGTTGGTTGGAAAAAAAATTGCCTAGTGGCAATAAGCCCGCCAGTGTACATTATATTTGTTTATGTTATGTACAAAAAGATAAATAAATAAATATTTTTTATTGAAGCAGTAGACGTTAATCTCAATCTGGGGGGCAAGTCCCGTCAAACGGTAATATCAAAACCCTCATGATTACACAATCATGTTAAGATATTATAGAACTCCATATGATGTTTATATCCATGATATGGGTAATCAAAAGGGTTTTGATTTCACTGTTTGACCAGTGGGGCATGTCTGGTCAACTGGGGGAATCAAAACCAACCATGTTTACCCATATCATGAATATAATTATTTTGTGGATTTATAGAATATTTTAAGATGTTATAAAACTCCATTAGATAATTATATCCATGATAGGGGTAAACATAATTGGTTTTGATTCCACCGGTTGACCAGACATACCCTCCCAGAGGGGCAAATCCTGTCTAAAAGTGAAATCAAAACCCTCATGATTACCCATACCATGGATATAATTATTACATGGAGTTATAAGATATTATAGAACTTCATATGACAATTATATCCATAATATGGGTTAATCATGATGGTTTTGATTCACTTTTAGACGGGACTTGCCCCCCAGTTTGATCAACAAAATGAATTCAAAACTGCTATCAAATACCTTTTTTATATTTTTTATTGAATAAGATTTTTTTTATTTATTATATAGTGAAAAAAAATCTAAACAATCTATTAAGGAATGTGTCTTAAATGTTTACATGTAAAATTATGTGGGACCTATCTGTTCTTGAATATCCATGTACTTTACTTTTCATAAATTATATGTTCTTTCAAATTAATAAATGTGCCCTTGAAGCCTTGAAACAAGAACATTTATATCCTTATATATTCCCTAAACAAGCAAATGCTTCAAACCTGTGTCCATTGAATTACTGATACAATGCACTAGCTGCTCTGCCACCGACCCATCTAATGAATAATGTGTGTAAATACATTATATAACAATTATAAATGAATATTAAAACATCCAAAAAGATAATTTTGCTATGCCAACTTATGAACAATGTCTTGTCTTTAAGAAAATTAAAGGTTTAAAGTACAATTTTCTACATATTTTTAAAATAATGATTTTTAGCTGGACCTGCTAAAGAGTTAGAAAAAAATGCCAGGAATTGTTTTAGTAAATTTAACTAGATTTTCTTAATACATTAATTGAATGAGTTAATAACTGCAATTAGGGATTGCAATCCAGCAGGATATTCTTAAAAAATGCCGGATCCAGCAATTTTTGATTTTATTAAAAATTAAAATATTCTAATAAATGGAATATTTTAATTTTTTTTAAAACAACTTAATTTTACTTCATATTTATAATTATAGTTTAGTCAGTAGAAAATAGTATGAATGTCAAATAGTATGAAAAGTATGAATCTCTTCTTAATTGTGTATTTATTTTGTTTTGTAAAATTAATATGTTGATTAATGTTTTTGTACATTAAGCAAAAAAATTCTCCATGATAATGACTTTCAATATTGGTAAATATCCAAATTTGAATATTCTGTGTTAAGAGTTGTTACAATTTTGCATGGAATCTACATACGCCATTATTTGGAAAATGAATTAATTGCGGATCCAGCAAGTCAAAGAATGTGCTGGATCCAGCAATTGTAATCCCTTGCTGCAATTATTTGTTCGCATTTTACATAAATATTGTTATACATATGAAAAAGATAAAATTCATATATATGTTGGACGACCGACAAAAGTTGTAATGGACTGGAGGCTAAGAACTGGAACCAGAAGCGTGGGAAGGCCCCACACCATATGGGCCGATGACATAAAAAATGTCGCAGGCACAGGAGAGAGACCAGTGGAAGTCCAAGCGTGAGGCCTTTGTTCAATACTGGACTCAAGAAGAGGCTGAGTAAGTATGTAAGTAACAAATTCACTCTTAGCATAAAACAGTTACAATGGAGTAAAATTATAAGTTGGTAAGAGCACGACTAAAGGAATCGTTTCAGAGTGATTGTTAATTATGCAAAATTTTATTGATGGTGCAACAATAAAAAAAAAAACAATTTTTTTTTACAATAAATGATAAAGTCTAAAAGAAGAATGACTTTTAATATAATGGCAATACAATAGATGTACTAGCAACACTTGACTTCTATGCACTTGACAGTCATTTTTTTTTCGTTTGACAGTGTTTGGTTGTTTGTATTTGCTGATTTTAAACGAAATATTAATTTTAAATAATTTTTTTATCTTTTTTACTATATCACGCCGAAAACGCTGCACATTTTTGTTATTCCTCTCATAAATATTGTTTTGAGTTGAGTTTATTGTTTTTAAAATTTGGTCATGGTTACATTTGCCTACTTTTGCGATTACATTAAGCCATGGTTTATTTAATTCGTAGTAGATGTCCCAGTCCGATATCTTCATAATAATTGCAAATAAACCTTATTCCAGGAAACAGTTTTAGTTTGTATTGTGAGTTTCATAATCCACAAATTGCAATTTGAAGTGTAAATAAAGCATTGTTGTTTACTATAATAATTGCATGTGTAGTATAATAATTATAGTAAACAGGTTGGTGCTTTGTTTTCAAATTAATTTTAATACCTAATTTGAGTCCTATTTAAATTGAAAAAAAGTATTTTGTATTAAAATACCCCATTTTAATTTTCCCATAAATTTGTGATTGATTTCAGTTTAACAAAATATGGCACAGCCATATTATTCATTGAATTGGAGCGGTTATGAGAACAGTATCTGTTCTAAATTTAGTTCCCTTCAAGAGGTAATCAATCATTTATTAATTTTATAAAGCCCACTCATTGTGATCAAATACACCTTGAAATATTTTACTGATCTAGCTTGTAATATTTATTTAAAAATAATGCATGAAACATAATGTTAACGTTTTGACAACAATAGAATTTTATTTAAAATTTTTGTGCTATTTGACTTTTTTGTTTTTCGTAATATATTTTTATTTGCCTCATGAAAATACATACAGGAACACAAGGTTAACATACTTGAATAACAATTTCAAAACACAATTTTGTCTTGCCTCTTTTATAAATATAATTTTAACTTCTGTATTGGTACTACTCGTAAATGTGCATTGCACGAAACTAGTCGTAGTCAACAAAATAAATAAGTGGAATTGATTTCATTTTAATAATGTCAAAACACAGTCATAATAAAACAAAAGATATTAAAAATAATGATAATTTCTTTGTACATGTACCAGTGTTCCGTTAATTTATCTTTGTCTATAATAATAATAATGAACACTTCCTTGCACCTTGCGCAATTGGCGAATTTACAATTTCTTCCAACTAACCAGTGTTTCCAGCCCAGAGAAGCAATATTTGCGTGAGAAATGAATTTAAATAAATTTCTCCTCTGCTGGGAATCAAACCCAGGACGCCCGCACAGAAAGCAAACGGCTTACCAACTCTGCCGCGGCGGTCGGTCTATCTAACTAGGAACAGTTTATCTTTGTCTGTCCAACCAGGAACAATTTATCGTTGTCTGTCCAACTAGGATCATTTATTATAACTTTAACTACCTAAATAACTTTTTTTAACACCCAAATAACCAAATAATAATAACATTATCTAAATCTTTTATAAAATTATTATCGAAAATAAAAACAATTAAAATATTACAGTATTCATTTTATTTTCGACTAGAACCGGCTTTGTGTAAGTATTTAGTACTAAATATGCATTTCACAAAACCCGGTTGTAGTCAAAAATTTAATTTATAGTGAAATAAACATTCAAAAAGTGTTTTCATTTGTAATAGTAAGTAATTAGAAATTAAAATGGGTTTTCATCAAGTACTTACTTTTGGTGGAAAAATTATATTTAAATATTGTAATATATACACACATGTAATATCTCTTCAAGAATGCCAAGTCACCTTGGCGAAAACGTTCGGTCGTTATAAAAATACTTATTTATTTATTAATTTTAAAATGGATTTCCACTCTGTTAATACAAAATCTCTAGAATCTTCAACAATTGTTACTGTATATTAGAAGCAGTATTTAATAAAGTCCTGATATTCTATGATTCGATAAAGGATATGGCCCCAAAAAGATATTTAGTGAAATAAGTTAAATTTTCTTTTCTAATGTGTATTCATATTTTCAGAATGGCGACTTTGTCGACATGACATTAGCCGCAGACGGCCACTTGGTAAAAGTCCACCAACTTATCCTGGGAATAGCCAGTCCTTATATTAAGGAATTGATTCAGTCTGCCCCCTGTAAACATCCTGTCGTGTTTCTTAATGTAAGTTTTTTTAGAGAATGAATATACTCTTTTTTAGTCTTTCTGAGTACAATCAGCTTTTCTATAGAGTAACCTAAGTGATAATGTAACATATATCATTAAACAAGTCTTTTTTTTTTAAATATATTTTTTTTCTTTTACCATTGGTACTTTATGTTTCTTGGATTGTTTGGAAGTGGAAGAGATGGCTTAAAGCCAATAAATCTGCCTTTTTACACTTATTTGTACATAAACTAAATAAATATATAAATTCACTTGATAAATCAACCATTACATACACATTCATGCTTATCAAAAAATGCCATTAGAGTTTCTTCACCAGGAATTATAATTATCGCCAAACATGTAGAAAACGAATTTGTGTTTCTTGCTTGGTTGGTTTGATCACGCGTGCGCAAACCGCCCCCCTCCACGCTGAAAAATTTCTAGAAGTTTCACAATAAATATACCTACCGTGTGTTTTAAAATAAATACATATACTTAACCCTTTGAACGCGTTAAGTTTAAAATAAAATATGATCTGAAAAATGTAAATTTTCAATAAAAAATAAAGTATTCTATAAAATTCCTTTTATTTTTTTAATCAATATCTTGATTTAATACACCAAAAAATTGTTGTCACGTTATATTTTGGGGGGAGGGGGGCTCAAAAAATTTAATTAAATTTTTTTTTTCACGTCCAAAGGTAAATGGACTATAGTCGATTTACCCGTCGAAAGAGGAAAAAAAAATCGGGCGACTTTAGTCTATTTACTCGTTCAAAGGGTTAAAGTTTGAATATTTATCTACTAGAAAAAATAGGGAATCATCAGATTTGAATAATTTGTTTACACTTTTTTGGAATAAGTTTCTCTTGACAATGTTTAATTAAAAAGTGAATGAGGTTAAATTTTGAGTAAAACATCGGGGATCGGAAATAAATAAAAGAATATAATATACGAGAGGATTGAATATATAATATATTGTGATCTGTTATTTTGTAAATTTTCACTTCATTTTAATTTTTCAGAATATATCCTTCTCGACTCTTTGCAGTATTTTACAATATGTTTATACAGGAGAAGCCGCCATCAGTGAAGACCAGCTGACACTATTTTTTCAGGCTGCTAAATCATTACAGATTCAAGGACTTTCAATGCAAGTTAGTATCGTACTTTTTAATTTATTCCAAAGTTAATCAAAACAACCCATTGTTTTTTTATTTGCTGCATAACTGGTGGTGAATGATTTGTGGTTTGGCGGATATAAAAGAAAATCCGTGTCGTGGATTAACTTTTGTGTTTTTAACTGTTTTACACGGTAGTCTGGCCATAATAATTTATTACAAAAATTGCAATGATTTTTGTAGCAATTAAATATTGGTTGCGTCGCTCGCACACAGAATAAATTTGGCTTGACTATCATTCAAAACGGCCAGAAATTATTAAAAGCTTGGACAATTATTTCACAGATGGCATTGCTAGTACTTTGTTTTTGGTTTATTTATAAATTCATGTGAATTTTTATTGAAATTGCCAATAATTTTTTTAGGATATAACTGTGGACAACAATGAAAAGGTTAAGGAGACGGTCCAAGATAATCCTGGATTACAAACTATCCAAGTTAAAATATTAGGTGAAAGTGAAAGCCTCATTGAAAATGTTGCTGTTCCTTTGACAGCCAAGAATATTAAAATGTCTACTAAACCTCAACATAATCCTACACAAATATTACCAACACTCACCTTTGAGCAGAACCTGACGCCTTCAAGGTAAAATATTCATAATAATTTAACTTATTAATGGACATTTCTCAACAGAACCTATAAAAAATTAATAACAAATTAAAATAAGTTTAGTTTGTCAATCGACAATTCTTGATAAAACTCCATTGTATGTAGATATATTGCAAATATAAAAAAAATACTTGGTAATTGTTCTATTGAAATTTGTTTGATTATTTATGCGTTTCGTGCAAGGCACATCGTCAGAATAATACTCTACAAATTTTGTATACTATAACCACTAGTCTCAGTCTTGTAGAATATTATTCTGACAATGTGCCTAGCACGAAACGCGTCATTAATCAAATAAATTTCAATAGAACAAATACCAAGTATTTTTTTTATATTTGTAATATATCTACATAATAATAAATTTGTTTTAAGCTTCTCTTGTACTAATAAAATATATAAATAATATAAGAGAATTATAAACTTATTGTTTTATTTACCTAAACAAATATGTAATTCTAAAGATTTTGTGTTAACATTCTCTTTGGCGAAATCATTCACTCGTAGTAAATCAATAGTTATATTTTATTCATTAATTTTAAACAAACATATTGTTAAACCATAATTATAATCAAATTTATGAAAACATACACTTACATATTTTGATGTTTGCAATTGAAATTTGGACATGGCAAAAGATACACAAATGCAGTTGAAACAAGTTCACTCTGAATAATATTTAAGATAATCAAATGTATATAAGGATATTGTTAATTGTAAGTAGGTTTACACATTGAGGTAGCTTAGCCACATGGAAATAATGAACGACTGATGAAAATGTGTAGTAGGTATGTAAAGTTCATAGTATTGAATTTGGTTTAAATTGAATCCCTGTGGTGAATTTCATTTCAGACATTCCGATGGTAACAAAGTAAATCTTGCAGATGAACAAATGGAAATGTTAGAAAATGAAAGTGTAACTGCAAAATGTAGTAGAAATAATTCTGTTGAAGCTTTTCAACTTACCAATTTGGTAGATGTTCCATCTAATGAAGAGTTGCTCAATACTAACCGTAAGTATTTTTTAGGTCCAATCATACAAAATAAATATGTAAAATTGATCTATATAATAATGATTACTTCTATACTTCACAAAGATTAAATGATATTCTCCAATTAAAATTTGGAAAAGATAATATTAGTTAAAAATATTTGTAATTTATTTTTAATGTATATTATGTGCAAATTCTTATTAAATATCTTGTGGCATTTTACATTGTGAGATGAAGATGAAACAGGAATATCTGATTATTAATGATTCTAAAGTTTTTGTATTAACAGAGTGGAAATCCATTTTATAATTAATACCAAAGTATTTTTCTACAAAATTCAATCACAATGACGACTGAACTTTTTTGCTGAGGTGACTTGGCATTATCAAGGTTTAAAATGATTTTTGTTTAAATCATATTTTGTTAGGTCATTGTAATCAAATTTTGTGGAAAAATACTTTAGTGTATATGTTCATTAATTTTAATATCTGAATATTATTATTGTTAAATTCATTATTTAATTTCAGAACTGCCAATACACCGTTTCGATACGTGGTTCACTTCAATTGATTCTCAATCGGTACATTTACAATTTGTTTAGTAAAAGTAGTGGAGGTAAAGTGAGGAGATGGCGTTGTGTGGATTATAAGATTCAGAAGTGTCCCGCATGTACTGTTACCAGTGGAGATATTGTTGTCAAAAGGTGAGTACCACCTACATACATTAACAGTCTTACTAATAAACATGTTGTAAAATTTACACGACCGTTTAACACCCGTGTAGGCAAAAACGGTACCAATAAACGCTGTGTAGCAGATCAGTTGGTCAACGACTGTGTATCTCTCATACAAATTTTACACATCGCTTGCCCGTCTGTTCTAGGTAGTTTAGCGGTGTTTTAAGACAAATTTCATGTATCAATAATCGAATTTGATTTTGATATGCGTGTTTATATTGTTATATCTTGGAATAATATGACGAAACCTCTTTATAAATTATTATATTCTCGATAATTGTGCATTTTAGGAGTGAAAAGTTGACAAAAAATCAGCTCTTTTATAATATCTAAAATGGTGCTCGCTTGGATATTCGTATGATGAAATTATTCGTTATATTTTCCATATTCCTATTTTGAAATGTGAAAAACATACGAAAATGTTTATTAGTAAGATTTTCAAATAATTGCTGCACGGGCTTTACACGGTGTGTACCTAAAACACTGGTAAATGGGTGTGCAGTAGATTTTTATTAGTAAGACTGTAATTATATTATTGCTGAAAATAAATTATCTTTAGTTTCATTAACCAATTCAAACTTTTCCTAAAATTTTTGTACAAACAAATTGTATTGTTATGTAGAATTATTGTCAGACATTGATATTCACATAGGTTTTGTGATTCGCATAAGTATTGCCATAAATTATAATATAGCAAAGATACCTAAATTCCTTTACTATGGAATAATATATTCCCCAGGTCCCCAGACCTTGCAAATATATTTAAACAGTATCCTTTTTTTTTAATTAGATAACCTCTTCTTCGTCTTCTGCCATCTCCATGTCTCACTAGCATACATTAGAGTCAGTACGACGATACCATTGTGTACCACGAACTTTGTTTGCCTCGAAATAATTGGGCCAGCCATTACAGATCTTAATACTCCATTCACTCTATTACCTGCCGTTACTCTCCTTTCAATATCTTTTTCCAGTCTTCCATCACGCTGAAACATGCTTCCTTAGTATAAATATTCAACATGCTTCCTTAGTATAAATATTCAACATGCTTCCTTAGTATAAATATTCAACATGCTTCCTTAGTATAAATATTCAACATGCTTCCTTAGTATAAATATTCAACATGCTTCCTTAGTATAAATATTCAACATGCTTCCTTAGTATAAATATTCATCCACTTGTTCTACTTGTATATTCTCCACTTGTATCTCGCATTTTGTTCATTTTTCGTTCTTCTCAAATACCATACTTTTAGATTAGTTGCATTCATTCTCAATCCGTTTTGCATGCATCCATTGAATACTATTTTAACAAAACATTCCAAGTCTTCTAAACTTTCTGCCTTTAATACTTTGTCATCTGCATATAATTAGATGGCATACAGTCACACTTTCCAGTTTCAACACAATGTTCTCGTTCTTTCGTGCTGTCACCCAGTAGTCCAGATTGAATAATCACACGGGCATTTTGGGTTTTTCACTTAAATAATAGATGTGCAAACCGTCCCCACTTCCCCGAAATTGTCAAGATATAACTATACTAGTAATAAGTAACAAAAGTAAAAAAAGATAGACATTTAGCAAGAAATTTAATTATTTTTTTGTAAGACAATGACTACACTCCTCCCTCGAATACGAGATCCTATCTCAATTAAGGGATGAGTAGATCTCTATTATGTTCATTGATTTAAAGATGGTTATTATGAAATGTTATTTTTTATTATTATTAATATATGTAATTGATTTTTATTAAATATTTTTTTTTATCTTCTGATCCATATTACGTAAATCTCTGTACTATACATACATTGTTTAATTTAATCAATGTAATGTTAAAAATATTGTTTTTCAGAGTAAGTATGCACAATCATCACTACCACGACAAAAAGATTTTGGCAAAGATCAAAAAGAGAGCTGTGTATTCTGCTATCAACTCAGTACAAAATAATTTAAAGTAAATATTTTTAAGACACTTAGGATTAAAAAAATATGTTTCAAATTAGGTATGTAATTGTGCTGTTTTAACATTATAAAGTTTCTATAAATGGTTGTTTTATTTTCCCAAGACATTAAATATAAAATATGTGATTTGTCTTGTGACCAGTTCAATATGTCGGTATTACAATTTATATTCCAACTATCAATTTGTTCAAGAGAATTTCTTACTCTTAACAGCTTTAAGCCAAGATCTGCGAGATTTCATATGGCCAGGTCTACATTTTACATGTTTTTTTATCTTTGAAGTAAAAATACACCAAATTATAGGTTTCGCAGCATATATTTTATATGAATGGATTAACTCACAATTCGGAGTAGAACATTAAGTGTGTGTGTCTGTCCCTCCTTATGACTTTTGATCCCTTCGATGTACAATAGAAAGTTTTAGGCCTACAAAACTGTTATACTCAGATTTTTAAATTTTGTTCAAGTGAAGAGTTACATATCAACTTTAGAATTTATATTTTATTTCTTCATATACCTATCTTAAAAACCATAAAAGGTAAAACACTGAAAATTTGTCTAAATCTAGAGAAATACACAAATTAACAGTTTCCATGCTGCTGATCCCAAGATGTGTTTGTGATAAATCATTTACTACACCAATGCAGATTACGATAGGTAATCGGGATGGACAATGATTCACTTAACACGCTGTAGGAATCTTATTTATCGACATGTTCAAAATATTACATCATGTAATCGAACCATTTGCCTAAATAAATATAGTTTTAAAAAAAATTTGGTAGATGGCAGTAGAGTGTTAACTTTTTTTCTATTTTATCCCGAGATGTAATTGGGACACACACTGATATAACGTTTTGTATGTATATTAATGTTGCTTACAGCCCATATCACTAACAACTCCGAGTCTGTAAAGATTGTGCGCCGGTTAGAAAAATATTTGTGTTCGGTATTTTGTTGTAAATTTATATGTATTTATTTGTGTCTTAAACAGAATGGATACAAGGCAACGCAGTGTCAAACAGCGATGTCCGTATTCTCACAGACAGCCAAGCGGCTATTAGAGCCTTAAAGGGCGTAAGCACAACTTCTCGAGTGGCCTTGAACTGTCGCAGAATCTTAAATGATACAGCGGAGCGGTTCAATCTACATATCATGTGGGTGCCGGGTCACAGCAATATAGCAGGGAATTGCAGGGCAGATGAACTCGCCAGAGCAGGTACCCTGCTATCTCTAGATACAATCAAACATAGACCTGGAGTCCCCATGGCAACATGTAAACTTCGGGTAAGTGAGACGACGACAGCCTGTGCTAACCAGAGATGGCTGGAAGAAAGCACATGCTCCATTGCCAGGCAAACATGGCCAAAATATGACCTCAGAAGAACCAGAGAACTACTCACGTTCAGAAGGGATTTACTAGCCAGAATCGTATCGGTATTAACGGGACACTGGCTCATAGGTAAGCATGCCAGAAGGCTGGGACTGGAGGCATACGATTACTGCAGAGCATGCCAAGACGAGGAAGAGGAGGAGACTGTGGTCCATTTCCTCTGTCACTGTCCTGCTCTCTCTAGAAATAGAAGAAAGTCCCTGGGAAGTTTCTTCTATGATGATCTGATTGACATAGCGTCTGCCGATATAGGAGACATTATGACATTTATTAACCAATCAGGCTGGTTCAGGGTGGATGAGTGAGGGGGAGGACAGCCCAAATCTTTCTTTTTGTGGTATCACAAAGGGCCAACCGGCCTAAGTGTGTTCTCCTGAGAACTGCCACCCGCAAAAAAAAAAAAAAAAAAAAAAAAAAAAAAAAAAAAAAAAAAAAAAAAAAAAAAAAAAAAAAAAACCTTGATTAATATTTCATAAGAACTCATTTTTAAAGTTCATGTATTTTTGAGAGTTAATTAAATTTTTATGTGTTACAGACTTTTAAAATCTTATTAGGTGATAGATAGGCAAATTACATTGAACATTTTTTGCTATTATGAATGTTCTGAAAAAGTACTCAGAGATTGTTGCGTTATTACATTATTTTTTATAACAGCCAATGTTTTTATGACTATATTATAACATATAAGCCGATAAAGTCATGGTGCGGCGGCACACAGGTCTTAGCGCTTTCAGATAAAATTCTTAAACACATATAAGGCACTTAGCAATTGTTTAAAACTGTGATTGTTTTCAAAGAAATACTTGAAAATTCATAAATTTTAAGCTGTATTTTATTTACTATGATGAGCCCTCTCTCCGACCATCAGGAAACTTTCAGTATGACGCATTTATTCAGAATATCATTATTGTTAGCAAAATCCATTGTCTTTCACGTGGCGGCTGTAAGTTTGATAGGACCCAGCCTCTGCGTCAGGCTGGCAGGTCCTTGTCGTACTCGGCCTGGTTTCCTCTTCCAGTCAGTCTCCGTGGCTGGCTCCGTGCCACACGGCAACGCTATGACGGCGCATCTCTCGCCTCAGCGATAGAGGTGGCAGGTCAGCTGGGAGCCTCACCGCCCTCACCAGAGGCGAACCGATGTCCCAGACAACACAGAAGGCCCCTCGTTTTCAATTCTGTGAGCCGCCGCGTTCCCTTCTGCGGTGGCCCAACACTGCGCCATGTCTCGACTCCTCTGCCCTAATCTTGGTTCTGTGGCACCGGCAGCGTCCATGCGTGTGACGTGTCCTGTTACACTGACCTCCTGCGTCCTTAAAAATATGTCCACCATCGGGAGCACATGTCTACCTATGACGGCGTCACTACAAACTGTCCGTCTGCCACCAGAGTTGAATTCCGAAAGCTCCTTCCACCTCTAGCGTTGAATGCAGAGAGAGAGCGCGCTAGCTGCAAGCCTCGTTGCTCGCACGCAAACAGCGCTAGTTGCTTTCCAGGAGAGTTGCCGTGGGAAAAAAAATAAAAATCATTGTTTTTCGGCAATTTTTTTTTCGGACATAACATTTATATATTTTCCCATATATTTTTTACCTATGTGATTTTTTGCTAGTTTGTCATGTTTTTGGGATCTGGAATTGTGAAAAAATCAATTAAAAAGTATGCAGAATGACAAAAAAATGCGTTCAATATTTAAACCAGCTAAAAACGAATATTTTCGTCGAAGGTTTCAAGTATCTCAGATGGGTAGTTATTGAGATATGACGATTTTAGCACGGAAAAGGTTAACCAAGTTTTTAAATTTTGGATAAAAGATTTAAGTATAGAACAAAACCTTTATTCGGTAGTAGTCTATGGAATTATCAAATGTCAAAAATCTGTATATATTTTCTATGGTAAACCGCCTGAATGTCAAATTTCATTTGGTAACCTATAAATTTTAAATTAATTTCAATCGTTTAATGTTGTGAAAAAATTAAGGATGGCCTCCAGAATATTGTTTCGGAATTTAAACAAAGAATTATTTCGAGGAATTTCCAGAGAACCTCTAAGATATAGTACTATTCCACCTAATCCTAAAATTGTATCTCGAGGTCCGATTACCTGGAAAAGTGTCGGAATAACTGCTGCAATAGGTAGTGGACTTCTGGGATTTATGTATTATGTTAAAAGTGAAAAAGATGCAGCTATTGAGAAAGAGCGCAAACGAATGCTCGGCAAGGCCTCCGTTGGGGGTCCATTTGAATTAGTCGACAGCGAGGTCTGTATCCTCTTGGTTTTATCTCTTTTTATGATAATTTACGGTTATGATTATTACTTTAGCTTTTGGAATGTTCGTTGCTTCACGGCATGACTTGTAGATGTGTCAAATAGACGAGAATTCTTCCAAAATATTTAGTTTTAGAGAATATAGTTTAATATGTGCTAGATAAAATAGTGTTCATTATTTTATTTAAAATCTCTCTTTCGATCACTCGTGTATACTAAGTTTCGTGAGTTAGGAACTAATCTTATCACCTACCTACTTGTTGAAAGAAGGAAATATAAGAAGCTTGAAAAATCGACAAGCATGTATGAGACGATGCATGGACGTAAAGGAAACTAGGAATGTGTGCAAAAATAGAGGAGTGTGGTGCTCGGTTCTCTCTGCTTACCCTGTAAGGGATATGGCATGTACCATTTGTTTGTAATCTTCGCTGTTGTGTTGAACTATACCAATGGCACCTACTCTGAATCACCAACCAGTGGTCGTGTAAAGGACATCCTATATATAGGTACTTATATATAGGCTAATCATCTAGAAAAATTATATGGGTGCGCAGATTACAAATTTAGGTTTTTGCTTTGATGGATTTATCATGTGTGCGCAAATCGTAGACCTCCAGGCCAAAAATTTTCTTAATGAAGCTAGTCGTTCTGCAATTTGCTATAAATGTCCTCTTGAATTACCTACATTTATTCCTTATCCTGTCTCTTACTAGAAGTTCTCTTTTGAATTACATTTTATTAATCATCATATGTAATGAATGATCACTGTCACTGTAATATTATGAATTTTAGGGAAAACTTCGTACAAACAAAGAGTTTCTCGGCAAATGGTTGTTAATATACTTTGGATTTACTCATTGTCCCGATATATGTCCGGAGGAGATGGAGAAAATGGCTACAGTTACGGATATTATCGGTAAATATGTTCCCTTAATTCAATACATTAAAAAATCAAAGATGCTAATTTTTTTTTCAAACTCGTTTCGTTCATAAATTTAACATATTTTGTATATCATATACATAGAATAATAATAAAATTATAGAATACTCATTCCCATACAATACCTCGCTGAAAAAGTGAAGCCGTTTTATTGGCCGGCTCGTGTCAATATTATGTATGACTCTGCTGGTAGACATTGTTCGTATAGTACTACTCGTTATGACTGCGTAAATAATTTTGCAAGCAGTTAAAAAATTCTCTATTTGGAGAACGTATCAAGCAGACGGCCAAATGATTACTGATTGGTCGTAGAAAAATGTTGACCAAATTAGTCAACATAAAGCAGTTGCGTTTACTGCAGGCTAAAGAGTATTCTATACTATTATTATTCTTTGATTATATATGGAAAAATCAAATAATATTTTAAAATTGTGTAACAAATCACTAACGGTAGCTTTCACCGAGGTTCATCAAATCAAATCTAACTAAGAACCCATTTTGAGCTTAAATCTTCAAGTATCACACCAGAAGCCGCCATTGTTTTTTTAGACAGTTGACTTTTGATAAAGTTATGGATTTAATTTAAAGGAAACGGTCTACAAATGTTAATGAAATATAAAATAAACACAAATGTTTTTGTCAAAAGTGTCAATGATTTCTTGAAGTTGCTATGGACCACCACTTAGTGTTGCACTAAGTAGATATAAGATTGAATAATTTTATTGTGCATTATACACAAACATTGGAATTATTTTCCCTGTCAGGAGGTCAATAATATTTTATAACATCTCAATAGAGACATAGTTGGAATGTTATAGGAGAACCAGGAACTCAAGGCAACTATTGGGCATATGTGATCACTTTATGCGCTTTTGAGTTCCCTATCAATCCAATTTACAAAACAATTTCTCAATAGATAACGTTACAAAAGGAATTCTTCGTCACTTCATAGATGAAGATTTTCAGCTTATTTTCAAACAAACAGATTTTCTTGATTAAAATATACAGAAATTTCAAAAATTGGATTGATAGGGAACACAATAAGAAAGTATAATTGGTGAATGTTACATAAGCCTATAAAGTGATCACATAAACTAGCCGTAGGTGCGCTGTAGGTGCCTTAAGTTCCTGGTTCTCCTATAATATTCCAACTTCGTCTCTATTGAGGTGTTAAAAATGTCATCAAAAAACAGATAAGATTGTTTGATGAAATTAAGTTTCGCATGCAATTAAAATTTGATTGTGCATGAAATTAGAGGTAGTTTGAATTATGTGATCTGATACAACTGGTGATATGTTTGAATTATGTATGTGATCTGATACAACTGATGATATGTTTGAATTATTTGATCTGATACAACTGGTGATATGTTTGAATTATATGATCTGATACAACTGGTGATATGTTTGAATTATGTGATCTGATACAACTGATGATATGTTTGAATTATTTGATCTGATACAACTGATGATATGTTTGAATTATTTGATCTGATACAACTAGTGATATGTTTGAATTGTGTGATCTGATACAACAAACTGATGTGTTTTTTTTTTTTTTAATTAGATAAATCATCCCACAAGGTTGACTTACAACCATTGTTTATATCTGTTGACCCAACCAGAGATTTACCGGCTGTTGTTGGAAAGTAAGTACAACTCCTTGTTATATATGCCAATTTTAAATGTGTTTTACTTCCAGTACTGCAATCAAATACTTTGTACTATTTCGTTCGCTCCAATTTTAGTATATGTACTGCCGAAGCGTATTATTTCAAAACATAATAAAATTAGTTTATTATGCAAATATTTTTTATGGACCTAATGCTCGTAAGCAATTTCTACTAGTCAACCACATTTTATATAATTTACATTTGCACATAAAAAATTACCAATTTGTAAGAATGTGACATGTAGGTTAAGTCCTAATTTTGGATAATTTTTCGCCTCATTCTACCGTTCGGTCAATCTATGCGCCTCACTGTTTGGGAACTCATATTTAGAAGAATGCAGCATACATGCATACATATATTGATGGCTCCAAGACATATTTCTGAGACGACGACTTCATTAGTTGACTGGCTTGGATCTGTGTATTACTTTTATATCATACAATAATTAAATAAATTAGTGTTCCTCTGTATAAAAAAAAATAAAGGAAAAAATATGTACAATAAAGTGATGTAATGTTTTTCCAGATATGTGAAAGAATTCTCCCCCAAGTTGTTAGGATTGACTGGATCACATGAGCAAGTACAGAAAGCTTGCAAGTCTTACAGAGTATATTTCAGTGCTGGACCAAAGGATTTGGATCATGATTATATTGTAAATATTTATTTCAATCCTGATTATTTAATTTACATTATAAACATTTCTATAAATTCATAGTGTGAAATAGTACTTTCATATCCCTAGAAACGCTGGTTATTTAAAAGAAATTACCAAACGGTAATAAACTCTCCTCCACTTGCGCAGGGTGCAAGGAAGTGTTATAGTAGGAGATGTGTGGTGGCAGAGTGGTTAGTGCTCTGGGTTTGTAATCCAGTGGTCGCGAGTTCGGATATTTTAGGGAATGTATTTGTAATGGTTACGAGGACATCTTCATTATTTAAAAAAATAAGCATTTGTTGAACAAAATCGGTTGTGGCAGGATTCAAACTTGCAACCCTCCCCAATGCTACGTAGTGCGCTTCTTTGGAAGAGAAAAGTGGACTCAATTCCTAATAACTAGTGTCCCTTACGTAGACATATTAAAAGTTTAACATAAGATGAAGGTTGAATATACACAAATATCTTCTTCTTCTTCTTTGTCAGCCCCATCTCTCCACTGCTGGATGTAGGCCTCCTCCAATGAACTCCATCTCTCTCTGTCCTGTGCTTTCCCCAGCCAACCCCTTCCCGCAACCGGAATAATATCGTCCACCCATCTTTTTTGTGGTCGCCCTACCGGTCTTTTATTTTCCCACGGTCTCCATTTTAGTATTCTGGGTGTCCACCTCTCGGTACCCTGTCTTGCAACAACATGCCCTGCCCACTGCCATTTCAACTTTGCAACACGGTCTGCTATGTCAACGATTTTTGTTTGGCGTCTAATTTCTTCATTTCTTATTTTATCCCGGAGGCTCACTCCTAACATTTGCCGTTGCGTACATTTCAGTTTGTATATTGTGTTGACAGATAGTGTCATTGTTTCCAATCCATATGTTAGCACTGGGAGGATACATGTTTCAAACACAAATATATTATTTATATTTAATTCTACCAAGTAATTGTTCAAATAATTATTTTTTAGGTGGACCACACAATAATAATGTACTTAGTAAACCCCGATGGAGAATTTGTTGACTATTATGGACAGAATAGAACAGCGGAAGATGTTTCAAGTTCAATATTAGTTAATGTCGCTAAATACGACAATCTTAATAAAAAGGGATGGTTTTCGTAATTTTATTTTTATCCCATAAATTAAGAATTTTATTTAAGAGTTATACATTAACTGCCCATTTCATAAAAGTAAAAAAAATAAGATATCTTGAAGTTTGAAGAAATTCATATTGATGGGTTTACTAAAAACAATACTGTCACATACTTTCAAGATAAATATTTTGTTGATTTTTATGGAATCGACAGTTAATAATTAGTATTAAGTTTTGTGATCTTTTTCAGTATAAAAATTGTTTTGTCAATATTTGTCCAAAGGCAGTATGATTGTTTTTATAAAATCTAAATCTAGTTGTGATTGACATATCGACCAATACCTTCTATCTTAAATATGCAAAATTTTACAGAACATTCTGAAAACACTGTTTTATAATTTTATTTCCAAGAAAGAGCTCTAACTACTATGAACATTGCTTTAAAAAATAGTTGTTTTTTACAATGTATAACTCTATATTCGTTTTTGGTGTTAATTAACACTTCTATGTAAGATAGAAGTTGAAGGTACAAATTTAATTGAAATTTGAGTTAGGAGGTATTGGCGGGAAGTGGTCGATTTATATATATATATATATATTTTTTTTTGTTATATTTTGATTTTTAATATATAAATAAATTGCCTCTGTTACCTACAAAACCCTATATTTTTTGTAAGATTTAAAAACTATAAAAGTATGTATGTAATTTTAAAATAGTGCTTGCTGCTAATATTACATTATGATTTTGTAGATATTAATTGAGGTTATGTAATTGTACTGAAATTACTACATAAATACTAAATTACTACACAAACAAAAGACTTATTTTAATTTATTTTTATTAATTTTAACTTATTATTTTATTCCTTAGAGATATTCATTAACATAATATTATGTATCATCAATTAAACATAATTGTACACAATTACAGCAGAATGAAAACAAAATGATTTAATAAAAATAATATGAGTAGAATTAAAATTTGACTAACAAAATTGTCAAAACAGTAAATTTTCAACAATATAAATATTTTTAGGTTCTTAAGATATCATTTTTATAAGAGATTTCTACAGAATATATATCACATAGGAATGATATGGGAATAATCTGTAAATAAAGAATCAAAATTGTCATATACGTTAGTTTGCCAGAGAAATGTAGTATGCATGCAATATTCTCACCAATGAAAAACACGTATTTAAGGTGATGTACGTAATTTTCACATATAAAAACCATACTATCATACAGCGAAAACTATAGAAATGAGATCCCTTAAAAGAATAAAATGTATTTTATTTTTAGAAATTAAGGCTAAAAAAATAGGCATAGCTCTTATAGTTTTGACACGAACATACATACAATTTTATATAATAAAAATGTAACAAAAATATGACAGAATGTAAATAAATAGTAAAGGTAATCTGACTGAATAAAGTAACTAAACTGCAAGAGATACAATTCATACTTTTTACATTATAATTTTACATGTTTGTTATTCTTTTTGAAAATAGTTAAGAGATGGCATATTACACTATTGAGAAATAACATTTAGTTTGTGACTATATACAAACAATTATATTTAATTTGGTTTGTTTATAAAGCGTTAACAATATTCCTACTAGAAACAATATATTTTTGTCCAAGTAAACATTATAATTTATACCAGCGAATCCTAATTCATAATTTGAATTCAATCTCACGATTCATCAGTTTCACCCTTAGTTCCTATCTTTAACAGACTCGAATCAATCTGATACAATTTCTCTTGAGAAACCAAAGTGTTGGTGACGATGGTGCTTATGTTGTCTCCAGACTGTCCTGTTAGTGTTGTCACGTTCAAGTCATTCTGTTGTCGTAGTATACTCACTTCCCCGTTGGAAGTTGCCACGGCAACCACGTTCAATGTGTTACTAGTCAATGTTAGAGTACTTCCGATGTTGACAGCTTCTCTCTGTGCAACAATAGAATCATCTGCGTTACTAGCAATATTTTCGTCCTCTTTTCTCACTAAACTTTTTTTCTCTTTTGTAAGTTTTTTAGTATCTGATGTTTCTAAAGGTGATGACGACGATGTATTAACAATGAACCCGTTGCTAAATGGATCAACATTGTGTGTCCTGAGAAGATGCTTCTTGAGATAACTGGAAGACGAACATCCTTTACGACATACCTGACACACGTATGGCTTTTCACCTTAAAAAATAAGAAAAAAATATTATTATATAAACTAGAAGTAGAAACCTTAACCTTTGTGTAAGAACTGTTCATACAGGATTGATCATTAACCCATTTAAGCCTAGTGTCCGATTTTGTAACACTAGACTCGTTGCAGATTTTTCTTTTTTACTTGTTATATCAACAACACATGACGTTAGAAGTATCAAGTGGGTGATAGTGTTAGTGTACCTTGCTTTTGGTTAGTATTTGAACGTGCATAGACCTGTAATGACGTCACAATATATTTTAAAACATTGACGTATAATATTGGACGATTTCAGCAACGTATTTTCCAACTAAGGTAATTATTACTTTTGCTCTTTTGGTCCTATGAATACAATTTTTGCTATTACTAATCTACTTTATATACGCTACCGTGTTATAGTCACAATATACAGAAATTATTGATATTGTCGTTATTATGGGTTTATAAAGTCGGGTGTTCCGATTTTAAAACACTAGGCTTATACATATCACATTCGATGCTGCACGGTAGTGAAGAAAGTTTAGATTGATGTTTATTTATTTTTCTATTTTAGTTACAAGTTTATTATATTTAACAAAATATAACTTATATACAATATCAAATAAAATAATAAATATAGTAAAGTACTAAATTTAAAACATTCATACGTCGAAGAGCTCTAATAATTTTTATTTATTTTAAGTTAAAACAGGCCTTCTCCAAGATGCCGAAGGGCTTATCGTTATATGAAATTGTGGAAATGCTAGAAACAGAAAATAATATTAGAACAAGGGCTATAATTATCGAACAGCCTGAAAACGCAACAGCGCCAATTTCAGATGAACGAAGCGGGTGGACGAAGAGGGTGGAACGAAAAATAATCTACCAGGTTCTTTGAAAAAAATGCTAAATATCAAGCATCAATACGAGGAAAGAAATGGTATTCGAGCCCTTTGTTCTTCTGTTTCAAATTAATTTTACTAAATGCTTGGCAATTACACAAAACATTTGAGGAAAAACCTTTAGATCTTTTGGAGTTTCGTCGCCGTATAGCGTCTAATTATCTGGAGACCTACGGTCATCCTGCAGAGACTGGAAGAAAGGGAAGACCATCTCAGAAGTGAAATATGGGTTCAAGATATGATGGTCTGAATCATAATATAGTAAACCAAAATAAGCAAACACGTTGCCGTCAATGTAATGTTGCCTTGCATGTCAAAAGTGCAATCATATATCATCATAAGTAGTTTTTTTTTAATAGTAATTTTTGTAGTACCTAGTAATAATAATATTTTTATAGTATCTAGTAGTAGTCACCAAATAATTATGAAAAAACAGTATATTCTTCTAATGTCATAAAAATGTAGTCCATGTGCCTAGTGATCCGATTTCGGAACACCTTATTTCTCAAAAACTAGAAACAATAAAAAAAAAGTTACTTAAAAATATTTTTTTTTTACATCATTTCATGTAACATATATGAATTTCAGGAAAAAAATCGCAAAAAAAAAACCTTAGGTCTAAATGGGTTAATTATCTCCCAATATACTTGCATTTCATAAACATAGATTTCATTTGTATTTTACTTTTTTACCATACAAGAGGATAGAAAATAAAACAATGTGCCATATTCGCTCTTATGTAAACAGAAATTGCAAATATGAACATCATTTTTGATTCTTTCACAAATTTTAAGCTCCTTTTATCAAGTACAATCATAGATTAATATTATAATATACTAGATGTCGTAGTTAGCAAATTTTGTATGAATCAAAGTGAGGCATTTTTCGGGGGATTTTTGACGTTTTGGTCGGCAGACCACATCGTTTTTCTATAGAGAATAACGACTAATATGAATTGTTTTCGGATTTATTTGTCGAAAAAACACTTTGTTTATTAAGATTTAGAGAACAGTTATCTAGGATGTGTTGAAATGTAAGGAAAACTGAAATATGTTGCCAACCAAAACGTCAAATGCGCGATATTCCATGACTCACTTTTTGCACGGAGTACTACTAAGTTATGTCATATCAATCTATAAAAATATTTAAAATTAAACTAAAAAAAACTTTATTTAAATAACTTCCTGAATA
The DNA here is from genome assembly GCA_963576475.1 of Molanna angustata. Classification (NCBI taxonomy): domain Eukaryota; kingdom Metazoa; phylum Arthropoda; class Insecta; order Trichoptera; family Molannidae; genus Molanna; species Molanna angustata. The sequence goes on along the minus strand of OY754971.1, from coordinate 2,079,669 downwards.
TTTCTTCTACATCCTCCCTTTCCTCATTGCTATGATCAGTGTTATTTTTTTCTTCTTTTCTTGTTTGTATTATTTTTTTAATTTAAATGTACCAAATCAACTTTAGAGACTTCACGTTGCTAAAGTTTGTTGGAAGAAATTGCCTTATGGCAATATACCCGCCTTTGTGCACTTGATGTACACGAAGAAGATAATATATATATATATATATATATATATATATATATATATATATATATATATATATATATATATATATATATATATATATATATATATATATATATATATATATATATATATATATATATATATATATATATTTTGCTTATTCAACCAAATTTGAAAAGAGATATTTATACTTGTTTTAATAGATAAATATTACAACTGACCTGTGTGTATTCTAGTATGCTGATTGAGTTGCCCCAGTGTAGTGAATCCTTTGTTACAAGCTGAACACGTGAATGGCTTTTCTCCAGTATGGGTGCGCATGTGAGCTTTCATGTCGTGGCGAGCAAACCTTTACAATAATACAAGGAGGGAATAAATAATAATTTTACAAATTTATATAGCCCTGTGTTTTAGAAAAACAAGATCATCCTAAGGGCGCACTCTTGTTTAATTGTTGCCTCTACAAATCAAAGTGGTTTTAAGTATTCTATTGAAAGGCTCTGCGCTCCACTCGTCAGAGCGTAATTTTTCCACTTTAACAGTCTAATAAAAATCTACTGCACACCCATTTACCAGTGTTTTAGGTACACACCGTGTAAAGCCCGTGCAGCCATTATTTGAAACGACTTTGTAGCTACAACAAGAGCACAACAAAAAATAATCTGATCGTTGTAATTTTGCACTCGCGCATGCGCAGAGCCGTCAGCCCCCATCCGCCATTATAATTTTGACGTTTGTCATAGTTAATATTTTCATATGTTTGTCACATTTCAAAAAAGGAATAATAATGAATAATATCATCATAGGAATATCCAAGCGAGCACCATTTTAGATATTATAAAAGAGCTGATTTTTTGTCAACTTTTTGCTCCTAAAATGCACAATTATCGAGAATATAATAATTTATAAAGAGGTTTCGTCATATTATTCCAAGATATAACAATATAAACACGCATATCAAAATCAAATTCGATTTTTGATAGATGAAATTTGTCTTAAAACACTGCTAAACTACCTAGAACAGCGATGTGTAAAATTTGTATGAGAGATACACAGTCGTTGACCGACTGATCTGCTACACAGCGTTTTTTGGTAACGTATTTGCCTACACGGGTGTTAAACGGTAATGTAAAATTTACACTAAAACTATGATCATAGTAAGCCACATAATTGGATCTCCGACTTAATATTGACTATTATTAATAAACTCCAATAATGACTACACAAATAGACTTCCTGAAAATTATTAACTTCAACATACCAAACAAACGAACAAGGCACACTTCAACATTCTTTTTAGACAAAAAAATACTAATGCCGCTCAGAATTCACCATTGTAATGATGCCTTACCATATACAATAATTTGGAAAGGATCAGATCCGTGGACATATTCTGTATGTACAGGAGCCACATTAAACAGGAATAATTCATATTTTGTTATCAGCAGTGAGTATATTATGTACTTGTAACATGAAATCAAAGGTAGCTTTTTTTAAATAAAAAAAAGTAAATATCACTCATCATTCGTTACTTTGCCTGAGTTGTTTATTAGTTTATTTTCGGTTAAATTACCTTCTTTGACAGATGCGACACGTAAATGGTTTCTCTCCAGTATGTGTACGTTTATGTATGGTCATGGCACTTGAACTGGAAAATTTCTTTGAACAATAGTCACAGCAATAAGGACGCTCACCTGAAACATTTTTAATATTAACACATGAATTAAATATTTAAGGATCAATCTTAAAAGACAGTATTTTATTTAACAAATGATAAAAGTAAACATGTACTTACGTGTATGTGTCCGCATATGAAGGGCTAGATTAGATGACTGAACAAAGGCGTTACCACAAACTGTACATACATATGGTTTTTCTCCTGTATGTGTCCTAATATGGGTAGTCAATGTTGAATCATGTTTAAATCTGTCATATAACAAAAAATGGTACAAAATAAATTCATAAAGTTGTTTGATTTCAAATTGTTGAAAAATGTATAAATCTTCATCAACATTTTTTTCATTTATGATTATTCTTTTTACAATGACTTCTTTATTAACATAAACTCACTACTCAAGATATAGTAAGAAAAATTCACGTTGAATTAATAGCTGCCTCATTTTTTAAGTTGGTTTAAAAGATAATTTGGAGCAATGAAATTATGCGCTGAGTGCATCAAAAATTTGATTTTTACATTAAGAGGGTGCCTGCTGCCAGCATACCAATTTTTCAATTTGATATACCAACATTATTAACTTAGATATTTTGAAAAAAAAAAACTTAGATATTTTGGATATTAATAAAAAATATTCCTTAATTTTTTGATAATGTTATGTATAATCGGGTTCGATTCCCAGCAGAGGAGAAATTTATTTGAATTCATTTCTCACGCAAATACTGCTTCTCTGGGCTGGAAACACTGGTTAGTTGGAAGAAATTGCCATACGGCAATAAACTCGCACCTTGTGCAGGGTGCAAGGAAGTGTTCATTATTATTATTATAAATTCTTGTAGAAAAATAATCTTATATTTTTAATAAACTATAAGGCGTAGAGCAATATTTTTATTTTCAAATTAAAGAAGATAAAAATATCTGGAAAAATGTCTTGAAATTTGCATTAATGCTTCATTAGTAAAGAAACCAAAAAAACATATATTTTCCATTCAGAGCCATTGTGAAGCATTAAACCTGAAGCATTAATGCAAATGTCACAACATAATTTTCCAGATATTTTTGTCTTCTTTAATTTAAAAAAATATATATTGCTCTATGCCTTATAGTTTTTTAGAAATATAAGATAAATGTCAAAAATCGGGATATGCGTACTATTTTTCTACAATATCATAATTTAATGAATATTTTGCTTTATTAATATCCAAATTATCTAAGTTATTTTTTTATGATTAGATTTGTAGTAATGATGTAATATCAAATTGAAAAAATAGGTACGTTGGCAGCAGGCGCCCCCTTTAGAAACCATGCGGAAGTTGTCAGTTTGAGATAGATTGCAGTAATATTTTGATTTGTTGTGTGTAAGGGAATCAAAATGAATAAAGTTTTATAAGAGTTAAATATAAATGGAAAAAATGAACTGATTGTAACCTCTTGTCGCATAGTTTGCAAGCATATGGTTTGATATCGCTGTGTATCTTCATATGAGAATTGAGTAGTCTGGAATCGGTAAAGCTGCGGCCACACTCTGAACAAACCCACGGCCTCTCTCCGGTGTGTTTACGTTCATGGATCTTCAGTGTGTGACGGTCGTGGTATCTATAACACAAAATTAAGTTATATATTTTTGATATTCAGTGTATGACGGTCGTGGTATCTATAACACAAAATTAAGTTATATATTTTTGATCTTCAGTGTGTGATGGTCGTGGTATCTATAACACAAAATTAAGTTATATATTTTTGATCTTCAGTGTGTGACGGTCGTGGTATCTATAACACAAAATTAAGTTATATATTTTTGATCTTCAGTGTGTGACGGTCGTGGTATCTATAACACAAAATTAAGTTATATATTTTTGATCTTCAGTGTGTGACGGTCGTGGTATCTATAACACAAAATTAAGTTAAATATTTTTGATCTTCAGTGTGTGACGGTCGTGGTATCTATAACACAAAATTACATTATATATTTTTGATCAATCAAAAAAAGCAGAATATTATCAGTTATTCAATGATTCTTTTTACTCTCCACTACTATGGAATAGTGGAGAGTCATGATTTCACTATTTTTAAGAGTATTTTTTTTACATCAATTTCTCAATGGGTACCATATAGAGTGCATACTTTGAGTTTCATTGTGATGTTTTTGTGTGTATGCCGTATCCTGTATGCCGTACAAAAATATGAAAATTTGTGTCCTCTGTACAGACCAATCTAAAAGGCTGATGAACTTTATATTGATAACATATGTGTGAAGTACATAAACTTAGAGCTGATTAGTTTTCCATAGGCAATGTTTCATTTTTTCTCAATGTTTCTATATGATTTCATCTGTTAAAACTGAAAAAAAGCTCTCACGACCTGGAAATTTCAGATATTTTAATTTTGTTTGAACTATTTATACAATACCAATAATCTTCAAAATACTGCATTCAAAGTTGGTCAACGTTAAAAGAAAAACATACAACTGTTTGAAAAATTATGTTCATAATAATAAATTTTTGTATGAAAAATAAAGAGAAATTTTTTATGTTTGGCAATGTTAAGTTATTTGATTTCATATTGATATTAGAGTGTAATATTAGCAGGGAAGCTTTATTATGTAGTGGAGAGTTTAGCATTGACCACAACTCACTCGTTTTTATTAAAGAAGGGGTTCCTTAGGGGTGGTCCCAAACTCTTCAATTTTTATGTTTGCAATTTGATTCTCTCCTTGAAACATGAGAGCCGGCACTCTAGTAAATGTTAATATGTTATTATTTATATATTTTAATTTGTGTTATGTATAGCTGTGAGACAGACACCGACATCTAGTACATATTTCTATCAATACATTCTTTTTCACATAAGAGCCGGGTTGATGAAAATACAAAAAGCAAAATAACATATCACATAGTTCTGAACTGAAGCTAGTGGTTCTGCCTCAACCAAAATAATAATTCAAGAGGTCATGGTTTGAAGCTTAACAAACGCAGTTTAAAGCGAAATCCTTGGGGGCATTTCTTCACCAACAGAGTTGTGGATGCGTAGAATGGTATGTCTTGTTGCTGCACAAAGTATTAATGTGTTTAAAAATTATCTTGACAAACTGAACAAGTGAATACTGCTGTGAGATCAGACATCATTATACTATACCCCGGCCCGAAGCCGACCGCCGTAGCATATAAGCCGTTTGGTTTCTGTGCGGGCATTCCTGGGTTCGATTCCCAGCAGAGGAGAAATTTATTTAAAATTATTTCTAACGCAAATATTGCTTCACACTGGTTAGTTGAAAGAAATTGCCATACGGCAATAAACTCGCCACTTGTGCAGTATGCAAGGAAGTGTTCATTATTATTATTATTATACCCGCCTGGCTGATAAAACCTTTAATAATAATAATGTTTACCACCCATTCTGAATTTTGCCTTTTAAGGTGAAACGAAACTGGTGTGTGGGGTTACACGCATCTATCGTGATTCCCTTTTTAAGGTAATGCACACCCGCACACCTGTCGCTAGTGCCGCGATGGTATGAATGAATTTCCTCTTCCAAAAGTATTGCTACCTACATCAGTAGTGATTATAACATAGTTACACTGACAGTTAAAGTTCAGTAGTTTTGATATAAGACAGAATACACATATTTCACATTATTATATCGATCAACTAAAACTACGCACCGTGCACCGTACACAATACCGAAAATGTGTTTGGAAGCAGTGTGTTATACCAACATTATAGTGTTGTGATAAAAAGGTTAGTGTGGGTGCTTTTACCGAAGACCTGACAATTACAAGGAAAAAGTTCACTACCAGGTATCCTGTCAACAATATAAAATAAATGTTTACCCTTTTTGACAAAATTTGCAGACGTGTTTCCTCTCCCTTGTTTCACCGGTGTGCCGACGGAAGTGCCTGGTCAATGATCCCATCTCAGGAAAGCCTTTGTGACAGACCCTACACTTGTACGGCTTATCTGATAGGTGGGTTCGGACGTGACGTTTCAGTTGTAGCATTGCTGAAAATAAAACATATTTGTGAAATCAAATAATCAATTTTTAATTGAGTCAATTAATAAAAAAACAGAATAAGACAGACATCAGAAAAACATTATTTCAAACTAAAGAAATCTTTATTATTTATTAAGTATACATACATACATACCAACACGCCATGTCCCTTACGGGGTAGGCAGAGAGAACCGAACGCCATATCTTTCTATCCTGGCACACATTATCGCCTCGTCAACATTCATGCATCGTCTCATACATGTTCGTCTATTGTACACGCTTATAAAATTTCCTTCGTTCAGAATATCGTTCACATGGTCATGCCATCCCTTTCTTGGGCAGCCCCGGCCTCTCAATCATAAGTTTTTTATATTAAGTATACAGTTCTGGGTATTTGGATTTATTCTGTTTCTGGTTTGGTTAGGCCTCGCTCACATTGGATGCGTTTTCGTACGAATTTCGCTCGTGCGTAAACGTACGTAAATGCACGAACGATCCCGATACTTGATGTACTATGAGAGTGCTCACACTGGATGCGAGTTGGTCGTACGTGATCGTACGTAGTCGTACTGTGGTCGTACGTATACGCACGAATTGTTACGACGTCTGAGTTCGCTCATGGACATGCTCACATTGGATACGTTTACGTACGAAATTCAGTCGTCCGAATACGTACGAAAACGTCGAAAACGCACGAATAATCCCGTTCCTTTGAGCACTATGAGAGTGCTCACACTGGGTGCGAGTTAGTCGTACGTTGACGTGCGTATAGTTCCGACATACGAATTCGATCCAAACTTGTTTGGATATTTTGCTCCGTTCGTACTTTGATTACACATAAATGGATACAGAAAATTATGTTTTTGGACACAAATGTTTATGAGATTTCTGATTACGTTATGCAATTTGATCCGAATTCAAATAACTAAATATTTTTTTATGACTTGGTATTTTTATCTTTGTAAACTGTTATTTTAAATTTCTCTTCATGTGTTGTTACCTGTTTTTTATAATTTGCTTACCCCAAGGTTTTGTGATGTTTTGTGCTATGTGAAGAGAATATGTTATTATAAAATGTTATAAACAAGATAATTTTGTCTATATATATTACAATTGTCGGCCTTCGTTGCTCAGTTGGTTGGGTATCTGACTGCTGATCCAAAGGTCCCGGGTTCGATTCCCGGTGGAGGCACAGTTTTTAATTGTGTTTTCAGTCTGGATCTGTGAGACGACTAATATCGTAAGTCTCCAGAATGTGGCAACTTGTTATTGGGTGCGAGTTGAATAAATATTTGACATAGTATCTGTTAGTTGCCCGAGAAGAAATATTAAATAAATGAATAAATAAATAAATGGGAATAAAATTAGATGGGTCGATGGCAGAGCGATTAGCGCGCTGGGCTAGTAATCCAGTGGTCGCGAGTTCGAATCCTACCTCAACCGATTTCGTTCACCTATAGCACAAGCATTTATTTTCTTATTTTAGGGAACGTAGGAAGATGTATATGTACTTGTTTAACAAGGACATATTCATTTTTATCTAAAAAAAAATTGGCTAACCCACAGAGAGGCTGTGCTGTGCCTTGTGTGATTTTTGTATGCACGGTAGCTTTGTTGTGATTGATATTATGTTTATATGTATTGTTTGTTATCCGTGTACCAAATCTTAAATACATAAAATTGTATGACCAGCATCGTACGTCGACGTACGATCAAATTCGTATCAAAAATCGGAGAAAGCCGTATCAGTGCGCGCACTCGATTCGTACGACCAACATCGTACGTTTACGTATGACCAAATTCGTATCCAATGTGAGCGGGCCCTTAGAGTTTCAATTATTAATCATAAGTTTTTTATATTAAGTATACAGTTCTGGGTATTTGGATTTATTCTGTTTCTGGTTTGGTTAGAGTTTCAATTATTAATCATAAGTTTTTTATATTAAGTATACAGTTCTGGGTATTTGGATTTATTCTGTTTCTGGTTTGGTTAGAGTTTCAAGTTTCTTATATAAAAAATCTAAAAAGAGGCAGGGAGTTGACAGGAAGTATGGGGGGAAGGGAAGAATAAATTTAACCATCAAATAAATGTTATAAATCTGACGTTGATTTTAACAACGCAGATTTTTTTTTATAGTTAGTGTGTGTGAGTGTGTGTAACTTATGTTTTGCTACAACAGTAATACCAACAAAAGGTACATTGAATCTACCCAAATTTAGGTAAAACAGAATGTTATTACCACTTCTGGATAAAGCGCTTGATAGTTAATCCAATACAAATCTGACAAATTATTTCAAAAATTTATTATTACGTAACCAAAGAGACCACTGAAAATCCATTAAATTATAACTTTGCTACCGCAGACTAATTATCTATAGACATGACAAAACCAAAATTGTCAAAATACTAATGTAAAAAATTAGACATTGTTAACAAAGGGATTTAAATTTCAAAAAGAAAATACTTTTACTGCTATATTAATGTGTCATTAATATCCAATTTATATTTAAATATGGAATGTGTTTGAGATACCCCCGTTCCACCTCAATTTATGTACCAATACCCTGGCCTAAAGTCGTACTTTATGTCGGTTCTGTATATTCTTAACTCTGTGGTTGCAAGATACTTAGAAATTTATCCAAAGACGGGAAAATATCCAGTGAATGTGAGTTATCAAAGAAACAGGCTAACAATGAATAAAATATACAAGTGACAAACTTACTATCAAATTCCTTGTTGCAATGATGACACAGTCTCTTGCCCTCGAATGTGAGATGAACAGAAGAATGAATAGTGAGGTCACTATGTGATGAGAATGTAAGATGACAATGAGGACATGGTACCTTCCTCTCTGCACTGCCCTCATCCTCCTCCTTTATACCGTCATCCCCTTTCACCTTGGGGTGAGTATGTTTACGTTCATGTCGTCTCCAGTTGCCAGCCTCCAAAAATCCCTACACCACAGAAGAAACACTGATCAGTTTGAATTCTTGATTAACTACAGTAAAGCCTCGATAAACCGAACACTCAAAATGTATACCTTCGGATGTATGAAGAATTTGGACTATTTATGCATATAATTTTGAAAGCCATTTTACAAATAAAATAATGCTTTTTGTGACTAATGTTTTTAGATGGGTCGATGGCAGAGCGGTTAGCGCACTGGGTTAGTAATCCAGTGGTCACAAGTTTGAATCCTGCCACGACTGATTTCGTTCACCTATAGCACAAGCATTTATGCTTATTTTAGGGAACGTTGGAAGATGTATATGTACTTGTTTAACAAGGTCATATTAATTTAAAAAAAAAATACTCCGTAATATAGTTCATACTTATGTTAAATAAGTATACACATATGATATTGAATACAAAAATAAAAAAATTAAATTTCACCTTTTTACATATTCCACATTGGTATGGTTTGATCTCAAGATGGGTTTTTTCATGACGTTTTAATTTTCGTTGACCTATATAAGAAAAATAATGATTAAATTAATGGGAGGAAGAAAACTACTTTGAAAATATCAAATAACTGAGATAATAATAAAAATGTTAATTGTATTCAGTATTTTTTTTAAATAATAAACATACAATATATTATTAAAGTCACAGTGTGAGTAAGGTGACTGAAGTTATGTTTAGACCACTGAATTATCTCATCAAATGAAGAGAATAAGTCGGTAAAACTCACTGACAGTTTCTTTCAATTAATCGATTCAGTAACGAAATCTATCTTATGGTCTCTAAGGTAGACTGTTGCAGTGTTATTTATAAAAATAAATTTGGTTCAATTGAACCCGGTTCAAAGTCTTATTCTGAAATTCAAATATTCTCATATAAGAATAAATAATTTTTACATAAGAATATTTGAATTTCAGAATAAGACTTTGAACCGGGTTCAATTGAACCAAATTTATTTTTATAAATAACACTGTTGATGTATTTCATTTATTATATACAAAATAATTGTTTTCTTCTATAAGTAACATATTATTTTTGATCATGATTGCGTGGATAGTATTTATTATATATTTGATTAATTAACAATTCTTTACTTGAAAAGTTCTTCCCACATTTCTCACATTGGAATTCTGCCGAGTCAATAATTTTCATATCTTCTGGGAAGCCAATGCTGAAAAATAAATTCAGAAATGTAATATTTACACAGTAGGTATGATTTTTTAAACAAATCTTGTAGTGAAAGGAATGTAGTATGGTATGATTAATAAAAAAAATATATTTTTTTATAAAAGAATGAATATTATGTCGAATATTTTTTAATTATTGCATATGCGCAAACATTGAATTTTTTTTCCCTGTCGGGAGTCAAAGATATATTTTTTTTTTAACAAATTTTTCACCCCTGAATTGTGCCAGACTTAAACCAGCCGACTTCTATGCGAAAAATACATTTGTCACCTCAGGTATAAGAATTGTTGCGCTCATTATTTACAAAAAACCAATTCTCTCAATAAATGGGGTTACAACAAAAATAAATAAAAATAATAAGAATGTTGTTCATAATTTCACACATAGATGGCTGTAGTAAAAATTCTTTATTTTCAAGCGAAAAGAATTTCGGTATTACAATATATAGAACTTTCAAAATCGAATTGATAGGGATCTCATTAAAAAGGCATAATTGGTGAACGTTGCGCAAGCGCATAAAGTGATCACGTAAACCAGCCGATGACAGGTCGTAAGCCCTGTAGGTGCCTTGATTTCCCGGTTCTCCTACAGAAAATATTCCAACTTCGTCTCTATTGAGATAATTAAAAATCTGTTAAAGAATATTATGTCCTTTTAACATTTACATACATCCTCATACATTCCCTAAATTAAGCATATTTTGCTTGTGCTATAGGTGAACGAAACTGGTTGTGGCAGGATTCACTCACAACCACTGGATTACTAATCCAGCGCGCTAACTGCTCTGCCACCACCCATCTCCTACTATAACACTTCCTTGCATCCTGCGCAAGTGGAGGAGAGTTTATTACCGTTTGGTAATTTCTTTTAACTAACCAGCGTTTCTAGGGATATGGAAGTACATATACTATTTCACACTATGAATTTATAGAAAGAATGAATCTACTGACTAAAATTATACATCATGTATGTGTATATATGCATATGTGCATGTATATATGTATATTATTGTATTGTCTGAATAGCCTCACCTTAAGACAGGCGTAGCTGTTTAGGTGAGGTTATGATGAATAAAAAAGAGAGAGGAGGAAGTAACTATGTATTATGTTTTGTTGACTTTTTAGTTCCTTTTCTTTCTTTTTTTTTACTTGCATTGTTACTGTTTAAATAAATAAAATATACATAGAATGAAAGACGGGTTGTCTAAGAAAAGGATGGAATGATATTTTGATAGCAGGAAATATAAAAAGCAACGAATGAGTGTGATGCAAAGTTTTCTATAGTTTGACATGGTATAATGACCTCTTCTTAGTAAGCTTACTATTTGTATTGCTTCTCAGGCAACTAACAGCTGTACTATGTCAAATATTAATTTAACAGGCACCCAATAACAAGTTGCCACATTCTGGAGACTTTTGGTATTTATCGTCTCACAGATCCAAACTGAAGACAGTAATTAAATACTGTATCCGTGTGAACAACCAAATATTAGGCAATGCTTACTTTGATGAAAATATTTTTTACAAATTAAAAATTGAAGATATACAATACCTATTATCAGAATGATTGTTGCAGTCGTCTATTTCTTCTTTTATCTTTATATCCTCCGTGTAATTTTCTGAAGGTTGAGTCAAAAAATCTAATAAGTTGTCTGCGTTTGTCTTCATACTTTCCAGGGTTTTATTTTTGTGTCCTACAAATACAAGTATCTTTAATGGATTTTTATATTTATAATTCATGGTAGGAAGTTCCGATGAAGAAATACATAATTTTAGACAAACTTTTTCTGTTTTCAAAAAATATGTAACCATAGACTAAACGGATTTTTTAAAAATATATAAGTCAAAAAATAAAAAAATATGATCTTTATCCAGATGTGAATACGTACGTTTTTTATTTTTGTTTTTTTTAGATGGTTTTATATCAATAGAAGGATTTATAGATATTGACAGCCTCTTGAAAAATTGTTGGTTGATTAATGTCCTGTCTGGGTTTGTTAATGAAGGTTCTTGGATTATTCCACAATTTTGTTCTTCTGATTTGACATTATCTGGAGAAGATTCTGCTTTATCATAATGAACGTTGTCTTCATAGTGGACATCTTGGTTGGTGTAAGATTCTGTGTTTGTATTTTCATTTTGTTTTATTTCACCATCTTCTTCTCTCCTAAAATAAAAACAATACATAGGTAAACTACATATTACCTAAATTTAAAATTAAAACAATATGTTTTTAATTCTGCAATATATATTTATAATTTGTTACGCTGAAAGCTATTTCGTCTTATTAAATAAATAAATAAATAAACCATTTATTTGTTGCCATTAATGTTACATCAAACAAAAAAAAAGAATATATATATACAATTTTGAACTACAATTGACAACAAAAAGGCTATTGCTCAGCTGCGCACTACCAAGTATCCCTGGAGTGCTGCTGGTTTTCAGCAAAGCCTTAGGACAACACAAAACATTGAGGACAGACCACATGTCATAACCTATAAAAATCTAATAGTAATTAAAAAATAAAATGTATTTCTTCCTTCTCTTTTTTTCACTGCTGGCACCCTTGTTGGTTCAATAACCATATCTTGCAGTGTTTCTTAAAACTCTGCAAAGAATTCATCGCACGTATGTTCTGCGGCAACTCATTCCAGTACTTTGAGGAAGCATATCTAAAATCACCCTCGAATGCGGAGGTTCGATGTCTGGGGAGAACGAGTAAATGGCCTCTCTGTCGCGTTGAGTGGACGTGCAAATCACGTGACCATTGTAGTCTGTCAAACAGATAGGAAGGAGAACGTTTCTTTATCACACTATGTAGTTGACAAAGAAAGTGCAACTTCCTTCTGTTAGACATGTTCAGAATCCCGTGCCGATTAAGATAAGGTGATATATGTGCTCGTCTAGGTATATTGAAGCAAAATCGGGCACATGCATTCTGTACGCGTTGCACTTGTTTTTGTGTTTTCTTTAACAGAGACGTACCATATAACGAATCCCCGTAGTCCAATATTGAGAGAACCAAACTATCTGTAAGCAACCTGCGAACACCCGTTGCAATGTAAGGACGGATCTCATACAAAAGACGCAACCTCGAAAAGCACCATTGCGTTTTTTTATTAATGTGCTCCTCATATCTTAATCTTTCATCCATTATGATGCCAAGATTCCGCGCCGATTTGACAAAAGGGATGATGTTTCCATTTAGCTGAATTTTGTTGCTGCTGTTTTTTACAGCATTGATTTTATGCTGTGAGCCGATTATTATTGCAATAGTTTTTTTGGGGTTAAGAGCTAGTGCATGGTCTTGTGCCCATGTCAGAATTCTTTCCAGATCACTGTTCAACATACCCACAGCAGACCCCGCATTGCGCTCCTCAAAAGATAAATACAATTGTGTATCATCTGCGTACATATGTGATTTGCAGAATTATTAGGACATTATCATACATACATACCATCACGCCGTTACCCTATTTGGGGTAGACAGAGAGAACCGAACACCAGACTGATATCTTGACATTGTTTTGCCTCATTTACATCCATACATCGCGTCATACATGCTCTCTTATTATTTTGACTTCGTATTTTACCATCTTTCAAAATCTCATTTGTATGATCATTCCACTCTTTTCAGCCTTGTATGCTTTCTTTGTCGAGTTCTTGTGTTTCCAGCCCAGAGAAGCAATATTTGCTGAGAAGTAAATTAAAATAAATTTATCCTCTACTGAGGATCGAACCCAGGATGCCCGCACAGAAGCCAAACAGCCTACCAACAGTGCCATGGCGGTCAGCACAATTCCAACCTTTTTGAATTCCAAAACATATAATGCTCTAATAAGATAATATAGCTAACGTATCAAATTATAAATAAACTGTAGAATAAAAACATCTTCTTCTTCTTCGATGGCGCTACAGCCCAAATCGAGCCTTGGCCTCCTTCAACACGCGCCTCCAACCTCTTCTATCCTCAGCCGCCGTTCTCCAGTTAGGGACCTGCAGGAGCTTTTCTGCATCTCTCCGTATGTCGTCCTCCCATCTCAGTCTTGGTCTCCCCATCTTCCGTTTACCTCCCGGGTGACCAAACATGATTTTTTTGGGTAGTCGCGTGTTTGGCATTCTCTGTACATGGCCAGCCCATCTCAACCTAAGCAGTCTTATATGGGTTGAGATCTTTGGTGCTTCATAGATTTTGTACAGTTCTTCATTTTTCTTTATGCGCCATTCATCTCCTTCCTTCACAGGACCACATATTCGGCGTAGGACTCTCCTTTCGAAAACATCTAATGCTTCAGCGGATTTCACGGTCAGTGTCAGAGCCTCGCATCCGTAAGTCAACACAGTCCTAATGATTGTTTTATATAATGTCAATTTAGTTTTCCTGTGGACATTGCGAGACCTGAACACTGGCAATAAGGAGAAATAAGTTTTATTGCCTGCTGATATTCTTTTTTTGATTTCTACTTCCTCTTCATTATTTTCCGTAAGGAGAGATCCCAGATACGTAAATTGGTCAACTGTTTCAAATGATAAATTATTAAAATAACAATATAAGTTTGTTTATTTCCACTTATTTATTTTTATTCCACGACTAGTTTCAAGAACTACCGTTCTCTTCTTCAGGTGGGTTTAAACAGTTTAAACCCACCTGAAGAAGAGAACGGTAGTTCTTGAAACTAGTTGTGGAATAAAAATAAATAAGTGGAAATAAACAAAGTTATATTGTTATTTTAATAATTTATTAAAATGAATTTCCACAATGTTAACGCCTCTACCTTAGAATATTTGTTTCAAATGAATGGTCGTCTGCCAGCTTTACGCTACCTCTTCTTCTTTGAGATGGGTTTCGACTTTGGGCCATATATTTTGTTTTGCTCTCATTTATTTTCAAGCCCACTTCACATGCAGCAGTTTCCAATGGGGTGAAGACTTCTTTAATAGCTGCCAGGGATCTTCCGATGATATTAAGATCATCTGCGTACCCAACTATTTGGCTGCTCTTGAAACAAATGTTAGCGCTCGTGTCGACGGACGTTTGACGGATAACATGTTCTAGCACTATGTTGAAGAGAGTGGGAGCCAGACTATCCCCTTGTTTTAACCCTTGAGAGATTGTAAACGCCTCACTAAGTTCCCCTCCCACCTTGACCTGGCTTCTTGTGTTGGTCATTGTTACTATGACAAGCCTAACTAGTTTAGAAGGGATCTGGAAATGAAGCAGAATTTCGTATAATTTCCTTCTGTCAATGCTGTCATAAGCTTGTTTAAAGTCGACAAATAATTGGTGTATATCAATGTCGAACTCCCAACACTTTCCCAGAATTTGACGTACCGTGAATAACTGATCAGTCGTTGATCTGTTTGCTCTAAAACCTGCCTGATATTCTCCTAGAATATTCTCCGCATATGGCTCTATTCTTTGTTTAAGTATGACTGTAAATATCTTGTAAGCAGTGCATAAAAGTGAGATACCTCTATAATTCTCACACTTTAGCTTGTCACCTTTTTTTTAAATAGGGCATATAACGCTCGTCTGCCATTCGTTTGGGATCATTTCTAGGATCCATATTTTTGCAATCAGACTTTGTATTAGGGTTTTTAGGTGTGTATTCCCCTGTTTAAAGAGCTCGGCCGGTAGGTTATCTATTCCTGGTGCCTTGTTGTTCTTCAGCTTTTTCAGGGCTGCTGTGATTTCGATAGTTGTTGGTGGATTGGTTGATGGCAGGTTTTCATCTTGCGGTTCGTGGAGGGTAGTTGTATTCTCTTCTCTTGTATCATGGTTCGGATTGAGGAGTTGATGAAAATATTCGCACCATCTTGATTTGATTTGTTCCTTAGATGAGATGATATCTCTATTGATATTCTTACACAGGCTAGTTCTGGGTTTGAAACCTTTCTTGAAAAAGTTTACACCCTTGTACGCCTCACGAGTATTATTATCAAGGAAGTCGTTTTCCATCTTCAACAAAACATTGTTTAGGAATTCTCTTTTTTTCTTTTTAATCAGTCTATTTGATTCCCTTCTGGCCTGTTCATATGCTTGTTGCTTGGCTCTTGTCTTTCTTTCAATGTATTGCTTTCTGAGAATATTTTTGTGCTGGATACTTCTCTCACATTCTTGATCAAACCATGGATTTCTGTTCTGTCTTGGTATGTTTCCTATACTGGACTCCGCTGATCTAATAATAGCATTCTTTATGTTATTCCAGTCTTCCTCGAGGTCGTCCTGTGTGGTTCCGTCACCTATTTGGGCTGGTAAGTTGGTTGTGAGGTTGCTGTGATACGACTCTATCCCGTCTAGTGTCTTTAGTGCCTCGCAATTGAATTTGGGTGTTGCAGATTGTTTGCAAAGTTTTATTTTGGCAATAAAAACATAGTGCTTAAAATAAAAGTAAATTAATAATAAAGTATGGAACAATCTTATTTATTATTTCCAAAGTTTTTATCTGTGTTCACATCGGTTCAAAACCACACTGTCACTACTCCATCGATCTATGTCGAAATACCTTTAATAAATCATCCTACATAGCGCATGCGCACATCCTCATAGTTGCATAAGCACATATTAATGTGCGTGTGCACACCACAATACGCAGGTAATATTTTGTCATGGCAATCATACAACCATACACAAAAGTCCCGAGGTGCTATTTAAGTGATATAAGTGTAGGTATATATATTTAAATAAATAATTACATTAAGATAAAATTAGCAATCAATGTGTGTTAATAAAATATAATGCATTACATTGGTTCTTCTTCTTCAATGGGAGATGTAGCTTTGATGGCTTGCAGGTGTCCCTGTGTCAGAAGACATCTCAGCATGGATTCAGATCTCTCACACAACTGTTTGAAGGAAAAGCATTTGGTCACCAACTCAGTACACTCTCCGCATAGACTTTCTGGCAAACCATCACCAAACGAAAGCTGTGTTAATAAAAAAAAATATTGTTAGTTAAATATTGGAAAAAATACAAATTTTAATGTGGAAAACCTTGTGAATTCCAAAAAATATAAATATCAAAAAATTATTGAATTGACTGTTACAATCATCGCCAAACATCTTTAAAAATTATGTGAGTGCGCAGATGTCCTATTCTGATTCGTTTGAGAGTACGAAAATGTTTATAACCAAAGGGCTACCGTGGATAAAAGGATTTTAACCATGTGTTGTGACGTAATGAGTCCCGCATAAATTCAGTCAACTTTTTGACATTTCTCATTTACTAAAATTCAGACGGATAAATTTAGACGAATCAGAGTAGGACATAGTATGTGGGTGGGTCCTTCTCCCAAAAAATTTCAAGATGTTTGATGATACGATAACAGTTTTATTTGAAAAGAAAAAGTGTATTAGAGATAAAAGTTGTAAGTTAGAGAAACGAGTTGACGCGACTTCTCCTGTTCGCGTTTTCCATTTTTTTTAATACATCACCAAATTAGCCAATAAACCACAAATTAAACAGCAGCATAGACAAGAGGAAGAGATTATGTTGTATTAAACATCACAAAAATAAAAAAAAGATTGTTCTTACAAAAACTGAGTTTTTCCGCTCCTGATGCAGCCATTCAATCGGCAACTTATTTTGGCTCTTTTTTTATCTATTTTATTGACCTTATCTATTTTCATTTGTGACATCCATAATTGACAGTCATATTACATTCATCTTTGTTACGTTCAAATTATTATAAATTATTTCTATTTTATTATAGATTTTTATTATGTGATGTCGGACCGCAATTTGTGGTGAAAGTTTTATGTGAGTATTATATATGGACATTTTAAACTTTTAAGTGAGTTCGTCCTCCAGCATTGTTGGGAGGAGGGTGTCAGGGTGATGAATAAATTTTGAAAAAAAAAAAATAACAATGACCGAAAAATTTAATTTTCTTTTTAGAAAGTCAGACCAAGCTTTTTTGACCAAATTAGGTATATATTTTTTGTGTGAGTAGTGCACAGAAAATAAAGTATCGCAATTCTTATATAAATTGAATTAGTGCCCATTTTCATAATATTTATGTTCTAAAAATATGTTTTTAAATTATATTAGAGTCATTTAAAAATGTAAACAAACCATTTAGGTTATAATAAACAACAAACCTGCATTTCAATAAATGATGATAACATTTCTGCAATGGTTTCATTTTCCCAATTCTCAAATAAAGAATGCATCTCAGCCTTTTCACATAAACAAGTTCGGCAAACTTTACTTATTTGTGAAGTACAATCAATAGATATAAATTTTTCAAATTCGAGGGGTAACTCAATTTCAATCTCTTCTACAGGTATACACGCATCATTTTCGCTATTTATGGAAGTTGGACCGACAACTAAAATTCTATCAAGTCGCGTTCCATTCACATTTATATTACTAACTATTGCCGATTGCAAATTTTCACTTATTTCGTTTTCGTGGTCCGAAACAATTTCACTCATTTTTGTTGTATCCTAATAAATTAATAATAAAATTAATAAAATACAATCAAGTTTACGCACTAGCAAAGCTGTAGCAAAAAAAAATGGCTGAATATTTTTGACAGATTCATAAATGTTGCCATTTGAATTTCTAAAGTAGGTACGTTAAAAAGATTCCATGTAAAATAACTAAAATATTTTTTGTCGCGAATTTTCAAAAAATGTTCTTCATGGAGATTGTTATCGCATATAACAAAGAAGAGCGTTGATAAGTGTTTAAATGCCGGCTAGTCAATACAATAATTAAATATGGTGGAGACGAAAGAACGTGTTGAGAGTATAAATTAAAACAATGCTTAAATTGACAGAAATACACGCGTAATAGTAATTATCGGTTAATAAAAATTGCTGTAAAATTAAAAGGAAAATTAATTAGAAAACCAGTGATGACGGCCGCTGAAAAGAATTATTAAATACAGGGAATACACGTGGAGCAGAGAATAACAGTGCTGAAAAGAATAATCAAATACATGAAATGCACGTGTAATATTGATGACAATCTTGCTAAAATAAATTACGAAACGAAATGTTCAGAGCAAAGAAAACAAATAATAATAAATCAGAAAGATCTTACCAACCGCTGCACTCGTTACGGGTCTGTAGATGAAACACTTACACTACATAATATCACTTTTTATTAATTTAAAATAACTTAAAACTATCTTAAATTCACCCCTCGTTGGTTATATGGACCTGAAACACACTTATTCACTATTATACGATTATTTAAGTTATGTTTATTCTTAAAAGTTATTTTTAATAGAAACTTAAACTATCTTAAATTCACCCCTCGTTGGTGATGTATGGACCTGAAACACACTTATGCACTACCATGCAAATATGAAATTTAATGCTGAGCATCGAGCAGACGCCTCGCAGAGATAAGACTTTTTCTTCAACGTTCGCGGTCTACGTTCGTTTTTTTAAAAAAAACATATAAGATATCTTTCGTACGCGTGAGTTAATATTCGTCTATCCCGGCAGAGCGGCTATTCAATACTGATTCAAACCAGCTATCGCGTCCACCGCTGGAGACAGGGGGGGGGGGGAGGAGCTACCCCACCGCGCGGCGGGGCGCGTTCTACCATCTACCAATAGGAAGCCTCCATTTCACCTACCAAGTTAGAAAGTATAAAGTTCCAGGAATATGCATTGAATATAAAATTATTAGAAATGACATATTTACAAAATATAAGCATTGTTTAAGCACATTAAGGACCCAAAGACCCGTTAATCTGATAAAACCATTATAAGAGAAAGTTTTCCAAGAATTAAGGTATTTTGTTGAAACAAAATAATAGATGTTTGGCTTCTATGCTACCATAACCCATGGTAATATTTTGATCATAATACCTATGTATATATCAATCGGCCCTCTTTTTTGATCAAGATATACCATGTGAAGACCAAAGAAACCAAACATCATGTAAGTAAACAAAACTATTATGCCGGAGCTGAACGAATCTCATCGGCATGAACTTTAACAGGCTTCCCGCGACGTTCTACCCAGTATACGTGTCCTCTTCCGATGGGCAATAAGATCCGATGCGGACCACTCCATTTAGGAGCAAATCCAGCGTGAAAACCGGTATTCATATCAGACTGAGGGTGTTCTCTAATTAATACAGCCTGCTCTTTATCGTATTTCGAAACCGTATCATTATCAGGTGCGTAACGTTGTCGATATTCCTCCTGAGACGCTCGTATTTCGTTATCTAACTGGGTACGCTTACGTGCTCCCGCTGTTGGGAAGATATCTCCATCGGGAGAATGAATCATCCATTCACCTGGACGGGGAATGTCGTAACCTAATAATGCCGTGCTAGGAGATACGCCTGTTGACTCATTACGACGACCACGTAACGCATATAAAATAGTCGATAAATGTTCATCCCAACGATTATGAGGTTGACCTTGTAAATAAATACGCAACGCTTTCTTAATTTCTTGGTTTCTACGTTCCGTAATATTCGCTCGTGGATGGTACACTGCCGTTGTCCAGTGCAAACATTGCCATCTATCTAGTGCGCTGGTCCACAAACGATTCTTAAAATTAGTGGCATTATCTGACAAGATCGCTTTTGGATATCCGTAACGAGAGAATACGTCATCTTCTAATATTTTAATTATAATCGGAGCTCTACTCGATCGTACCGCAAACGCTTCCACCCATCGTGTATATAAATCCGTAACTACTACAATAAAACGCTTGCCGTGTGTGGATATAGGATATGGTCCCATCAAATCGACTGCGCATACGTCAAATGGTTTATGTACGTGAGTATTACCTAATGGGGCCGCAGGACGAGTCGGTACGGCTCTCGATAGAGCACACGTCATACACGCTCTCACATATTGCTCAACGTCAGTACGCATGTTCGGCCAAAAGAAATGGCGTGCCGCAGCCCGAGTCGTTTCTTTAGCTCCGGGATGACCTGCCACACGATTATCATGATACGTAGATATAACCTTCAAAACCATCGATCGGGGTACAAATAAACGCATATCATCATCCGCAAATTTTCTCCAAAGATAATCACCTAATAACGCATAATCACGTAAATATTGTTGTTCGTGACGTGCCGTCGATGTATTTGGTCGAGATAATAATATACGCAACCTATTTATACGTCGTTGTACGTCAGTATCTCTTTTCTGTCGTAACCGTATTTCTTCCGCAAGACTTACATCTAATACCTCAACATCGTCGGATGACTCAACCGCGTCCGGCTGGTCCTCCGTCACCGCATCATCTTCCGTTTGATGTACTTGTGCCGTTATCTCATTCGTTTCCGTTGATGGGTACATCATGCGACTTAAATCTTTTGTGTCTGCCTCCATTACTATTGGGGACGATTCGGGATTTCGGGATAACGCATCAGGGAGTTCATTTTTACGACCGGGACAATGTTCAACTGTAAAATCAAATTCCTGTAAGAGGAGTGCCCATCTGATGAGCTTTGCCCTATCATTTTTCGCCTTATTCAACCACGTTAATGCTTTATTATCCGTACGTAGCTTAAACGATCGTCCTTCTAAATACGGACGATATCTTTTAATGGCCCACACGGCCGCAAACGCTTCCTGCTCATTCGAATGCCATTTTTGTTCGGCCGGTGAAAAACGCATACTCGCATATGATATAACATCCCGTTCTCCGTCAGAGCGTGGATGATATAATACAGCCGCAATACCTAACTTACTCGCGTCTGTTTGTAAAATAAATTCGCGATTAAAATAGGGTCGTGACAATTTTAACGGTTGTGACATAGCCAACTTAATATTACGCATAGCGGTATCGGCTTGGCTATTCCACCGATACGGCCGATTAACCTTTAATAAATCGGTTAAAGGAGCAGCAATCTCAGAGAATCGCGGTACATACTCTCTTAACCAATTACACAGTCCTAAGAAGCCACGTAGTTCTTTACGAGTTCGCGGAGCTGATGCAGAGAAAATCTCCTTGCAATGAGACATTTGAGGATAATTTCCTTCCGCAGTAACAACATGTCCCAAATACTCTATTTCTGACGTGGCTAATTTACATTTATCAGGCGAACATTTCAGCCCGAACTGATCTAACCTTTCAAAAACCAGTCTTAAGTGATGGAGATGACTCTCCCAGTCAGAAGAATAGATGACAATATCGTCTATATATACAATACAAAATTCTCTTAAATAACCGGCAAGAACTTGCTGACACATCGCTTTCTGGAAGCAGCTCGGGGCTCCCTTAAGTCCGAAGGGCATAACTTTAAATTGATATAACGCACCGTCAGGAGTAGAAAATGCCGTATAAGGTTTAGAAGCAGGATCGAGAGGCACTTGCCAATATCCCTTTGTTAAATCTAACGTGGAAAATATCTTTGCGTTTCCGAGATCCTTTAATGTTTCATGGATGACCGGTAAAGTGGAGACCTCGCCCTCAGTGATGTCATTTAACCGACGGAAGTCTACACAGATACGATAATCATTATCTCCCTTTTTCGGAGCCATCACGATAGGAAAACAATACGGAGATCTACTCGCTTCGATTACGTCATCAGTTAACATTTCTTCGATTTGTTTATGTAAATTACGTTTCTTAGCGTCTGATAAACGGTACGGTGGGATACGAATGGGTGTCTCATCTTTCAGCCGGATAACGTGCGGCTGCAAGCGAGCAGGGCCTGCATATGGGGTAAATAAAGCATTAAATTCTCGCAATATTTTATGTAATTCATTTTTTTTCGCATTAGATAAGTCGTTCGTAATATTTGGTAACTGTACGTTAGTTAAATTTGGTTGACGCTTCGTCGAATGAAAATATGCCGTAATTCTTTCCTTCTTGCCGAAATACAACGCTCCACGAATAAAATCAATCACGCCGTGTTCCGCTATTAACCAATCTATACCTAATATTACGTCATCTCGGAGACCGTCGACTACTAAAAATTCGTTTTTTATTATAACGTCTGCTATCGAGCAGTCTATTTCAGCTTTCGCTACTACCGTCATTTTGGCCGAAGCATGTGCAAGATTTAAACTTTTTACATCACAAAATTTTCTTCTATACTTGTGTACTAAATCTGCACGAATTAAACTGTGAGAGGCGGCAGAGTCTACTAACGCTACATAGAGACGATCATCGATCGTCACGCTTATCCGTGGGAGGCTAATTTTACCAATCGCACATACACCGTCTACTTTATGTTCTAGTTCGCAAATTCCGTCACTGTACTCCTCTTCGTACCTACTCATCACTTTCGCCATCTCATTACTACCCAGCGCAACTACTGCAGTACCAAACTTGTGATCCGGCGCGACAACCGGTTTCCTTTCTTCGAACTCCTCTGACGCAACTACCAGCTTCTCATCATCCGACGTACCTGACGCAACTATCAACTCCCTATCGTTCAACATATCTACCAACTCTACCTCCGACGCGAATTTCGAACTATCTCGTATGTAACCTGCCTTCTCATTATTAGCCTCCGCGATTTCAATGCTATCCTCATCATCTTCTCTATGCACATAAGCCTCTACCACCATCTCAGTAAAACCTACAGAGTTTTGATCGCCTATTTCTACCATTACTTCATCAACATATTCAATCTTTTCATTATTAGCCTCCACGGTCTCAATGCTATCATCCTCTCTATGCACATCAGCTTCTACCACCATCACAGTAAAACCTTCAGATCTTTGATCGTCTCTTTCTACAATTACTTCATCAACAGACTCAATCATATTAATAGCATTCTCATTATCAGTACAGGGCGCCAGTTCCACGTTTGTTAACCTGGTGGAACGCAGGTTTAATTTCTTCAGGAGCCCGCGACAGGTCGAGGTCCGTAATTTGTGTTCCTGTCGGGGCGGCGAGCGTTTCCCGATGCCGATGCGATAAACTCGTTTCTTTCCACGCAATCTTTATTAAAATGACGACCAGGGCAAAATTGACATTTTGGTAACTGTTTTCTGTTATTTACTGGGTTATTATTATTAGGGCGCGAATTCGCATTACGGTTGTTTGGACGTATATTATAATTATCCTGCCGGTACGTTGAGGTATTATAGTTATTAACGCTTTCGCACGAATTGTCACGTTGGGTATTCCTATTTTCATGATTACGTTCGGCAACTGGCTGAAACAACGTTTGTCGGGGGAAATCAATCATCATTACTTTTTCTTTAAGCGACGTGAACGTAAAATTTCCGAAAATCACTCCGACATCTAAAATGTTGCGATACGTGTCTCTCATCAGGTATATTAAGTCGGAGCATGAAGCATCCGACGGAGCCGTTCCAAAGAGTCGCATATGAACCGCTTCCTTCCGCTTAAGGAATGCGATTCCACCCTCATCCGCACGCTGACGGTCACCATAATAATTAGCCATAAGCGAAGACCGGGCAACGTCTATTCCGTATCTACCAATTAAAAAACCTTTGAATTCATCCCATGTCCATTTACCCTGCGCATGAGGAGACCACCAACGCTTGGCTTCTCCTCGCAACCTCTGAGACGCACGGCCGACCATTGACGCAGGAGAACAAAACATGTGGCCGAAAAACGCTTCGCATGCCGTGATAAATAAAACAGGGTCTTCTTCTGGAAGACCGCTGAACGTATCTTCCAGTTCGCGACGTTGTAAATATGGGAATAAATGTTCAATTCCGGGGCTATCGTTTCTTGGGGGTTCTGGAAAATCACGGCTAACATTATCATTTGTTCTTGCCCTAGTAACCCGTCTACTATCTCCTCCGCCGCCATCGTTTTCGCGGTCTACTACTCCGAAAATAATATATTTAAATAAACGGAAAACAAGTTGAAATAACATTTTTTTTTAATACGAGAAAAAAACAAACGAAAAGAAAACGCTCAAAACCTCAGGGTGGTTCGATAAAAACTACTGTTTTTAAAAATGGCTACACGTTGGATAGCGCCAAATTGTTATCGCATATAACAAAGAAGAGCGTTGATAAGTGTTTAAATGCCGGCTAGTCAATACAATAATTAAATATGGTGGAGACGAAAGAACGTGTTGAGAGTATAAATTAAAACAATGCTTCAATTGACAGAAATACACGCGTAATAGTAATTATCGGTTAATAAAAATTGCTGTAAAATTAAAAGGAAAATTAATTAGAAAACCAGTGATGACGGCCGCTGAAAAGAATTATTAAATACAGGGAATACACGTGGAACAGAGAATAACAGTGCTGAAAAGAATAATCACATACATGAAATGCACGTGTAATATTGATGACAATCTTGCTAAAATAAATTACAAAACGAAATGTTCAGAGCAAAGAAAACAAATAATAATAAATCAGAAAGATCTTACCAACCGCTGCACTCGTTACGGGTCTGTAGATGAAACACTTACACTACATAATATCACTTTTTATTAATTTAAAATAACTTAAAACTATCTTAAATTCACCCCTCGTTGGTTATATGGACCTGAAACACACTTATTCACTATTATACGATTATTTAAGTTATGTTTATTCTTAAAAGTTATTTTTAATAGTAACTTAAACTATCTTAAATTCACCCCTCGTTGGTTATGTATGGACCTGAAACACACTTATGCACTACCATGCAAATATGAAATTTAATGCTGAGCATCGAGCAGACGCCTCGCAGAGATAAGACTTTTTCTTCAACGTTCGCGGTCTACGTTCGTTTTTTTAAAAAAAACATATAAGATATCTTTCGTACGCGTGAGTTAATATTCGTCTATCCCGGCAGAGCGGCTATTCAATACTGATTCAAACCAGCTATCGCGTCCACCGCTGGAGACAGGGGGGGGGGGGGAGGAGCTACCCCACCGTGCGGCGGGGCGCGTTCTACCATCTACCAATAGGAAGCCTCCATTTCACCTACCAAGTTAGAAAGTATAAAGTTCCAGGAATATGCATTGAATATAAAATTATTAGAAATGACATATTTACAAAATATAAGCATTGTTTAAGCACATTAAGGACCCAAAGACCCGTTAATCTGATAAAACCATTATAAGAGAAAGTTTTCCAAGAATTAAGGTATTTTGTTGAAACAAAATAATAGATGTTTGGCTTCTATGCTACCATAACCCATGGTAATATTTTGATCATAATACCTATGTATATATCAAGATGAACTTGCTATTTTCCGCCAAGGTATTATTATTCTCTATCCGTAGGTAATATTTGTTTTCCGCTGAAGACCGATGTGTTTACATTCTTGTATTTCTCGTAAATCCACTATTTATATATAAACCAAATCAATTTGAATTATTTTTTATCTATTGTAGAATATCTTATTATTTAAGACAACTATTGTATAGAGCGCAGTTAGGTCAGTCATTTAATGAAACAATAAAGAAAGAGTGCTTATGAAATAAACTGTCTGGTACACTTGGCTGCGGCCACTTCGTTGCGAATCCACTTGGTCTCGACTTATTCTATTCAAAAACTAATAGATGGCGTAATAACACAATATATAATGCACCTCGCTCATGGGAGTAACTACATACAAACCTAACGAGTAAATAAGAATATTATAGGTTTATCTGTGTAATGAGAAAGCAAATGTGTATTATATTAAAATTTACTATAAACAATAAATTTAGCATAGTTTTTAACCAAGTAGATTGTTTTTTAACCTTACTTAAAAATTAGTTTTTAACTAAGTAAATTGTTTTTTAACCTTACTTTAAAATTATGTGCCTATTCAATAAATAAGAAAAATATATGTAGGTATATTTGTAATGAGAAAATAATTTTTACTTTTAAGCTGATATTTCTTTATATTTTTAATGTCTGTGTATCTGAATACATGAAAATCAACTAAATACCTACAAAGAGCATTACAAAAATCAATACGAAACAATTCAGTCCAAAGCAGAAAAAAATAAGTCGCGAACAATGAAAACAAGACATCATGTTTTTTCAAAACAAACAAGCCGTGAGCAAGTGGGCTTGGAAATATAATAGTATTTAATTTAAGATAAATTTATAATATTCTCAATACTTTATTTATTTTACTTCATACACATAGAATTATAAGGTACAGAGGCCGCGTGTAGTACAAATTTCGAATTCAAATGTATGCCAAGTTTTTTTTACATGTGTGTGTGAGGCGGTAGATTGGTTGGTCTACGTATTATGTAGGTGTGCGTATCGGTAGGTGTACGTATACTAGAAATTCGTCTGTTTCAGCGTAGTTTTAGTTAGCATACATTCATTGCGCTGATTAGGTATCTGTATCATATATAATCTAAGTTCATGCACAATAATGTCTAGAATGGCAAGTTTATTTCCATAAGGAAATTTCATCCAACCAACCAAATCAATGTGAGCAGTGAATAGTGTAGTGGTAGGCATAGTGTAGTGGTAGGTACATTCAATGTAGGTACATACAATGTGAGCAGTGAATAGTGTAGTGGTAGACATAGTGTAGTGGTAGGTACATTAAATTTATAACAAAAAAACAAACAGTAAGACATATACTTAAAATTATTAAATGTAAAATCTCAGCAAAAAAAGAGGGAGATAGAGGTTGTGCAACGTGAGAGAGGATGGGGAAGAAGTGTCAATCAAGAGTTATTAGACTGGTGTAACAGCTTTAATCCAATAAAATTTACATCATATTATATGTATGTATAAAAAAAATATATTATTTTGCTGAAATATATGAGAATATACATATGTTGTGAATATAAATTATAATAATTTTTTTAAACATCCTAACTATCTGCACTGGCTGTTCAGCGAATGAAAATTGAATATGAAATATTTTTGTATTATGAAATATTGGATGTTAAAATGGTTTTGATAATTGCTTCTAGCCATACAATGAATCCATAAGCTCCTGCATCTACATCTGTTAGGTGGTCGACATTCACGTAACTTGCTCTGCCAGCTCTGAAAAAAATATTTAACATAATTTGAGCACACGGAGGGGAGTGTAAGATTTGGTAT
This sequence comes from Molanna angustata, assembly GCA_963576475.1. Lineage (NCBI taxonomy): Eukaryota > Metazoa > Arthropoda > Insecta > Trichoptera > Molannidae > Molanna > Molanna angustata. The sequence continues at coordinate 2,051,759 of OY754971.1, read as the reverse complement.
AGTTAAAGTTCATGTATATGAAAGAGGAGTGCAGAAAGCTATAATTTATACATAGGTATGATGTGTTACAAATACATTATATTAAATAAAAAAAAAATCTTAAAGCATAGATTGTTTATTTTCATACTGCCAATATCACACACGTAATGTCAAATGCAGTTGTTTTAAATTCAAATACAGAAATGGATTGAGAACTTTTTGAAAGAGCGTACAGTTGTTATTGTAGTAGAAGGTTGCTCTTCATCTCCCCATTCTATCAATGTAGGAGTCCCTCAAGGGTCAATTCTATCTCCAACCCTATTCCTCCTACATATTAATGACTTGATATCATGCACCCTCTTCCATTGTTATGCTGATGACAGTACAGTCCATGACAGTTTTTATTTTGACAAACCTCCTAATCAGAGTAGTTTATCAGAAGCTCGGAAAGACCTACATCTTAAAATAAATAGATACCTCTACTCCATTAATACTTTTGAGTGAAAGAAATCTGGTCTCTTTTACTTTCTGAAAAACCCAAACCGGCCTAATTTCTATGAAGAGGAACCCTAACTAAATACTAGTGTCTACAAATTGTATGCAACAATGTCATCACTTGATTTTTGCAAAAACTGTTCAAAAAATGCTGTGTGTCTTCGTTGTGATGGCACTTACTGGACCGATCGTTTAAAAAATGCAGTTTAAATTAAAAAATTTAAACCAATTTTTTTTATGCATATGTTTTTACAGAGAATTAAATTCTAGTTCAGGTCTTTCGGTGTTTTATCGATTTAAAAAAAAATGGTCATATAGGTAAAACATATAAATTTGTCATATAAAATGATTTTCTTAATAAAAAAAGTTTAAGAAACCCTGTAAATTTTTCATAAAAACAAGTTCAAGATATTAGGTTTTTCTATATTTATACAAATTTTCAGCATTCTAGCCTTTTATGGTTTTTGAGATAGTATAAAATTTTTGTAAACCTAAGATTTCTAAATGTAATTTTAAAAATTTTGGGCTCTGTGTATCAAGGGGATCAAATGTTATAAGAGGGAGACACACATGTTCAACTCCGAATTCTCAGTTAAACCAAATAAATAACATACAAGTCGTTCTAAGTTGGGGTTTTTTGACTTCAAGTTTAAAAAACTGCACACAATATGTTCATACGGGACTAAGATTAATACTGGAGGAATAAATTCTCTTGAATAAATAAACAGTTGGAAAATATTCATATTACAGCAGTACATCTAAAATTATTTTTAACAATTTTTGTAAAAATTGAATTCAGTTTCATACAATTTATATGGCAGAATACACAATATCTACGAGGACTTTTATAATTTGATATTTAATCTTCATACATACATGTATAATATCAACCTGTTTACCTATTTGGGGTAGGAAAATAGGACTGAACTCCACACTATCCTATCCTGTCATACATGTTTTGTACAGGAAAACAAAATATTTTAATATATTATCAATAATTAGATTTAACTTTTTATAGTTTGGTACATTTATTGGTTATTATTTATAACATACATGGATTTTTATGTGTTCTTACTCTATACACATACTATCGCCACATGCATTTGGATATCATGTGTTACACGCAACAAGTTACTAATGTTAATTTCATTTTTGTATCAAAATAAATATAGTTCCGTTGGAGTGATCTTATATCACTCAACGCCACTTTACAAATTTATTATTATAGGCTCACAGAGACATCATAATAAGAAATATAAAATAAAAGTTTAGTTAATAAAAGTTAATAAAATATAATAATAGTTAGTAAAAGTTAATAAAATATAATAATAGTTAATAAATGTTAGTAAATGTTTTGTTGTAAATAAATTTGTACAACAAAATAGTTTATTAATTGAAATAAAATTAATATTTAAAAATACAAATCTGTTATTATGATCATTTTTCGATTACCTTGCTTTCATATCTTTAGTTGCTTTACATCCCTCATTAGCTGCATTCAAAGTTTCTTCTAAAGCCTTCCTGATGTCACACTTATCAATAACAATCATGTTATTATATGTTTCTACTGCTGGCAACATGGTATCTATCTGAATGATCATGAAATTGAAAATTGTCAGTTTTTGTGATTCATTCAAATTCAAACTTTATTTATAAATTTTCAAAGAAATAATAAAAAAATAATACGCACTATAGTTCTGTCTCCCGGTTTAGCACGACCATATTTCATTATGGTTTCAGTGCCAGCTTTTATTGCATTTGCCCAAACTATTGGCAATTCTTTAGTATTATCTCTGAAACAATTGTAAAAGGCAATTAAAGGAAAAATGCCTACATATAGTCAAAAACTCCACCATATTCGTGATTTTTTTTTACAAAATATAAACATTTATAGAAAGCATGTTAATAAAGAAAATTTTAAATAAGGTACACTAAACTAGAATATATTCAATTATATTCAACATTCCTATATATGTATTTGTCGTGTACTTCTTGTGTTCGAACGACAGTCAAGAGCATAGAGATATGTATTACGAATTCATTAACTCTAAATCATCAATACTTAAGGATCACAATGTACTGATTATAGGTGATTTTAACCTTCATAATCAGACCACAAGCGTAATAAACGAGTACAAATGTTTTATAACTTCGCAAAGACTAACCCAATATAATAATGTAAACAATATTAATCATAGAACGCTTGACTTGGTTTTAACTAATGTTAAACAGTGCAATGTTACCGCTTCGGGAATAGATCTTGTGAAACCTGACAAACATCATCCTACACTAGATATACAACTGAAATTGTGTGGTGCGGGGTGGGGTGGTGGTAGGAGGGGACGGCGGCAGGGTCCTGCTCACCCTCAACCGTCGCCTCCGCCCGCGCCATTGACTCCTCGTCAACGACATTATAATTTTAATAAAACCGACTTTAATTTACTTAACGATGTATTGACTAATTTTACATGGGAGACTTTGCTTAGCATTAATGAAATAAACCTAGCTGTTGAATATTTTTATTTCGTCCTGTATGGCATTATAGATGTTTGCGTCCCAATCAAGAAACGAAATACCCGTAGGAACTATCCATCTTGGTTCACTAAAAATATAATAGACAAAATTAAAGAGAAAGAAAGGTATCGTTTACGATATAAAAAATTCTCCCGGAACGAGGACTATTTAGCTTTCACAAGTATTCGTAAGGAGGTTAAAAACCTAATTCGTAATACCTACGACGACTACTTACGAAAAATAGACTCCGACATGAAATCAAATTTTAAGGTTCTTTGGAATTTTGTGAAAATTCAAAAATCAGGTGACAAAGGGTACCTTAGTTTGAGAATTGATGATGAAGTGATCTCGGATGAAAATGAGGTGGCGAATACATTCGCACAGTACTTTAGTTCTGTATACAAACAAACGCCACCTAAACTTGATGTTAACAAAATTAACAATAATGTGTCGCTCAACGCAGGAGCAGTAAGTTTGTGTGAAATATCTCCATCCACTATTGAACTGTGTATAAAGGAATTGGCTACCAAGAAATCGATCGGCCCTGATGGTATCCCAGCAAGCATGGTTAAATCCCATGCTGAATCCTTTATAATTCCGCTGCATTATTTATTCAACCTAAGTTTATCGTCCGAAGTTTTTCCTACTTGCTGGAAAAGGACAAAAATTACCCCAATACATAAGACAGATGACAAGATGGACGTTAAAAATTACAGGCCGATATCAATCCTATCTGTCATCCCCAAAATTTTCGAAATGTGTATTTATAAAAATATTTTCCCTCAAATACAACCGTATCTTAGAGGCAACCAACACGGATTTCTACCAAAAAGATCAATAGTGTCGAACCTGTTAACGTTTTATGGATACGTTTCCACTAATCTTGATGCGACTGTACAGACAGATGTGGTCTATACTGATTTTGCCAAGGCTTTGGACAGTGTAGATCATTACGTTTTGTTACAAAAACTGCATGACTTTGGATTCGATAACTGCCTCCTATCATTTTTCGCTTCCTACCTTGAAAATCGGAAACAATACGTAACGGTGGGTCAGTTCTGTTCCCAGGAATTCCAATCTTACTCTGGGATTCCTCAGGGATCTAATCTGGGCCCGCTCTTGTTTTTGTTATTTATTGACGACATACAGGATGTCATTGAACACTGTCTTTGTTTACTCTATGCTGACGACTTAAAGATTTTCTTGTCTATCAGAGCTATGGAGGATTGTTTGAAGCTCCAGTGTGATATTGATAACTTGTCAAAGTGGTCAATCACTAATAAATTGTTGTTCAATATTAAAAAATGTGTCGTCATGAGCTACAGTCGCTCGACAAACCCTATATTATTCAACTATTTGATGGACGGTACCACGCTAGCACGAAAAGTTACATTTAAGGACTTGGGGGTGATGTATGATGCTAAGTTGACCTTCGCTGACCACATCACCAACCTGACATCCAAATGTGGACAGTTGCTAGGCCTGACTTTTCGCCTGGGAAAATATTTTACAAATCCGGAGGCGCTAAAGAGTTTATTCAACTGTATGGTGCGTACCAAGCTGGAGTTTGGTAGTGTTGTTTGGGCACCATGCCGGAAGAAATACTCCGAAATGCTGGAACAGATCCAGAAAAAGTTTTTAAGGTACCTTTACATGCGTACGCATGGAGTGTACCCAACTTACATGCATCATCCTGATCTCCTTGAGGCCTGTGCCTATCAGAGTCTCGAAAAAAGGCGAGATAATTCGTTACTTCTGGTGGGTTACAAAGTTATAAATTATATCATTGACTGCCCAATTTTGCTTGAGCACCTAGGCCTTTACGCTCCCCCGAACTACATGAGAGGTAGAGGACACCACTTATTTAATTTACCTGCCGCTCGTACAGACGTGGTTGCTCGTAACACTCTCGTACGAATGTCTGTTCTATTAAATGGTTTACCTGTTGAAGCTGACGTCTTCTTCTGGGGCGTTCAGCGATTTAAAAAATATATTAAATAAAATAACGAACAGGTGTCGCACTGTAACTGGCCTAAAGCTGTCGTGCGAGAAAGAAAAAAAAAAAAGAAAAAAAAAAAAAAAAAAAAAAAAAAAAAAAAAAAAAAAAAATATGACAAAAGTACATTAATAATATGACAATATTATATTTCTATAATTTGAGTATTTGAGTCGTTTCATATTTATTTTGTGCACACCTTGTTTATAGATAACATATAATTATCATACATTAATGAAGAGAAAAAATTATATGCTACTGGTGAATGAAATTACATGAGGCTGGGTATGAATCCTGTTTCTCTAGATTACTGTCCAGATACTATAATAACCACATAGCATCAAACAGATAAGTAGTTTATAATACATTTAATATTTTTAATATTTTAAAATAATATAATGTGGCAAGAAACAAGGCTGTGTTGGTATGGTCATGGTATACATCGGGATGAAAATCACGTTGTTAAAAAGAGCCTTGACATACCAACTATTCAGCGGAGAAGGGGCAGTCCTCCGGCAACTTGGTGGACTAGCATTCTAAAGGAACTTCAGGGGGATAGCATCGATACTCAGGAGTGTCCTGGCGATTATGTATCAGGAGGGCCGATCCCGACTAAGACGGGATAAGAGCAAAGAAGAATAAAATAATATAATGTCACCATACTCCATAAAACGTTTTGCCATAGATGTAAATCCAAGGGAATAAATAGCTCCAGAGGTTCCACCCATTTTGGATTCTGCAATATTTGACAATTCTTGAAAAATTAAACCTGGACATTCAGTGTTCATTGATGATAATGTTTGAGAGATACCTGCAATAAAAACTTCTAATGAAAACAATCATAATCAATGGAATAATTTTTTTCTTTTTTTACAAATCTTTTTCATCACAAGTTTTACGATCTTTTTTATTTTCAACGTGTCTTGAAATAGGTTAGTTACCCTCTGCTAAGTTTTTTAAGGTCGTTCCACAATCTCCATCTCCACAACCACCATCTAATTCATTTAGTTTTGATTCCTTTTCCTTCAATTTTTTGCTGGCTTCCATCAAACACTCTTTGAATAACTTTTGATGTTGAGAAGACAGCGTTCGATAACTATTTGTCTGAAAGAAAACACAATGATGACATGTTTTGAAATGAATTCAGTGATTAAAATATATTAAGCTGAAAAATTGAAAAAAATGCATATTGATTATTTGTAAGAATTTTTTTTATAATTACAAGCTGTTTGTTATCAATTTTGTCATACTTAAATAGATAAAAAAAATACCATCAATACTACTTTTGAAATGTCAAACAATTTTTAGAAATGCTACTGCATAATATTTGTCAAAAAGCCAGGCAATTACCATGCAAAATGTGGAGAACCAATCTATTTTGAGTATGCTATTTCATTATAGGCCTTACAGCGCTGCTTCCAACAATTTCAGAACCTCTGGGAGGAGTGTGTGATAGCCTAAGGGAACTTCTTCAAAGAAGTTTTATATCTAAATACAATATTATCATTCTCTAAACACAATATTGAGAACGAGCATGAGTATTTATTATGAATGAAAGCCAGATACTTATGTGAAAATGGTTATATGTGATTATAATGAAACAATAAAAGTCAAGTCAATAAACAATAGAGTAATAAAAACTAAAAATTATCAAAAATATATAATAAAAGACATAAATGTAGTTGATGATAGTTGTAGGAAATGTTTGGCTTTTCCGGAAACAATCGATCATATAATATCGGGCTGTTCTTTTCTCGCGCAATCAGAATATACATTTAGACATAACCAAGTAGCAAAAATAATACATCAAAATTTAGCTATTAAATATAAATTAATTGACGCAATAAACATAAAACCATATTATGAATATGATCCGATTTCATTTTTAGAAAATAATAATATTTCGCTTTATTACGATAAAACAATATTAACTGACCGGTCAATTCAACATAACAGACCCGATTTAATAAAACATGATAAAATTAAAAAAATAACATATATTTGCGACGTGGCTATTCCAAATTCTAGTAATATTATAAAAACTTTTGATGAAAAAATTAGAAAATACACCGCTTTAGGTAATGAGATTAAAAGACTTTGGCATTCTCGTAAAATAATAATATCACCGTTCATTATTTCAGCCACTGGCATTATTCCAAAATCGTTAATCCGTAATTTAGAAATTATAGATTTATCGAAAAATTTAATAATAAAAATGCAAAAAACGGTAATTATGAATACATGTAGAATCGTTAAAGATTTTTTAAACGTTAATATTCGGGAATCAGTAGGGTTGTTAGGTAGTATATCAGAGCCTAATCCTTTGATATGTTATGTATCTGGATGGGTGAACTATTCCCAATTGAAAGCTTGATGATGCGTTTGTTGCATTTTATTTTGCTCTTTTAAATAATTTACAATAGACCCATTGATCTGCTAATTCTTTTGAGGAAGTGTATAATGGTAATAATAATAATTGAGTGTTATTATTTGTAGTGCTTAATTGTTATTAATATCACTAGTAAATCGGCCAGCGCCGTATAAAAAAAAAAAAGTACATACTTCTATTTGCTTTGCCTTATGAACAGGTTGATTTAAATCAAATAGATTTGTACAAATTATATCATCAATCGATGGAATAGAACATTGTGATCCTACCCAGCAAGGTGCATCACTTCTCAAATCAAAAATATTCAACCAATCATTTTTACTTATTTTTGGTAATTTCAAAATAGCAATTTGAAACCCCGACATGTTCAAAGATGTCATCAACATTCCAGCATACATCCTTTCAACCATTATGTTTCTTCTTTCTGCAAACAAAATATAGAAATAACTTAATTTCAAAACAGAACTGAATTCGCCACTGTTTTATAGGGAAAAAAGGGATAGGGAAAAGCAAGACACGTGCGAATATTCTGCAGAAGAGAGAGGCTCTCTCTTATAATGGATTCCAGGCATCTCTGGAAACAAAATAGGAATTTTATTGGTAGGTAAAATTCATGTATTATTTTCAGGTGAATTGTTACACATTATTCAAATATATAGAACTTTCAAAAATTACATTGATAAGGGAACTCAATAAGAAGGCATAATTGGTGAACGTTGCGCAAGCATATAAAGTGATCACGTAAACCAGCCGATGACAGGTCGCAAGCCCTGTAGGTGCCTTGAGGTTCTGGTTCTTCTATAATATCCCAACTTCGTCTCTATTGAGATGTTAAAAAAGTTTGTCAATAAAAATATCATTTGACTCCCGACGGAAAAAATCCAATGTTTGCGTACTCGTATATGCAATTAAAAAAATATTCGAAATTAATTGACTTTGTATATTTTTTTTTACCTATTTGTGTATAAACTTCATTGCATATAATATTTTGTTCTAATTGTGATGTGCTTCCTAAATTATTGATTAGTATCACAACATGTGTCCCTGGGGTAAGTTGAAGGGACACATCTAAATGCTCCAAAATAATTTGCATAGCTTCTTTAGCAGTTGTGAGTTTCAACCTCTTTATCCCTGCTTCACCATGCACCCCCGTTCCCAGTTCCATTTCATCATCTTCTATAGTAAACAATGGAAGTTGTCCTAAAATAAAATATTGTATAAATTAAATCCAAGATGATGGTGTTTGAAAAATGAAATAGAAGAATAAATTATACGGTGCCACTTTTTTTACGACCGGAATTGGCGGGAAAAGCGTTTTCCCGCCAAAAAGTGTCTATTTACACGACAAATTTTCTGACGTCGTCTATGTTTTTAGGTCATTTATAACCATAGAAAGCGCAGATAAATCAAAATACAAAAATATTTACCTTTGTCATTTTTTCAATGGTCATAAATGCATCATGGAAACCAACTTGAAGAAAAAATAAATAATATTGGCATCTATTTACATTTACTTAATTTTATAAATCATTTTTTTCATATAACAAAGTATAAACAAAGGTAAATATTTTTATAACTTGATTTATCTGCGTTTTCTGTGGTTATTTTTGGTTTTCGTCTATGGTTGAGTCGTGTAAATAGTCGTAGCCTAAATTATAATATACAAATTTTTCAATTATTTGGATAAATAAAACATTTGAAAATATCATAAATGGAAACAAATTTATCTCACCGGGTAATGAACATGGCTGTAAGCTTATTCCAATTGTTGATATGTTACTTTGGATATCATTTAAAGTTTTTAAAATATCATCTAAACTTCTCCCATCACTTGACAATCTACCAGCAATCTAAAACATTGAAAAAAATACGTTAAATTACCTATACCATTTGAAATACAAAAATAATGTAAAAGTGAGTGAGTTGTGGCCAACTCTTCATTTTTCAAAACAAAAAAGTTTTTTATGAAATTTATTTTAACAAAACATACAAATTTAATATTAAACTTTATATAATGAGTCAGAATTATGATAGTGAGGCACCGGCTTAGAATAGTGCATCCACTCTTTTCTATTACTGTTTTTGAGTGTCCCGTAAGAGCCGGGTAATCGAAAATACAGCAGGCAACAATAACATCTGACATAGTTCAGCAATGAGGTTCACCACCCATTCTGAATGTAGTGACTTTTTAGGTGAGACGAGATTGGTGTGCGGGTATACACATGTGTTGTGCTCCCTTTTATAAGGCAATGCACAGAACAGGGTGCTATGGCTTAAGTTATTTGCAGTATGTCAGGTGAGTCAAGATTGTTATAGAAAATTTTCTTTTGGAAAAAGATAAATGATGAGTATAAGAGTTTTGAAATGAACATCATTGCAGTTTTACCTTGTATGCAATAACAAGACCACACATTCCTCTCTTTCCTGCTATAGAATGTTGTCCAGATGCAGAATCATCACCGAATGTAAAAGATTCAACCTAGGTCAATAAGATAAGATTCATTTAAACAAGTAATATTCTTCTTGAATTTAATTAGTTTGAAATAATTACTCCTAAAAATCAATATTATTATTTGCAATTTATATGCCCCATACACAAGTGTCCGCACTTCTAATGGGGCAATATTTTTGAATTATTGTTGTATTTAATTTTCAAATGTAAAATAATAATGCTACTTATGTGTAAAAATATTCTCAAATGGAACATTTTTTATTCATGTTGATATTATTAGGCAAGACAGTTTATGGCAATCATTGCAAATGTTATTCTTCTGAAATAGTCTTTTAGTCTTTATAATAATAAATTAAAATAATATCTTTTTTGTTTACACCACTTTTGAGTATTTAATGTTAACCGGTTTCAGAGCTGACCCGCTCCCTCATCCGAACAAACTTATACTAGTGTAAGTTTGTTCGGATGAGGGAGCGGGTCAGCTCTGAAACCGGTTAACATTAAATACTCAAAAGTGGTGTAAACAAAAAAGATATTATTTTAATTTATTAGTTAAAATGAACCACAAAGTAATAGCTGCAAAGTATCAAGATTTATAATAATAGTTCGTAAAATCAAATATATACATAGGTAGGTACACACTTTTATTCCTTCAGATTTTGCTTGCTCAACTGCCATACCAAAGTTAAGGCAGTCTCCAGTATAATTTGGTATTATTACCAATATTCCACCTGAAAAAATGTATTAATTCAGTAAAAATTTTATCTAATGTAATGTCTCTTTTCTTTGTGTTTTCGCTTTCATTTTTTGTTGTTGTACTCATATAATTTTGTCATACTTTGTAATCTGGTTGGTTGGTTGGAAGAAATTGCAATATATTTGATTAAATTATGTATATATAAAGATAAATAAATAAATAAATAATAATTTATTTGTTGCATTTAAATGAGAAAAAAAATATACATGTTTTGGATTATTTTACAACAAATAGGCTGTTGGTCAGCTGTACACCCGTGGAGTCCCACAGTGCAGCTGGTTTTCAGCAAGGCCTTGGACGATCACAAAATATATAGATAATAATACAAAAAGAAAATAAAATAAAATTATAATAAGAAATATATACCAGCAGATAACAATAGAGGTGGTTACATACAAAAATAATATATATTTATTTTATTCATTTCTATACAATAATAGTATTGTCTTATTATGACTCATCTTAAACAATAGTTTTTAAAAACCACATTCTGTTTGAAATGGTTTAATAATATTTTCCATCATATACTTTTTTATTGTACCTAATAATTTCTAAAATATTATGTTTGTTAATTATTGTACTAACCTTTATAATATTGACTTAAATATCTAATACCATAAATGATATGCGCTTTTGGAGGTGAAGCAAAAATATTTCCCGCAACAGCTCCAGAAAGCATTCCATTGCCGACATACCCTAGAAAGATACAAATTTATTATTGGTTTGTTGAATGAAATTGCCCCTTTGGAAATAGGCTCTCCTACCAAAGAAACATTTATTAATTTTGAAATTTCATTGAAATAATATTATTTATACCTGTACAAAATGGTTCATGTCCTGAGCCTCCACCAGATAATATTGCCACTTTTGATGTTATTGTTTCCTGAAAGAGAGGTAATCTCTTCATATGGAGCTTACAAGCTTAACATTTTATCACATGTAAGTACATACTATAAGCAATCTTTTTACTCACTACATTTCTAATTCTTTAAGAGTTCGGTCACACTAAAGTGCTTTTCTTGCTAAGGTAGGTGATACGCTTATCTACTATGAAACACACCTAGATATATATGATACATTCAAACGAACCAGTGTACACTATTATACTATCGAAATTGCCACACATCTTGCTATGTGTGTTTCTAGTAGATAAGCATATCACCTAGCTAAGCACTTAGATGTGACGGAACCCTTACACTGTTAATTTTGAAGATCCATTTTTAGAGAAATAATATGGTGTTTCTTACCTGACTCTTTGAAATAAAGCGATAATCTGCATGAAGTTTTAGTCCAGGATTAAGAAGTGTAAATCCTTTCAATGACTCATCCACACAATTATTTACTTCGTTAAATATTTTTTTGGTACCGTTCATTTTCCTAGAATTACAGCAATGTTATTTATTAAATGTAGTCATGGAATCATTGTTGAAATAATTTCATGTACCTGTGAAATTCATTTTGTATTTGGCGCGCTTTGTACTGCGCATGAGCGGGTATAGTCTCGGAAAGCGCAGGTGTAAAAAGAAAAGAATATCTCCTGTCTGTGCGGAAATATAAAAATGTCGGGTTATAATCTGTTAACTAAAAGGAATAAAATAAACGAGTTTACTGGAGCTTTCGTGCGTTATTTTCAAAGGTTATGGGCCCAGTATGTGTTTGAATAAAGGACTATAGTTATAGATAAGTTCCGTGTCCGCGTTTCGCGAAAAGTATTTGTGTCGATCCCGAGAGTAAAATGGCCACGACAACGAGTTTGACACCATACCCGCAACTGAGTGGAACAAATTTTTCCACATGGAAATTTAGACTGATGAGTTTACTGGAGGAGAAAGGAGTCCTCGATGTGATAAAAATGGAAGAAATCCCAGTGGGGGATAAAGCAGCTAATACACTTGACGCCAAGGCCCGGTCGGTAATCATAGCTTGTGTAACGGACAAGCACATTGAATATATTAAGAATGCGAAGACATCATATCAAATGCTAAAATCTCTAGAGAACGTATTTGAACGAAAGAGCGTTTTGTCGAAACTCTATTTGCGTCGTAAATTGGTGCAACTGAAGTGTGACGAAAACGCGGGAATTCAAGAACACTTTGTGAAATTCGACGAAATTATCTCAGAGCTGGAGGCAGCTGGTGCTAAGATGGAGGAGGACGATAAAGTCTGTCATCTACTGTTATCCATGCCCCCGAAATTCAACACTGTAATAACAGTTTTGGAGACGACAAATCAAAAGTTAACCATCGAGTTGGTCAAGAGCAAGCTGTTGGACGCTGAGCTTAAAATTAGTAATGCAAGTGACTTTTCATCTCCATCTGATGAGTTTTCTTTCGGAGCAAAAATAAGGCGATGTTATGGTTGCGGAAGTACCAAACATTTAAAAAATTCATGTCCAAAAATAAAGAGTAATGGAAATCGAGATTTCCCGCCCAGAGGGGGGAGTTTTCAGCCAAGAAGTTTTTATCCACGAACAAGAGTTGGTAATTTGGCTGAGACAGAAATAGAAGATAAGGAAGTGTCATTTGTTGCATTGTCTACAGAAGTAGTGGAAAGAAAAACTTATAAGAGTGACTGTGTTAATTTTATTCTGGACAGTGGAGCAAGTCACAATCTACTTCGAAGTGATATGATTAAGTTTATGTCTCAAGTTAAAAATATAGAACCAGTCCCGATTAAGATTGCAGATGGAACGAATATATTTGCCAAGAAAGAAGGTGTCTTAAAGGTATACTGTTTAAAAACGGACATGAAAATTAATATAAATGGACTCATTGTGGACAACCTTCCATATAACCTCTTATCAGTTAAAAAAATAAACAAAGCAGGATATGATGTTATATTTACGAATAAAGTCGCAAAAATAATGACAAAACCAGAACCAGTGACTAGTGAAGAGAGTGAAAATCTATTTGTGTTTATTTTCAAACTTAACCAAGAAACAACGAGTTGTTTTCTTACAAAAAAGCCAAATGATCTGTGGCATCTCAGATTAGGACATTTAAATAGACGAGGTCTTCAACTTTTAAATCTCCCCTACTCGGATAAAATATGTGATTCATGCCAAAAAGGAAAAGCAGAGAGAAAACCTTTCAGTAGAAAAGATTACCCCAGGTCCACACGAATTGGCGAGTTAATTTATACTGACATTTGGGGTCCTGTAAATCAAAAGACATTAGATGGTGAACGGTACTATTTGTCAATATTGGACGACTTTTCGCATTTTACGACTATCTATTTGCTCAGAGAAAAATCAGAGGCTGAGGAGAAGTTGATGGAGTTTTGTAGAATAATGAAAAACAAAGGACTGTATGTATCAAAAATCAGGTCAGATAGAGGTGGAGAATTCAGATCTAACAAGTTAAACGAATTTTGCAAACTTAATGGTGTGTTGCAGGAATTTACCGCAGGCTATACACCTCAACAGTGTGGAGCTGCGGAAAGACTAAACCTGACTTTACTGAATAAGGCAAGAGCAATGTTTGTCGACACTTATCTGCCTAAATATTTATGGGGAGAGGCGGTTCGTACTGCTGCCTACCAACTTAACCGGTCTCCAACAGTGGCATTGAATGGTCGGACCCCTGCTGAGGTATACAATGGAAAGAACGATTTGTCGAAGTTAAGAGTTTTCGGGTCTAAAGTGTGGTATGTGCAATTACCGAAGGGAAATAAATTGGAACCGAGAGGAAGGGAAGGAAGGATGGTAGGATACGCCGGAGCTGGATATCGAATTTGGGATCCAGAAATAAATAAAATAATTATTTCGCGAGATGTAAATTTTGATGAATCACAAATTAATTTTTTGAACACAAATTCCCAAACATCCGTTCATGTTCCGGGTAGTAGAGAAGAAGAGGATTTTGGAACAAAAGGACATAACAGTGAAAAAGAATCAACCTTAGAAGAAGAGAAGAATCAAACAGAACCTGAAGATTTTGACAAAGTTTCCTCATTGGATAGTGATTTTTATGGATTTGAAGAAAACGAGGAGGAACCGATCCCTGAAGGTAGACCTAAAAGAAAACAAAAGGTACCGAACTATTTAGACGATTTCCACATATATTCTGCTTACTGTCTTCTTACAGAGAATGACCCGAAAAACTACGAAGAGGCTATAAGGAGAGGTTGGGGAGACGCTATTAAAAAGGAGTTAAACGCCCACTCACAATTTGGAACGTGGAAAGGAACTGAGGACGTACCCAACGAAACTAAACCTATAGAAACTAAATGGGTCTTCACAACAAAAAGCGATGGGACTAAGAAGGCGAGACTTGTAGCCAAAGGTTTTCAGACGGATAGCAATCCAGAACACTTGTACTCCCCGGTGGCTAAGTTACCAACGATACGACTTGCACTCAGTGTGGCATTGCAGGAAGATTGGTGCATAAAGCAAATGGATATCCCTACTGCTTTTCTCAATGGGACATTGGAAAGCGATATTTACATTTACAGACCAGAAGGTGTGAAGGAAGGTACCCCTATACTGAAACTTAAAAGAGCATTATATGGTCTGCGCGAAGCACCCAAGTGCTGGAACGAACACTTTTCTAATTTTGCGTTGACCAGGAATTTCAGACGGTCCAAAGCGGATGCCTGTCTATTCATTGGGAAAAATGTTTGGCTGCTCTTATGGGTTGATGACATATTATTATTTGGAAACAAGAAAGAGGTAGCAGAAACTATGAATGAACTAAAACAAGAATTTGGAGCCAAAGACTTGGGAAACGTGAAGTGTTTTATTGGTTTGGAAATGGAGGTGAGCAAGGACAGAATTGAATTGAGCCAATACCGACTTACTGAAGCTATAATAAGAAAATTCAAGATGACGGAGGCGAATATAAGTCCAACACCAATGGAAGAAAAACCACCAATACCTGAAGGTGATATTATCGAGGTACCCTATAGAGAGCTGATCGGAAGTCTGATCTATCTTGCCCAGACATGTCGTCCAGACATAGCATTTTCAACTGGATATCTGAGTAGATTTCTGGATAGACCTACCAAAACTTTGTGGTTAGCAGCTAAGAGAATTGTAAAGTACCTTAAAGGAACAATTACCTATAAGCTGGTATACAGAAGGGATTCACAGAAACGACACAATATAGTGACATACGCCGACGCTGATTGGGGTGGAGACAGCACCGATCGAAAAAGCACCAGTGGAATGACCAGCTATCATTGTGGAAATCTTATTTCATGGGCTTCAAAGAAGCAGCCTTGTGTGGCGTTAAGTACAGCCGAGGCGGAATATATTGCTGGAGCGTTAGCCGCTACGGATCTTCTCTATCTTAAGGAACTACTAAAAGAATTTATTATGAATAATGACTTGAAGAACAGGCATACTTTTTCTTTGTTAGTGGACAATCAGGGAGCAATCCATATGATAAAGAATTATGAGAATACTAAACGTTCTAAACATGTTGATTTAAAATTTCACTTTCTTAAAGACATTTTTGCCAAGTCACTTATTGATATAGATTATGTAAATTCTAAAGACAATAATGCTGATATATTTACTAAACCTTTAGGAAGAACTAAATTTGTTTATTTCAGAGAAGCTTTGTGTATATTTAAGGATTGATTTTTTTTTTTTGTTTTTGCAATTTCAAGTTGATCTATTTCATATTTTGTTCGTGTTCTTTAGTGTATTTATATATTATGTAAAAATTAAGTGTAAATATAAAAATGTCGGGTTATAATCTGTTAACTAAAAGGAATAAAATAAACGAGTTTACTGGAGCTTTCGTGCGTTATTTTCAAAGTACCTACTGTTTATATTTATTTTCTGTAAAATGGATTGGAATTCCAATGATTTTTCTTCAATTCATATTCTTATTATTAAAGATTAGAAAGGAAGCCACCATTGAATTATATTATTTAAGGCAAATGAATACATAGTAAAAATCTTGAAGTAATAAATATAACACTATTTATATAAACTCACCTTTCAAACTAGTTTTGCGATTAAATGGGTAGTTATGCTTTTCTATTTATCAAATATTTTGAATATTAGTGTCAAACAAATACTATGTGAATAATTTATATACTAATCAGACAATATATTTGTCCTTGACCACAATGTTTGATCTTTGAGGTATGTATGGTTTTAGATGCAGTTTATCATAATAAAAACATTTGTACACATATTTATAACAAGCACATTAAATGATTTGTATTTCAATTTCCCTAAAGTGTGGTAAATGTTGAATAGGACCAATTGGCAAAATAGTAAATATTTTTAAGATCCCTTTTCTTATAATTAAGTTTATAAATTACAAAATTGTTTTCTTTAATCAACATAATATACATTTCAATTAAATTGCTAGCTGCCAAATTTCACAGCCTCAATATTGTGGTTAACAATGAAAATGTGATTAGTAAAGTTTGCAGACTGATAGGCTAAAATTTTGATGAAAAATGGGACTACAGTTACAATTTTCTGACTAAATTTTATTGCATATTGTGAAAGCTATGATGACAATTTTTTCACCCATGTAACAGTATGAAGGGACAAAAAAGAGAATTTATACATAAAGGAATAAAAATAATTTATTTCACGGATATTTGTATATGTTACTAGAGATGTAATAGTCTTCAAAACATATTGCACTCCGTTCCCAGGTTTCTCCCCCAGTGAAAACATAATTTTTCAGTCTGAACATAATATGAGCCCATGAATATATCTCGACACAGTGGTAAGTTGTTTTTGGATACATAATAAATCATTTATATTTGACAGTGTCTATAAATTGACCGAAATGAAAATACGAAATGAATATATAAGAGGTAGCTTGGGTGTACGCGATGTATCCGATAAGCTGATGGAGAATAGGCTGAGGTGGTTCGGGCATATCCTTAGAAAACCGCCAGAATATATAGGAAACACTGCACTGGACCATCGAGTGTCTGGCAAAAGATCCAGAGGGCGTCCCAAAAAACGATGGAAAGACCTGGTAGCTGAGAACATGCAGGAATGTGATGTCTCTGAGGACGATGCTCAGGATAGGGCGAAGTGGAGGAGCGCAGTGAGGAGAGCTGACCCCACCACCATGTGGGATACAAGTTAAGGAAGAGAGAGAGAGAGAGTGTCTATAAATTGACCAACAAGTTACCTATGTGAAATGATATGGGTTCAAATAATCTTTTATAATGTTTTCACTTGTTACCTAAAACCAAAGAGTATATAATACCTACGGATACCTACCTTACTCTAAATTAAAGTACCTACTGTTTCAGAACAGACTCATCTAGCGAGGCAGTAAGTTTCCAAATAGGAAAACCATTATACAAAATATATTTATTATATACATATAAATATCTATATGTTTTTATATAGATATAGTTTTGTATTATTATTATTATAACTTATAAACAGTGAATATAAATAATTTCATTTCATTTCAAATATATTTATAAAAAAAAAGGTTCAAAAGATTAAATTCGCGCCTGAATTCTACTATCTGATAATATTAGTCAAAACGACAAATTTTCGGGGTTTAAGGCTGCCTGTCCTATCCTATTGGTTAATATTTCTCCGTTTCTCCGCTCCGCTGCCTCGCTCCGCATCAATGGACAGGCAGCCTAACAGCAAGTTTTCATTAAAAATATCCGAACTTTTGACGATTGGTCTAACAATGACCATTTTCATTTAACGAAAAACTGCATCTTCATAGAACTTTGATATTATGACGTATAATTTTCGCTAAACACCCTGAACGCGGTTGCGCAGAGCGCAAATTTGTGTATTTTTAATTTGTTGGTTTACGTGCAAATCGCCCCCCTTCTCGACTAAAAGTTCAAGTTATTTGGCGACAACTATACATACTTTATGACTTAATATGAGACTGCATACAACGTTGCCAGGTCAAGCATCATGGTTTATTCATTGAGAAATATACCATAGCAAAATAATAAAGTTTCTTGCACAATGTATGAATGTATTTCTCTATGGATATGTATTTTCTCTATGGATATTTTTGTTGTCAAATATGATGTCAAACTTCAAACTCTAACGCGGCAGCCTATAAATACGAAAAATAAGTGTATTTTTTGATTATAAAAGAATATGATTTTATACTAAATCATCACCATGGATGTGGCAGCTTTATTAGAGCCTCTGAATCTTAAAAATATTGATTCCGATTGGGTGCAAGACGTTTGGTATCGTGAATTTTTAGAGAACGTTGACTTACCTCAAGAATATGAAATGCTACTGGCAAATTTAGATATAAATGATGTTTTACATTCGTTCACGAAGGCGACTAAGAAATGGTTAGACGAAACGGATACGGAATTGAACGAAGACGACAGAACGTGGAGAGCGTTAGTTAAAAATGTACAACACAGGGAATTAACCGCGTTACTCTTCAATCTTTTACAGAAAGGACAAAAAAATGTTTTGAACGATGACTATCGGGTTTCTGCTATATTAGCGGCTCGGACATACTTTACAATGTTGATGATTCCAGGAAGTAATGTGTACAGGATATTTCATTCTCAAATGTACATTCAATGCTTGTCATGTTTCAAATTTACCAACATGCTGATGGAACAGCATCAATATTACAGCGAAAGTGACGAATTGAACCTTCTGAATCGTCAGCTGAAAAGTTTGTTGAGCGATCTTCACATTTTGATTTATAATGTAAACTTGAAAAATGGCGATAGCAGCAGTATTGAGGAGACTGTTTGTTGTTTGGTAGAATTCATAGGAAACACCAATGTTGACGATCGTTTTAATTTGGGTAATCATTTATTTGTTTAAACAACGGAATCAATAGTTTAAAGTTGTCTCATACTTTTCATCTATTGAACACTAATTTCTTTTTATTATTTATTTTTTGTCTCATTTTTTTCCTCTGGCACCAAATAGCTGTCGCCATTCAGTAACAATATATTTTTATATGCGATGGATTGTTTTAACAAAAATGAGATTTATATGTTGTGCCTCAATATTTGGCAAAAAAATGTACAACTTTATCTAAATTGAAACTTGGTGTTTTTTTTTTCGTGTAGTAAGCGACAACACAAGGATACAGGTTCTTACTTCTTTAGAAGTAGAAAATCTTGAGGAATACATACTTAATTCCGATGGCCATACAACTCCGGTAGAGCTTTAGCCTCCTGAACAATAGCTTTCCAAGCCTTCCTATCAGCTGCAGTGGACTCCCAGTCATCACAAGCATTCAGCACGTTCAGATCTCGGGTAACATTGTCCATCAATCTCTGCCTTGGTCTTCCCAGGGGTCTCTTGCCCACAGGGTTATTTTGCAGAATACATTTTGTGGCTCTTTCTTCCCCTGATATGACAACATGTCCAATCCAAGCTAATCTTCTGGACCTGATTTCGTTGGTGATTAAAGGTTGTCTTGTCAATGCACGAATTTCCTCATTGCTTCATGGTCTCCAGGTACATGCCGCAATTCCTGGTCTTGGGTCTAATATTTTACGTAATATCCTGTTTTCAAATGTTAGTAGTCTTTGTTGATCCTTGAGTGTCGTGCTCCAGGACTCAGCACCATACAGGATTACTGGTTTAATTAGGCTATTATAGTCTATGATCTTGAGGAATCCCTTAAACTAAATTATATTAAATAACAAATATTTTTAAGTTGCACGTATGCAAACATTGGTTTTTCCCTCTCAAAAATGCAAGCAGTTCAGGGGTGACATCTGTGCGAGAGAATTGTCGCCTCATGTAGATCTGTTGTTCATTGTTTACAAAAAACCAATTTCTCAATAGATGGCGTTAAAAAAAATGATTTCTTCATTACTTCATAGATGACGATGGTGTTTTTCAGCTTATTTTCAAAAAGATCAGTTTCTCATTATTAAAATATAAAGAACTTTCAAAAATTGCATTGATAAGGGAACTCAATAAGATGGCATAATTGGTGAATGTTGCGCAAACACATGAAGTGATCACATAAGCCCTGTACGTGCCTTGAGTTCCTGGTTATCCTATAATATTACAACTTCGTCTCTATTGAGAATAATAAATATGATTTTGTTTTGTAATATAAATGCTACTGTCAATGTTGACAGTAGCATTTATATTGTAGGACTCCATCTTAGGGTTTTATAAAAAATCAAATCAAATCAAATACTGGTTTAGGTTCCACAAATATTTATTTCCTTTCATATGATAGTGATCATTTCGGAAATGATTGTCCCGTGAAATGAAATATTAAAAAAAAAAATGAATATGTCTTTGTAACAAGTCATCTTCATACATTACCTTAATTAATAGAAATCAGTCGAGGTATAGTGGGGTACGAATCGCATCCACTGGATTACTAATGAGTGTAATATTTCACGAGTTGTAGTAGTCACCTTCAGCCCATGTTTGCCCTCTGTAGCATATGAGCATCCCTTCTCCTACTCCACTTTCTATTCTTGTGTGATTCCCATCATCTGGGGTCCAATAGATATTTTGATGGCGTTGGCTGCCCTTGTTTTCTTTTATTGCCTCTTGGTCTTTACTTCCATCACTCTTTTCGTCCATCTTTTATCTTTAATTTTTGCTATATAAATAAAGAAATAAATAGATTTGTTATGCCTATCTCCACTTTTGCATTGCTATTCTCTCAACCACATTGGATAATTTGGTATGACTATTGGAGTAATGCTATTGATTAATCTATTCAAAGAGATTGCTAGGGGTTCTCCAAGTTGCTAATCGTGCATATATTTTGTTGTTTGTACTAAAATTCTATGTATTAAATTGGTGATAGACCATCATGTGTTTGTGCTTGTGAATTCATCCTGTATACCTCTTTTAGATAAACTTGTATTGACACGCCTGCAAGCAGTAGCCCTGCAATGCATTGAGATCCTTATAAAGGGAGAGGAAGAAGAAGAACCAGATGAAATCATAATTACTCTCATATTTAAGGCGCTATTGCCCAAGTTCACTTCATTGAATGGGACCAAAAAGTCGTTGGTGAGTATAATTTTTAACTATCCTATGTCATCTCAATAAATCATTTATATGTTTCCGATAGATACATTTTAGAGTTCACTAATTGACGTACTTGATTGGATAAGGTAATTTGTCAGTGTTAAACACTGACGATGTTGCAATACAACCCACGTAATCCCCATTCATGTGATCCTTTGAAAACTGTTCCGCAGCATGCTACTTGAAAGTCAATTGTCGTCCATCCTGAGGAAAAAAGCAGTCACTTCGAAATTGTTTTTAGTGTAAAATAATTTATCAACAAAGTTAATTGTTTCAATGTTTTATATGTCCTTAACACGGTGAAAGTTCATAATTATAAATTAAATTTGAATACATATATAATAATAAACACAGTTATAATCCCAAAGAGTATTAAATTTCATAAATCTTGGCGTTTTCGCTAGACACAGTTAGCGTCCTTAGAGGTGAAATTTAAAATAAAGCGAAAGCACCAAGGCTTAATTAGAAAGAATATGAATACATAATTATTCCACGAAGTATTCATTTTGTCCACCAACAACCAGTTCAGCTTATCTGGTCATAATCAACTGGTTGATTATGGATAAATACTTTGTGGAATGATAATATTGACATCCATCAATACACTAAACCAGCATTTCCTAAATGGTGGTCCGCGGAACCCTGGGGTTCCGTGGAAAGGTCACAGGGGTTCCGCAGTCTTTCCGAAAGAAATTTTATTTTTTATTTATTCGAATTGAAGTTAACAATACATGAATTAAGTATAGATACAGATAAAACTTACATTACAAATTGAAGCTAACAATACATGAATTAAGTATAGATACAGATAAAACTTACATTACAAAAAATATCCAATCCATACCTCAATCTATTAAGCTAACAATACATGAATTAAGTATAGATACAGATAAAACTTACATTACAAAAAATATCCAATCCATACATCAATCTATTAAGCTAACAATACATGAATTAAGTATAGATACAGATAAAACTTACATTACAAAAAATATCCAATCCATACATCAATCTATTAAAAGCTTACAATAATATCAAAATAAAACATAAAACGTTCGTGGAAGACTCGTTACCGTGCGCCGTCGCGTCACCCGATAAAAAGTGCGGGCGGTGCGGGATGTGGAGACGAGCGGTGCATTGCACAGCACACAGCACAGCACACTCATGACTCATCTCATTTATTTATACAAACACAACAAGACTGACTCAACAAATCATAACGAAAATTTCCGCGCAGTGAGAAAATTTCAGGTAATATTTAACACGATAAAATAAAAAACTTCTCACTGTGCGTCAATTGTAGTTTTAATTTCTTGGGACAAACATTACAACTCTAAAATTTTCTCGCTGTGCGGCAATTTTCGTTATGATTTATTGATACAAACACAACAGGGCTGAAATTTTCTCACTATGTGGCATTTTTCTTTTTTGGTTTACTGGTGCAAACATTAAAAGCTTAAAAATTTTTCGCTGCGCAGCAGTTTTGATTTTGATTTATTGATACAGTCTAACATGAAAATATTCAAACTATGTATGTACATACAAGGTAAACACTTTATGTAGTTATCAAAATAGCCAGATCTAGGGTTCCGCCAAAAAAATTATGATCATTTAGGGTTCCATGGCCAAATAAAATTGGGAACCGCTGCTCTAGACTACATGTTCAATAAATACCATGAAACATCAGTATTTATTGGCGGATCACAGTAAATACCTTACGTGTAACCGTTGCCTAAGTGCTTTTGCATTAATGTTAATTGGAGTATTTTCAATGAGATGCTGCCTTCGTCAAGCGAAATACAAGCAACATTTTTTTTCTATACAACCGATGGTATCATTCAGAAGAATATTCCTGTTTTCAGCAATACAGAATTTTACAATGAGGTGATCGTCAGCTTAAGCATATGAATTGAAACCTTCATTTCCTATAATATCGTCAAGCTTTTTAATATACAAAATGAAAATAATGGGCCCGAAATTGACCCCTGTGGCATCCCATATTTATTTTTCTCTGAAAAAGATGATTAATTTTGTAATTAGACCGACTGTTGTCTTTCTGATAAATATTGCTGCACCTGAGAACTGCTGCACCAAAGCATTTTATATATAAAGTTAATTGTGATTTATAAAATTATTTAAAGTGTGCCACAATGTTAATTCAGAAAATGTTATTAATATGATTTCAGATGCTTTGGAGAGCATCTGGAGTGACATATTGTGGAGCATTACTGCTGAAGTATGGAGCAGTTGCCATGAATGGTTTTACCTGCTTATTACAGCATCTTTGCTTCAATTCTGAAGGAATGGTAAGTATTATTTAAACATTATATAATAATAAACATTTTAGGTTTGTTTCCATTTTTTAAGACAGAGTGAAAATTGCTCAATCTTATAATTGATTTGATTATTTTGAAGCCAACCAAGCTTCTTGTTTACAAAGTATTAGGTAGTTGTTCTGATGTTAATTTATGCCAGTGAGACTTGGAAGTGAAAGTGACATAAACACAGTGGAAAAGAGGTCTCATGGACAAATATCTGTCAAAATAATATATTGTGGATTACAGGATAAGAATTTTCACTGTGTTTTTTTTTTGCATATTGCAATTCCCAATCATAAACATAAAATAATTCTATTTATTTCAAGAAAATTTCTAATTTACAAATTCACTTAAATTAATATCGTCATTTATTATTGTAAGATACGAAATAGAAAGGTACCAGCCAGAATAGGCGAGCCACAAGGGCTTGTGTGTACCATGTATCGACTCGAGTCACGCCCACCACTCACCCACGAATCTCCGACTGTTACTCCATTTTCCTGCACAACCAAATCCAGTAGGACGCGGACAATGCTGGTTTTACCACCATATCCAAAATTTCTTTATTTTACCCCTATGGAGACCCAGGTCCTTAAAGTAGGAATACAAAGCCTTTGCGGTCAGGCCTCTTGCCCCTACCTCTACAGCATATATTATTATATTCGTGCTAAAGCCATTTTGAACTGCTTTATTTACCAATTTCTTGTACTAATTTATCTTGTAATGGTGGTCTTTTGGAATATTTATGTCCCATGGAACAGTCAGCTCAACATAAATAACTCTTCAATGAAAGAGAGTATATTGTCAAGTCAGGCCTAAGGGACGAGATGCAGATCTTCTCTGGAAGGTTATATCTCTCTGTTCTCGTATCCATTAGGATATTCCAGTCAACTTCCTAATTATTGATACTAATTTCTTTCTTCTAGGAACGGGTGGATAATCGTAATTCCCGTGTGAGATTGGTGGTTGGTTTACTGTCCCTGATGCCAATTCAGCCCTACAAGGAACTTTTGGAGTGGATTGTCAAGTTGTCCCGCAATACCAAACCACAGCTGAGATTATTTGCTGTTGTGAGTAATGTGTTTTTAGTTATTAATCAGTATTTGCAATCAATTAAATGTAATGAATTTTTCTCTTTTATTTCTTAATGATTTTGCAATTTTAAAGCCTATTTTTTATTCAAAATAATTTAAGTATTTTTCCACAAATTCAATGTATTATGTCTGAATATTTTTAATTGAAATTTTCAACAAGTATATTTCATAATTTAGAAATTATAGATTTATTGAAAAACTTAATAATAAAAATGCAAAAAACGGTAATAATGAATACATGTAGAATCGTTAAAGATTTTTTAAACGTTAATATTCGGGAATCAGTAGGGTTGTTAGGTAGTATAGAGACCTCCTCAGAGCCTAATCCTTTGATATGTTAAGTATCTGGATGGGTGAACTATTCCCAATTGAAAGCTTGATGATGCGTTTGTTGCATTTTATTTTGCTCTTTTAAATAAATTACAATTTACGCATTGATCTGCTAATTCTTTTGAGGAAGTGTATAATGGTAATAATAATAATTGAGTGTTATTATTTGTAGTGCTTAATTGTTATTAATATCATTAGTAAATCGGCCAGCGCCATAAAAAAAAATGTAAAATAATATTATGCATGAAAAATGTCCCATTACATATGCAGCAAATAATGACTTCATTATGATGTCGTTATTTGTCTTTTTCTATGGTTATTATGAATAGAAGGATATCTGCGGTGTTTGACATAATCAGTTTTAAATAAATTTTTGGCTTTTTTGGGGTGTTTTTCTTTCACAGATATTATTTCTAAACAATTATTGTTTTCTGCAAAAAATAAAATATATTTAATTTGTTGGCCTTCGTGGCTTAGTTGGTTAGGTATCTGACTGCTGATCCAAGGGTCCCGGGTTCGATTGCCGATGGAGACACAGTTTTTCATTGTGTTTTCATTCTGGATCTGTGAGACGATTAATATTGTAAGTCTTCAGAATGTGGCAACTTGTTATTGGATGTGTATTAAAATAATATTTGACATAGTACCTGTTAGTTGCCCGATAAGCAATGTATAAAAAAAAAATAGCCTATTGTATTATGTGAAGATTAGAAAATTATTTATAATTTATCCTAGTCCAATTTTCATTGTACATACTTATTTATTTTAATCTGCCAAATGTGTTTTTATATATTCTTGTTTAAAGGAAGTATTAGGTACTCTTGTATCGGGGGAGGATAGAAACTTGGAAGAATCTGTTGGGATCGCAGTGGAAAATTCCACAGAAAATGATAACCCTCCTGTCCCAGTGAGCCCCACAGATCCCACAGAATCTGCAGTTGATCCAGTCCCATCTACATCTACGGATGTAACAAATCGAGAAGATTCAGAAGCTGTAAGTGAATTGTAATGTTTGTTAGATATAATCCAATCCTAATTTACCATCCATTTTCGATGAGTGCAAACTATAACTATCACAAGGGCTATCAAAGGAAAGACGCTTAGAGATAGAATTGGCAATGACGACATTAGGTGGACCTGTGAGACCGAGGACATCATACGATGGAGTAGAGATAGGAGAAGATTCTGGAGGGATAATGTAAACAGGATGGACGCATCTTGAATCCCATCCATAGCGGCAAACGAAATCCCACCAGGGCATCGCCTCCCCGGAAGACCACCGAAGAGATGGAGGGATAGCTGGACCTCAGCTTCACAGGAATAGCTTTCTCGAAAAACAGATCGCTACGATTTAATATAAGAAGGAGAAGAAGCGAACCATCAACCAATCGTCCCTCCTTGAATATAAATTAACACATCGCGCACATTTGATTAATCCGATAATCATGATTACTGTATTGTGTTTCCAACCGACCCAAGCAATATCTCAATATCAAGTATTTTTATTGCATTTTATAAATTCAATTAACACTTTGTTACATTTTTGTATTTACCACATTTTGTCAATTAGTGTTCACAATAAACTATGAATAATAAAAGCATTTTTGTGCACTTATCTCGATTTAACAAAAACTGTACTTACCATTTCTGTGCACTTTACCATTGTTACATTGATCACAGTTTTATTTAATTTTTTTCAATGAATCTTTTGACCGTTTTTATCGCTATGGATATCTTGTAATTCTTAATAAACATAGCTAGGTTTGTCAATGCTGCCTAATCACATTACCATGGGTATTGACTCTTAGATACTGCTGAGCTGCCGACAAAATTTTGTAAATTTGGTAATATGTTTTAAGAATTTTTCTTCTCAAACAATACTCTACAATTTTTCATAATAATAATTTTAACAATATAATTTTATTTTATTACACTAAACTTTCTGGCATTCCCCAATTTAGTAAAAAAATAATTAAATAATAAATTATAACTTGAACTTACAAAATATTAACTTCCAATTTTATCATGTTACACCAACAGTGAGTTTTAATGGTATTTTTAATTTGGTAATGGTCGGTAAGTAAGGCAATGAATCATATGATAGGTTGTGTGGTACCTATGTATATGTGGGATAAATTGAAATGCCCGTTTGGATTCTATTAAACAAGAGGATAGAGTGAACTGACTAAAGGTAGGCGCGCATGGAAGCTAATTTCATCGGCCGATTAATTATCGGTGCGCCACAACATACGAATTACATGTAAGAGCGCGCATGAAAGCTAACAGAATCGGCCGATTTAAAAATCTGTGACGAGACACAAAAAAATCTCGATCGGCCGATTTTTTGTAACCAATCCTGTTGTATGAGAGGGCGCGCATGGCGCATGCTCACCGATAATTTAATCGTCCAAGCGCAGTAGATCGAGAAGTACGTTGTCAGTGTTGTCAAACGAAATGTCAGAAAGTATGTATGAAATAAATATTGATTCCGAACAATTAATTACATTAGTTAAAGCACGTCTTTCATAGTATGATTAAAAATTAAAAAAAATATAGTGACTGCCAAATTAAACAAAAATTGTGGTTGGAGATTAGCGAAGTTTTAATAACTTGTTGGTGTACTTAAAAAACTCCTCAAGGTGTGATCTTAAATCTTCGTAGGACCGGACAAATTGTCCTTTCGGTAATATAGCACTTATTAGCGGATGAACCCAGTGATTTTTTTTTGACGTTTCTTTTTACGCATTTTGAGGACGAGCTTAAAAACATGCTACTTCAAAAAAATCCATATTTCTAATCATATAGGTATTAAAACTTATGAATATACATATTGTATCTTAAATATATGAATGTTGACCGCCGTGTTATTTCCAATTGTACGATTCTATAAGCTTCCATGCGCGTTACAACCGATCGGCCAATTATTATCGGCCGATTAATTTATCGGCCGATAATAATGGGCCGATGAATTTAAGCTTCCATGCGCGCCTTACCTAAGACCATGATTGGTGGGTAGTTTTTATAGCCCCTCTGTCTGCCTCATAACCCCACAGAAGAATAGGAAGACCTAATATAAGCTGTAATGATATTGTTTGTACAGGTTTGTCTGTCCTTGAGATAAGGGAGATAAGGACAACATTGGTCCATCATTCAACATTCACCCATCAATATTTGTGAAAAATTACCATCGAGTTGAGAAAAATGCAATAAAGTAATGGAATTTATTGAAGTACATCATGATTGAATATAGAGAGCACATTATATCAGACAGTTAAAAAAATTCTACAATACAATATTACAGACAAAACAAAATATAGCATCAAACATAGTGATATTTAAAGATTAGCCTTTTTTTACCATATCAACTTTTCATGATAACCCCATAACATTCTGTGATATTTTAATTGTTGCAACAACAATCATTTACACCTATCTACTAACTGTTTTAATATTCTTATTTTTATGTGTATGTATAGTGACGTTTTTGACATGTTAATATGAAGCAAGCTGTGGACGACACAAAATGTTTATAATAATAATTACCTAAAAATACCTCAGACAGCAGATTGCTGGTATAAGGAGTCATAAACAATTACAATTTAAAACAAAAAAATAAATTTTCATATTATGGTAGATGTCTTTGTTTGTATCGATTGTGGGTTACCATTTAATGACAAATTTTCAGCATCTCAATTGAGACGAAGTTGTAATATTATAGGAGAACCAGGAACTCAAGACACCTACAGGGCTTACGAACTGTCATCGGTTGGTTTACATGATCACTTTATGTGCTTGCTCAACATTCACCAATTATGCCTTCTTATTAAGTTTCCTATCAATCCAATTTTTGAAATTCCTATATATTTTAATGACAGGTCGTAAACCTTGTAGGTCCTTTGAGTTCCTGATTCTTCTATAATATTACAACTTCGTCTCTATAGAGATGTTAAAAAAATTGCCATAAAATATTATTGTCCCCCGACAGCGAAAAATATCCAATGTTTGTTTATATGTATCTACAAAAATATTTGGTGGAATACCATGTTTTTACCCACAGTCCTTCGTTTATAAAAACAATTATATTTTCCTCAGGTTTCTGAGGAGAATGAGGTAGAGGCTGCCGTAAATGTCCCAACCCAACACCAAAAGGTGGCCCACAAGGATCTGTTGCGTGTGGTCTGTGAGAGATGTCAGGATGCCTCAAGTTCTGTCAGAACAAAAGCTGTGGCCATATTGACTGCTTCTACAGCTCCAACCAACCAAGCTATGAAAGCTGCTATAAATGTAATTCATTCATTACCTTAGAACCGGGTTCTTGTATCAACATCATTATTTTACACTATCGTAGCTCTATGGATTTTGTAAGTAAATTCCCTTAAAGAATTGGCGGCACTCTGACTTATACAATCTCAATACAAAATCTTCTCAATATAGTTATCTGATATTGGAGATTTAACATCTTTACATAACAAAACTGCTATCTGTCCAATACCCCTAGACAATTTATTTATTTATTTATTTTATTTTATTTTTTTTTTTATTTTAACAATTATACATTAATGATAAAAAGAATTATACACAGTATCTTAAAATTAAATTATTTAATATCTATTCATCCCTCAGTTGAGATCAAATCTCGTGTTCGAGGGAGGAGCACAGTCATTTTATCGGTTCATTTATTTCAATAACATATAATATTACTAAAAATAACACGCATATATTTAAATTAATATTACGCGAACTGGTGAACAGTTTACGGATGAACCCTCACTAATGGAGCATACTCTAGTATACGCAAGCGCATACTGAGAACCGCGAACTGCATTTGCCGTTCACAGGGCCCCACTAGCAGGCATTCACCGTTCACCATCCACCGTCACGAAACAAAAACCACTAACCGCAAAAACTGGAATACAATAAAAATACATTAATTACATCAAGAACAAATTCAAATAAATTACTCATCAAAAACAAAATCAATATTTCTTATATAATAACAGACAACAACAAAAAATTATATATACACATAACATATCATCAAAAAAAAAAGTAGGTACACACAACTCAACACCAAAAAAAAAAAAATTTACACTCACAATTTGGCGTAATTTGGAAATATAAAAAAATTAAAATAAAATAAAAAAAAAACAACAAAACAAAAATCCATCACTGGATGTAATTATAATTGTTAATATGTTTTATAATAGAATTTTTAAATTGTATATTTAAATTGTATAATTTTTAAATGTGTCATTTAGCTCAAGAAAAGAAACAAGAAAAGATAACTCAATGTATGGAAGTGACTGTTGTCACGTGACTGGCAACTGTCACTTCCATACATTGAGTTATCTTTTCTTGAGCTAAATGACACGTTGTCTAGGGGGGCATGATCATTTTCATTGTCTTTTTCCTATAGCTAGTTGCATGTAACACATGATTTTAAACTGTCGATAGCGATAATATGTGTATTTAAAGAATATGTACGAAACTATAAAACCTTAAATCCAAATAATTGAATATTTTAAGACACTTTGTTTTCCTTTACAAAATATGTTTGTCAGGATAGGATAGTGTAGAGTTCAATCCTTGTTTCCTACCCCGAATACATAAACAGCTTGATAGTACGCATGTATGTATGAAGATTATATATCAAACTATAAGAGTCCCCGTGGATATTATGTTTTCCGCCATACACATTGTATGAAACAATGTCATCACTAAAATCATTAAATTTTTGCATTGTTAAAATGTTTGAGATGTACTGCTACAGTGGGTATATATTTTATAGAAAATTAGATAAACTTGTTGGGGTGTTTCAGGGTTTTTAGATATCTTTTTAATTTTTAGATTTTTCATAAAAAATGTTTTTCTTGATTAAAAAAGTTTGAAATATTGTATTTGTCTATATTTGTATAAATTTTCAGCCTTCTGGCTTTTATGATTTTTGGGATATGTGGAAAAATTAAGTAAAAATTCATGTTGATAACCCCTGACTGGAAATAAAATTCAAAATCCTGAGTTTTCAAGCCTAAAATTTTCTATATAATCTGAAATTTTAGGCTCTGTGCATCTAGCGGATCAAAATTTGTAAGGGTTATACACATAGACGACACACACACATGATTTTTTCTACTCCGAATTCTGAGTTCATCAAGTAGGTGTTCTTTGACTTCAAATTTGAAAAAAAACATGAAAAATGTAGACCTGGCCATACAAAAACTCACGGATGTTGGCTCGAAACTATGTCGATACTCGATATGTTAGGAGAAATAGATTCTCTTGAACAAATCGACAGTTGTAATATGGAATTGATTAGTAGATAATAGCATTTTTGGTGCACTCTTTTATGCAACTAAAATAATCAGATTCAAACATTCATACTTTTGCAATAATCTCCAAGCACATTTTATTTTTAAGGTTAACATTCATACAGGCGCAGTGGACGGATCTAACGCATTGCATCAGACGGATTTTCTGTATTATTTTTATAGGAATTGATTGATCGGCAACGTACAGAGCGTGCGCATTATTGCTATCATTGTTGCTAGGAGACAAAAGTCAGATCTACCCACTGCGCATGTATGGACTAGCTTTTGTATGACATTTCTGTATTTACTGTGTAGGAAGTTTTTGTATCAGAGGAGGAGCTGCTCAACTTAGCGGCGCAGAAATTGAAAGATGAAAGAGTGACCGTTCGTAGAACAGCAATGACTCTTGTTGAAAATCTTCTTCTTGGAAATGAAGCACTTCTAACAAAGGAGAATTTGGAGGTAATTTATTTTTGTTGAATATTATGATGATTTTTCCCTTTTATTTTTTCAATATAAAATATATTTATATTTGTAATTTAATTATCTCCTTTACATACGAGTACTTGCACCCTGGTAAAGAGTAATATGTCTTGTTTATTATACAATTATTTATGTGTTTAATTATCTCCTTTACATACGAGTACTTGCACCCTGGTAAAGAGTAATATGTCTTGTTTATTATACAATTATTTATGTGTTTAATTATCTCCTTTACATACGAGTACTTGCACCCTGGTAAAGAGTAATATGTCTTGTTTATTATACAATTATTTATGTGTTTAATTATCTCCTTTACATACGAGTACTTGCACCCTGGTAAAGAGTAATATGTCTTGTTTATTATACAATTATTTATGTGTTTAATTATCTCCTTTACATACGAGTACTTGCACCCTGGTAAAGAGTAATATGTCTTGTTTATTATACAATTATTTATGTGTTTAATTATCTCCTTTACATACGAGTACTTGCACCCTGGTAAAGAGTAGTATGTCTTGTTTATTATACAATTATTTATGTGTTTAATTATCTCCTTTACATACGAGTACTTGCACCCTGGTAAAGAGTAATATGTCTTGTTTATTATACAATTATTTATGTGTTTAATTATCTCCTTTACATACGAGTACTTGCACCCTGGTAAAGAGTAATATGTCTTGTTTATTATACAATTATTTATGTGTTTAATTATCTCCTTTACATACGAGTACTTGCACCCTGGTAAAGAGTAATATGTCTTGTTTATTATACAATTATTTATGTGTTTAATTATCTCCTTTACATACGAGTACTTGCACCCTGGTAAAGAGTAATATGTCTTTTTTTTTATACAATTATTTATGTGTTTAATTATCTCCTTTACATACGAGTACTTGCACCCTGGTAAAGAGTAATATGTCTTGTTTATTATACAATTATTTATGTGTTTAATTATCTCCTTTACATACGAGTACTTGCACCCTGGTAAAGAGTAATATGTCTTGTTTATTATACAATTATTTATGTGTTTAATTATCTCCTTTACGTACGAGTACTTACACTCTGGTAAAGAGTAATATGTCTTGTTTATTATAGAATTATTTATGTGTTTAATTATCTCCTTTATGTACGAGTACTTACACTCTGGTAAAGAGTAATATGTCTTGTTTATTATACAATTATTTATGTGTTTTTGATTGTTTATGTTAAAATATAATTTTTTCATTATTAGCCAATGGTTGCCTTATGCCGTGACATGAGTATGATGGTGCGATCTGCAGCCATCACTTGTATCACAGGATTGGCCACTCACTGGAGCACTCCGGCTGCCCTTGAAGCTTGGCTGGCTGGACCTCTCAATCAGGTCTCAGATCCTGAAGTAAAGGTGGGTTAAATGTAGGGAATAGGAAACACAATTTCCATATTTTGTCCATAAAATTTAACAAAGAACGGGACAAAATATATACATCCTGTGAATACCTCCCGATTGGATTCCCGGTAAAGTCATATTTTTCAATTGCGTTTTCAGTCTGAATCTGTGAGACAATAAATATCAAAAGTCTTCAGAATGTGGCAACTTGTTGTTGGATGCATGTTAAATTGATATTTGTATCTGTTAGTTGTCCGAAAAGTGATGTGATGAAAAAGTGATGAAAAGTGAAACAATACCTTAGTTTAAGCTCAATAAATTGTAGATGGTATTTAAAACAGAAATAAATGC
Source organism: Molanna angustata (assembly GCA_963576475.1). NCBI lineage: Eukaryota > Metazoa > Arthropoda > Insecta > Trichoptera > Molannidae > Molanna > Molanna angustata. The sequence continues at coordinate 2,017,964 of OY754971.1, read as the reverse complement.
AACATAAGTTACTGTGTGATTATTTATAATATTTGTATGATTGCTCTATTTTTACTATTTTCTTTTTTATGACAAATTGTATCATCTCAATAGAGACGAAGATGGAACATTATAGGAGAACCAGGAACTCAAGGCACCTACAGATCTTATAACCTGTCATCAGCTGGTTTACGTGATTACTTAATGTTCTTGTGCATCGTTCACCAATTATGTCTTTGTTCTTATTGAGTTCTATATATTTTAATCATGAAAATATGTTCGTTTGAAAATAAGCTGAAATAACACCATCACCATCTATGAAGTAATGGAGACCTTTTTTAACTCCATCTATTGAGAAATTGATTTGTAAACAACAAAAGCAACAGTCCTTATATATGACTGTTGAATGTAATTGGTGCATGTTGCACAAGCGCATAAATTGATCACTTAAACCAGCCGATGACACTTCATAAGCTCTGCAGGTGCTTTAAGTTCCTGGTTCTCCTGTAATGTTCCATCTTCGTCTCTGTTGGGATGTTAAAATTTGTCATAAAATATCATTGACTATAAAAATATTCAATTTTTTAAGTAGACCGCTGTATAAAGTAAAATGAGTGTATTTTAGTTGTAAAACATTGTTTAATGGTGTAATAAAGATAATTCTATCCCAAATATTTAATTAAAAAGATACGAAGATGGTAAAATATAATTATTTATTATATTTCAAAGGTACAAGATATGGTAATTGAAAATCTCCGCAATCTGTTGATTGTTCCCTTGGGTCGCTATTCAGTGTCACCCAGTCCAGCGGAACAACGTCCTTGGCTACTATTGGCTGCCATAACACGAGGCAACATGCGTCGACATCTCTCTCGAGCACTCGCAAAGATGGCCAATTCTTCCAAGGCACTCAGGTTGATTTTTTTTGTGTTTAAAAATATTTTTTACTTAAATATCTTTAAGGGCTTAAACACATTTTTTCGTGTAATTTTGGTTATTAAATGCCAGAATGTTACGATTTTTTTAAAACAACTGTTGTAAATATGAATGATTAATGAACTGTTGTAAATAAAAATGAAAGAATGAACAATCAGCTCCAAAAATTGCAGCAAGATTTACAAAAAAATGTTGTTTGATCAAAGTTATAAGATTTTCAATTCTCTAATAATATACTACAAATAATTCATACCATCACGGCATATCCCACAATGTGGGGTAACCAGCGAAAGCTGTGCGGGTGTGCATTGCCTTATAAAAGGGAGCACAACACATATGTGTATACCCACACACCAGTCTCATCTCACCTAAAAAGGCACTATATTCAGAATGGGTGGTGAACCTCATTGCTGAACAATGTGAGATGTTATTGTTGCCTGTTGTATTTTCGATTACCCGGCTCTTACGGGACACTCGAAAACAATAATAGAAAAGAGTGGAAGCACTATTCTAAGCCGGTGTCTCACAGCTACAAATAATAATTATTTCAATTTGAAATAGTTTGCATTTTTATGCTGCATTTACTTCTATCAATCCTCATACAACTTATTATGCTTTTCTAACATAATTTCTCTTCCCGACAATTTCTCATCATACTTAATATGGCTGCAAATGTTTTTGCCATGACTACTTGTCATGTTGGGTATTACTATCTTGTGTGGCGCGTCATATTGATGTTGTAATACAATATTATGTTTTATATTTCAGTTATCGTTTGATTGACATTCTGTACACTCACATTGGCACAGAAAACAACTTGTCATGTTGGGTATTACTATCTTGTATGGCGCGTCATATTGATGTTGTAATACAATATTGTGTTTTATATTTCAGTTATCGTTTGATTGACATTCTGTACACTCACATTGGCACAGAAAACAACTTGTCATGTTGGGTATTACTATCTTGTGTGGCGCGTCATATTGATGTTGTAATACAATATTATGTTTTATATTTCAGTTATCGTTTGATTGACATTCTGTACACTCACATTGGCACAGAAAACAACTTGTCATGTTGGGTATTACTATCTTGTGTGGCGCGTCATATTGATGTTGCTGATATCAATTTTGTATTGGATTACTACAATGAATTAACACCCGAGCAGTTGGTATGTTGTTTTATACTAAATCTAAATTGGAAAGTTATGTTATTTGCAATATATTATTTTAGCTTGTATTATTTTTTGTGTAATTTTCCTAATATTTATTTATTATAAAATTACATTGGTAATGTACGACAATTTGAGAAATATGTAAATATATAAAATTACATTGGTAATGTACGACAATTTGAGAAATATGTAAATATATAAAATTACATTGGTAATGTACGACAATTTGAGAAATATGTAAATATATAAAATGCTGATAAGTCATTGGTGTCATATAAAGATTTATGTTATTTATATTTTTTCATAATTTGTAACCAAATATTTTTATAAAATGTATTGAATAAATCATTCTATTCACACCATATAACTCTATTATATAATAATTATTTTTAAATATTAAATCACTCATATTATCAATTCTTGTTCAATTCAATAATGTTCTCGTTACTCTTTATTTAAACCTGAATACGGATGTTTTGTCAATGGTGTTGTGCCAAATTCTTTAGTACGACAACATAAATTTATGATAAAAAACATAATTGATTCATCAGGGGTACAAATGCCGTGCGCCGTGGCACAGTCGGTAAGCCGTTTGGCTTTTTTCGGATGTACTGGGTTCGATTCCGATTTAAATTCATTCCTTCTTTGGATTGGAAATACTGGTTGGTTGGAAGAAATTGCTATACTTATGGCAATAAACTAGTCACTTGTGCAGGGTACAAGGAAGTGTTCATTATTATTATCCAACTGTCGATTTGTTCAGGAGAACTTTGTTCTCTTAACATATCGACAATGTATCAAGCCAGAATACGCGAGAATTGTATGGAGAGGTCTACTTTTTTCATGGCTTTTCCAACTTTGAAGTCAAAAAACACCAACTTAGAGGCTTCGCAGCATATATGTTCCATACACGGATTTACTCAGAATTCAGAGTAGAACATTTCGTGTGTCTGTGTGTGTGTCTGTGTGTGTGTCCGTCCCCCCCTTATAACTTTTGATCCGCTCAATTTACAGAGCCCAAAATTTCAGAATATATAAACAGTTATAGGCCTACAAAACTTTTATACTCAGAATTTTGAATTTTTGTTTCAGTCAGGGGTTATCAACTTTTGAAACCATAAAAGCTAGAACGCTAAAAATTGGTACAAACATAGAAAAATAAAAAATCTCAAATTGATTTTTTCAAAAAAATTCCAGGGTTTCTCAAACATTTTTTATTAAGAAAAATATTTTTTTTATCATAAATTTATGAGTTTAACTGCCTATTTTTCCAAAACTTTTACAATTATCGAAAAAAGCCGAAACACCCCAACTAGATAATTTAATTTTCTATAAAAAATATTAACATTGTAGTAGAAGATCTCAATTTTTTTTAACAATTTTTTTAAAAATTGAATTTAGTGACGACATCGCTTCATACATGTTGTATGGCAGTCGCCTATACACAATATGTAAGAAGACTTAATAGTTTGATACTTCATCTCCAAACATACATACCATCATGCTACTTTCATATTCTGGGTAGGAAAAAAGGAACTTCCTCCATACTATCCTATCTTGACATACATAATATATGTTGTATAGAAAACAAAATATCTGAAAATATTCAATAATTTGTATTTATGGGTTTATAGTTTGGTACATATTCTTCAACTATACATACTATCGCTATCGACAGTTGGATCTCATGTGTTACATGCAACTAGTATTATAAAATGTGGGTAGTAATTATTCATTTTACATTATAACAAAGTGTAATTGTTTAAGTACTATTTATATTGTTTTACACTTAATTATGTATTTTTCTTTATCAATTGGCATAACATTGGCAAAAGTAAACAATCTATGGTTTCTCGTGAAATATTCTTTTAATTAATTTAATGTAATTGTAACACTGTTAAATATGTAATGGCTGTTTTGTTTCCAAAAAAATAAAATAAAAAATAAACACATGCATAAATTTTAGTATTCTACACTCCTACATATAAACTTTAATTATGTCAAATCTCAAACTTCTCTATGAACTCAACACATTCCTTCTATATGACTTAATCAATTATATTTTAAAATATTTTAAGTAAAAATGATCTCAAATAATCACATTGGGTTTATTATTACAAACAACAATTTATTTTTGTTATTGTTTTCAGTTTGGGGACGTCCGTTTGGTGTCTTTGATATTTGAAGTTTTGCGCGAATGGTCCAAGTTTGTCACGGAGTTTGATTCCAACATTTTACGTTGTCGTCTGATACGCTCCCTGCGGGAAGGTGGCTCGCTGCCGGCGGCCGGGGCTCAGGGTGCCATCTCCCTCTGTGTCATGTTGACCAAGAGGCACGGTGGGGACCTCGGATGGGCAGCAGACCTCATGAAGGAAGGAGAGACAAAGATGCTGGACTCTTGGAGACATAGAGACAATGTTCTGCAGGTATCATTTAACATTTTATTCTTCTATTTATCTTTTTTTATAATCTTGTTATCAAAGGATGATCAAATGCAATGTATGGTCGGTCCTGCTCTACGGTGTTGAGGCATGAACTCGTTCGAAATGTGGATTCATCGTAAAATGCTAAGGATATCCTGGACCGACTTGGTGAGCAACGTTGAGCTAATACTGACAGACAGTTGTTCACGACAGTCAAGCTCCGTAAGACTTCATATTTTGGTCACATAATGAGAGGCGAAAAATACTCGATCGTACAGTTGATCATAAAAAAAAAGATTGAGGGCCGTAGAGGGGTCGGCAGGAAGCAGTTATCCTGGCTTCGTAACATTCGGGAGTGGACCGGAATAATGCGTGTGGAGGACTTGTTCCGCTCCGCACAGGACAGGGAAAGTTTCTCCCGATCGTCAACATCAGGGGGACCCGACAGGCAATGTTCTCTGTAAGGTGTGTGCGTGTTCGCGCGCACACCTACTAAAATGTCTCCGCACACATGTTTTACCCTCCGCACAGTCAATTTTATATAAGAAAGTTTCCATTGCCAGATTTTAGTTATATTTTTTATTTATTTCAAAAATTATCTTTGTTAGTGTTGTTATTATATAAAATCACTGTGATTAATAAATAACCTAAAAATATACATTTTAATAAAAAATTGTATGCACAGAAGCGTCGAAGATCCGCACACACCATAGAAAAATTAGAGGGAACGTTGCCGACAGGACACATAAAGAAGAAGATAATCTTGTTTTGCTGTTTTAGTTGTTAATTGTTTAAAAATCAAATCAATGTGACTAAAACCATACAATTTATATTGCGGCACATCCGTCCCAAGTACATCTTGTTTTCATTCAATTCGCACTAGGACGAGATCAGTAACTGGACTAGAATATTGACAACAATAACATTGCAAGAGGTACTTTTCTATGGAGGAACGTTTGAAAACTGGAGTGGACATTGGGCCTGAGTCAAGTTGAAAACGCTTAACGATATCGCCAAACGCTATTTTTTTTGTTGTATGTGATTTGACATTTATTGTAGAATTTTTTTCTACAATAACATACAACAAACGTCAAATCCCATACAAAAAAAAAATAGCGTTTGGCGATATCGTTAAGCGTTTTTGATTTGACTCAGGGGTATTGACTCGGCACTTACAGATTTGACCACCACTCTGAGGGTATAAAAATCCATGAAACGCTCGACACTTTATCCTAGTTACCGACATCTCTCTCTGTTTGATCCTACACAGCTTGTTTAAACCCTAGTTTAAATTCACTATTTGAAAAAACTTTAATTAATCACATGGCCTTAAAACTTACGGTCCCAACATAATAGCACACTTACAATACCAATACATCACACCTCTACTTATACTTACTCGTTCACAGTTCATGCAGCTCGGATGTGGAATCTATCCAGCAGCCGGAGAGTATCAGAGATGCCACTAATTTAATAGCATTCAAAAAGCGTCTGAAGTCACACTTTCTATCCACATAAACACAAATTAACGTCTTTTTCCCTTTATCCCTCTTCCTTTCTCCTCTCCTATCCTCCATCCAATAAACATAGTGTATCTATCTGATGTATTTTTTATTATTCTTATTTTTGTTCTTATTTATACATATATTATTTTTTGTTTCTTATATTTATTTTGTTTTTTTAATTTATGATTGATTTATTTAATTTTTTTTTTATTTTTTTTCTCTATTTGTATTCTTCTATCCCTGTTACTGGCTGTATTTACCATGGTGGTTGACTGGTAGAGATTGCCTGCGGGCAATAAGTCCGCCACGTTGTATAAATCAATAAAAGTATTTTATTATTATTATTAATCTAGCTTTATTTTAGCGACCGGTTAAAGTATTTTTGGATGTATGAAAATCTGAACTAAACAGATTTTTCTCAGTTGGTGAGACAATGCATCATCAATCATAACAGTCTGCTTTCATGACTCAGTGATATCTGACTCCCTAAGCCAAGGGTCTCCGAATGATTCACTGTTTGTAATTGTGTTTCCAGTTTAATATACATTACTTAATTCCTTATTCCAACCAAATTGAAGTTGATATTCAAAGTACGTGTTAAATTTTTCAACCACAACATGATATCTATTAATATTTTCAATCATATCAATCAGTCCCGTGAATAAGTCAACAACGAAGGTATTTATAGTAAACTGATTTTTATAGACTTATGAGTATTTATAAAAAATATCTAATTTTAATTTGTTGTTTTGTTGTTAGATCCAAGGAACGGCTTTACTCACAGTATCTGACCTGGCACTTGTATCTGAGAAGAGACCATCTCAAGACTTTGTGGAGATGTTATTGGAGATTGCTGGAACATTTCAAGGGGATAATTATGGTTTGTTTCATCTTATTCACTTAATATTATAACTTTTACATCATCATCAGCCTATTTTTGCCCACTGCAGGATATAGGCTTCCCCTCCCCTTTCCTCTCCGACCCGTTCCTGTGCGTTTCCCATCCACTGGGGTCCAACAAAACATTTGATGTCGTCTGTCCATTTGTTATGTGGTTACCCTTTCAGTATCTTGTTGTCTCTTGGTCCTTTACATGCTGGTGGTATATGTTTTTAATGAAATATTTTATTTATATAATATAACACATAGTTAAAATACACAATCACAACCCTTTACCATAGTACTAGCACTTTTGTGTAAAGGAGATATTTAAAAACAAAAGAAACAAAAATTTATATAAATAAATAATAATTTATTTGTATGAGAAAAAAACAAACAATTATACATGTAAATCGATAAAAACAAACAATTACACATGTAAATCGAAAAAAACAAACAATTATACATGTAAATCGAAAAAAACAAACAATTATACATGTAAATCGATAAAAACAAACAATTACACATGTAAATCGAAAAAAACAAACAATTATACATGTAAATCGAAAAAAACAAACAATTATACATGTAAATCGATAAAAACAAACAATTACACATGTAAATCGAAAAAAACAAACAATTATACATGTAAATCGAAAAAAACAAACAATTATACATGTAAATCGAAAAAAACAAACAATTATACATGTAAATCGAAAATTCTGTTTTAATTGCATATATGCAAACATTACATCTAAATATAGAGACAAAGTAGGGATATTGTAGAAGAACCAGGAACTCGAGGCACCTACACGGCTTACGACTAGAGATGATCGTTTAAACGAAAGCTGATTAAAATATTCGTTCAAAAAAAATAATCAATCAAACATTATAAATTTTAAACCATATTCGTTGAACGTTGCGAGTGTTACAACGATTTCAATCATGATGATTCGAGCGTACAAAATTATCATCTTCATAATTTTTAAACTTTTATGTATGTATTGTATAACATTTCGACTGTATTTTCGTTAAAGGTTTGAGAATACATTTTAAATTCTTTCTAGAGGAAGCAAAAAATTAAAAGTACATTATATTTATTTCAAAAACATACCTTTTTTTTCATTGCATGTTAATGTGTTAATTTTTTTAGATTTAGGTATATTGTACTTGTATATATACAGTACAAATATAAATAAGCTTTTAAGCTTTTTAAGCCTTTAAAAATAACGTTATTTAAAATTAACGAAACATCTATAACGTTTAAAAAAATAAGCTGTTTTTCCCACCTCTACTTATGACCTGTCAAATTAATTTCTCAATTTCTCAATAGATGGCGTTACAAAAAGGCTTCTCCGTTACTCCATAGATGGCAATAGTAATAATGCATAATTTTCAGGTAAAATGTTACACACTATTCAAATATATAGAACTTTCAAAATTACATCGATAAGGGAACTCAATAAGAAGGCATAATTGGTGAATGTTGCGCAAGCGCATAAAGTGATCACATAAACCAGCCGATGACAGCTTGTAAGTCCTGTAGGTGCCTCGAGTTCCTGGTTCTTCTACATTATCCCTACTTCGTCTCTATTGAGATGTTGAAAAAATGTTAGTCAATAAAAATAAAAAATTATACATGTTTTGCATTATTTAACAACAAATAGGCTATTGCTCAGCTGTACACCTGTGGAGACCCACAGTGCAGCTGGTTTTCAGCAATGCCTTGGACGATCATACAGAATTTTGCTGTACAAAATGAAGTGAATATAATTTACTAATCAGTCAATATTTGATAAGTCTATTTTTTTGAATCTATTAAATTCGTTTGCCAGTCTCAAAAGAGTTGATAGAACCACACCACCCCATTGTACATGTAGTGGTAGTGTTGTGCAAAACTTGTGTCTACGGGGTGCCCAATTGACCCACAATATTTTGTCTATTACTCTCTTTATTAAGTCAGGCATGGCATGACTTTCCTATGTATTTGAAGTAACACATTTTTTTTATAAATGTTTTTTCTTTGTAATAATTTATTAAATGCCTTTTCATGATATTAAATTAGTAGATATAATTATTATATTAGTGCTTAAATGATAGAGATTGGACCGATGCATACGGCAGTGTGTCGACAGAAGTGGATGACAACAATCCACAATGTTATGAGGGCAAAGAGGGAAGATGGTCACAACCCTCAGCAATGAAAACGAGGACGCAGAGAGGTAATGAAAATAATAGGACTTTGGAATCTGGAGTTTCATTCGCAAACAGAGTGGCAGAATCTGATCAGAATTATAATTATTAAATATTTGTACTGTACATGCAAGTGAATAATTGTCTTTATTTTTAGTTGGTTGTTGCTTAAACGTCACAATGAATTTTTAATTTGTTGTTTCACCCTTTATCCTTTGTTTAATATTTCATAAATATCCAACAGAAGATATGAGCGTTAGTGTTGGTGCGTGCGCAGTAGCTGCTCTCGGTAAACTGTCCATAAGGGAGAGATCTACAGCCAGCATCGCAGCCCCTCTGTGTGCCAGACTTCTCTCCATTCCATCGTGTCCTCTTCCCATGAAAGTCAACGCCATGTGTGTTCTTGCAGATCTCTGTACCAGGTAATTATATCTTTGCTTGATTAACTTAATGTACTTTATGACATAATAAACTCCAATATTGACTGTACAGACCAGAAAATTATAAACAAGCAAGGCACACCTCAACGTTCTTTTACGGCAATAAAAAACACTAATGCCACCCCGATTTCGCCATTGTACCAATTTCTTAAATGTCCAATGTCTGGAAGTGTACCAGGCAAAAGAAGTAGAAGCAGATCTCCTGCGCGATGGTGTGACCAAATTAAGGAGATGACCGGGAACGACCTTTATTCGGCGGTGCGAGCTGCGGAGGGCAGAGAGAACTGGAGGCAACTCGTTCTGTCCATTGGCGGCCCCATAGATCACGACTCTCAGCATTGAGGAAACGAAGAAGAAGAAGACCAATGTCTTACCACATATAATAATTTGGAAAGAATCAAGTCTGTGAATCATATTATGGATATAATTATCATATGGAGTTCAATAATATCTTAAGATATAATAGAATTCCATATGAAAATTATATCCATGATATGGGTAATCGTGAAGATTTTGATCAAACCGTTTGATGGGACTTGCCTCCCAGATTACAGTATGTAAATTTAATTAACAGTTAAGCTAGCCAAAAAGGGAGATGGGCAACCTTTCAAAGGACGTGAACCTGCGGTTGGCCTATCTGGAACTACGATTAAAAGATTGCTTAAAGACTGGAAAACAGCTCAGCATAGTGAATTCTGGAAGGCCAGTTGTGGACAACGACAGGCGAAGGAATTCATTGAAGGGCCCTCTAAAAAAGGACAAGAAAGTTGCTTAATCTCAGCAGAGAACAGTTGAGAACAATGACTGGTCACTGTCATCTAAAAAGACAACATTACATAATGGGGATCGCCTATGAACCAAACTGAGGGAAATGTCAACAAGAGGAAGAAACAGCCTCACATGTGATCTGCGAGTGTCCAGCTCTAATAGAATCTAGACAGACACCTGGTAGCCTTTATACTAAGACCCAAGGACGTGGGAGGCATCTCAATTTGCAAAATATGGGACTTTATTCAAGAAACCGAACTGCTATTGAAATGACAACCTTAAAGGGAGGTGCACAATAGATTAAATATGGTCACAGTGCGGTGGCGTAGGGTCCCACTTATTACTTTGTGGTCTCACTCCCTACAAATAATAATAATAATTAAGCTTAAATAGTATAAAATAAATGTATTTTTTCATTCAGAAATTTTTCTCGTCTCTTTCTTCACAGGAACAATTTTTTTCATTTCACATTTTCATTGCATATTAAATAAATTTGTTTTCCATTTGCAAACACGCACATTAAGAGTAAAATGTTTATTCAATTAACTTTATATACCAGAGTCTCATGTTATATCTATCGTTGGGCTGTAGATGAGACGAGCGGTGTGGGCGGGCCTTGTGACTTGCAAGATCCAGCCACATGGTTCTCTTCGTTACACCCTCACAAGATATTATCTCGGGAAATGTGTCGTCAAAAATATTTGACTTCACATTGATATTTGTTGTTTTAGGTTTACATCAATAGTAGAACCGATGCTTCCATCTGTGTGCGCCTGTCTTGGTAATCCTCAAGTGGGAATACGTCGCTGCGCAGCACAACTTGTGACACAGCTCCTCGTCGGTGACTTCCTACGTCTCCGTGGTTCTCTCTACTTCCACTACTTTCCCCTCATATGCGACGAGGACGAGACAATCAGGGACATTGCTAACTATTACATCCTCAACTGTCTGGTGCAGAGAAACAGGAATATCCTTTATCACAATTTTGTCGAGTGCATTTTCTACTACAACAAATTTGAGGGGCATGCTTTGTATGGAAAGTTTTACGTGACCGACGAAGAAAGAAGACTATTTACATTAGAAGGTATTATTTTATTGTAAATTTTAATTCATTATTACATTATTAATATTAGAAGGTATTATTTTATTGTAAATTTTAATTCATTATAACATTATTAATATTAGAAGGTATTATTTTATAGTAAATTTTAATTCATTATAACATTATTAATATTAGAAGGTATTATTTTATTGTAAATTTTAATTCATTATAACATTATTAATATTAGAAGGTATTATTTTATTGTAAATTTTAATTCATTATAACAATATTAATATTAGAAGGTATTATTTTATTGTAAATTTTAATTCATTATAACATTATTAATATTTTTAGCATTCACTTTGTGGTATATTTTTAAAAACTTAAAAAAAATACAAATGTCTTTGTTAAATCCAATAATAAACCGACGAAAGTTTTTATATTCAACCGGTTTCGTGCGAACCGCCCCATCGTCAACATATGTGATGTTTAAAGAATAATTTTCTGATTTGCAACATATTATAGAAAATAGTCTTGATAGTAATACTGGGTTTCAAATTTTACATATTCACAAGCAGGGTCACAGATTAGATAATTTAGAAGCAGTAGAAATTAGAAAATCAATAAGCAAAGGCAAAGATATTATAAATAAACAAATTTTAATAAACAGTTCGCTGCCCCCGCTACTAGCTCCCTTAGCCCCTCTACTTCCACCACACACTATCAGCTCTACCGATAGTAACACAAAAACGTAGAGAGCTAGTTGTTATCCATCCTGATGACGAAGCGGTACACTTTAAAACTGGTTGAATGTAAAAACTCAATGAGTGGTTATAACAAAGCCATTTGTAATTTTTTAAAATTAAATTTATCTCTTTTTGTAAATTTTGCTACCAGTTTCATAGCTGACTGCTCCCTCTTCAGATGTAAGTAAACGTGATGACGATCGTCTCCGAAAGTGGTAGCAAAGTTTACAATATTTTATTTTATTATTTTTTCACATTTACAGCTCGAAAGCCTATTTAAAAAACTAATAAGTATACTATTAAAACTTCAAATTTAAAATAAAAGTACAACAAACATAATAATATCAATTATAAAACACTATACATAATTAGAAACAATAAATACAAAAACCCAAACACAATGTTTACTATATAAAATAGATTTGAAAATGGAGAAATCGTCGGCAAATATATCAGAGTGACTCCCCACAATATTACCAAGTGTATGTAGCCTTGGTATAGGGGAGTGGTAGGCGTAGTTACTCAGGGAATGGTTCTCTTTAGAAACATAATACACTGTCTTGTGGTTAATATAGTAAAGTAGCTCAAATGTTCTCTCCTCTAAGCATATATGTACATAGCTACTGCATGTTACAACAGCACCATGTGTTCACAGATTCCCCCACATACAGTTTATTTTATTAAAGTGTATTTTGTGTGAAAATTGTAGGTAAGGTCGGAATGCTTGTTGTTTTTACCTTATTTCTAAAAGTAAAATAATAATAAATAAAATAAACCCTTCAAATATTAAATTATTATTTTATACATTTAAATGATCCTTTTTTGTTACCTGTATTTTATTGTTTTGTTTGTAGGTGAAAATAAACGTTCAACGCGCTTGGCTATCTATGAACTAATGTTGACACATATGAGCGACATACAACGTCTCAATACTCAGGTTAGTGAAACTTATATTCATTAATTATGTCTTTTACAAGATAACAAATGTGTCATCTTCAGACCATCTTGGGATCATGCTCGAAAATCTTCAATATCTCGAAAACACTATAAAACAAATAAAAGTCACTATCTTAAGCACGTGAACTTGAAGAAATAAGTATTTTTGGGGGTAATACACGGAAAAAATACTAGAAAAACTTATAGTTTTATGATTTTTTTCCGCAATACAACACAATTCACAACCGTTAGCTTTGAAAATAAAGCGTCATATGATTCAAAATGGCGGTGCAGAATGGACGCCAACATCGCCGGTGTTGCCATAAGGAAGAAAATTACGAGTATATGACGAAATTTTATGTGAAAAAGTGGGGTAATATGAACAACCGAGCGGAAAAGAGAGCTCACTCCCATAATGGACTCCAGTCATGGATGGAAACAAAATATAAATTTTATTTGAAGGTAAGATTTCTTTATTAAGAGTAAAATATGTATGCCATCTCATTCGAGAAAGCGTACTCGAACAAAATGTGGATGCAGCTCTATAAACAATTACTAAATTGTTATAATTTCAGCGCTTTTATGTTAGTAGCCCTGATTTGGAAAAGCTATTTATAGATATTTTGAGATTTCATTGTCTTGGTAAGTTGAAATTTAATTCGGAAGAGGATAAATAAATAATTTAGTTTTCATATAGCATATTATGGGAATGTATGTACATTCAATACACCCAGGAAAGTCATCCATTTTATGTACATTCAATACACCCAGGAAAGTCATCCATTTTAAAATATGATACAATATGATGATCTGCTGGATGTGCTGGAAATTTCATGATATCTTACAAAATTTCATTCACATAATTAATTTATGAATTATTGTATGTAAATTACTCCCGGAAGGTTCTATTAGCTGCTTGATCCATTTTAGTACCGCTAATAATGTAAAAGTCAAAATAATAATTAATGCGAATTTCGTTTGTGTCTATATGTGTCTCTTGTTTGTATTTAGCATTATCTCCTTCCCTCTCTTTGAGACCATGTTCAAGACAGGGGCATATCTGTCTCGAAGCAATTGCATCTTTAATACCATTTTAGTTGAGAATGTGTGCTCAAGACCAGTCTCAAGCTGGAGAATGAATCTATAATTTGGGCCTTAGTTTTATCTTATATCTGAAATTTGTGTTGAAAGAAATAAAAATAAATTAATTTCATCAAAATTGTTTTCAAGGTAAAACTGTGCAAAGAAGCAGTGACAGTCGGTGAATCGGGCGAGGCTGGTGTACAAGTTCTAAGAGATGCGCTGGCTGCGTTAAGAAAAGCCGCTCGTCCACCACAACAGAAACAGCAATCTGATGATATGGCAACACGGGTTGCTACCAATATTGTATCTGAGGTACGCACTATTGGTCAATTTCACCGATGCTTTCCAACTTCTTTGTACTACTTGAGAATTTTTAGGTACTCTAGTGTAAATTTTGGTTCCATCAACTAACTACCTGCTTGGAGCTCAAATCCTTGAGTGCGTCTCTCAATGAAGTTGCATTTCACCAACTAAAAACCAGCATTCTTAATTGAGCTCTCAACTCTCCTTATATTTCCAGTGTATACAAATACAAACTCTACTTAAATTATATCAAAATAAAGAATACACAATTTTCTTGTTCCTTTTATTAAAATGTCGATCAAATATTATTAAATGTGTAGTTCACAATTTTTACAAGTTTTTGAAATTGTTTGAAAAAAAGTATAACTTTGATCTCATCAATGTGTTCACATTGGTGTCATGTTTACAAACACACCGCATACCTGCTACCTGAGCATTGTGCATACCACCATTATTGTTTTCGTTGACATTAGCTATGCTGTTTTAAATGAACTTCAATTTTATTTAACAAATACAAAAAGAAATGTTTTAACCCACTTCTTTCGATTTCATTATTAGCTAATTAAAATATTTCACAAACCCAGTCTTGCATGATGATAAATAATATAATATATCTAGATAATATAAAAATCAAATACAATATATAACAACACACAGTTAAAAAACTAACTACAAGACGATATTGTGCTAAATGTTATAATTTTAGTTTGAAAATTGTTGATCAATGGCTTGATCCACAATAGACTGTCACTTAAGAGTTCATGTGCCGATGTCACTTAACGGTGGTAAGATTGTTTGGTGATATTAAATTTTATGCTGAGTGCATCAAGAAATTAATTTTTGTGCTTAGGAACCTTGATGAAAGCTGGGGTAGTAGGAGCTGCATAATTCTGGGAACCCGATTTCCACCACAGGTTATATAGCTGACTCACTAACGCGGCGTCCTACGTAGGCGATTCAAAGTGAACGCGATTGTGCCACGTCGCTCCGTACCCTACTCGCGATTGATAACGTAGGACACTTCCATAGTTACCGACGGTTATTTTCGCGCCGCGCCACTTCGCGTTTGCCATGAATCTCCTACGTAGGATGTCGCGTAAATTAGTTATATAATCTGAAAACAGGAATGTCAATTGTTCACACAAACCAATTGCTCGCACAAACCCTCCTTCTCCCCATTCTCGATTATGCAGATATTTGCTATTTGGATCTTACTCAGGAACTTCTAAACAAATTAGATCGATTACAAAACGTCTGCATACGTTTCATATATAATCTTCGCAAATACGATCACATATCATTTTTTCGCAAGGAACTCAAATGGCTTCCTATCCGTCTGCGCCGTGATCAACACACTCTTTGTCTTCTGTTTAACATTTTGAACAATCCTAATGCTCCATCATATCTGACCGAAAGATTTCAACCTCTGGCCTCTCATGGACTCCCGCTTCGATCTAGAGAAGAGAGAACCCTCGCCATCCCATCACATGCCACGGCTTTCTATTCATCATCATTTACTGTCCATGCTGCCCGGTTATGGAACAACTTGGCCCTTGACATTAGAACTGCACCAACGTTAGGAACCTTCAAAACTAGATTAAAACGCGCGCTCATACTTTCCATTTCTTAACCAACATACTTCCCATTTATTTCCCTATTCCTGTAGTTGATCATATCTCCTCTCCTTTTTTCCCTTCCCTCCCATAGTGTTGTAACAGGTCTTATCTATGATTTGTTTAATTTTCATTGATGTACATATTTATATGCTTCTTACTTTATTGTGTTTAAATGTAATATGTTTATGGTTTTATATATATTTTCTTTTTTGTACATGTACCATTTTGTCTCATAACTGTCACAGATGGTTGTCTGGAAGAAATTGCCATTAGGCAATAAGTCCGCCATTTGTACTAGCTATTAAGTAATGTACAATAAAGTGTTTAAATAAATAAATAAATAAATAAATTTTCTGTCATTTTTAAATTATGTAATTTATTTTGTTAGTCTGTGATATTTCTGGATTTTTAGGCATTGAATTAAAATTTTTGCTATAGTGACGCTTCCAAATACAACTGAAATTTTACCCTTAACAAAATACTTGTATTGGAAATTTGAACATAATTGACAGTAGGTATGTGTCAGAGGCAAATTCTTCATAGGACTAATAATTTTAATAAATCTGATTTCAGAAAATGAAACTCAACGTTATGGAGGTTGTGGTACCAACAGTATTAAACTTGCACAGAACTCTACGTGCTTCCTCATCTCCCCTGACTCCCGATCTTGTGGCCTATGCGTGTGATCTTCTGAGGGATTTCAAGCAAGAGGTATAAAAATATTCTCTTTACCTATGGTTTGTTAGTCTATTTCATACTTTTATGGCTGATGGGCAAAATGTCTTGATTTTTTATACATTTAATTTCACAATATTGTGTCTTTTGAAAGAGATAATAAACATTTCAGTCTTCTAATATTTTTTGTCTCAATGCATTTCTCTACTTTTGTTCATTTTTCTCTTAATTCATGTTATATTTAATGTTTATTTTTCTATTTTTGTTCATTCAGCATTAATTCATTTTCAAAAACTAATTTTGTGTGAAGGTCGTGTACCACCTATAATTGATGGTAAATACGGTGAATTTCTACTACTCTGTCACCCATATAAAATAAGTTAAGTTAATCAATAGTTACTTACATACATTTTACATAATTTGGTTTTTTCTTATGGTTTGCAGATTGAGGAATTGTTTGAGGCGGATGTTGAGTTGAATGAAGAAATTAAGATACTCCAGTCCAAGATGGTGAACAGTGGTACTCCCGGTAGTGCTCTACAGAAATCAAATAGAGTCAATAATCTTCCGGTCGGTTTAGATAATGATGATAACAACGAATCCATGATGATGGACATTGGGACAGATGAAATTATAGCTACACCCTTGACGAGAAAACCGAGAGTGACTTCTTCCAGAAAGAGTAAAGAATCCAGAGTATCCAAGGCTGGAATCAGAGCTAAACGCAGTTTGACTTTGAACGTATGAATAGTTGCAAGTAATAAAAATGTCATAGGTCTGTGGTGCTATTCCCAACTAGGAAATTAATCCTTTGCTTTGCAATGGCTTTACCTCAGTGTATTTATCAACAACAAAGACATGAATGGAACAAGGAGTTGTCCTTGAAAAGGATGGTGCGACTATGTGAATGATATTCTGTGAGAAGTTTGAACATCGAATGGACATGTATGAGATAATATAGTAAAGTTCATTAGGCGATGGACATTGATGCACTCTCTCTCTGTCTATTCCATTAGGGACATGTTGTTATGTATGAATCAATGGATTTATAAACTCAAATATACCACAAATTTCTGAAATGTAATGAGTGTACCAATTATGTTGTGAATTATTCATGTACATATTAAAATGTCTATTTTTATACAAGATTGACTGATTATATCTATTACTTATAATTATATCAGTATAATGTTACATTGTTTTAAAAGTTTAATACATGTTTTAACCATTATGAATTTGTTATTTTTATTTCATGTCATCAGACATCATCGGATTTACAACCAACAATGCAAAATCTGTAATCCTTTTTTTTGTCAGAGGCATGAAAAAAAAACAGTATTACACATTTATTTAACACACAATAGTTACACAATCTTTGATCAAATGGCAACCCTAATTTAAATTTATTGAATATAAAATTGATTTATCCTCTTCTCTATTCTTCTTAACCTTGTTTGTCAAAAGATAGATAGTAATGTGATTTGCGTCAGCAGTAACAAATAAATTGAACATATTTTTATTATTTTCTTTTTGTGTTGCTTCTCGGGAAACTAACTGGTACTGTGTTAAATGTTAATTTAATATGCATCCAATACCAAGTAGCCACTTAAGAGTCGTATTACGGGAGCTATAGAACAAAAAGGTAAGGTCCCGTACTTCAAGAATATTGCTTACAAAACCTACTCTTTTTCTTAAATAACTCCTTTTAATATGACCCTTATTACGAAAGTTATTTAAGAAAAATATAAGAAAAAATGTAGGTTTTGTAAACAATATTCTCGAAGTATGGGACCTTACCTTTGTTTCAATAGCTCCCGTAATACTACAATATTTATCGTTTCACAGATCCAAATAGAGGACATCATTTCATAATAATTGTTTCGAAGAAATGGAAGATGGTCATAAATAAAACGCCACAATGATAGTAATATCAACTTTCAGAAAATTTATTTCATAACTCGATTAAAGTGGGTAATGTTATGATGTACATTCACAAACAATTATTGTTTAGCTAAACCCTAACATGATATTTAACTACAATACAATGTCAATTTACCAAATGTGTCAAACACAATGGAATATATTTTGTTTTAACATTAAAGTAATCACAGAATCAAGAAGTAAATAGATATATATATATATATATATATATATATATATATATATATATATATATATATATATATATATATATATATATATATATATATATATATATATATATATATATATATATATATATATATATATATATATATATATATATATATATATATATATATATATATATATATATATATATATATATATATATATATATATATATACATATATACATATATATATATATATATATATATATATATATATATATATATATATATATATATATATATATATATATATATATATATATATATATATATATATATATATATATATATATATATATATATATATATATATATATATATATATATATATATATATATATATATATATATATATATATATATATATATATATATATATTAAATAATATGTATTATTACACTATATTATATATATATTATCATTTTAATATCAAATGGCACTAATTAAATATGTCAAGTGTCACAACATAACATAGGATACACCCATATACACGCACACGCACACCCTCGCACACACACACTAACACAATCATGGGATCCATACATCAGGTAAGGCCTTTTATTCTACACAATAGGATTAGGATTACACATAACACATTCAAGTAGTATTTTGGAATATATGTAATTTGTATTTTTGTGATTTGTATTACTAATGATATGTCTTGAGTAAAAGTTATTTCATATATATTTGTGATTTCAAAATGTTTCAAACAAATACAACAGCATATCATTTTATCACAAATTACGAAAGCAGAAAAAATCATATTACCATCTTTATCACCTTCTAAATTAACAAATAATTAACAATTTATTTTAATTAAAGGACAAAATTAAAAATTTTGGATGCAGTTTTGTAAACATTAACTACTGGAATTTATCCCAGGAAAGAGTTAAACATAAATATTATATAAAATAAATAAAATAATTATCTGCTCTCTAAGGATTGACAAAAACAGAGAACGAAACACAAAATCATTTATTCATAAACAAATTGAGATTAATTTTGATTAGAATATCAGACGATATGTAAAAAATATCATGTGGCATTGTATAAGAAAAAGTCGCGTACATAATACGTACAAAAAAATATTTGTCTTAAGAATTAGTTATGATAAATTTTAGTATACATTTGTAGTTTCAAATTTAGAGATTCATTATTTTATTATTTTTATGCAAAATACAAATCACCAAAATACAAATTATACCAAAAACAAAAAAGTATCCCCTAATCGTTCAATTAATAAAATTTACATAAACCTGAAGAGGCTCAGTTCAAATGTTAAGTCGATAGTATACAGACATAAGAAAAACACCATCGTTTATTATTTATTTTAACATTTCATTTACAGTAAAGTTAATTTTACATATTATTATATGGACACTGATAACGTAAAAAGAAACATTTTACATAAATAAATATATAACAATACATAATATATTATAATATAACAAATAAAAAAATGGTAAAATTAACATCTTTAAAAACAAATATGGCAAGTCTACAGTTAGACACGTAGACATAATAAATACCTAATAATTAATAAATAAAATATAATTTAATCTCTAAATGATAAAAAATATTATGCCAGTGGCTGATTGCACAAATACATTGTTTTATTTTGTAATATGGTAATACGGAGACATAATCAATACACAGTGCTTTATCATATTCCCACATACTGCGATAAGAAAGAAAACTTATTTGTGATGTCTTCATATGTTCCTTGCTCACTATTACAACTCAAATGATTTTAAATTCATAGTTTTCATAGAATTAAAATAAACATAAGATACCTACTCCAAATAACACATAAAATAACAATCAAAACTCAAATCTTTTAAGAAAAATTAAGAATATTCTCAAATAACTCTGAAATAATTCAATATTTTCACAAAATCATATATGAATATACATGAACTCAATCAAACTGAAAACACAATATGATAAATATAAAACATAGCAGAAAAATGAGGAATTCTCATATTTTTTTTGAAAGTGTCATCAACACAAAATTAATGAAGTTTATGAGACTACCTTATATTTGATAACTTAAAAATAGTAGCTGCATGATTTTTCTGTACAACCATGTTATGTATATTATTAAGCAAAAAGACAGTTCACAGATTAGTAAGTTGCATTAGCATAAAATTATGAAACCATTGCAGTACATAATATTTATATTTATGATAAAATAAATTAAAATTCTTTTGAATGAGGTATCTCACACAACCAGCAGTTGTAGAAAATAACAATATTTATAAATTATCAGATTATGTATCATATCAGGAGAAAGAATTCATATACAAATTGAATTTGAATTTTTGAGAAAATAAATGTGTTTGTCTCAGATTTAGCAAGTACAAGGACCAGTACGACTGCCATAGTGAACAATATTCCAATGACACAATAAAAATGCATTTTTTTGTATTTTTTATCTATGGCATTATGTAATTGTACATAAAGAATCCTTGTTTATAATAAATATGATAGCAATACATAACAATGGCCGTCGTTGATTTTATACTTATAAACAGAATGTATTCATTAATATGTCAGAAAATGTCTAGTTAAAATTAATGCTACAAGTTAAAAATCACAACAAAAAGTTATATAAAATTATTTATTAACGTAAGTCTAATAATTTGAGATTATTAAGATCGATGTTAGTAATAATAACAATAATAAATATAAGAATCTGGATTATATACAAATATTACAATGGACTAGAAAAGAAAAAAACTAAAACATACAGAGATATTTCATAAAACACAAAAATAAATATACTGTGCCATAATTCAATACATTATTAAACAATGCTGTTTAATATAATGATTGGGTCTCTATGCCTTCCTTTGTAATAATTATATTATAATATACGCAACATTAGTATTTATATAATATAATAAATATATTAAAGACTAAGTGATTTGGTTTGGGAAGATGGGGAATGGTAACATTTATACGAAAGGAAGTACATTTTAGGTAGGTACGTTTATTTTATTATAATTATGTTTATTAACTCTACTTTATTATTTTTTTTTCATTACGATACAATAATAATTTAATAAATGTTTATTAAATAAATAAATAGATGAATGAATCATGAAACTAACATTTGTCATGAAATATGTAGGTATTTGTTACTAGTGTCGATGTCCTTCATAAGGAACCCCTTCATTAAATAATACGATACGATCCCCTGACAAAGAATGATGTAGTCAACTATGCCAGAGGTGAAAATATTCTAATTCACTAACTTCTTATAATTTAATTTCCAACAAATATATTTTATTGATTGTTTATTAAATGAATAAGCTATATTTACATTTGCAGCCGATATTATATATAATTTATTATGTCTTTAATATTCCCACAAACCTTGTCGTCAGATGATTACATATATGTACATATATTGACGCTGGAAATAGGTTCAAAATTCTAACTATGTTTTGAATGAGATATTATAATAACTAATATTGCGCTGTTTTATGATACGGTACCATTCTAAGGACACTAATAAATTGTTAGATCTAAGAAACAATACTCATTTAAAGTAATTTACTGATAATAATATTTAGAGCTCCACATACGTAAAGAGGTAATTAATTCCTTTTCAAAAACACGTTTATATATAAATCACAACTAACATACTTTCTGATGGCACATTCTTTTGATGCAGTACTTGAATGTAGTGCAAAGCTGCAAAGTATTTGTATTAAACTTCTAACAGGACTAACAACTTTTTCCATGAAATTACTTATACTTTTTAAATTTACTTTTTACACAAAAACTATTTGGAAAGTCTTATATGCCCACTATTTCCATCTACGATTAAATGGTTGATCGTCGATTTTCTCTATGGTTTTCGGCATGTCTATGGTTAATCGGAGTCTGATGTTATTTCATGTACAAAATCAACTAGATCGTCGATTCCAAACTGTCAAAATCTGATTAGCCATTTTTGAAAACAAGTTTATTTTGTTTTCTTATTTTAGATTCATATGAGTTTATATGTTATCAATGTTTTCAGACATTAATTTATTTCTGCGACAGTGAAATTATCGCAAGGTTTCATAATTCTTTATTTTAGGTGTGAAATAATAACAATTGAACTTCTTAGCTTTGTATGATTCGGAATGTTTTGTTTTGATTGAAGAATTTCGCAAACATTACGATGAAAATGGATAAATAATGTTTACCTGATTTATCACAACATAAATAAATAAATATTTCCTCAGAGAACTGCTCGTATTCATATACATTTTTACAAATTACCTATGTATATAATATGTGATAACGGAATTATGACCCATTTTTTTAATTCAAACCACTCTGTAGTGTGGTGTGAGTTACCAAAAATAGTTTTTGACATGATTTCTAATAAATACACGCGATAATGCAAATGACAAATTATAAAATTACATTGCTTCTTTTGTATCTATACAACTTCAGAAAAATAAAGTAATTATTTTGATGGATGAGATAAATGTTAATAAAATATATGTGTGGGGCCTCAAAGGACCACAGCCAGCGACTGCGCAGCCGTTATGCGCATCGCATTTGCGCAGGCGCAGACCACCTGTTCGAGCTGCCGACCGGCGCCAGCCTTCTAGATCATTCGTATTGGAGACCCCCTCTACGCCGAGTCGTTTTGTACGGACCGCGCTGCAGTACTTCGTACCACCGATCATCGATCTATATATTTGATTTTAAAGTATTATTTAAGTTTGTAATTATTTGGGAATTAAAAACTGTAAGTTTATCCATTTCTTTTATTTTATATTTAATATCCTTACATTATATCTATCTTAGAATTTGTGCATTTAAGTAGAACAAAACGTGGATTGGGATTATACGGGTTCGATGCCGTAAGTATAAACCCATAGAACAAAACCCACATATGAAATGAAAACAAATAGTAAGTATTTGCCATGTTTTACAGATTGATAAAACTTTTCATGTGATAATGATACAATAAAACATCTATTAAAGCACTTTGCCAACTCTGAAAGTTAACAGTGATACTCTTTTAATGATTTATACTAAACACATGGGGCAATGATGATTTAAAAAAACAACAATTAATACAATAGTATCAATTATAATAACATAACATCATTGTGCATCCCACATCTCGCTTGTCAGTCATTCAACCATAGATAATGCAACTGTATTACATGGCCCAAAACCATAGATCTACCATTAGTTGATTTTGTCAGAATTGTGTATTGAAATAATCAAATTTCTAGATTGGCAATTACGAATCTAATCGATGATTACTAGATTGACTATTAGCTCCATTTTGATTCTGTATGGAAATAACCACCCTTAGTGAGTTAATATTAATTTATTTTAAACATTATTCAGTTGAGAAATGGCGGCATCATAATATTGTCTTTCCAGCGTCAATATTTTTTCAAATGGAAACATTTCACTACCTATACATATATATATATATATATATTTAATTAAAAGAGCAAAATATATATTGGGATTCAGTTCAGTTGACGACTAAATAACAATTAACAACCTCTTAAGACATGTCCGTAATGAAAATAGATTGTACGTAAAAGTTAAATAAATATTATACCTAATAATGTAACATAGTGCGAATAACACGTACTGTATTAAAACAAGTAACTATTTGTTACAATCATAATTGGCAAGCAACACAAAACATTCATTACACCCGATTTCATAAAATGTGTTTCATAACATAGCTTGCTTCACTACTAAAGCTCATTCCTAGCTCCTATTTGAACACTATACTATACGTCAGTCAAATAAAACTGAATAGTGTAGCCATAATGCTAAATTAAGTTCATATTTAAAAGAAAACAATCTGAAATTTATATTATAGAATAAAACATATCTTTTTTAATTATTTTAAACAAAACACATTCATATAAAACAATTTGTGCAGATTTATCAGGAATAACTACACATTGCAAAATTATATATAGTTACAAAATTTACAAATGAAGAAAAAAATCCTTTAATTGTAGGGAATATCCTGTTAACACATAGCAACACCAAATGCAATCATACCAACATAATCATGAAGTGCACTCTATCAACATTCTTTGTTGTCACTTTTGTAATTTTCTTATATACATATCTTTATGGCTTTCATATTATACTGAAATAAAGAATTATTATTATGACAATGTACCTTGTACTGAACGTATCAATAATAAAATTAAACCAATAGAACAAAACCAAGCATGCACATACTTTAATTTGTATTTAAATAATTATACTTTGCCGATGCTAAGATATTTCTATCTGTACTTCAATATCACTACACTGTTGTATTTGAAACAAATCAGTATATTTTCATAAAATCGGGTTTTAATGTGAATTAGTGAAACATTGACTATATAATGTTAACACCCTTACGTCCATACGTCCACATAAAACATCAAATAACACAATACTAATACAATTAATAATTATTGTTAATACATTTGTGCAGAACTAACATATAATTCAAACAACATATATTTATTTAATTTCAGTGACTTTGGTATAACTATTTAAACAATTAATTTTCAAGTAATGACAACATCAATAATAATAATATGTACTCACTTAATTATCAAACTCATTCAACAACAAAAATTAATATTCTGACAAAACACATTCCTGTCTTCTTATTATTCAGAGGTTTCATTTATATTCACCGTGTAAATATAAAATTATTTCATAAATACTTAAATTTAAAATACACATTGACTAAACAATTCAACATCATTGTTGGATGTTAGTGAGAATTCTTAAAAAAACATATATTTATATTTATCAAAATTAAAATAAAACATAGCAGTAATATCCGTCTAAAATGATAAGAAAAATGTAGTTTTTCTTTTGAAATGAGATATTTTATAATGTTTATTTTACTATGGTACTTGTATGTTAGTTTGGATCCACTCATAGTACAATTCAAAGGTGCAGATGTAGATGTGTGCATATGAATAAAAATTGTAACAAGTCCAGGAAGAAAAGAGTACTCGTCAAGTAATACCAAATATATTGAAGTTAATTTTCAGTGAGGTTATGTTTACTTATATCGATTGAAACTTACATGAACAATTTTCATTTTTTGTTGTGTTTTCATAATAATATGGGAGAAGTATAAGTGGAGCCCTGCTTACATATAAGTACCAATATTATTTCACGTACATTTTATTTGAACTAAATATTAATTATACAAGTAAAATTAATGACAAAATATGATAATATATTTATTTAATTTTTAAATTATGGAAGACGACAGATTACAAATCTGTGTTCATTTTAATAATAAACATAAAACTTAACAACATGATTTATGTAAAATTTACGAACACTGTTTGAAATTACTTTTTGACTGTAAAAGTTATAAACATGATATGAAAAATACAAGTACATATAGATACATAATATCAATTTTTAAAATTTATTACAAAAGTATTTTGTCTTTCTATTGTAGAAGATACATAATCCATATTGTATTTAAAAATAACATGTGACAAATGGGAAGGATTAAATGATTTTCTAAATAAATATATGAGACTTTATCAATACATGAATTTACCCTGAAGTTTAGATTACATAATGTAGATCACGTGACTATTTTAGGAGAAAAACTACGAGTAT
This sequence comes from Molanna angustata, assembly GCA_963576475.1. Taxonomy (NCBI): domain Eukaryota; kingdom Metazoa; phylum Arthropoda; class Insecta; order Trichoptera; family Molannidae; genus Molanna; species Molanna angustata. Next base: position 1,991,474 of record OY754971.1, on the reverse strand, counting down.
TTTGTATTTCCATTAAATATGTTATTATTATTTATTTCATTCCGAATATAACAATTAAAATGTCGTACAAGTAAGTTATTTACACACACTTAACAAGGGGGATACAAAGTTATCGTTATTATAATATTTAAACAATTAATTAGATACATATATTATAATTACGACATTAGGGTTGGACCAGGAAATATTACAAATTGAATAACATGTTTTAGAACAACTAGAGGTACATTCCATACCAAATACAAGAGAGGTAAAATTTTAACAAAACCCGCGATAATACGAACCGTCTTGTATCAAGTTATAAAAAATGCCATTCTTAACATTCTTCTTGATCCAAAACCCTAAAAATGGAAAGAATATGAATTATGAAAGTCACATAATATTTACATGCAGAAAGTAAGTCTTTTGTAAAGTGTAAGTAGACATCAAATAACATAATTATTAATCATTTATTACATTAAAAGCTTATTTTGCTAACATTATATTCATTAAAGTTTAAGGTTACAAGTTATAGCAGTGCTATTGAAAAGTACAAAAGCAACATTTTGTACACGCACATAAATATTATATATAATCTCCTTCCCCATTTTACCACACACAGAATGAAGCTATTGTCTAAATTACATTTATAATAAATAATATTATATCTAAATTAAATAGCACTTAAGAATTTAAGATATCTTCAAGTAAAATAAAGTGTGAGAAGAATAAAGTTATAAACTGATAAAATTGGAATTGAAGACTTTTATAAATTGCCACAGTAAGTTAATCAACTTATTCTTAAAAAATAAATATTATATGGCAAATTGTTATTTGTTTTAATAAAATTTTTATAACATTAGCACAACCGACCGACATTTTCATAAATAAATACTTTTTTTCGACACAGCAAATACTAAACTTATCGACATTTATATTTTACATTTACATATTTCATCCAGACCAAACGGAATGATTCTATAACTCTTATAAAATTAATAAAATTCTATGTTTTTACTCCACGCGAGAGAGAAATATATATATAAGTATAGATTTTGTTGTAAATAATGATCCGTATTTTGAATAATTTCCTTAGAGATTAGCTTAAAGCACAGTCTAACAACCCGGGCCTCAGTGCAAACATTATGTTTCCTGGCCAAAACATTCTGAAAAATAAAACATACAATTTAAATAGAATTAAGCACCATGAATTTACAAAGTTAAGTAAAGTCTTACCAATATAACAATTTTGAAATGTATATTCGATCATCAGTTCTCAAATTACTAATTGTCAAATCATAAAAATCATAATCTTTGTATAAAATGTAGGTAATATTTACAAATATTTCAAATTAAAGCGTCAAAAATTGACTAATTTGAATGTCTCAATGTCAATGCATTTTAATTTACTTATTGAAGTCTGATTATATTTTACTTAAAACCATAGAAATTAAATATTTATAGAAAATGTACAATCAATGAACTTTTTCTATATACATATTATGGATTGTGATAAAAATAATAAGTTCTTACATGCAACCTGCGCAAATAACAATTTCTTCCAACTAACCATGGCAGGTGATGGTTTGTAATTAATATTGATAAAATATTTATGTAACTGTAATTGTGTAGTAGATATTTATATGAAATAACCCAAGGAGAAGAATTTGAGAACTGGTGCAAAAGAAATATACATATATGTATCTTTTTTTAAATATTACATTTTCTAAATAATAAAAAAATTACATACATTGTAAGGAAAAATATAGAAGTTTCAATATGCTTTATAAGCAAAAAATCTTTACATTGAATAATATGAATAAAGACAATATGAAAAAGATTTAATCAAACAATGAATTATCGTTGAATATTTTTGTTTATGGCGTACAACTAAATAATAATAATATACATCCAACCACCATAAGATAAAAATGTCTATTATAAACAGTAAGTAGTCTAAAAACATATCTTCAAAATAAACATCTGTTGAAAAAGACTATGCTGTGTGACTAGAATAAATTAGGTAATAATAAAGGGATGTCCTCTGATATACATAAAGGACTTGTAATAATAACTATATATTATATATATATAAATCTACTGTAAAAGTCTGGTTTATTGCACAATCGTCAGTTACTAAAACACCAGATACATTAATTGTCTTTAAAAACCTTACATGCCTAAAAGCCTCAAAGATACTCAATCATATTGTATATTACAACGCAGAATAAATTGCCCGGAACTTAGCACCCAATCTTATACATTCACAATCTTAGCACATATTATACATTCACAAGAATAATAATTATTAGTAGGAGGCTTAAAATATTTATAGACAGTGAAAGAGAGAGAGAGAGATACGGCTCTCCTATTCTTAAAAAAATGATTGTAATGTCACTTTTTCACTTAACAATAGATTCTTATCTTTATATTCTAATAAGAGTAATATTATTAAATAACAATTAATTTTACTATTTAATGTTTATTACTTAGCCCCTTTCGTGACTGAGATTTTTTCTACTTTTCACAACTAATATTTAAAAAATCCTTTTGATGATTTAAAATATGAAAATAAATAAAGTACTTTGAGATTATTATGATTTGAGAATCAATTTTTTACAGCGATTGAATAGTCAGTCATAAAAAGGGCTCCCCTTTATGAGAGAGGTCTACTAGAGGACTTATGATTGGGAGTTTATACAATAATTGTTGTACCAAAGAAACAACAATAACATAAAAATTTGATAAAATTTAATTTCTTTTATGAATGCAAATAACACAAACAAATAAAAATCTTTTTTATTTGTATATAAATCAAGTCTTATGTGATGCAATTTACCTGGCAATATGTGATTTTACCTGGATAAAAGAATAAAACCTAAATTTAACTGTAGCATAAGAAAATTTTAAATATTGTTGTAAATATTACATTGAAATCTTTGTACGATTCAATGATAATATAATATTGTTTTGTTAAATAATTGACACGGTGGCTATTAGTAAAAGCAAAATTAAGCACAAATTAAATTATGAGTAAAAAAAATACAGTTTTAAATCTTATATCTTGATAAACATGTGCCTTCATTTCACTCTGGTGAATTTCCACAAAAATAATTATTAACTGTCCACTGTGAACTTCTCTAATAAATCATCAAAAATTAACAGTTTTATCAAATAGACGGAAGAACGCAACAATTTTCTATTAAACAAAAAAAAAATTATAATCAGTTAATCTACTTTATTTGAATACTAAAGAAAATACCAAATCGTTTTATGAATTTTGTCTGAGGAGTCTGAAAAATGAAATATAGCCTAATAAAATTTGAATATGCATAAAAAGTTACGTAATGATATTGACAGATTATATTATAAGGAGGGAGGGGGGGGGGTGAGAGGCCTGCCCGCAAAATCTTTATATTCCTATTTAAAGGACCAAGGTCTCTTTAGGGATAAAATAAAAGAACTTCTGGATAAGATGGTAAAAGCAGCATTGTCCGCATCCGATTGGATTTGATTGCGCAGGGGAGTAAAGTATTAGTTGGAAGTTGGTGAGGGAATGGTGAGTGTGACTCGAGTCATAAACGGGCCCTTTAAACCCGCATACATGGTCGCAAGCCCATGTGGCTCACCTATTCTGACTAATACTCTGGTCCCCTGCGCTCGTGGGCTTGGATATGTGAACCCAGTGAAACCACAATATTGCCTTTCTCTTTTGTGTCTTATTATAAATTAATTTATTTTTATACTATTTTGATTAATGTGCATAAATACACAACACAAAATAAATAATAAAGACGACTCAATCTTATTTTGCCTCTATTTTTGACTTCAAGATTTTAACAAATAATTAAGTGGAAAATAAAAACTCTCTTTCATGGACTACCAAAATGGGACTATGGGACTCGTTTTCTGAACACACTAAAGGAATTTCGCAGACTTCACAACCCATACCATTGGGAATGTTATAGAACTGTTGTTCACCCCCAAGATGTCTGCACATCGGACAACAAAAGGATAAGCTGCCTGGTAAGTTTTAGACTTTTAATTTCAGACCAAAGTAAAAAAATATGAGATAAGACGTGTTTTTTGTACAGTGTAAAAGTATGACAGCTATATCACTCGATATCGGGTGGAACGCCAAAAATTAATTAAAAAAAAAAGTATGACAACACATGAAATGGCAAAAGCTCAAGAAAACAAAAGCACCTCAACCAATTATAAGCCAAGAACCCTAGAGTAATAATTTGAGTTGTTTACACATTCAAAATAATAATATCAATTTATCTTTGTATACATAGTTAATAATGAACAACAAAAGACATATTTATAATCTTATATACAATATGAATATATTAATTAGTTCATAATATTTCAAACCCACTTGCATCCCAATGAAACATCTATCTTTTCTTAGAACCAAATACTTAAAAATTTTGAGCTTCACAAAAAATGCCATTGGCAGAGCAGAGATTACTGATACAAGAAATTAAAAAATATCCATGGCATGATTTAATTAAACAAGTGTGTAAATTGGTTTATTGATCATAATATTGGTTTATTAGATATAAGCCATGAAGCTTAATATGGCAACATTGTGTACACACATTCCCAAATCATCTAATATTGATATTGTGCAAAGGTCAATAGAGGCTCTACTGCCGATCTTATTGACAGATGACAGGAAAGTTAAACTTTATCATAGATTTTATTCCCTTTAAAGAAAGACAATTAAAATTGGCATTATCATATATCATTGTACCATTTTTTCTTGAGTGGAATAAATAGGAACCCTTAATTATTATTATTTCGTATGGCATATGGCAATATTTAGAAAAGAAAAATAGCACTAGGCACGTCAAAAGTAAAAATATATATATATGATAGGTCATACGCAGGGTGCTCGTCACAGGCATATATCCAAGTCATCAAGCCAGGCAGCAGCCAATGCAGTGGCCGTGATAAAGTCGCTTTCGCCCCCATGATATCGTCGTACACTGCATTCGTGAACTATGTGTTGTACGGTTTGATGAGGAGCACCACAGTCACACTCAGGGTTCGGTCTCATACCCCATTTATAGAGGAATTCCCCACATCTGGCATGTTCAGTACGTACTCTATTAAGAGCACACCAGGTGCGACGAGGGAATCCGAAACCAGCGGGCTGTTGAGTAGGATTCATGCCCCTCCATCTTGCGGGTGCTGAGAGAAGCCAGGTATGTTCCCACTCTTCGTTGCAATTAAACTTGTCAGCAAGTAGTTGTTCACCTGTTTTTACTGAAGGCTTCCTAGATTTTAGCCTAAGCGTTTGCAAGTTTGCTATGTCAGCATGGATAGGGAGCATCGGGTTTAATGTTATCTTGGTCATCTCTCTCATCAGTGAAAGTTTTCGTCTTGTTTCAGGTGGTGCGATGTTGGCCAGAGTTGGTAGCCAGATCAAGGGCGTTGATTTAAGTGTTCCTGAGATAATTCTCATGCTGGTATTTAATTGGACATCGATCTTGTTTGTATGAGCACTGTTTAACCATGCCGGAGCGCAGTATTCAGCAGCTGAGTAGACTAGCGAAATCGCTGAAGTTCTTAAAGTTGAAGCGAATGCACCCCATGTAGTCCCACATAATTTTTGGATGATATTATTTCTAGTGCTCAACTTACCAGCGATATTCGTGAGGTGTTTTTTAAAAGATAGGGTCCTGTCCAGTGTTATACCGAGGTATTTAGGCTGAGGGTTGTATTTAAGTCTTGTTCCCTGGAACACTATATTCAATTTTATGTTCGCCTGTTTATTATTTAAGTGGAAGCAGGATGATTCGGTCTTGCTTAGATTTGGGCATAACCTCCATTTGCGGAAGTAATCTTCGAGAATTTTTAGGTCTTCAGTGAGGATGCTTTCTGTTGTCTGTATATCGGAGTGCTGAAACCCTAGAGCCAGATCATCAGCATAGGTAAATTTTCTTGCTACAGTGTTAGGGAGGTCAGCTGTATACAGGTTGAACAGGAGGGGAGATAGAACGGAGCCTTGTGCTAATCCATTATTGAGTCTTCGACCACGGCTTCTCTTACTATCCCCCAAGGTCACTCTGAAAATTCGATTCGATAACATATTGTTTATAAGTTGGGCTATTTTCATACAAGGAATCACTCTCAGAAGCTTATATATGAGACCCTGCCGCCACACAGTGTCATAAGCAGCTGTAAGATCGACAAATACAGCAGAAGTCTTAAGTTTTTTCTGAAAACCAGCTTCTATATGGGTTGTTAAGGCAAGTACTTGGTCGCAGCAGCCTCTGTTTGGTCTGAATCCAGCCTGCTCTATGGGAATGGCGGATAGAATTGTAGGACCAATTCTGTTATATATAATTCTTTCAAACAATTTATAGCACACGCTCAACAACGCTATAGGGCGGTAGCTTTCAGGGGAGTTGTTGGGCTTGTTTGGCTTGAGAATAGCAACAATCTTGGTTTTCTTGAAGTCAGGTGGTAAATTACCAGATGTCAGTATGTCTGTGAACAGCTCAGAAAGCCACTTTCTCACGCGTGGGCCAGAATTCAAAAGAAATTCCGGATAAATTTCATCTATGCCTGCAGCTTTGCCAGGGCGAGTGTCTTTCAGAGCTGTGTCTACCTCTTGCTTAGTAATGGGAGAGGAAAATTGCGCAGATGGAGTTAGTGAACCACTCAAATTTTTTAAGAGTTTTTTCACCTCTCTTGTATGGTTCTTATCAGAGGGTACCCTCGCCATTTTGATTATGTGATTGGCAATTTCCTCTGGCGTGATTGAAGATTTTGAAACAATTCTGTTTGGTGTTGAGCTATCCAGCTTTCGGAGTAGACTCCATGCCTTTCTACTGGAGTGTTTAAAGTCCATGTTTTCAACCAGCCTTGTCCAATTGTTTCTTCTTGTTTCATCTAAGGATAATAGTAGTTCGTCAGCAATTTCAGCTTCTCCCTCGGCAAGGAACTTTTGGTAAAGTTCTTCACTGGTATCACTCCATCCAGGAATATATTCTCTTCGAAATCCTCGCGGAATGTGTTTTTTGGCAATTTTCCTTATCAAGCCAGAAAATCTTGTATAATTTTTAAAAGTAGGAGGAATGAATCGAATACATTTCTCAAGTTCTGTTGAGAAGCGGTCCCATGATGCTTTGGAGAAATTCCATCGAGGGCGGGGAGAAGATTGCATTAAGGGAATTTGTAGTCCACATTCAATTAATACCGGTCTGTGTTGACTGTGTGGAAAGTCGTTCAATACCTTCCTTTTTGATGGCAGAGGACGTCCATTTGAGCCATTTGTTACAAAGCACAAATCAGGATTATATGTTTTTCTCCATCTAGCCGATCTGAAGGTGTCTCTGTCTTTAGCATCGAATATAAGGCAAGTGTTACTGCCTTCGCTCCAGTTTGAGAGTTTTATACCGTTAGTATCGTTGTTGATATATTTCCAGCTAGTGTGATGGCTATTAAAATCGCCAATAAAAATGGCTGGGTGTTCAGTAATCGGTAAGACCTCTTCTGGCCAAGTTGTTGTTGGGGGCTTATAAATATTAAAGATCTGTACCTTTTCAATGCTGGTGGTAATGATATGGATGTCATTCTCTGTTGATATGTTGATCAGGTTGACATTCTGGAGATCGTTACGGGCGTATGTAGCTGAACCATAATGTTTGTGGTAGATGGCACCAATAAGAGAAAACCCCTCAATGGAGCCTCTATTTTTAAGTTGGCTTTCAGTTCCAGCATGAGTTTCTTGGATGACCACTACATCAGCCTTGTTTTCAGTAAGAAGCCTGGATAAATACTCACTTTTTGACTTGCTTATACCTTCTACATTGATTTGGCAAATCCTTACAATAGGTGTAAGGTTTCTTGTCTGGGGGCCCTGAGAAGGGCCGTTTATAATTTGCGTACTCATGTCTTCCTTTATATTTTTCTTTTCCTTTAAATACGTCTTGATAAGCCGGGAGATCAAGTTGATGGTTCGGCTGCCTGAGGTTCTAACTCTTTAGCGTTATCCAGGGTGCACCACGGGGAGGCGAGCTAGATTTGCACCCCGGAACCCTTAATTTGAAGAAACGACTCGCATACTCAATACAAAAAAATACATTGGTTAACCCGAGTTAACAAAGATAGGCAATAGGGCTCTAGTACAAAGCCTGTTTAAGTATGTGCAATAAAATATTTTTATCTAATGTAGGTACTGTGTATTCTTCAATTCCCCATTTTGATCTGGCGATATCAGACTAAATAAATATAAAAACAATGTTGCCACATTGGAAATCTACATGCATAGCATAATTTTATAATAACTTATATTTGTATTGTGATAAATAAATATCAAAATATTGTATACATGAATATACCAAAGTAATAAAAATACATATTTTTTTATAATATTGCGCATACCGTAGAAATATTGAATTTATTTCTTTGTTGATTAGATATTAAAAAAATACACCGTGGTCTCTGAACAATATAAATAGTTATATGTTAATGATATATGTATGTATAACATTAATGTTATAATCAACAGTATGGGAATTCAATAAAATATCAATAAAATACAAAGATTTAGGTTATAAAATATTAAAATTGAAATGGTTAAAATTTAAATATTTTGACTAATGAATCATATAAAACATATTTAATTAAGAAAAGTTTGTAGATTTGATAAGAGAATGCAAATGGGTTATGAAAGATGAGAAATATGACACAGATAATATAAATATAATAAAAGACAAAACCACATTATTTATGGTGATGAATAAAACTTTACAAAGAAAGATATAAATATTAATACCATATTACATAATATTATATTTATTATTCCATTAAAAATAGTAAAATATACATTTTACAGTCAGATGTTTTGAGTATGAAATGTCTTTAACCAGTGTATCCATTATCGATATATCCAACATGTATGACCAATTATTTTTTTACATATCAAATAATAATTTTATAAAAATTTATTTATACAGAAAAATAGTATTAAATTTTTTATCCAAACAGGTATATTATAATAATTAATTGGCCACACATGCAACACAAATATAAGTTTCCGCAACTAAATAAATTCATAAACAACACGGTACAATAACAACAGCGCGTATGTTCGGTCGCGTCAGAGAAATAAAAATTCCCGTAGCGTCATTCGCACGTTTGTATCTTGTACATTATTAGCGTCTCTGGCATTTCAGTCTATCAAACTTTGGCATTATCTTTAAGGTGTACGATAAATTGCATATTGTAGAGGTTGAATGTTGAGATTTAGTTGCGGAAGTATTGCCATATATTACCTATACATAAATATATGATGAAGCTTTTCCCTGTCCAATGTGATGTGATGGCGATGATGATGATGATGATTGTATAATGTATGAGATACAAATATAATAGAGAGAGTGTATGTATGTATGTAAATAAAGCGATGAATGTTGTGTAGAGCTTACAGCTGCACTCCGGACTCTCCCGCTGCGGACCTTTCAGGGTCTGAATTACTGATGGCCATCTCATATTCTTGCATCAGTGTAGTCATATCCTACAAACAAAGTCATAATATTGAATGCAACTTCAGACTTGGCATCTTGTTCATTCTTTGACATAACATCATCACAAAAGTTTTATTTGAAATTTTATCTCATCAAAGACAATAGAGAAAAACTGATTAAAACCCTAAATACATTTTGTCCATCGACAATTCTTGATAGGACTCCTTAAAGCCGCGTTGACACAGTCAGAGTGCGCTCGGATTGAGCACACTCGGATACCTACTCGGACGCCACTCGTATTATGTCAACCGGTAATCCGAGCCCGCTCGGATGACGGCGTCTGATCCGTGTAGACTCAGACCACGTCCTATTGTTCCGAGTTAGCTCGTATACGAGTAGTGAAACAAAATGGCGGAAAACAACAAACATATGTCATCTAGTGGTAAAAAAAGTGGTCTGAGCGCAATACCGCTAAATTTTTAGAATTATACGATGCGGAAGAAGTTCTATGGAACGTTAAATTAAAAGAATATAAAAATAAAGACGCAAGGAACGCGGCAGTGCCATTTGTACTTCACGAAGGAAATTTTCAGATGCGCCCTGCTTTGTATGCCTTAAAATCCATTGACGGGTCCAAATTTTCCTTTTGCATTGCTTATTTTTTTTCCTTGTAGTGGTTTTCTATCTCTTTAATTAATGTAAATGTGTCTGCAACAACTCCGAAACCTTGCAGCAACAGATCTGTCTGTGCCATATTTATGACCTTAAAAACGAATAAAAAGGCTTGTGTGTTAAATGAAAACTAACACCTTACAGCAACAGACCTGTCGCAGTTATGATTTTGAATCCGAGTAAAAAAGTTTGTGTGTAAACCGCTATCCGTGTACACTCGGATGAAGCTTACTCATACGAGTCCACTCGGTCCGAGCATACTTTGACTGTGTCAACGTGGCATAATACTTATAAAAAAATACTTGAGTACAGTGGCTCCAAAATTGACTTTGGTATGACCTCATCATAAAAATATGCCACCCGTCGTCAGTCTTATATAGATTCACATTATGTTATGATGGTAATATGGTGACCATAATTTACATTGAACCCACATATTTTCAATTTCACCTATATGTAATTTTCACTTTAATTCTTATTAATCAATTTTAAATCTTTATTATATTCATAATTATCTCGATTTGTATGTAAATATGATTTAAACAACACCAAACTAATATAATGATGTATACAATATATCATACTTTCCTATTTTCTGATTAATAGGTGCATTTTTTTTTAATTAGAATAATTTACTTTGTTTAAACCACAAATGTTGTTCAGTTTTTTTCACCTACCCCAATAGGAACATGGCGTGATGGAATATGTAATCACCCTACCATGTTAACTTTGAAATTTTTTTTTTTTAACATGTCCACGTAGGGGACGCCAGCTATTAGGATTTGGGTCCATTTTACTCTTCCGAAGAAGTGCACTACGTAGCATTGGAAGGGGTTTGCAATCTACAAAAGAGTTTATTAATTCGGATTTTAAAAAGACCCGGGTTGTACGAAGGTGGAAAAACAGAATTCTGAAGATCGTTCCACAGTCGGTGTATGTTAAATGGTGGACTGTATTGCAAATAAATGAATCAACACTACGGACAAATCAGAACTACAGTTTGGTAGCACTTACCCTTCTTGCAGATCCCAATCCACCGAAGCCTTGGAGAAAGGAATTCGGGAATTGGAGTTGGAAGAGAAATTAGGATAGGCTTCTTTTTGCGAACTTACACCCAAATTCACTATCACAGATTTCTAATGATACAAATATGGTACAAAATGAATGAGAACTTTTTTTAAACAAATTATAATGGTTACTGATGTAACGATGCGAAAAAAAAATGGCAACTGATGTTGCTCCCACTGATGTTTGAAATCGAATGAGATATGTAACAAAAAAAAAAACCACCTATACCCACAATAGTAGGTAGGTATTATCAAATGACCCAACAGTCGGGCTGCTGTATTAATAAAGGAGTTCGAGAAGCGACTTGTTCGTATATGTTGAAGGTCCACTGTGAATGGGTGCTGCGATTGAGTGAAGCGAGTGACTCTGTTGCGAGTGGGTGGAGGAGGGACCAAAGATGCAAGTTCTTCTGAGCAATTCCCGTGGTAGTATCTATAGAATAAACTTAAAATACCAACTCTGCGTCTGTGTTCTAGTGATTGCAATCCATCAGTCAGTGATGGATCATCAATCAGACGTATAGCACGCCTTTGGACAGCGTCGAGGGTATTCAGTAGGTATTGGGGGGCGCCACTCCAGAGGTGACTACCACATTCAATAATTGGACATATTTGCGCTTTGTGGAGTATACAGATCTGGGTCATAGTAAAATATCTACGCGCTCTATATAGTACGCTCAATTTTTTGGAGGCGAGTTTCACCTTAGCTTCGATGGAGCCCTTGTAGTGTAATTGGTTTGTTATAGATACTCCAAGCGGGTCGATAGAGCTGCTGTTAGGTAGGGTGCTTCCGTTGAAAGACACTTGCAATTCATTGGGGTTTCTCTTCGCAGAAATTAGACTGGCTTGGGTTTTTGAGACGTTAAATGAAACAAGATTACTTTCACCCCAGGTGTTGATTTATTATTTTATTTATTTATTTATTTAGTAGCACAATATTAAAAAACAAAATATATTAAAGATAACTGCTTCACTAGACAGAGTCTGTTCCGAAGCAATTATCAGTTAAGTTTGTAAATTTTGTACATTTTACAATGCAAAAAATATAACACATACATATTAGGTATAGAAAAAATAGATTGAGTGGAGGTAGTTATTTATTTTTTGATTAAGGTCTTTCCGGGCTTCTGATATTTCACTCTGTTTAGAGGGTTTGTCAAAAGAGAAATTGTCATGGACTGTGCTGTCATCAGCGTAACAGTGGATGGGGGCGAGTAAGAGCAAGTCATTAATATGTAGGAGGAATAGGGTTGGAGATAGAATGGACCCTTGAGGGACTCCCGCATTGATGGAATGGGGAGAAGAAGAGCAGCCGTCCACTACAGTTATGACTTCACAATCTTTTAAAAAATTCGCAATCCAAGTACACAGAGACTGGGGTAGTCCATAAGAAGGGAATTTCATTAAGAGACCTCGGTGCCAAACCCGGTCGAAAGCTTTAGAGATGTCAAGGGCGACAGTTTGAGCTTCTCCAAAGCTTTCCATAACTCGACCCCAAACGGATGTCACATACGCGAGTAGGTCGCCACAAGATCGATTTCCACGAAATCCATATCGGCGGTCGCTTAAAATTTTGTTTGCTTCGAGGTATGTGATCAACTTGGTGTTTAGTACCCTTTCCATTATTTTGGAGAGTACAGAAGTAATAGCAATGGGTTGGTAGTTAGATGGGTTGGAGCGATCACCTTTTTTAGGAATTGAGTGAATGACCGCTTTTTTCCAGTCACATGGGACAATACCAGTTTTAAACGAGAGTTTGAAGAGTTTAGTGAGAACTGGGGCTAGTTTGGCGGAGAATTTTTTTTGATTGACAACATTTCATTGAAATATTTCAATGAAATGTTGCTAAAGCTGTTTTTTTTTATTTGAATCAATCAAGATTACGGTAAACCTGGATATTCTTCAAAACATTATGAATATTCATCATAAATTTATTGAAATTGGCATTTTGAATGATTTCATATTTCAAAGCTGTCATGTTTCCTTTTCACAGACATCAACTTTGACAGCAGATAAATAATTTTTCATAGAAAAGTCAAATTCATTTTACTTATTTCACTGTTTATGATCAGATTATGAAATATTATGATGATTTCTTATGAGTGGTTACTTCAAAATAAGGTGATTGATTACAAGTACTGTCCCTCGCCGATCGCAATAATTTTTATATCAATAGATAGATAAACGCACGTGTATATATTATGGGAAAATAAATTTTATTTGGTGGTCATGCTTTAAGAAATTATAAAAAATAAAATAAAATTGCGAGAAACGTATGAAGGAATCCATAGATATTGTGCAGTATACACTGCACAATATCTATGGGGACTCTCAATAGTTTGATACTTTATCTCCAAACATACATACATACCATCATGCTGTTTTCATATTCTGGGTAGGAAAAAAAGACTGACCTCCATACTATCCTATCCTGACATACATACCTACATGTTTTATATAAAAAACAAAATATCTTAAAATGTTTATAAATTTGTTTTGAAGTCTTTATAGTTTGATACATATTCTTCAATTATACATACTATAACCATCGACAGTTGGATCTCATGTGTTACATACAACTAGTTTAATTCAAGTATTTCCTTATTATGGTACAGAAATGTTATGTAACTACAGATTCAATTATTCACAATGAAATTAAACTTATGCAATAAAAAATGTACCTCCTTATCTAATTATTAATAAATAATGACATTAACTTGAATAAATACCTTTTCTTTATGTGATTGTAGTTGTAGTCGAACTTTTTCTTGTTGCCGTGATAATGTATCACGACGTTTGTCATAAAGTTCCGCTAACCTCACTCTTTCAGCGACTCCGCGTTCCACAACCTAACAACAGTTGGTATTCAAGTTAGTTAAGTACACACACCATACAATGTCACATTCATTCTATCACAGCGTATCCCACAATGTGGGGTAACCAGCGACAGGTGTGCAGTGTGCGGGTGTTAATTACCTTATAAAAGTTAGCACGACATGACACAAGCGTGTATGAATATAATATAGACTAATTAAAATTTTAATTGTATAATTTGTATTTTATTTAAAATGATTGTAGATGGTAACCAATCTTAAATCTGTCTCTAATAATCAAAGGAATGATTGAGGGCAGAAACTATAGAGGTAGTGATGTGCGCTGTAGCAGCTACCAAGAGATGAAGAGGCTGACAGACAACAGAGATATGTGGAGAGACGGAGTGTGCGGCGCGAACCAACCTAGGGATTGTAACAATGAAAAAGAAAACACCAACCCACCCCAGTGTATAAGTCACTTACATATGATAATAAGTATGTCACATATTATTTAAATATAATTAAATGTTATTATCCCTCTTTGATAAACATCGACAGAATGGTTATTCTGATAAGCCATACAATAATATATTAATAATCATTTCTGTCACAGTTCTTGGTACACTTGTACACTAGGTGTAATAACTATTTAAAACAGGGTGTAATGAATTATTTATAACAACACATTCAGGATCTGAATGTAAAGAGTAAAATAGTAAAGAGTAGTAAGATACATAAAAGTATAGTTACCTGGGAGGCGACCTCTCTCTTAATTCGGACCAGTTCATCTCTGTCTTTGTGTACCTTAGCTAGAGCCTTCACCTCTCCTCTTCTTGCTGCTTGAAGTCTCTTCATAACTTCACCCGTTTCTCTTTCCAAAAGAGCCTACAATACATGGACAGAATAATGATAACAAAATATGTAGTATATATATAATCTACCAATATTGTTCATATTTATGTATTTATTTATTTATCGTATGGGTTAATCACATACACATCATAACAAAACAAAGTTTAGATACAAAAATAATAGTAATTAGCACAAGTAGACTTGCTTATCAAGGTTTAATGTCAATGTTTAAAATATAATTCGTCGCTGAGTCACTCAACAAGAAGAAGTCCTTGAAATCTCTAAGACAAAATATATGATTGCAGCTAAAATGTTCAACCATAGAAACACCCAAGGAACTCTAATTAGTGCTGGTTATCATACCATTGAAACTTTGGGGTCATTCCAGTACCTAGGTACAATTTATTTGGCATTTGGCCGCATATATCACAACTACAAAACAGAGTTAAAATATAAAATTTGCCATTCTTAAGGTAAACTAATGTTGCGCAGGGTTAAATTTCCTGCTTGTCAAATATGAATGTCTAGGTACAATAATAACCAGTAACAACGATGTTAGTGTCGAGATTAAAAGACGAATAGCTGTGGCAAATAAATGCTATTTCGGTATTCACCGACATATCAAGACTTGAGACTGTTATTGTATAAAACATTACTGCGACCAGTACTTGTATATAGTGCTGAATGCTGGGTTCTAGGAAGGATGAAAATGTACTGTTGGTTCTTGAACAGAAGGTGTTGAGAAAAATCTTTGGGCCTCTTTGTGAGAATGGGATATGGAGGATAAGGTACAACCATGAGCTGGAGAACCTTTACTGCGATCATAACATAATTGAATAATAAAAATACATCAATTTTAATGGTTAGGGTTCAGCGAATGGAGGAAGGCTAAACCCCAAAGAAGATTCTCAATACACGAACGGAGGGGAGACGTGGTGTGGGGAGACCCAATTTGAGGTGGATGGACGGCATACAGGAGGATTTAAAGAAGATTGACGTTGCAAACTGGAGAGTGCAGGCGATGGAACGGAGGACGCCAAAGCTCACAATGGGCTATAGCGCCAATGATGATAATAATAAATAATTTGATATGCTTTTTTTTCAAAGAGGCATAGCCACCAATAGAGACAGATATGCAGTTAAGACTTTCCCGAACAACATGGTATTGTTCCAAATATTGATATAAAAATGTGTAAATTTAAGTGAATATAAACAACGTGGTGTCTATTAAAGTCAACCCCCATTCACACACTTTTATAAAAACATGTTACATGATCCACACTCTCTTGCTAATATAAAAGGAATATAACAATAATAGTTTCTTACCCTCAATAGTTTTAGTTGTGATTGTTGTGACTGTTTGAGGTATTTATCAGCTTGGGCGTATATTGTGTGGTGGTATCTCTCACGCAACTCATGCATCTGTATAGCGTGCTCTCTTAATAATGTCATCTCCCCTCCCTCTCCACCGCTGGCCTCTCCTTCTGGCACTGTACTAACACCTGGACTAGATACGGACTCTGACGTTGAATTCTCACTGCAAAAATGTATCCATATTAGATAATTTCAAAGGCAGATGAGAAAAATAATGTTCTCATAGTAAGTTATGTACCTTAAAACCACCGCTTGTTGAGTTTTCATCAAAAATAAAAAGAAGAAGATAAATAAAGATAACTCTATTTATTACTCTGAAATACTCGATCCTTCAATTGATCATAAAGGGAAAGATTGAGGGCCATAAAGGGGTCAGCAGTAAGCACAGCTATCCTGGATTCAAAACACTTGGGAGTGGTCCCGAGTGATTGTCAATGCGACAAGACAAATGAAGAATTTATTGATTAACATAATCCTATACAATCTAGTAGTTACTCTACAAAACAAACTTGTTTCAAGTTTATCATAGAACTTTGAGCTCGTGCCTACTTTTGAGAAGTTGAAGTAAAACAGACTTCAATGGTACGGTCATATAAATAGAAAGAACTATAGTAAATAAATACCCCAAACAAACAAGATCTAGAGAAAGTTCACCAGCTGACATTGCTGCCCAACTGAATCTAAATACAACTTAGTTTTTGATATGTTTTAAACTGTCCTTACTATATGTAAAATTGTCCACATGAATACAGGAAAACCATAGAGAAGTTGATAACATTTTATACTTTTATGTACTGTTTATATATTAATAATTTATATAACTTATGTACATGTGTACAAAGGTAGGTTTATTGCCATAAGGCAATTTCTTCCAACAAACCCGAGCAACGTGAAGTCTCTAAGTTAAATTGGTACAATACTAATTTATTGAGAAATAAATTGAAAAAAAATAACATAGAATAGTAAGAAATACAAAAAAATACAAAGAGAAAAAAAAATGAAAAGAGAGTTTAAAAAAAAAGAATAATAAAAATAACACTGATCATAGCAATGAGGAAAAGGAGGTTACGGAAGGATATAGAAGGAATTCAGGAACTATTTGACAAATAAAGTTTTTTTAGTTTACCTTTAAATATTTGAATGGATTGAGATGACGTTACTTCATCACTTAGGCCATTCCATAGTCTAGCTGATTGTACTTGAAAAGAGGAGCTGAAAACTTCTGTATTGTGAATGGAGATAGCTAGTGTAGTACGTTCAGCAGATCGAAGGGATAGGCCGTGACTTGACAATAATGAAATAAAATTAAAATAAATGGAGATTGCATACCAGAAGGGCCAACTCTAGATGAACTGGGAAGAAGCAACGAAAAAGAAAACTCCTATATTTAGCTCTGTTTGTTTGTTATAAAGAGTTGATATTTGTGATTTAAATGACGATTTTTTTTCCAAATAGTTTTTAAACATACTGACATTGCAAGTATACTTGAATCATCAAAGACAAATGTGATCATTCCTTTAATATCTGTGATGTATGTTGAATTATAAAAATATCCCTTACATGTTTTTGCTAGACAATCTGTGATGTATGTTGAATTATAAAAATATCCCTTACATGTTTTTGCTAGACAATCTGTGATGTATGTTGAATTATAAAAATATCCCTTACATGTTTTTGCTAGACAATCTGTGATGTATGTTGAATTATAAAAATATCCCTTACATGTTTTTGCTAGACAATCTGTGATGTATGTTGAATTATAAAAATATCCCTTACATGTTTTTGCTAGACAATCTGTGATGTATGTTGAATTATAAAAATATCCCTTACATGTTTTTGCTAGACAATCTGTGATGTATGTTGAATTATAAAAATATCCCTTACATGTTTTTGCTAGACAATCTGTGATGTATGTTGAATTATAAAAATATCCCTTACATGTTTTTGCTAGACAATCTGTGATGTATGTTGAATTATAAAAATATCCCTTACATGTTTTTGCTAGACAATCTTTTGACCAGTCCTTTGGTCATATAGAACTTGCGTCTCTGCTCCGCACCAGGACCCGACCCCAGATCGCAAGACTTCTGTGACGCGCTTTGTTGTCTTGCTCGCTCTTTTTCTTGCTTCCTTCTCAATGCTTCCGTCTTCTTTTCCAACTCCTGACGCTTCTCGCGAACTGCCTTGCTCGACAAGATCTTTTCCAGAGATTCAGCTTCAAACACAGACGTAGAAAGAGATTCACCAGATACTGCCGCATTCAATGATTGATCCAAAGTCGACTGTAAAATAATAACAATTTGTTTAACTTTACACTTGAACAAATCAGGATATCAGATAATTTAAAAAAATAATTAAACTGGCGTTGGGTTAATTATTCATTTTTAACTTCTTGTACAAATGTCGGTCAGCACATATGTCCCTAAATGCTCATGCGCTCCCAGAAGGCCACAAACTCCTTTGCCTCGTCCTCTAGGTGGGCTGGTTCATTAAGAATCTCCCAATCACACTGGCCAGGAGTCAATGGACATGCTAGGAGGTGTTCGCTGTCCTGCATTTGTCCACAGTCGCACATAGCGACTTCAGCCATTCCCCATCTTTGGAGGTTTTTCCTTGTACGACTGACTTTAGTCCTAATCTTGTTGAGGGTTTTCCACATTGGCCATTGTTGGTCATGTCCTGGGGGCAATGCTTCAGTTGGTGTATTAAAAATGGCTCCTTGTGTGCCCTCCGTTATGTCCCTCCACAGAAATATGTTATATCAGGATTTGGACTATTCCATAATCTTCCTGAACATACTTCAAATTATGTAATTAACTATGTGTGGTGGCAGAGCGGTTAGCGCGCTGGGTTAGTAATCCAGTGGTCGCGAGTTCGAATCCTGCCACGACCTATTTCGTTCACCTATAGCACAAGCATTTTACTTAATTTAGGGAATGTATATGTAATTGATACAATGACATATTCATTCTTTTAAAAAAAATATGATTTATGAAATATATGTACTTGGACATCTTGCGAGAGCATCTGGTCACCGTCTCCGTCGACGACCTGGTTGACAGCTGCCGCCGCCGCTACGATGGCCTGCGCCGGAGACGAAGGTCCTCCCGTCGCCGGGAGGGAGAGGGGCATCATGGGCAGGGGCAGGGAGGACTGGTCTGAGGCTGCGGAGGGGGGTGGTGGCGGCTGGTTGCTGATGTTGGGAGAGGACAGAGCGGGCCCCATGCTCCCCTGCTGCAGGGAGGCCTGGTGGGTGAGGCCCGCCACGCTGGCTCGGTGCCGCGGGGACCAGCCCTTGCCAGCCTGTTTCGGAGCTGTCGACCCCTGACTCTCTCTCTTCAGAGTGCCTATAATTTATTACAATTTGATGGAAAATAGTGATTTGTTTCTCATATGTTGAAAGATATGTAAAAAAATGGAAATTTTCTTATAAAAATTTAAATAAATTTAGTCTTGTTGTACAAAATATGTACCTACATATAAATATCATACACTGGCAGGCTTATTGCCATTTGGAAATTTCTACCAACCAACTAGAGTTGATGTTAATATACAATACAATATGTACTATAGCAATAAGGTAATGACATGACAAGAATAAAAAAAGAAAGAAAAAAGAGATAACAGAAGAAAAGTAAAAAAGAATGATAAGGAGAGGAAGAAGAAATTGGGTATTATCAGATAGATATTTTTACTTTAGCCTCTTTATTGTTATATTTGATAGTAAATCTATGTTATATTTCCATAATCAGATAAATTACCTGGAGCATTACCCAGCTGATCCTCTGAAACTTCAGCCTCCATATCTTCAGTGAGAACGGCCAACTGTTGTTCTCTCTTTTCTCTCTCACTTTGGTATTTGATCGGGTTGGCAAGGGCTTCTGCTAAATCTGACAGTCCGTCTGGCACATAGTCCTGGAAAATATTTTCTTAAATATAAATAAAACAATTCAATATTCTAAAGTAACTAAAAATGTGTGTAGCCCACTTTTGTAAATAAACACTTGAGATTCTAAAGAAAAACAAAAGGTTGAACAAACTCTTGAGATTATAGAGTAACTACATACAGGTAAATACTCTTGAGGTTCCAAAGTAGCACAAAAGAGTGAATTAAAGTACATAATTATATATGGGGAACAAAGCATTCATAACTAGAAATGGCAAAATAATCATTTTTAAGGTTTCAAAGTAACTCAAATGGTTAAATAAATATTCTTGGTGTTCCAAAGTAGCTACAGATGAGTAAATACATAATATGTCCTATTCTGATTCGTTTCAGAGTATGAAAACGTCTGTAACCAACGGGCGACCATGAATAAAAGGATTTTGTTCGCGCGGTAATGAGTCTCGTATAAATGCAAGCACCTTTTTTACATTTCTCATCTACTAAAATTCAGACGGATAAATTTAGACGAATCAGAATTAGACATACTATTGAAAGGTTACAAAGTAGCTACAGAAGGGTAAATACATACTTTTGAAAGGTTAAAAAGTAGCTATAGAAGGGTAAATACATACTTTTGAAAGGTTACTACAAAGTAGCTACATGAGGGTAAATCCATACTTTTGAAAGGTTACAAAGTAGCTACAGGAGGGTAAATCCATAGTTTTAAAAGGTTACAAAGTAGCTACAGGAGGGTAAATACATATTTTTGAAAGGTTAAAAAGTAGCTACAGGAGGGTAAATCCATACTTTTGAAAGGTTACAAAGTAGCTACAGGAGGGTAAATCAATACTTTTGAAAGGTTACAAAGTAGCTACAGGAGGGTAAATCAATACTTTTGAAAGGTTACAAAGTAGCTACAGGAGGGTAAATCCATACTTTTAAAAGGTTAAAAAGTAGCTACAGGAGGGTAAATCCATACTTTTGAAAGGTTACAAAGTAGCTACAGGAGGGTAAATCAATACTTTTGAAAGGTTACAAAGTAGCTACAGGAGGGTAAATCAATACTTTTGAAAGGTTACAAAGTAGCTACAGGAGGGTAAATCCATACTTTTAAAAGGTTAAAAAGTAGCTACAGGAGGGTAAATCCATACTTTTGAAAGGTTACAAAGTAGCTACAGGAGGGTAAATCAATACTTTTGAAAGGTTACAAAGTAGCTACAGGAGGGTAAATCAATACTTTTGAAAGGTTACAAAGTAGGGTGACAGGAAAATTATTCGAAAAACAATTATTCGAATGCTCAATTTTACGAAAATCAATTTTACGAATGGCAATTATTCGAATCACATTTTTTCGAAAAACAATTTTCCGAACACACAATTATCAGAATTTACAATTGTTCGAATTTTTATGACGTCATGTTGGTAGTATTGTGAGAGGAATAAACCATAGATTTTTATTATAATATACTAGATGTCGTAGTTAGCAAATTTTGTATGAATTGAAAACAAATGACTCACTTTTTGCACGGAGTACTACATCTACATAGTATATTATGTATAATAAAAATCTATGGAATAAACAACATGGCGACGCACCGCGCTGTCACACATCCTAGGATGTAGGTACAGCTATTTTTTAAACCTAAACCTACAAAACTTTGATAAAAATAGGTTGGTTAGGTTTGGTTGTAGTTATAATTGCGAGTGGCGTGAGCCAGTTGCATTATATATTTAAAAAAGTAACTATAATATTAAAATAAAATAACTAAATTGGTGTGAATACTAGATAAACATAAACTGGTGTACAAACTAGGCTATCCTGCGCTGTCAAACATCAGTTATTAAAAATGTGCAAACATACATACCCAACAATAATACAACAAGTAATAATAGTCTTCATCGAATATATTTTACTGGCAGCAAATATGTCAAAGGAGGCAACATAATGACACAAAAATATATTAAATTCTGTTAATTGGTTTTCCAACAAATGTTAGTTCGAATAATTTGCTTTCGGACAATAGGCGTGATGACAGTAAGAAAAAATCATTGAAATTATGATTTTATTAGATAAAATATGTTATAAAGATTTGAAAAAATATATTTATTTTCATTTTAAAAGAGCGAATAATATTAATATTATTAAAATAAAAATACAAAATATGTTTGTCCGCCATTTTATGTGAAACACCAATCAGAGCGCATGACGTCACCATATTGTCACTGTCAATTGTGTTTGTTACTATCAACTGTTGTGTTGTTCGAAATGGCTATTTTTTTCATAACAAGCTATATGGAATATGCTGCTTATTTTTAACATGCTATTTTTATTTATTGATTTATTTGGTTTATTTGGGACAATAAACCAAATAATATCGCTATCCGCTCTATTGAATCGTTGACGCATCTGTTATAACACGCACCGAGTATTGTAACGTGGTGGAGAATATTTAACGTTTCAGAAATAAATAACTTGGTGGCTTTCATTGCTTGATTATAAAATAAAATGATGTAATTATATTGTTTGTGGGAGTTGTACAGTGTTACATGAGGTTGAAATGGAAATACACAATGTATTATGATGAATCTAATATACATATGGGATAACTGTTATGATTCATATACATATTATGATTAATATATTAAAATATGTAATAGGTGTGATGACTGTAAGAAAAAAATCATTGAAATTATGATTTTAAAAAATAAAATAGGTTATAAAGATTTAAAAAATGTTTTTTTTTTAATTTATAGGAGTGAATAATAATAATATTATAAATATAAAAATACAAAATGTGTTAGTCCGCCATTTTATGAGAAAAAACAATCAGAGCGCACGACGTCATAGTATGGTCGCGTCAATTCTTCTGATAGTCTTCAATACAATATACGCATTAATTGTCGGTCTGGACTATGTTTATTTTGGTGTTATCGATATATTAATATTTTAATTAGATACTTAAAACTAAAACAAATTAAATATAAATGGAACAAGTATTCATCAAAGCAAATAGTTTCAATTTACCTAGATACACGCCTACCTATCGGGGGACACTATGGGCCGGTATTACAGTGTCAGTTTAAGAGCTAAACTCAAGTTTTACAAAAATATAGCGTATTACAGTGTCCGCTTAGACCTAATCTTCCCTCAAATACGTCACTAAAACGACAAATATTTAACTCAATGTTTCTGGCAGATTAAGTACTTAACTGTGAGTCAACTGTCATTTGCTAGGCAACTCGTGTAGTTTCAGTTTCTATCACTAGAGGCGTTAGGCAACGTGTGTAGTTTCAGTGTTGTATCGAAGGTGGCGCCACACAACAAAACAAACTGACAGCCGTATTGAAACGAACACGGGCATTTAAAAGCATTATTTTGGTGAAAAAAATTAAATTTACCATGTTGGATAATAAAACAATGGTATTTAAAGTCGTAGCGTCCCGTTTTGTATTTCGTATTACTTGAGGTTATTTAAATTTGACAGATAATAACCACAGAAAAAGTGAAATATGTCTATAATTGAAGATTTAGTAACTGACATGTCATATTGCACTGTAATACGGAAATGGATTCAATCTCCCCTTAACATTAATCTTGAGTTTGGCAAACTCAATGAGTTGAGGGCCGACTGTAATATCGGGCCTATGTTAATTGTATTTTGTATGTAACTTAGTTTTTATTGAATAAATAAATAAATAATGAACGCTCGCAACGTATGGTAAACTAATTTAGTTTTAGTATTCTACAATTTTGTCACGCGATGGTGAGCTGACGAACGTTCGACATGTTATGATGCTGGTCACTGCCAAACTAAACTAGCAAGCTATATTTTTTTCATGCAATGAAGCGATTTGCGAAACGACGGCGATTACGCGAAGCATGCGTTTTAAAACATCGTTACAATTTTAGCAGCATACGAATTATTACATAGCGCTCGTTATTTGTATTGTGTTCATAACAAGCTATATTTATCTGCTATCGTTATTTTTAGCAATAGCAGCCATAGTAGTTATTTTTCTGCCTGTCTTAACTACTCTTAACTAGAATGGAACTTTTGATGGTCGGATATTTCTTTGCGTCGAACAAAGACTTTTGTTCATCAGAATTTCGAAACGTAAAAACTTAATAATAAGTACATATAAGTACTTTATTTATCTGTAATTTAAATACAACTTACATCTCGAAAATCGATAAAATATGCTCCTTCTTCTCTCTACATTATGTGTTCATAAGCTAAAAACATACGCGGGAAACTTATGATGGCCTATTTTGACGTTTGGACATTAATGAAGTTCTTTATATGCTTATTGCCTAAATAATGGTAAATATTATATTATTGAGAGCTAAAAGTGGGGGAACAAATACTGTACTTCATTGTAAACGCGTACTTAATAAAATTCACTTGTGTCTCGCCGTGCGAAATTTAATCACTTATTTCTCTTTTTTTTCGCGTGGGACGAAAACAAATACCTCAGTAGGTGTTTTTTTCGTCGTGTTTGTACATTTAGGGACCGCACAACACTTATGCACTTTTGAATTGATTATAAATACACAAATCGTCTTAGAACACATATATTACATATAGTAGTGATATGCAGTTTACGATACCATGACGTCACCGTCAGGGTCGGCAGCCGCCATGATACTACAAGCTTTTTTTGGCGTAAATGTCAAATTTGATTTTAAAATGGCGATTTTTGCTACTAAACCTTTATTTTATGTAGAAATGTATATATATTTGAAAACAGTGAATGCGTAAAAACATCGTGAGATAGTTTTTCAAAATTAGTCATCATGCCTATTGTCATTCTGATAACTGATTGTTGACGCCAATATGTCATTATAATTATTGTCGCATTTTTTATATCAAATGACATATAATATTGTTGCAACTGCTGCCCACCCTACATCCAAAATCAGTCTCCTTTCAAACCGCGTCCTGTCGACACCACCCACATCTCACCCGTTTTACCGCTCCTCATAACTCACCGAAATTCGCCATAATTGTTTTCTTACCGCGTGTGTGTGTGTGGGATCCTAGTGAAAGTTGTGACCATCTAACAAGGCAGAGCACCAAGGAAAAGTCAAGTAAGTGAGTGTTCCTTTATCCTTCCTTTGCCTTGCAGTGGTTGCAACGAAACGCCCTTTAAAAATACAGTCCACTTTTTCTACTTTTCATTTTTACTTTAATTTCATATTCGCGTCTTCATTTTTTGGTCCTTAACGAGTCGGATTTCATATTCATTTTGGTCAATCCGAGACGGATATGCTAACATTTTGGTATATCATTCTTGAACCGCATTCATAACTTACATCTCACACATATTACAATTAATAAATATATTAATGTATATTATAATATTAAATATACATATTTAATTTATTTTTATAACATGTCACAGGACATACAAATGTAGGTACATTTGTCGTATACACCACATATTTATTATATATTAAATCGCTCTTCTTTATAATTATTTTCTATGTGATATGCCATTATGTACCTATTTGTATCATAACTTATATAAAGGATTACTCACTTTCTAATATTTATATATCAACCCGCTATTAATATATTTATATAACATACCCGCATCAAATATAAAACATAATTCTACCCGCTCTGTATAATTTATCCACTCAGCATATATTTATGTCGTGTTAACCGCATCCTTTATAACGAATATAAATAGTTATTAATATAAACTTATTTATATTCAAACCGCATTTATTTATGACACGATATACCTATTTGCCATAGTAAAATGAACATAAAAGGTTATTAATATAAACTTATTTATGTTCAAATCGCATTTACATAAAATTTCCGCTATATATTTTTAATAAGCACTTATTTTTAAGTGCATAACTAATCCGCATTATACCTACATTATATCAATATAAGTACCTATGTTTATTATATACCTAACCCTAATTATATATTTATATTCTTATTTAAAACTATTAATTTAGTTCATAATCTACCGCAATATATATTTATTTTATATCCTTATTTTTTGTGTTAAAATATTGCTCGGAAATAAATATATTATATTTTAAAGTACCCTACAATTTGATATATAATTCTTGTTACATCGTCAACTGTTTCGACCAAGGCGATAAAAAAGAAAAATATTCTTGTATTGCATCGAGTCAATAGGTACGTACTACTTCTATCAACGATAATAATAAAAACGTGTTAGAATTCGGCCGAACGAAACAAGCGGAATCTGCGCCGACTGTTTAATATTATGTATTCAAAATTAAAGTTAAATTATTATTTGTTGAATTGATAGTTTTATGTTATTGCTCAACATATTATTATTACTATTATTAATTATTTATTAAATTATATTTATTAAATTACTATTACCCACTTGCTTATTTTCCGCGCCGTCTTTCTACACATTTTCATATTATAAAAATTTAATTATTATCTTTTATACTTACTTAGCTTTTAATTATACATATTTTGACGTGCCTATTATTTAAGTATATCTTTAATATATCGCAATTAGAGAAAATATAAATTCTTAAAATGGACGTCGATAAGAGCTTACTATTGCAAATAGCATTAGAAAAACTGAATTATATTTTTTCGTGCTTGCAAATGATTCATGATCGCTCTACCAAGGTGCAGAATGTACAAGATAATTTAGATATAATTTCCGCCGCAGTTTGTATTGACACACTGCGTATTGAGTTTGATGAAACGTTGGAAGAGTATAATATTTTAAATATGCGATTGAATAATGGAGAACCAGAGTTTGACATGTGGAATTCTTTCGAAGACATGTACTGGAGAGTGAAATATGTTATGTCAAAAATTGAATCTGACTCAAAAACGGCGTTAGACCAAGAGAACTTCTATTCAAGAGACATATATTCTCCCGATAGCTTATATGATGAAAGTCTAATTGACATAAAAAACCCGCATCCGCATCAACCGCATGTCGCCACTACTGAATCTAATTTAACTACCGCACTCGCGCTCTGTTCAAATCCAATGACCGCGCCGCCACCTGATATTACGCAATCATCAGGTGAGCAGCTTCCCCTCTCTCATCCGCATAGACCGCATTCCGCCACCATCGTATATTCTTCGACTCTTTTACATAATGCCGTGCTTTGTTCGACATCTATAACCATGCCGTCACCTGCAGTAATGCAATCGTCAGGTGAGCATCTACCTTCCTCGCATCCGCATAAACCGCATTTCGCAACCAGTGCATATTTTTCAACCGATTTGTATAATTCCGCATTCGGTTCGTCATCCATATTCATGCCGCCACCTAGATTAATGCAATCCTCAGGTGAGCATCTACCTTCCTCGCATCCGCATTTCGCCACCGGCGCATATTCTTCGACCGATTTTCATTCCGCACTTTGTTCGACATCCATAACCACGCCGTCACCTGCAGTAATGCAATCGTCAGGTGAGCATCTACCTTCCTCACACCCGCATAAACCGCATTTCGCCACCAGTGCATATTTTTTAACCGATTGGTATAATTCCGCATTTGGTTTGTCATCCATAATCATGCCGCCATCTGCATTTACCCAACTGTCACTTGAGCAGTTTTCTTCTCCGCATCCGCATATACCGCATACCTTCGCCAGTGTATTGTCTTCGACTGCTTTACATAATTCCGCACTTGTGCTTCGTTCGACTTACACTGGTTCGCCATCACCTGCATTTATGCAACCGTCAGATAAACATCTATATATTCCGCATCCGCACAAGCTACATGTTACCGGTAATGGATCTGCTTCAACCGCAGTTCCTAATTTGGTGCTCGGTTTGTCATCTTTTACCTCGCTGCCGCCTTTATTCACGCAACTGTCAGGTGTGCAGCCACCTCTCCCCCATCCGCATGCCGCAGATAGGGCATCTACTTCTCATAATTCCGCACCCGTGATCAGTTTGACGTCCTTTACCGCGTGGCTGTCTTTGTTTACCCAGTTATCAGTTGAACAGCCATCTCTATCGCATCTGCACGACCTGCATGTCGCTGCAATTGTATTAACTTCGACAGTTGAATATAACTCGCTCTGCTCGCTTAACGCATTGTCGCACACTAGTGTGAATATATCAAACGATAATCGCACACTTAGCGCCCAACGTAACGAGAACACAACTTCATTTCTCACAACGACAGTCGAATCTGTTTATGACGCTCATGATGTTAAACATAACATTAGTTGCTTATTAGATGGTGCATCTCATAGTAACTTTGTGACATCAGAGTTTTATAATAAACTGAAATTAAATATTTACCTAAATAATATATCGGTTCGAGGTATCGGTGCCTCTAATAAATATACAAATAAATTTGTTTATTTTCAATTCTCATCGAAATACAATAAAGACATAAAATATAATATTACGTCGCTCGTTGTCGATAAAATTAACAATAATTTACTTTCAATACTTATCGATGTCTTCGTGTTACTTTTCCATTCCGCTGTAATTCTGCGCACTATACAGATTACAATCAGTTACGTTATTATGGAAACTGTTCCCGCTTTATTTAACCAAGAAAATTTAACTATAGCCTGCTGTACCACAGTATTTGACTTTATCGAATTTGATATAAATATGTCAAATAATGGTTTCTGGCAAATTTATAAATCGCAATCCGCTGTACCGCTCACTCTATCTTTGGAAAGGATTGAGAGTGAATACCTTTTTCGATCTGCGTATGATGCAGTTATATATGATAAATATCTCGAGAAAGAATATTTATCACCCGCGTCCGCTCATGACTTAATTTATCCCGCTTATACTTTAACATACCCCGCTTATAAATTAATTTATCCCGCTAATAATTTTATTTATCTCGCTTATGATTTAATTTACCCCGCTTGTATCATTATACCGCTCTACGTAATAACACAAAAGGTCATGTCTACGACCAAATTACGCAAGAATGCATCACTCAATGATGTACTTTATTGTAGTCCAGATTTACAAGGTGATCAGTTTACTATTATTTTTCATTTTCAGCTATCTCATATAGCACTCTCCGCTGATAGTAAACTGATGTTTTTGCAAGTGGCAATGAATGTCCATGATCGTCATTTCCGACTTATAATTAATCGCCTTAAGTCACAGAATCAGTTCACAACATATCACTTTAACAGGGTTTGTTTTGGACTCATGTTCAGGTCATGCCATACGCTTCGCTTCATGAAGAAACTTAATAAATTTAAAAATGCTTTGAATAGTATTTCCGCGATTCGTAGTGCTAATGTTCCTTATAAATTTAATAAAACCGCACAACATAGGATTTTGAGCGTAAATTATTCAAAAATAAATAATAATTTTGATTTTATATTTATTGCTTCTTATTTGAAATTTATTAAACGCACTATATTAGCTACTGTTATTAAGATATGGGACGTAACTGGACCAGTAGCGCCTGTCGTTCTATTCGCTAAATTAGTAAGAAAAGAGCTATGGCTATTATGACTAGACTGGAATGGCAAACCGCACAGCCGCATCATAAATATTTGGGATATGTTCTGTTCAGAGCTTCCACTCTTTAATAAAACAAAAATACCGCGTACCTTAGGTATGCGTAATGATTTATGTGAATTGTGCCTTTCTTATGTGTACACTTCTTGTCAATCAGCGCTACCGATACGGAGTTATCTGAACAAATGATAGTCCTTAAAATTCAAAATAATTTCATCATATTATATGATGTATATATGTATACTTTATTTTATATATAATATTACTAAGTATCTTATACTATGATAATTTAACATTATTTACTTTATTATATATATTTTTTTATGTATAATTCCACGCATTGCATCACACAACACATATTTGCATCACGCATTTCACTTTTTTTATTTAAACTTCAACGCATCCTACATACATACTTGCATCACGCATTTCACTTTTTTTATTTAAACTTCCACGCATCGCATCATACATACTTGCATCACGCATTTCACTTTTATTTAAACTTCCACGCATCGCATCATACATATTCGCATCACGCATTTAACTTTTTTAAAGGTGACCCTTTAAGGGCGGGGAAAATGTTGACGCCAATATGTCATTATAATTATTGTCGCATTTTTTATATCAAATGACATATAATATTGTTGCAACTGCTGCCCACCCTACATCCAAAATCAGTCTCCTTTCAAACCGCGTCCTGTCGACACCACCCACATCTCACCCGTTTTACCGCTCCTCATAACTCACCGAAATTCGCCATAATTGTTTTCTTACCGCGTGTGTGTGTGTGGGATCCTAGTGAAAGTTGTGACCATCTAACAAGGCAGAGCACCAAGGAAAAGTCAAGTAAGTGAGTGTTCCTTTATCCTTCCTTTGCCTTGCAGTGGTTGCAACGAAACGCCCTTTAAAAATACAGTCCACTTTTTCTACTTTTCATTTTTACTTTAATTTCATATTCGCGTCTTCACTGATTTTCGAAAAATTGTTATTCGTACAATTGCGCATTCGAACAATTGTGTTTCGAAGAATTTTCATGCAATCACAAAGTAGGTACAGAAGGGTAAATACATACTTTTGAAAAGTTACAAAGTAGCTACAGAAAGGTAAATACATACTTTTGAAAGGTTTCAGATTACCTACAGAAGGGTAGGTAAATAGAAAATCTCAAGATTCCAAAATATTAATAATAATAAACATTACTTTGCACACTGCGCAAGTGGTGAGTTTATTACCAAATGGCAATTTCTTACAACTAACCAGTGTTTTCATAGGCAGGTGAGTAAAAACATTATGAATTTTAAACAAAATCAGGTATAAATATTTATTTATTTTGTATTGCTACTCAGCTAACTGACAGGTACTATGTTAATTATTAATTTAACACACACAAATTGCCATAATCTGGAGACACAATTTCATAACTGTGAATCGGGAATTAAACCCAGATATCTAACAGACATAAAATATTGTGGTTTATGTTACCTTAACAACAACAAGAAGAAACAGGCTGGCCATCAGCAGTGGTTGACTGAGTTCATTACGGAGGTTGACATGACGATATCCTGGACATAGTCCCACAACAGGTAGCACTCTGTGACCCAACAGTTTGCCGCTGTCGTCGTATGCAGCCAAACGGAGAGAGGCCAATTCTGGTAACACAACCTTTAAACAACAACATTCAATATTATGTAAATGATAAAGCAATGTTTGTTAGAATCAAGTTAATTTAATACATTCAAAATACTTTTTTTGTTTTATAAATAAACAGAAAAATTGTGCTTGTTTCGTGACAGTATAAAATTGCTTTATTGAAAGTTAACTGAACTCATTGGGAACATACATGTGCTGAAGTGATAATATTTTTAATAATGTCAACTTCAAACAAACAAAAAATTAAGTAGTATTAATATTTCAATTTTTTCTAGAAATAATACAAATTGAACACACAGAGTGTTGGATGTACCTGAAGTTGCAGATTATGGTGTACTTCACACCAATCTCACTGAACGATTTCGAGCGGTGTTTCAATCTGAACGCAGCCTAGAGGTGTTTTAAATGTCAAATATCACTTATTATCATGTGTCTTACAAAAACAAAATTACAAAAACAATATTACGTTATATTGGGCAGTAGAGTATAGACAATGCTCTCTGACCTTTTATTGGAAACTTTTGAATGATACTTTTCTTAAATTAAATTAACCACTTTTTGAATGAATATTTTCACCATATATAATGTCAACAAACATCACTGAAGAAATAGAAGTAAACTTACCACAGATAAAATAGAAGCCAACAAATACTATGACCTGAATGCAGAGTCTTAGGTAACTAAATACTAACTCCTAACCTCACTGGAGTATTTAGTATTTATTTATTTACTGTATATAACAACCATTTACAATTGTATTCTTAAGTAAGCGACATCACTAACTAAATACTAAACCAAACTTAAGGTCGATGGTGTAGCATTTTACTTTATTGCGTAGATAGATAGATAGTTTTCTATGGGTTTAGACTGACGTTTAAAATATTTTCTTTGTCATAACAACACAAACACAAGCTCACACTGACAGCTCGATCTTACGATTCCAGCAAATTTTTGGCATCTCGTGTAGATCGTTGAATAATCTGTTTGGTTTTTGATTTGAAAAAATTACCAAAACACATATTTGACGAAGTCGCTAAAATCATCATCCATCGAAAACATCTCGTATTTTATTATTAAACCACTCGTAAGGTTCTTCGCGACCAACCTTACTTAGTTAATGTTAGTTCATGCCAATGCGCATGTGCTAAGTATTTAGATATGTCTCCGCAATGCAATTCTCATACAAAAACTTTGTAGCATCCTCCAGTTAGGAAGCCACGTGATCTCCTAACTTAAGTGAGTGACTGTGCAATGAAAACATGGTTAGTATTTAGAATTTAGTATTTAGATCGGACTCTGCATTCGGACCTATAGCTGTCAAGAGCGTTTGGAGCGTACTCTTGACCCTCAATCTGAATGCGACAGAGTGTCTGTTTCCCGTCATTCTGAACGGCTTAAAGCATCACTAAGTGCACTTGACGTTCATTCTGAACGCACTCCAGAATATAAATGAAACTAAAGCTAAAAACAATTGTATATTTTCTATTTTACATTGTTATAAATAAGGTTTACCTTTTTAAAAACAAACGGCTCTTCACCGTAGACTGGATTGATACCGTTGTTGGGAACAATCTTGGTTCGAAATTTTTTCCTCACAGTATCTGCTGGTAAACCGTACATTTCTACTTCGATAAAAGTCCCCACTCGTCTGTCTGTCAAGAACTGACCAGAGATGACTGTCACGGAGACCGTCCCGGCAATAATTCCGTCCACAGTTGACTCGGCAAATGGATCCAAACGACTGAAAAAATAATTATCAATCGAAAAATGTTTAGATGGGTGGTGCCAGAGTAGTCGGCGTGCTAAATCAGTAACCAGTAGTCATGAATTCGAAATCCTGCCATGACTGATTTTGTTCACCTATAGAAAATGTACGAGTGACATAAGTGGAGTATGTCTACAAACTTGTGATTCATGTAAAGAATGATTTTTATCTCATAATTATCACATCTTTAGATTTTATATAGTACAGTTCTTCACTAGTCCAAAATATGTCAAAATATGAACAAATATATATTTTGTCTTGGTATTTTATCAAATCGAAATTCTGATGTCATCAAGTGAGCACACTGAGATGGTTTGGCCACATGGGAAATGAAAGAAGCTTTAATTGAATACGATAACTGCACTACAGAGCATGCCAAAACGAAGAAGACCGTGGTACACTTCCTTTGTCACTGTCCTGCTCTCTCTAGAAATAAGAGAAGCTCCTTGGGAAGTTTCATCTGTGACGATCTGATGGACATAGGGTCTGCTGATATCGGAGACTTTGACATTAATTAGCCACTCAGGCTGGTTCAGGGTGGATAAGTAAGGAGGTGTACAGCCCCATTTGTGGTATCACAAAGGGCCAATTAGTCTAAGTATGTTCTCCTTTAAAACTGCCACCCGCAAAAAAAAGAAGTTTAAACAACAACAGGGGGCAAGTCTAGTCCAACCGGCGAAATCAAAACCCTCACGATTACCCATATCATGGATATAATTATTATACGGAGTTCTATAATATCTAATATGTCATAGAACTCCATATGATAATTATATCCATGATATGGGTAATCATGAGGGTTTTGATTTTACGGGTTGGACCAGACTTGCCCCCCAGATGTGTGTATGTATAATATGGCGTTCACTTCTCTTTTCTTATCTCATCAGAGACATGGCATGTATAAAATTCTGATTCAAGTTCCATAAATTTTTTTTTCCAGTCTCCATCAACTTTTGTTATGACAATGTATGAAGTAAATAAAAAAGATAAGATGAACTAACCGATCCTTTCGCCTCATAAACTCCGGCTTTAGAAGGTAACCGCATCTCATGTTGTATTCAAATATACCCAAGTTGAGTTGCATGGCCAAGTCCAAGGTTTGGTAGTTCAATGCTACAAGCTGACACCCTGCATTCCAGAATACCTAAAAAGTATTTTCCACAGTTGATTTTAAATTACATTCACTGGAATCGGTTATCAAAGATCATCATTAAATAGTAATATTATAAGTGTCCCACCAAAGGTCAGATTTTGGCTAATGCTGAATGTCGGCCCCAGTCAAAACGTTCGGCCAAAGCCGAACCCGATGCTGTTCTTTTTGGCCGAAGGTGGCCAAAGGCGAAAGTTCGGTCAGACACTTGATATAATATATTTTTATTCAAGGTTATAAAAAAATAAAGATACATTTCTATAAATATGTAACATAAAAATATAAGTATGATATATGCAAGGTAATCAGTTAATAATATATGGGTATCACTACTTCAATAGGTTAAATTACCTGTTCTGGGGGGCAAGTCTGGTTAACTGGCGTAATCAAAACCATCCATATTTACCCACATCATTATGTTATGGAGTTCTATAAGATAATTATATCCATGATATGAGTAAACATGAATGGTTTTGATTTTGCCAGTTAACCAGACTCGCCCCCCTAAAGTAATATCCACAATTGATTTTATATACTCAAGATTCTGTATGCTGAAGATGGATTGAAAAATCCAAAAACGTTATAACGTAAAATAAATGTGAAGTGGAATATACAAAGTTTTTTGTTTTTCATTTTTAGTAAAAAAATTACTAAAATATCTTGCGACTATTTTCATTTTATACAATAATTTTTTTACACCAATAATTTTTATGAATCACTACATAATATTGCCATTAAAAAAAATTTAGGTATATGTGAATAGTACAAGATTTAAAAAAGATGTGAATGATTGAGTTAAGGCAATACGAGTACCAACCTGTGGCATAAAGTTGGAACTATCAAACCTAGTACCGGCTGGATATACTCTCGATAGTTGATGTTTGTTATAGTTGACAAATTCAATGGGTCTCTCTTTCAACAGGGTCGTGGCTTGCTTCTCGTCAAAGGAAGACATTTCATAGAAACGATTCTTTTCTGTAAGATAATTAATAATAAACATATTTAT
The DNA here is from genome assembly GCA_963576475.1 of Molanna angustata. Lineage (NCBI taxonomy): Eukaryota > Metazoa > Arthropoda > Insecta > Trichoptera > Molannidae > Molanna > Molanna angustata. Next base: position 1,956,296 of record OY754971.1, on the reverse strand, counting down.
ATTATCTGCGTATGGTTACAGAAAAGGTCCTGGATAAAAACCAGAAGCTTTTTTGTGCTTTTATAGACCTTGAAAAGGCCTATGATAAAGTCAACAGAGAAAAACTATGGGATATATTGTCAGTGTAGGGAGTGAAGAGCAAGCTGATACGCGCAATCGCGTCATTGTATGAGAATAGCGAGGCATGTGTTCATGTCAACGACACAGTAACGTCGTGGTTCTCTATAAATAGTGGCGTAAGACAAGGGTGCGTGTTGTCACCATGGCTCTTCAATCTGTACATTGATTTCTGCATAAGAGCCCTTAGGGATGAAAATAAGGGTCTGAAACTGAGTACTGTAACAGTGCGTGATTTGATGTATGCAGACTATAAAGTCCTGTTAGCAGAAAGCGTGGAAGAGTTACAGTATCTAGTAAGCATGGTATATGAAGGATGCATAGAGTACGGACTGAAGATGAATGCTAGCAAATCAAAGGTAATGGTCTTTGAAAAGTGTGAAACCAGAACATCGTGTCAAATAAAAGTAGAGAATGAATGGCTTGAACAAGTCGACGAATATGTTTATCTGGGAAGCATGTTCCAACGGAATGGACGGCCTGATAAGGATATTGAAAGAAGAGTTATGGCAGGAAACAGAGTGAATGGAGCACTTAAACCAGTTATGAATGATCGTAACGTATCAAAGGAAGCTAAAGTTGCCATTCATAACGCAATTGTAGTGCCAACCTTGATGTATGCAAGTGAAACCTGGACATGGCAGAAGTCGCATGAAAGTAGAATAAATGCAGTGGAAATGAGATTGTTAAGAAGAATTTGTAACAGAACGATGTATGATAGAGTTAGAAATGAGGTCACTAGGAAAGAATGTAAGATGAAGAAAGATGTAGTAACTAGAATGAAAGTTAACACACTTAGATGGTTTGGTCACGTGGAAAGAATGAATGAAGAACGCTTGACGAAAAAAATATATAAGGCTGACAGGAGGAATGGAAAAAGAGGTCGGGGGCGCTCAAGAAAAGGATGGCACGACCATGTGAACGATATTCTGAAAGAAGGGAATGTTAGAAGTCTGAACAATAGAAGAACATGCATGAGACGTAGCATGAATGTTGACGAGGCAGTGAATGTATGTCAAGATAGAATAGTGTGGCGTTCTGTTCTCTCTACCTACCCCGCGAGGGACATGGCGTGATGGTATGTATGTATGTATATTTATATTCACAGATCCACAATTATTAAGTACTGTAGGTTGCGTATCTTTGTACAGAAATGAACAGGATGCATTTTGAAATGGAAATATGAGAACTGGAGTAAACACAATGCATTTTTGGAGCAGTGAAATATAGATACTGGAAAGAATAAGCTATATTATGGAGTGGTAAAAGTAATTAATCTTTGTCATGTTTTATTTTTTCAACTCATATTACCACAAATCATTTTTGATAATAATACAATAAATATATAATCAACAAGAATAAAAAAAAATTTACTACAATAACATGTGCCTTTTACATCAATAATTTAACTATCCAATATTTGGTGCAAATTATTTGAACAAAAAGTAATAGTGATATTTAAAGTTTATGTATGATATAATGTGTTCAAAGATGTTTATTTGACAATATAAAGCACTAACTTTCAGAGTTTTCAAAGGAACTGAAGTGAACGGGTTGCACGTAGTTGACCAACGCAGAGATCTCCGCCCCAGCCTCGGTCTCCTTGGCCTGCTGTGCCTTGTCTCCTGAGCCAGGGGGCGGTGGGGCTGCGGGACCACACTCTGGAACCACTGCACCACTTCCTACACCTTCAGCCACCCCTCCCGTACCTCCCCCCTCGTCTTCAGAGGAACTGTCAATGTCAGATGAACCAGAACTGTCCTTGGAACTCTGGCGTTGGAGCTGAAAATTCATTGCAAATTTAAGAATTTTCAGAAACATTGTTAAATTTTTACTTTACTAACATAAAATATAAATTTGGAAATGTTTTATTCACTAAACGTTGTGTCAGGTCCCAACACTGAAGATCACATGGGAGAAAGCCTATCAGTATTAAGCGGTGCAAAACAACTCCTCCACATACCTCAAACAAAAAATTCCAACAAAGACACAACGCTTTATACTATCATAAAATAACTTATTTTCAATTCACTTATGGCTATAGTCATCATTTCCTTTTGATTGTGAGAGCTAAGGCAGTCATAGCCATCAACGTGTAAAATAAATGATAAAATAATATTGTTCCTTACCTGATGCGTGTGTTGTAGTACTCCAATATCTCCGTTACCTTGATGTGTTGGCACTCCACTACTGTCGTCACCACCTCCCACTATTGCACCACCCGCTCCCACAACCACCTCACCACCGCCTCCACCGGAACTCTTCTTGTGATGGTGATGATGATGATGGTGCTTCTTCTTGTTTTTTATTATTATCTTGCGACGCATCATCCACGGAGGGGGCAATTCACCACCTTCAAAATTACAATCTACAATGTATCCATATAAATACTGCAGCCTGGGAAAGTAAGATTCAGCTACTGGTCTGAACTCCCAGGACTCAGGCAGGCTAAGAACCTGCTCAGTAACTATGACCGAAAAAGGTCCAGAACAAGTGTGAAGCTCGGCAGAAAAGCCCTAAAATCTTGACAGGGCATTTTAGACTTGGGGAACATCTGCAGAAAAAAATAGGACTAGAAGAAGACGGCACATGCAGATTCTGTAGGGAGGGGACGGAAACGACACAAGTAGGAATGAGGACCTTAGGCAAGCGCCAAATGGATATCGAATCCATATCCTCATTAAATCTAAGAGGCCTGAGACTCGAGGGGATACTGGAACAGGAAACCCGGCAAGAAAGTAGGGGAAGCACAAAAGATCCTAAGGGTTACAATGCATAAAACCACCTCAACTGATAATAATAATAATGCATAAATACGTCTTAAGGAAAGAAACAGCCGGCTCTACTTGAAAACGACCACTCTATACTGATGACATCTGTTTGAGACAATCCGAACTACAAAAATTAGCACAAGGTCTTTGCAACTGTGTTTAAAATCTCAGCTTACAATTCCATATACATATTCTAACGTGTTTCATAAAAAATATATAAATCTATGTGACACTCTTGAAGGATATTCCTTCTACATCTTTCTTTCCTCATTGCTGTAATCAGTCTGTTTATTGTTATATTCAATTTTATTCTTAGGTACCAATACTATTGTAGAAAATTTACTTGAAGCTTCAAGTTGCTTGAGTTGGTTGGAAGAGATTGCCTTTTGGCAATGAACCTCCCTTTATGTACATTGTTGTATATAAACAATATAAATATAAATAAATATTACCTGGTTCCAAAGGATGTGACTCTAGAGGTTTATCCAACAGCATTTCCCCAAATATATCTCGACAGTAGTTGGCAATCTTTGCCTGCTGTCGAGGATTACAGTGGTTCTCAAAACTCAATATGACGGGAAAGTCTGAAGTCTTAAAAGCGCTCTCCGCAATCGCCTCGAGAACGTCTTTTGCGCTGATAACTTGAACAAAAGTGTAGCCGTGTACAATGACTGGCTCGTCGAAGCGGCCATTCCAAAAATCCAACTCCACACATCTGTAATGATAATTTTATTTGTGGAAAACAACATTTAGCGTTGAAAAGTAAACTTGAATCTATGAAAGGACTACTGACTTGAGTGTATGCTCTAAAAGCCATGTACATATTAAAATGGTGAATCCCCAACAATAATTTGTAAATTTTAATTGATTTATTTTATTGCAGTATTTTTGGAACATATGAATAGTTACAGTTATTTATGAAATTAATAATAATAATAAAAATACAATTTTTATATCGTCCTTTTATGGTCCAAAGGCACTTATGCTTTTATATGGATACATAATAAACTCTTAGGTAGCGTTCGGAAAGACGCTCGGCCATGTTAGAGCGTCATCCTAAGCGTTCGGAATTCATCGAGCGATTCGCGCGGCGATTCACTCTGCCCGTTCGGAATCACGGTTGACTCGCACCAAAGTCGCCCAAGTCGCTCGATGAAATAGTAGGGTGAATGTTGCTCCTGTCAAATTTTTAAATTTTTTGGCGGGATTTATGAATTTTCGCATAGTCAAAGTGACATTTTATTTGGCGGCAATTTATAATTTTTCACATAGTCGTCAACACTTTTAGTTTGGTATGGTTTTAGTTGGTTTTAGTTGGTTTTATTTGTATTTATAATTTAATTTATTGAATTATTTATTAATTATAATTTACAAAAATGTAAATTTATACAAAATAAATCCAATGGATGTAAATTCATACAAATTTATCATGGATAATAATGGTCAACCACAAAGAAATGTGGAAGACCATTATTTAATAGTAAACATCAACAGTAATTGTATTTTGTTTTATGAAAATAATGTATTTTTTAATGAGTGGTTATCATTTTAAGGGAAATAAACAATTTTTGAATGCCCAAAACACCAAAAGTTCGTGAAAACTATGTGTGTCAAGATAGAAGTGAGTGGCGTTCAGTTCTCTCTGTCTATCCCGTGAGGGACATGGCGTGATGGTATGTATGTATGTCTTTGATCCAACACTTGTATCCCTTTTTATGACAAATCTGACATTTATTTTATTTTATTCTGGGAACAGACAGTTATATAAATGAGTGTGTTGTGGCCAACGCTAAACTCCTCACTAACAAGTCATTCTATAAAGTGTTCAAATTTTGTATCGAAAATTTTCACCATTTTCATGAAATGAGTTTGTCAAATTATTTTTTCATAACATTCACAATGGGTGACAGGGAACCTCAAAATTGCTGAACTTTATGAGATATGTTCGTTGGGTGGATGCAGAACTATTATAAGTCGCATTTTTAACGAATATCACTTTTTGATGTAAATATGTTCGCAAGAAAAAATCTTAAATTCTTACGAATAATACGAATCACTTGTCACAACACGTTAACTACTTTTAAAATTAATAAATTATTACCTCGTTATTATAATGAAAACATCCGATAAACACCAAAACAAAATATACAACCTCTATTTTATTATAATTTTTGACCAAAGTGACACAACTGAAGTAACACCAAACTCGTAATTTTAAATTTCCCGCGCCCACGTAATTTTAAGTCACCCCAACATCGCTCAGTACCGTTCGGATTAAACATCGCCCAAATGTCGCTCTCTTTGCAACTGCAGGTCGCACCGGTAGAGCGATTCACTCAGCGATTCACTCTGATTTAGAACGCGGCCTTGGATGACAAAAAAATCTACATAAGTAGATATGTATGCAGTTTTGTTAATATATGTCTAGTGGTTTTCTTTTTTCCTACTTTTATTTATTGCACACCAAACATGAATGTGAATATTTTACCTGCATCCAGCAAGTAAACTCTGCCTGTATATTTCAACACTAGATTTGCCAGTTATCTGATGACCAGTGAGATAGGTGTTGTGCGATGAATTGATAAAGTAGTGAGCCATCGGTTGCTCCATATCATCGCACAGTTCTAACTTACTGACAGCTATTATTAATTCCATACCAAATATGAATGTGAATATTTTACCTGCATCCAGCAAGTAAACTCTGCCTGTATATTTCAACACTAGATTTGCCAGTTATCTGATGACCAGTGAGATAGGTGTTGTGCGATGAATTGATAAAGTAGTGAGCCATCGGTTGCTCCATATCATCGCACAGTTCTAACTTACTGACAGCTATTATTAATTCCATACCAAATATGAATGTGAATATTTTACCTGCATCCAGCAAGTAAACTCTGCCTGTATATTTCAACACTAGATTTGCCAGTTATCTGATGACCAGTGAGATAGGTGTTGTGCGATGAATTGATAAAGTAGTGAGCCATCGGTTGCTCCATATCATCGCACAGTTCTAACTTACTGACAGCTATTATTAATTCCATACCAAATATGAATGTGAATATTTTACCTGCATCCAGCAAGTAAACTCTGCCTGTATATTTCAACACTAGATTTGCCAGTTATCTGATGACCAGTGAGATAGGTGTTGTGCGATGAATTGATAAAGTAGTGAGCCATCGGTTGCTCCATATCATCGCACAGTTCTAACTTACTGACAGCTATTATTAATTCCATACCAAATATGAATGTGAATATTTTACCTGCATCCAGCAAGTAAACTCTGCCTGTATATTTCAACACTAGATTTGCCAGTTATCTGATGACCAGTGAGATAGGTGTTGTGCGATGAATTGATAAAGTAGTGAGCCATCGGTTGCTCCATATCATCGCACAGTTCTAACTTACTGACAGCTATTATTAATTCCATACCAAATATGAATGTGAATATTTTACCTGCATCCAGCAAGTAAACTCTGCCTGTATATTTCAACACTAGATTTGCCAGTTATCTGATGACCAGTGAGATAGGTGTTGTGCGATGAATTGATAAAGTAGTGAGCCATCGGTTGCTCCATATCATCGCACAGTTCTAACTTACTGACAGCTATTATTAATTCCATACCAAATATGAATGTGAATATTTTACCTGCATCCAGCAAGTAAACTCTGCCTGTATATTTCAACACTAGATTTGCCAGTTATCTGATGACCAGTGAGATAGGTGTTGTGCGATGAATTGATAAAGTAGTGAGCCATCGGTTGCTCCATATCATCGCACAGTTCTAACTTACTGACAGCTATTATTAATTCCATACCAAATATGAATGTGAATATTTTACCTGCATCCAGCAAGTAAACTCTGCCTGTATATTTCAACACTAGATTTGCCAGTTATCTGATGACCAGTGAGATAGGTGTTGTGCGATGAATTGATAAAGTAGTGAGCCATCGGTTGCTCCATATCATCGCACAGTTCTAACTTACTGACAGCTATTATTAATTCCATACCAAATATGAATGTGAATATTTTACCTGCATCCAGCAAGTAAACTCTGCCTGTATATTTCAACACTAGATTTGCCAGTTATCTGATGACCAGTGAGATAGGTGTTGTGCGATGAATTGATAAAGTAGTGAGCCATCGGTTGCTCCATATCATCGCACAGTTCTAACTTACTGACAGCTATTATCGGATTGTCTTCCGATAATAAATATCTGAAAAATAAAACAGATACAGTTATTTCTATCAACTTTATTATTAAATTATACTTCTTCTTTTTTAACATTTATCTTCTTCTTGTTTAAAAACCTGTTTTTCTCAGGAAGTGTGCCCCTTTAGTAGGCCCTCCTGTGATGCTGAGCTTCAGCTTTCCTTCCAACGTTTAGGTAGTCTACCTTGCAGTTTAATCAATCACTGCATTACTTGTGTTTATATCTATACTGGGGTGCGTTCAGAATGAATAGCAAGTGCACTTAGTGACGCTCTAAGCCGTTCAGAATGACCGGAAACAGATGCTTTAAAGACACTCTGTGGCGTTCAGATTGAAGGTCGAGTGTACGCTCCAAACGCTTTGTATAGTCGGCTCCAATAGTCGGGTGAAAAAAACTCTGACAGGTATAGTTTCTGTTGACCACTATTTTATCTGTGGTAAGATTGCTTCTATTTTATCTGTGATAAGATTACTTCTATTTCATCTGCGGTGTCAGATGATGTTCTATCTGATGACAATATGCATTCAAAAAGAGGTTAATTTAAGAAAAATATCATTCAAAATCTTCCAATTAAAGGTTAGAGAACATTATTTACTCCACTGCCCAATTGTTGTCTTTGGATGAAAATGTAACCTAAAATGACACTAAAATGCGTTCAGATTGAAACGCCGCTCGAAAGCATTCAGTGAGATTGCTGTGAAAAATGCCATAAACTGCAACTTCAGGTACATCGTCGAGTGGTCTTTCTGAATGCAGCCCCGGTAATAATCAAACGAGATTTATAAATTTTTAATGTTAACTGATAATAAAGTATAAAATACTAGAATTGGTAATAACAAAAATAATAAAATGATTAGTGTGAAAGTTACTAGAAAAGGACACATCAGGGAAACAATCATTGTATAAAAAATAATAAATTTTTCCAGAACATAAAATCTTGTTTAATTTTTAGCAGTAATGGAATTCTACGATCTAAATGCCACCTCAATCTTTAAAATCAAAAGCCTGGATATTTCTCATATTGGGGAAGTAAATAGCTTAGAATAACATTTACATATGTAATTACAATCTAAGATGACTTGACAAGAAAGTATATAACACATAAATATGCACATTCTATAGTATTGAACAGGAAGCTATTAAATTATCCATATGCAAGAGTACTGATATATTTACCTATAATATAAGTACAGCATTAATTCACGTTGTACAGAACCAAACACTACGGTGACCAAAAATCAACGTAAAAGATGACAATTGAAACATATTTTTTGCTTTATTAAAAGTAAACGAATTAAATATAATAATAATAACGGTAGTTTCAAAGTGGCTCCAATAGACAAAAAAATAGTCGAAAATAGGCTTAGATGGTATGGTCACATTTTGAAACGACCGACGAACAATATGATAAATAAAGCCTTGGACATCAAGACTCCAGCGAGAAGACCACCAGCCACATGGCTGTCGAGCATAAAGAAGCATCTGCGAGAGAGGGAGCTGAATCCTTATCTGGCACAGGACAGGCAAGTTTGGCGAAATAGAATAAGGAGAGCCGACCTCAAGTAAATGGGACAAAGGCGAGGGCGAAGAAGAATAGTAATAAACACTTTCTTGAATCATGAGCAAGTTGCGGATTCATTGCATAAATTTTTCCTCTGCTGGGGACCAAACCCAGGACACCCGCACAAAAGCCAAATGGCTTACCAACTGTGCCACGGCAGGCGGCTAATTACATATAGGAACTTGATAACAATATAAATAAACATATATTGGATAGAACTGTGGTATGTAAATTTTATTATAGTAATTTTAATAATACTTCCAACTAGAAAAAAATTAAAAATTTATTAACACTCTTTTACATAATACTGAATGTTATATTTTTGAATATTATTATATACTTTCTAACTTGATAAATTATTGTGAAACGAAACAGGATAAGAACCCGAACCTGTTCAATCGATCAAAAACAATGAAAAATGCAATTATTTGCAACCCATAATTTTACCAGTATTTTTTATAATGTATCTCTTTTGAGATGCATCATTGTTGAATCCCCCTGAACATAAAATCCATTTTAAAATTGCACAAATATATTATATTGAAATTCCAAACACATTTCTCCATCATCTATACCTACATATATGTGCGGGTACTGGATACAGCAGGCAATAAATTAGATTTTATGACATTTTGAGCTATTTCCTACCAACAAACAATAGAAACTACTTACTTCCACTGGATCGTAAATACACTAAACATACTTTGTAACTTTCAGATACTCATGGTTCACTTTTAAAACATCAATATACACCAGATAGATGATCTTTTTACACAGTGGATACATTCCACACAATAACATGTTACTATACAAAAATAAATGAAAATGGTATAGTTTTCGCTGTGTAAAAATCAATTCTGGTTGTCCAACAAAAAAATTTCATTGTCGTACAACATTTTAAAATAAAAAAATAACATGACGTTTAAAATAATTACTACAAAAAATATTGGGTATTATTATAGAATACCTCTTTTGACACGCAACCAGAGTAGTAAGTAAATTCAAGGAGTGTGGGAAATCAAAACAAAACCAACATGTTATTATTGCATAGCATAGTTAAATTATGCAATGGTACAATAAAAATTTACGAGTTAGGTGTTTGTACTATCTCTAATGTTTTATACAAAGCGCGATATATTTACTGGCTCCATCCATAATAATTCGGTATCATTTCTCTCAGAAATATAACTATTGGCGAGAAATTGGGATTTTTAATTATTACACAGAAGACTTTTCACCCACCACTTACAGCCATTGCACTATAATGAATTGTATTCCAATAAATGTATATTTATTTATATATTTTATTTTTGTACAAAATATAATACATACATACATACCATCACGCCATGTCCCTTGCGGGGTAGGCAGAGAGAACCGAACGCCACATTTTTCTATCCTGGCACGCATCCCTCGCCTCGTGCACATTCATGCATCGTCTCATACATGTTCGTCTATTGCTCACACTTCTAACATTTCCGTCTTTCAAAATTTCGTTCACATGGTCGTGCCATCCCTTTCTTGGGCGTCCCCGACCTCTCATACCATTCCTTTCCACTCTGTATATTTTCTTCGTCAGGCGCTCCTCATTCATTCTCCCCATGTGACCAAACCATCTCAATGTGTTCACTTTCATTCTAGTAATGACATCTTTCTTCATCTTACATTCTTTCCTTATGTCCTCATTTCTTACCCGGTCATACATCATTCTATTACAAATCCTTCATAATGATCTTATTTCAACTGCATTTATTCTACTTTCATGCGTCTTCTGCCATGTCCAGGTTTCACTTGCATACGTCAAGGTTGGCACTACGATGGCGTTATGAATGGCAACTTTGGCATCCTTTGATATGTTGCGATCATTCATAATTGGTCTCAGTGCTCCATTCACTCTGTTTCCTGCCATAACTCTTCTTTCGATCTCTTTATCGAGTCGTCCGTTCCGTTGAAATATGCTTCCCAAGTATACATATTCGTCAACTTGCTCGAGCCATTCGTTCTCTACTCTTATTTTACACGCTTTTCTGCTTTCACTCTTTTCAAAGACCATTGTCTTTGATTTGCTGGCATTCATCCTAAGTCCATTCTCTATACATCCTTCATATACCATACTTACAAGATACTGTAACTCTTCCATACTTTCTGCTAATAGAACTTTATCGTCTGCATACATCAAATCTCGCACCATTACAGTACTCAATTTCAGACCCCTGCTTTCATCCTCAAGGGCTCTTATGCAGAAATCAATGTACAAGTTAAAGAGCCATGGAGATAGCACGCACCCTTGTCTAACGCCATTATTTATATATAAACAAATTAATATATTGTATTAAATTTCTTCCAACCAACCAGATAACGAATTATGACAACATTATATATTTATATACCTATATACAATAACAAAAAGATTAGTATACACAACACATACACATATACTTTAATATCATCACCATCATCAGTGGGTCCACAATCCAAGATTGTCATCCATAGGATGCAAATGTTCCACCCAACGGAGCATCCCTATTTTATTTTAATTTTCTGCAGGAATATGTCATGCAAAGTATTCGTGAACAATTTGAGGATGAAATGGAATATAATTTGCAACAAGACCTCCCAACTACATATCATCCCACACTACACATCCATATATTTAAAAAAACCAAGGACCATTTTAATTTCTTCTCCTTCTTGTGCTGCTGCTAACGGAGGTTGGCAATAATCACACCAAACTCATCCCAATCCTACGCCAACCTAATTGGTGATGCCACATCCGCATCCCGAACCGCTGCCTGAGATTCTTTTACGCTCCATACTTCGTCTTCCTTCTATGTTTTCCTCCACTATAAGTTGCATAAGGACATATCTATCACCACAGATATATGTGGCCAAAATATGCGGCTTTGAGTCTATTGACAGTGGTCAGCAACTCTCTTTCTTTCTCCATCATGTTTATAACTTTCATTGGAGACTATGATTCATGAGATGAACATCAACCTTCTGTATAGCCACATCTCGAATGCTTCAATTTTATTTACTGTTGAAATCTTGAGAATCCAACCTTCCACTCAATACAACAATACTGACAACATGTATGCTTTAACAGCTCTCCGTCTTGTACATAGCTTTAGATCTCAGTTACACAGCAGTTTTTGCATTTTGTAGAAGGTGGATCTCGTCATCTCAATCCTATGGATAATTATATCCATGAAATGGGTTATCACGAGGGTTCCGATTCTTTATTTCGGAATCTGAAATTTAATTTAATTGCTAGAAGCAATTTACTGGTTTGTAAAAGTTTAGGGTGAAATGTATAAGCTGAGTACTCCATTTAAAGTAGGTGGAATAATAGATAGTAAAATATTGTACAAACCTCAGAAAACCATCAAAGCTCAGTTGTCCCTTTTGTGAATTGAATTTGTTTGGTTCGTGCTGTTCTACGATGTCTCTAGCTCTGGCCAGATTAGCGTACGGATGGAGGATCTCGTTGAGACGGGGATCTCTCTGACTCTGGTTCAGGAAGTCCACTAGTTGTGCCGTGGACATGAGACGCCGCTTTGAGGGGCCAACTCTGGAAAATCAAATTGAGTCATCGATATATATTTTAAGTGCACAAAGGGTTCATTGCCATAAGGCAAACACAATCTCCAATCAATTAGAACAACATCAAGTCTCAAAAGTTAATTTGGTACAATAGTAGGTAATTAGTATTTATTTAAATTTATCCTTTAAAAAGTACCATAAAAAAATACAACAATAAAGCCAAGTAAATAAAAAAACACATTGAGGACACCCTTTTCAAAATGAATTATTATCACAAGTAATAATAATTCATTTTTATATAGTTAGAGAAAACTTTACATCTAACCTAATAAAATTTAAATTTTATTAACGCTCAGCAGGAAACAAATAGCTTTGTTTACTTTGCATGAAATACAAAATTGTTCAATTCTATCAAAATATTACATTAATCAAGCTGGAGTTTTAACATGCATTGTCATTGGGGACACACAAATTCTGAAAGTTGATTGCCAAATTCCAGTACAGACAGACAGACAAGTGAAGTTAAAGAAAAGGGTGTAATAAAAATACTGAAAAAAAGAAAGAGAAAAAACATAATACTGATCATAGCAATGATGAATGAATATTATGTACAACAATATGCACATAATTATATGCAGTAAGTACAATTTAACTATTTTTTTACCAATATTCAATAGCTTTTTAAGCATATATGTTCCCATACATGGATTTACTCAGAATTCAGAGTAGAACATTTTATGTGAGTTTTGTGTGTCTGTGTGTGTGTCAATTTACAGAGCCCAAAATTTCAAAATATATAAACACTAATAAGCCTACAAAACTTTTATACTCAGAATTGTGAATTTTTGTTTCAGTCAGGGGTTATCAACTTTTGAAATTTTGGTTTATTTTTCCATATATCTCAGAAACCATAAAAGATAGAATGCTGAAAATTGTTATAAACATAGAAAAATACAAAATCTCAAATTAGTTTTTTCAAAAAATTCCAGGGTTTCTCAAAGATTTTTTATTAAGAAAAATATTTTTTTATGATAAACTTATGAGTTTAACTGCCTATATTTCCAATTTTTTTTTTAAATATCAAAAAAAGCCCAAACACTCCAACTAGATAATTTAATTTTCTATACAAAATATTAACATTATATTAGCATACTCAAATTTTTTTTAACAATTTTTATAAAAATTGAATTTAGTGACGACATTGTTTCATACAAATTGTATGGCTGTCGCCTACACACAATTTCTAAGAAGACTTAATTGTTTGATACTAATCTCCAAATATACATACATACCATCATGCTGTTTTCATATTCTGTGTAGGATCAAAGGACTGACCTCCATACTATCCTATCTTGACATACATACCTAGGTACATGTGTTGTATAGAAAACCAAATATCTTAAAATATTAAATAATTTGTATTTATGGGTTTATAGTTTGGGACTTATTCTTCAACAATACATACTATCGCTATCGACAGTTGAATCTCATGTGTTACATGCAACTAGTATATTAATATTACAATCAATATTTATATTTCACTGCATTTGAGCTGATAATAAAAAATAATTTTAATCTTACATTTCATCAAAGACCTTCTCAACTTCAGATCTGTGTGTGAGGTGCTTGTAAAATGAGAAGAAGTCTTCAAATTGGAATTTTGAAGGTGAGACACTGTCATTCTTTCCGGTGGGCAAACCAGTCGAGTCCAGAGCCTTCTCCACTCTCTTTCTGTCATCTTTGTTTTGGGCGTACAATTTTATTATACTGAAAATAAAAACACATATTAGTTAAAACTATGTTAAAGTTTAATCAATTTCATACTGAAACTGATTTCACCGACTCAAGATATGACAATAATTCATACTGAAACTAATTTCACTGACTCAAGATATGACAATAATGCAATGAATATATTTTTTTCATTGCAATTTGATGTTCTTTTTAATCCTGATAGAAATCTTACCAAATTAATTAGATATTTTACCAATTGAGCCATCAAGGCCGGGGTAGACCGGATGAAATTTTTTTATTTGTTGAGTGTACATTACGTGTGTATGAAGAGTGCCTGTGCATGTATGTTAGGAAGTGTATGATCAATTGTGCTGAATCCACTTTAAAATAATGTTGTTTAACTTACAAAACCAAAGACTGCACCCAATATAACACATGGATTATCCCTAGCATATTGGAGAGCAAAATCGCTAATTGACAGCAAAGCGCAAGAGAGTGTCAATGGTTTGGATGTGTATGTGTACCCTTCCATTGTCTCTGTCTTAAATATATATATATATAATATTTTTTTTATATACCTTTAATATTGTTGTCAAACCTCTTTATGTACAATGTCATGTTTATTATAAATAAAAAAAACATTATAATATATTATCAAACCTCTTTATGTACAATGTCATGTTTATTATAAATAAAAAAAAACATTATAATATATTATCTACATCTAAAAAATTAATATAGGGAGATAGATATTCACCAACCCATCAATATAATTACATAATATACAGAAAGTATGTATGTAATATGAAGATGATCTATAAAAATTTGTTTGTAAATATAATATATATATATATTATATACTTGGTATATATGTAGAAGGTCTGGACATGAGAGAAATGAAAAGATAATTAAATAAAATGTCTGAAGGGGGGGTGTGGAGGGAGGGGGTCAGACAAATAAGGGAAACCATAGACATACAATTGCCACACATAATTACAATGTCTCACTTTTTGATTGGAATCTTTCCAGTTTTGTCCAAGACCAGGGACAGCTTTGTGTGAACCTTCTGCAAAAACATTATTGTCGAGCTGTTTATCAGGCTCAGATTGTAAGCCAATCCAAATATGGCGTCCGTCCATTGCTACAAAACAATAATATAATCGGATTTAATTAATATATATGCTCATTGAACTATTTTATTAGAAGTTAATGTAGGAAGACAAAATAAACTGGGAAAATATTTTTATTTTTTTATTGGGGTTTTACTAACTCAAATTACTGACTTCAGTTCTACAAAGATATATTGTCTTGGCAGGATTATTGCTTTAGTTTCTAAATAAATAAATAAACAGCATTATCATCTGGGAATTGAACCCGCAAACCTTAGCTAAGGAGTTAGATATCTAATTAACTGAGTCACAAAGATTGTCTTGATAAATATATATATACAATAAAAAGTGTTACCTATTATACTTGACTCTGCGAGCTACAAGAGGCGCTTACTTTATGTAGTTTGGCACACTAATGTAACTAATTGGTGTATTGTATGTAATTTACTCAAAATTACAAAAAACAGTTTTGATTTACAAAAACAATAGAACAACACTTTCAATTTGTTATTGTAACAAAATA
This sequence comes from Molanna angustata, assembly GCA_963576475.1. Classification (NCBI taxonomy): domain Eukaryota; kingdom Metazoa; phylum Arthropoda; class Insecta; order Trichoptera; family Molannidae; genus Molanna; species Molanna angustata. The sequence continues at coordinate 1,940,726 of OY754971.1, read as the reverse complement.
ATTTTGGAGTTCACAACTCACGTGTTTCAGTTTTAAACATTGAGAATACTTGAGATTATTTCAAATCCTATTGATTGTAGTTCCACATATATATTTTTTTTAGACAGGACAACCGTTTCGAAAAGAATACTGTTAAATTGTTAGCTGTAAATTTAGCTGCCGTTGATTAGAAATATTTGGGTGAATAAAAAAAAACTCTATTTTTGATTCAAACAAATCGACTACGAGGCTACATAACAAAATGCAGTGATAACAGGATCTATTATGGACATATACAATAAAAATAACCTAAATATATTGTAATATAAATAAAGACTAAACACTCCAAGCAATGCCGTGGTAAAAGCTGTGTAGTAAAATCACAAATATTATAATTGGAATTAATGATAATTTATATAAAATGAACTAAGGAGCTATGGACAAAGGACATGTACAATAATACTAGCAAAAAACTTGTTTAAAAGTGATATAAAATGACTTAGTCTACGTACATGTACGTATACAGCTTCCAAGTATCAGGAGAAAATTTTCATTTGTAATCTGGTGCATGCAACACATAGTCCGCAAATAAAAACAGATAATTATTCTTGCTATATAAAATGTTAATTTCTCTTCAGTCAGAATATTTTTAGTAAAACATAATAATAGGACAAGTGCGATCTTGCTTATTACTTGTGGCTTGACTACAATATTGACAGCATTGGATTGCAGTCAGGCCACATATAGTAAGTAAGACCGCTGATGTATAAAAGAGCCTGAAAAAAAATTATATAACAATTGATTTTATAATAGTAAAAGAAAACTTTGGGTTAACTCAAAAAGCACTTTGTTTATAGTAATAACAGATTTGCAATCTTACTTTTTTACAGAAGTGAGTCCTTGTGTGCTTAAATATTTTAGAAGCTCAAGATTTTGTTCAAGCGGTGATTATAATTGTAATCAGAGTGATTCAAATACCATTTTTTTTTAATTTTCATCAGTTTCATAAAAAGATGATTGTTTATTTACTGTGATATGGTGGAAACAAGTATGGCAGGAAAAAAAAACATGTTTAAAAATCAGAGCTTCGACGTTGACATTTCTGCAAAATAAGTGTAAGAATGAAACAAATGTAAGAATGTAACAAATGTAACTTACTTGTGCTATTTCTTTTTTTGTGCAGCAAAAATTGATGAAGGTGAGATTAACAAAATCAGCTCCATAGCATACCGTTACGGTCTTCTCTTCCAGTGTGTCCTGTGACCCCATCGTAACAATCTGACGTAACTTGGGATCCTAAAAGGCACAAATACCAGATATCAGATGAGATTTGGGGAATCGGCAATCCAATTCAATCTATAGTTATACTTTTTTGTTGAATGTTACATAGAAATATAAAAATATAACAATTAAAATTATTCGATGATAAGTTACAAATTCTGATCCCTTTGTTAATCTCATCTCAAAGCATCTCATGTACATACATAATAGACACATGACATATCTTCATCCTTACGAGGGCATATAATGATAATCTAGTGACTGAAAACATGTCTCATTAAAACCGCCTAATGCACTATGAAATAACGTGTTAGTAAGGGTAACGCCCTTGAGGTGGACACACAAAAACGGCGCTATATAAGTAAGCCAGTTTTATTATTATTATTATAACTATCGCATGCGTTAAAAAGGGTTTATACGTGAATTAAATTATCAGAAAACCAAAATTTGTTGATTTTTTGCATTTTAAGAACAAACCTTACTTAAAATGATAAAACTTTATTGGTCTCGCTTTGATTTTATGCACTCTTTAAGCACATAAAAGATTTATTTCTCTACGACACATAGTTATGGAGTAATTTTAAAAAAATGCTTCAAAAAAGGATATTTTTAATATTTTTTTAGGGAAATTTATGCTGAATTTTAAAATTGTGTTATGAACATTCAATAGAATTGCGGTTGCTGTATTCTGGAGTGGGATGGCCTAGTGGTGAAGTGCTCGGACTCGTAAAGCAAGCACTAGATGGAAGAAATTGCCATATGGCAATAAATTCGCCACTTGCGCAGGGTGCAATGAGGTGTTTATTATTATAAACACTAGAGAAATGTTGAAAATACTTATGGTATTTTTTTAAGAAACACACTGTTTAACATATTTGAGAAATTTGTGCAGATGATACATACTCAGAGTATCTATCATCTGCACAAATTGGGGTGTTTAGGTTTATATGCCCCCTTAACACAGTACATACTCAGAGTATCTATCATCTGCACAAATTGGGGTGTTTAGGTTTATATGCCCCCTTAACACAGTACATACTCAGAGTATCTATCATCTGCACAAATTGGGGTGTTTAGGTTTATATGCCCCCTTAACACAGTACATACTCAGAGTATCTATCATCTGCACAAATTGGGGTGTTTAGGTTTATATGCCCCCTTAACACAGTACATACTCAGAGTATCTATCATCTGCACAAATTGGGGTGTTTAGGTTTATATGCCCCCTTAACACAGTACATACTCAGAGTATCTATCATCTGCACAAATTGGGGTGTTTAGGTTTATATGCCCCCTTAACACAGTACATACTCAGTATCTATTGTCTGCATAAATTTTACAGAAATAAAACATTGAAAAATCATAATTTCTTAACAATAAAAACACCTTTTGGCTGAAATAAATAAAAGATAAATTTATTTCTTATGAACTTGGAAGTATGTGTGCGGTATATTATATTATGTTTGATCACAGACAACACCACAAACTAAAAATGATTTGTAATCACATATTAAACATGTTACAGACTTGCATATAAATATAAAAATAGGTATTTCAGACTTTAATTTTGTACAATACATACTATCACAGACACTCATTGCTCATTGCTGTATATTCATATACTACTTCATACATTTTTCCCGATTCGTATCATTCATTCATACATTTATTCTTTCAATATCCCCCAACAACTTGAGTATTTGATTTGAATATCTCTCTTCATCTTGTATTTGTTTTTTTGTGTTCACATTCTTTATTCTAACAAATTATCTATTTGTATATTCTACTATGTGATCTACAATATTTATTATGCGTTCATGCAACATTCTTCTGTCACCTTCAGATTTCACTGGCATACATAAAAGTTGGCGCACCAATTGCATTATGAACATCAATTTTGGCTTATTTTGAAATGCTACAGTCAGATATCACTGGAAAAGTTAGCAAAAAAGTACAGACATCACCGTCCATTTCCGGCCATAATTCTTATTTCAATATCATTTTCAGATCCTTCAATCCATTGACAAAACACTACCCAAATATTAGTATTATTTTCAACATTAATGCTACAAGCTTTAATATTATGTGTGAAATATGTTTGCACTAAAAATACACAAATATAATTGTGTACAAATCAATGATAGTAGGTGTCCTATTTAGAAATATGCACCAGTAAAGAGTATAAGTACATTAGAACTACACACAGAATAAGTTTGTTTGGCGAGAAGATAAAATAATGAAGAAACATATGAAAGCAAAATAAGAAGAAGAAGAGAAATAGTTCTCTGACATTTTTTTGAAAAGTTGTGCGCCACAAATTTACAAGCCAATGTGGGGGGGTGGGGGGGAGGAACAGAGGACCAAATATAACTGACGCTCTTTTCATTCCCTCATCTTATTTTTTATCAATTATCATGATTCAAATAATAAATAGGTACATGCATTAGGCCAGAGACAAACCACAGGAATATCCCTCAACAGAATTCGTAGTGACAGAATCAGATACCAGTGACCATATATTTTGAAAACTTTTTGTAACCAATAAGTAATAACGCAAACTCAAATATTTTTGATTAAAAATAATGTAAGATTTAAAAAAAAATAGAAATTATCACAATAATAAATAAATAATTGCTAATAATTGGCTAATGCACAATAAGTGAATAAAAAAATAACTGAAAATATATTAATTCCATCTCTTTAACAGGTAATAATTTTCTTTCGTAATTGATATGTAAAAAATTAATCAGGGGGCAAGTCTGGTCAACTGGCGAAATGAAAACCATCCATGTTTACCCACATCATGGATATAATTATCATACGGAGTTCTGTAATATCTTAAGATGTTATAGAACTCCATAAGATAATTATATCCATGATATGGGTAAACATGGATGGTTTTGATTTCGCCAGTTGACCAGACTTGTCCCCCAGTTTTTTAAGTATCTAAGAATATGGTTTTAATAATTTAACTGTTTTTTACATAATGTTATAAGGATTTTTTATTTCATTGAATGGTATAATTTCTTGGGGGGCAAGTCTGGTCCGACCGATGAAATCGAAACCCTCGTGATTACCCATATCAAGGATATAATTATCATATGGAGTTCTATGACATCTAAAGATATTATAGAACTCTATATAATAATTATATCCATGACTATTATATAGAGATGTTTTGATTTCACCAGTTGGACCAGACTTGCCTTCCTGTTCTCTAAAAATTGAAATGATTTTATGATAATAATCCCCAAAAAACTGCCAGATTAGTTTCACAAATAAGAGATTTTCAACATAATACATATATAAATTATTCTCAAGCTGAAATGACGGGACTTAAGTTATGTGGCACTCTCCACATAAAGTTTTTGGAGAAGTAGTTTCTGATTCAGTGACTCGATTCATCAGAGAAATATTCCGACCATCTGCCACCAGCCTTGTTAAACAACGTTCAGTGCAGCGGAGATGCGTCTATGAACAGTCATAAGCGACAGAATGCTGAAAAGAATAAAATGTTTGCACAAAAGAATATGATAAAAATTCATTTGTACTGAGTCGCAGAAAGAGATGTAAAATATCAGTTTTTGTACTCCAAACGAAAAATGTTCATTCCTCAGAAGCTGATTATGATAATGAGAAAGGAATCAAATATTTCTGATAACACACGGAGTTCCATGCAGTTTTATCATTGCCAATTTTTTATTTTCAAACATGAAACTCACATTTTTTATGGTTCCCCGTAATGTCTAAAAAAACAGAAAATTTTGAGTAAAACACAACACAAATTTATATTGTTCTCCTCGTGTCTTATTGGCTCATATTGTCTAAAATAAAAATTATATTCGATGGAAACGTAAAAATCTCATAATGCAAGAAAAGGCTAAAATAAACAAACAAATGTGATAACATGTCACAGATGACAGATGTTAAATGAGAATGGTTTATTAAAATATTGTACAAGAGATAATTGTATGTACACAACATAACCTACCTATGTTACATAGAATATATAAACACTTTATGAGTGAAAGTTGTGCTAGGATTATTTTTTAATAAATTCTGTTTTGGAATTGAACCTACGACTCCAGCATAGAAGTTAACTTCACCACTATGCCACGGCAGTCAGGTGGAACAATATCAAACAGATTCATTGAAACAAAATAATCACAATCACACATTTGTCTAAAAAATATTATTGCAGCAGCGTTAGCTTTGCTTTCATGCATCTTCTGATTGTTCAAGTGTTACTGACATACATTAAGGTCGAGACATCTATTGCATTGTGTACAGCGAGCTTAAACACTATTATTAAAACTTTTATCTACAGTGGATTCATCGTAACAAAAAAATCCATATTTAATATAAGTAACTTAATAATTGTATACAATTAATTGTTACATCTTATTATATTCATTTAAATACATTACCATATTTTATCCATGCAAGTTTTGTTAAAGTAATTATAAATTTACCATATTTTTCATTAAATTCATAAACTAACATTGCCAACCAAAAAATAATGAAGAAAGAAAATCACAGCTCAAAATCATTTCATACATTTAGGCACTAAATATTTCAACATACAAATATTACAAGTATATAATTCAATAAGGATGTTAAAACATATGCAGCAAACATTGTGCTGATTATGTTAGCTCAGATTAATTCAAACAGATGGCGGTACATTAGAGCATAATATAGTTTGAAATGCATCAATCACTGTGGATTGTGGATTTTTAATTCCTATTAAAAATATTAACAGCGTAAAAACTCAACAGATGCATATTGATAACCAAATGATTATGTAATCATATAAATGAAAGGTCATAAACCATAAAGGTACATCAGTTATTTCATAGATATAAACTTTAAGCCGAGTATGTTGATTTGGATTGTCTAAGACAGATGGCAGCAATGTAGATTATTTTCAGCTTGAATACATCAACGACAGATATAGTAATACAAAAGTTTTAGTTTCAATGTTTATTATAAATGTCTGTCGAGTATCCTGAATCTTACTAGAACCATATTCTACAACACGACGACATAGCATCCAGAAGTAGGCATGCTCATGCAGAGCCCTCAATACCGCGGCTAGGAATATGGGTCTGACAATCAACAAACGAAAAAAAAATACATGTTATCATGCCCTACTGTCCAGCACACTTCTCCACCACTACCACTAGCAGTAAACAGCCGTATCTTCGAATCTTTAGAGCAATTCATATACCACGGTTCACTAATTACCAATAACAATAATATCAGTGAACAGAAGAACTGTTGCTGCTAACAGATGCTACTTTAGCCATGAAGTCCTGAATGTTATCGAGAAAGACCAAAACTGACACTGCATAAAACTATTGTATGACCAGAGTTGACATATGTTGCCTCAGATCTAGACTCAACTAAAAGAGATGATGACCAACCTAGCACTTTTTAAAGTAAGATCCTGCGGCGAATCTATGGAGCTGTTTGTGAAGGTGCTGTGTGGAGAATGAAATACAATCACGAGCTGTATGATGATATAGATGTCACGGAATTTATCAGGATTGGCAGATTCATATGGCTTGGATACGTGGAAAGGATGAGTGAACAACTGCCACCAGAAGAGTTCTTCACCATAATATACCAGAGGGTGTGAGGAGACCCAAGCTTAGATAGAAGAACTGCATCCAGGAGGGCCTGGACTCTTTGGTTGTGGTCAATTGGAGACTTGGAGCTGCTGAAAGATCAGAATTGCGAAGACTTCTTTTGGAGGCCAGGTCCCACCTTGGGATGTGGAGCCGATGATTGATTAAGTATCCTGAATAATCTTGGATAAACCAATATCAGGTAATATTAAATGAAATAAATGTGTTTTTAATTTGTGTTATGACTGAGTTTTATTTCAGAGAAGGACCCGAGCCCCGACCACAAATAATAATAATAATAATAATAATAAATAAAATTAATAAAATTAAGCGCCATTTAGTGATACAAGATCACTTCAAGGGAGCTGAAGCTTATTTGTTGGCTCAAAGAAACAAGACAGTCTTAAGAAATCTACCGAAGTTGTAAATGCTCTGAGCTCAACGTATGTCAAAGGGCAATTTTCCATTTAAAAGGCCTGTTCACACCGAAACCGCGATCATAGTGAGCTGTCTTATTGACTCTGTCCAATTCTTTTAAAGAGTTGGTACTCTGTGATCCAGATGATCTCAATTCTTTTGACACAGTTCTTAAATGTAGTGTGGAGCCAAGTCGTTCAGAGCCTTAAACACCATCAGGCACACCTTATAGTTCACTCGTTCTTGAATAATATAAAATGTTGTGTAGAAGAATAAGTTTTCCAAGAATAGTTTGTGAAAATGATTATAAAATAAATTTCTCCCCTGTAAAACTTTCAATAACGTCATCTGCACAAAGTCAGTTCAGTAATGTGGATAGTGTATGTTGTATGTATGTAGGTAGGTAAGTAAGTAAGTAAGTAGATAGAATGTTGTATGCACATCTGTAGTCTAAGTGTTTACTGTACTAGCTTGCCACCACACTTAGTGGTCACAGCCCTCCACAGCCCTCCTTGCTCGCAACCGTAGACTATTTTTATACAACACACATTATGTTATGCGAGGGTGGGAGCACCCACTGGTACATCTTGTTCAAACATCTCCCTCTTCCTGGCAACAGGGGCGGATTCCACCGCCTACAGAGATACTAGAAATATTTTTATTGATCCTATAATACATCATTGATAAAATAGAATTTGTATTTACATATTTTATAATTATATAGAATAGAAAATAGTAATTTTGCACATAGAACCCTCAACTTCTGTTTCTATTAAAACAACAAAAAGATCATTAAACAAATATTGCTTCTCTGGGCTGAAAAACACTGGTTAGTTGGAAGAAATTGCCATATGGCAATAAACTCGCCACTTGCGCAGGGTGCAAGGAAGTGTTTATTATTATTATTATTATTAAATGACATTACTTTGACCTGCAGTTAAATTGGGAGAGCTGCTATGATAATATTGAAAAAATTACATAATTCATAGTCAGTGGCGTGCGTGCCATACATGGCTTTATGCCCGGCATGACTATCAAAATCAAAGATAAAACAAATTAAACAAAAAAAATCTTTTTAATAATCTTGTATGTTTTTTTAATACAAGCAAATTGTAGAACGTATATCACGAATCATAAATCATTTTTTATATTTTTTTCTATCGCAAATATTAACGGAGATATGATTTTTTTTTAAATTTGAAAAATTGTCTTTTGTAGGCTCAATTTGCCTGTAATTATTTTCGTCTGTTTGCAACACCAACTTTAAAATGTTTGCAACATTGCTTCGAAGGAAGAAACATTGATTACAGTAGCTAAAATGTTGGAATACCTCTATCGTTCACGATTTGTTTCACTACAAACTGTTAATCTCTTTTTGCTTTTGTCGTTAATATCCATTGCTGTATGCCCGATACATTTGAGCATACAATATACATGACTAGAAGAACAATGTTTGTTTGTATGTGTTATTGTATCTGTGTATTTTATAAATTAAAATTTATGCCTGGAACGTAGGAAACTTTTTAAATAGGTATGTACTTACTTTTTAAATAACCTAGCACCACAATACATACAAGAGCTGTGTCAGAGAAAAGATCTCTCTGGGAGGCATCTCACACTTAGGTCTTCTGGATCACAGAGTACCAACTCCCTAAAGGAGTTGGACAGAGCCAATAAAGCGACTTACTATGATCGATGCTTTGGTGTGAGTGGTCCTATAAAGTGGAATAAATTGCCTCTAGATGTCCGTAGTGCAAATAGTAAGAGTACTTTCTCTAAAGGACTGAAAACAGTTTTGTTTCGTAGAGCAATATAATATCTATCTAAATAACAGCGCCCTTGGAATGATCTTGAATCATTAAACGGCGCTATACAAATTATTATTATTATTATTATTATGTATGGATGCAAGAATAATTTGATGGTTTGGTTTTGGTTCAACATGATAGTGACAAAAATGACCTTTAGATTATGTTACTGTTATTTTTAGCGACAAGATGTTTAGAGCTAACCTAGGTATTGCATTGTTTTCATTCGAACCATGCCGAATATACTGTTAAACTTAAAAATGTAGGAAAATAAAAAGGACAGTGATAATTATTGTTTCTAATTAAATTTCATATACTATTTAAAACTTAATTAGTTTTTTGCATTTGATATTTATGCAAAAGTACTTTAATTTTGCTAGATAGAAATAAATGAAAATTCATCATGCAATTTACCATGCAATCTACCGCCCAACTACACTACACTTACCAAGGTGTAAAATGGTATAATGAGCTGAATGGGAGATATAAGTTCAATAATACATCTGGTTTTTCAAATTTCAGACAGACAATAAAATCTCTCATAACCTAATATTGTATTGCGATTTAGGTATATATAAATATTTATAGATTTGGTAGAATCCCCTCCAAAGCCCGAGTGTAAGCTCTTATTGGGGGGGGGGGTAATGTTATTAAATATTAAATAACTGTATTATATATTGTAACAACTGTATTATGTATCACTTTTTTCTTTATCAAATAAATAAATAAAAAAAAAAATTTGATTTCCTTGTATAATTAAAATTTGAAATGTTCAGATTATACGAGTGTTTCCATATTAATGACAAATGCATGACTACATTTAGTAACCCGATTCGGACCTGGCTACAAGTGGGAGAAGTAGGGGAATGTCACATGTCAACTTTATGTGTAGAATGTCTAGTAGTACCTAACTATAAATGCATGTCTTATATGGAGTCAGTCATCTTTATGGGCCTTTTAAAATGCTTTCCCCTTGTTCTATAAACAGTTAAACATGTCATGGAAAATTTCTTTATCCAGAAACCAAACTAAGTAACAATGCGAACACTGGAAATGACTGAAGTCACATTCTCTAAGAGAACGGACAACAGCTTACAAGAACAAAAAATATTTTCGTTCTATTTACGATAATACTTACAGATCTCTAAATTTTTACAGCTTTTGAAATACTAAAAAGTCTCAAAATTCAATAATAATTTTAATAACACTCGGGTGAAAAACTCTACCGTATTGATTTTATGATTTAAGGGGCAGGGTAAGGCAATGTAGGCAGGTCAAATGCAAACTTTGTTAACTATTGTATGAGAATGAACGTCCTTAAAGATTACAATTGTGTGCGCCCAAGTTAGTGTATTTAAATTGAGCGTCACATAAAATACTATGGTTTGATTTTACAAAAAAGTGAGAACATTTGTGAAAACATATCGAGCCAATGTTTAGATTTATAAAATACCTATCATTTAAAAAAAACATTAATGTTTCTTGGCCTTAAGTATTGAGTTATGGATAAATAATCTGAGAAAACAGGTATTATTAAAAAAAAATATTACGAAAAAGTACACAAGATGAAAGAAAGTGTTTCGGGTCAATGCATAGACAAATAATGAAAGGATAATATATATTTTTATTGAAAACGTAACTTTTAAGAGTACGTCTTCAAAAAAGTCTATCCCGTCACCTTAAACTGAAGTACCACAAAATTATTAAATTGGTTTCAAACTTAAGACAGATAAATGAAATATTAATCATAAAAATAATTCAACTTATTTAGAATACAATAATATGATCACAGTCTGATTATTGTTCTATTTTCTTTAAGGTACTATAATATACTATTGTACAAAATTTATTTAAGGATTGAAGTTGCTTGGCTCGGTTGAAAGAGATTGCCTTATGGCAATAAACCTGTCATTGTGCATATTGTTGTACATAAACTAAATAAATATGTATCTAAATGGCTGAAAACTATCATAATTGAACATCTATAGGTCAAAGGCGGACTTTGATCAAATTGAATGATATATTGTATTTCACACGATTAAAATGTCCTTTTCAATATACCTCCGTCCAAATTGATTTGCAACAATATATTATTACTACGAGAGTATATAAATACCTAATAAAGTCTCATAAATCAATTTATCTCAATATCAATAGAACATTTGATAATTTATTGTCAGACGCAAAGTGATGTTGCTGTATGACTGTGAGACATGGTGTGTAGGTGAAAGAGACCCTAAAGGATTGGAGGTCTTCAAGATGTGGACCTAATGACGAATACTGGGTATATCTTGGAGGCACCACATGAAGATCTCAGCAGAATCGAGCAAACCAGACACATGTAACACCATATCGGAGGGGCGTGCAAATTAGATCATACACCATGAGTTGCAACACAGTGTTCTCTTGCACATTGTATTGGAGGGAATGGTTGAGAGATTGACTGGCAGAAATATGAGTGAAACTTTACTGTGAAAGTTTGAGATGATAATTATACAATATTAAATTATCTAGTGCAAATTAGATCATACACCATGAGTTGCGACACAGTGTTCTCTTGCACATTGTATTGGAGGGAATGGTTGAGAGATTGACTGGCAGAAATATGAGTGAAACTTTACTGTGAAAGTTTGAGATGATAATTATACAATATTAAATTATCTAGTGCAAATTAGATCATACACCATGAGTTGCGACACAGTGTTCTCTTGCACATTGTATTGGAGGGAATGGTTGAGAGATTGACTGGCAGAAATATGAGTGAAACTTTACTGTGAAAGTTTGAGATGATAATTATACAATATTAAATTATCTAGTGCAAATTAGATCATACACCATGAGTTGCGACACAGTGTTCTCTTGCACATTGTATTGGAGGGAATGGTTGAGAGATTGACTGGCAGAAATATGAGTGAAACTTTACTGTGAAAGTTTGAGATGATAATTATACAATATTAAATTATCTAGTGCAAATTAGATCATACACCATGAGTTGCGACACAGTGTTCTCTTGCACATTGTATTGGAGGGAATGGTTGAGAGATTGACTGGCAGAAATATGAGTGAAACTTTACTGTGAAAGTTTGAGATGATAATTATACAATATTAAATTATCTAGTGCAAATTAGATCATACACCATGAGTTGCGACACAGTGTTCTCTTGCACATTGTATTGGAGGGAATGGTTGAGAGATTGACTGGCAGAAATATGAGTGAAACTTTACTGTGAAAGTTTGAGATGATAATTATACAATATTGAATTATCTAGTGCAAATTAGATCATACACCATGAGTTGCGACACAGTGTTCTCTTGCACATTGTATTGGAGGGAATGGTTGAGAGATTGACTGACAGAAATATGAGTGAAACTTTACTGTGAAAGTTTGAGATGATAATTATACAATATTAAATTATCTAGTTGGGGTGTTTCGGCGTTTTTCAATATTTTTAAAAATTTAGGAAACACACGCATTTAAACACATAAATTTGTCTTAAGAGGCTATAGTAGGCTAAATAGTATATTTTGAAAATATTTTCCCCGGTACCCTCAAAAGATGTCCTTGAAATAAAGAATAATTTATTTTTACATATTTATTCTGTAGCGAGAGTTTTTTGTAATTTGAATTTGTTAAATACTTTTCTTATAAGACTAGTTGCATGTAACACATGAGATCCAACTGTCGATAGCGATAGTATGTATAGTTGAAGAATATGTACCAAACTATAAACCCATAGATACAAATTATTGAATATTTTCAGATATTTTGTTTTCTATACAACATATGTACCTAGGTATGTATGTCAAGATAGGATAGTATGGAGGAAGATCCTTTTTCCTACCCAGAATATGCAAATAGCATGATGGTATGTATGTTTGTTTGGAGATGAAGTATCAAACTATTAAGTCTTCTTACATATTGTGTATAGGCGACTGCCATACAAAATGTATGAAGCGATGTCGTCACTAAATTCAATTTTTAAAAAAATTGTTAAAAAAAAAATTGAGATCTTCTACTACAATGTTAATATTTTTTATAGAAAATTAAATTATCTAGTTGGGGTGTTTCGGCTTTTTTCGATAATTGTAAAAGTTTTGGAAATAAAGGCAGTTAAACTCATAAATTTATCATAAAAAAAATATTTTTCTTAATAAAAAATGTTTGAGAAACCCTGGAATTTTTTTGAAAAAACTAATTTGAGATTTTGTATTTGTCTATGTTTGTACCAATTTTCAGCGTTCTAGCGTTTATGGTTTCTGAGATATATGGAAAAATAAAATAAAAATTCAAAAGTTGATAACCCCTGACTGAAACAAAAATTCAAAATTCCGAGTATAAAAGTTTTGTAGGCCTGTAACGGTTTATATATTCTGAAATTTTAGGCTCTGTAAATTGAGCGGATCAAAAGTTATAAGGGACGGACGGACACACAGACACACAGACACACAGACACAAACACACACACACACACACACACAGACATACGAAATGTTCTACTCCGAATTCTGAGTAAATCCGTGTATGGAACATATATGCTGCGAAGCCTCTAAGTTGGTGTTTTTTGACTTCAAAGTTGGAAAAGCCGTGAAAAAAGTAGACCTCTCCATACCATTCTCGCGTATTCTGGCTTGATACATTGTCGATATGTTAAGAGAACAAAGTTCTCCTGAACAAATCGACAGTTGGATGAAAAACATTTAAAATATTCATTTTTAAATTGACAATAGTACTTTACTAGTTGCATGTAACACATGAGATCCAACTGTCGATAGCGATAGTATGTATAGTTGAAGAATATGTACCAAACTATAAACCCATAGATACAAATTATTGAATATTTTCAGATATTTTGTTTTCTATACAACATATGTAGGTATGTATGTCAAGATAGGATAGTATGGAGGAAGATCCTTTTTCCTACCCAGAATATGCAAATAGCATGATGGTATGTATGTATGTATGTTTGGAGATGAAGTATCAAACTATTAAGTCTTCTTACATATTGTGTATAGGCGACTGCCATACAAAATGTATGAAGCGATGTCGTCACTAAATTCAATTTTTAAAAAAATTGTTAAAAAAAAAATTGAGATCTTCTACTACAATGTTAATATTTTTTATAGAAAATTAAATTATCTAGTTGGGGTGTTTCGGCTTTTTTCGATAATTGTAAAAGTTTTGGAAATAAAGGCAGTTAAACTCATAAATTTATCATAAAAAAAATATTTTTCTTAATAAAAAATGTTTGAGAAACCCTGGAATTTTTTTGAAAAAACTAATTTGAGATTTTGTATTTGTCTATGTTTGTACCAATTTTCAGCGTTCTAGCGTTTATGGTTTCTGAGATATATGGAAAAATAAAATAAAAATTCAAAAGTTGATAACCCCTGACTGAAACAAAAATTCAAAATTCCGAGTATAAAAGTTTTGTAGGCCTGTAACTGTTTATATATTCTGAAATTTTAGGCTCTGTAAATTGAGCGGATCAAAAGTTATAAGGGGGGACGGACACACAGACACACACACACACAGACACACACACAGACACACAGACACACGAAATGTTCTACTCCGAATTCTGAGTAAATCCGTGTATGGAACATATATGCTGCGAAGCCTCTAAGTTGGTGTTTTTTGACTTCAAAGTTGGAAAAGCCGTGAAAAAAGTAGACCTCTCCATACAATTCTCGCGTATTCTGGCTTGATACATTGTCGATATGTTAAGAGAACAAAGTTCTCCTGAACAAATCGACAGTTGGATAAATTAAATAAATACTAGTTGCATGTAACACATGAGATCCAACTGTCGATAGCGATAGTATGTATAGTTGAAGAATATGTACCAAACTATAAACCCATAGATACAAATTATTGAATATTTTCAGATATTTTGTTTTCTATACAACATATGTAGGTATGTATGTCAAGATAGGATAGTATGGAAGAAGATCCTTTTTCCTACCCAGAATATGCAAATTGCATGATGGTATGTATGTATGTTTGGAGATGAAGTAACAAACTATTAAGTCTTCTTACATATTGTGTATAGGCGACTGCCATACAAAATGTATGAAGCGATGTCGTCACTAAATTCAATTTTTAAAAAAATTGTTAAAAAAAAATTGAGATCTTCTACTACAATGTTAATATTTTTTATAGAAAATTAAATTATCTAGTTGGGGTGTTTCGGCTTTTTTCGATAATTGTAAAAGTTTTGGAAATATAGGCAGTTAAACTCATAAATTTATCATAAAAAAAATATTTTTCTTAATAAAAAATGTTTGAGAAACCCTGGAATTTTTTTGAAAAAACTAATTTGAGATTTTGTATTTGTCTATGTTTGTACCAATTTTCAGCGTTCTACCGTTTATGGTTTCTGAGATATATGGAAAAATAAAATAAAAATTCAAAAGTTGATAACCCCTGACTGAAACAAAAATTCAAAATTCAGAGTATAAAAGTTTTGTAGGCCTGTAACTGTTTATATATTCTGAAATTTTAGGCTCTGTAAATTGAGCGGATCAAAAGTTATAAGGGGGGGACGGACACACAGACACACAGACACACACACACACAGACACACACACACACACAGACACACACACACACACAGACACACGAAATGTTCTACTCCGAATTCTGAGTAAATCCGTGTATGGAACATATATGCTGCGAAGCCTCTAAGTTGGTGTTTTTTGACTTCAAAGTTGGAAAATCCATGAAAAAAGTAGACCTCTCCATACAATTCTCGCGTATTCTGGCTTGATACATTGTCGATATGTTAAGAGAACAAAGTTCTCCTGAACAAATCGACAGTTGGATACTAGTTGCATGTAACACATGAGATCCAACTGTCGATAGCGATAGTATGTATAGTTGAAGAATATGTACCAAACTATAAACCCATAGATACAAATTATTGAATATTTTCAGATATTTTGTTTTCTATACAACATATGTAGGTATGTATGTCAAGATAGGATAGTATGGAGGAAGATCCTTTTTCCTACCCAGAATATGCAAATAGCATGATGGTATGTATGTATGTTTGGAGTCGAAGTATCAAACTATTAAGTCTTCTTACATATTGTGTATAGGCGACTGCCATACAAAATGTATGAAGCGATGTCGTCACTAAATTCAATTTTTAAAAAAATTGTTAAAAAAAAATTGAGATCTTCTACTACATTGCTGATATTTTTTATAGAAAATTAAATTATCTAGTTGGGGTGTTTCGGCTTTTTTCGATAATTGTAAAAGTTTTGGAAATATAGGCAGTTAAACTCATAAATTTATCATAAAAAAAATATTTTTCTTAATAAAAAATGTTTGAGAAACCCTGGAATTTTTTTGAAAAAACTAATTTGAGATTTTGTATTTGTCTATGTTTGTACCAATTTTCAGCGTTCTAGCGTTTATGGTTTCTGAGATATATGGAAAAATAAAATAAAAATTCAAAAGTTGATAACCCCTGACTGAAACAAAAATTCAAAATTCCGAGTATAAAAGTTTTGTAGGCCTGTAACTGTTTATATATTCTGAAATTTGAGGCTCTGTTTATTGAGCGGATCAAAAGTTATAAGGGGGGGACGGACACACAGACACACAGACACACACACAGACACACACACACACAGACACACGAAATGTTCTACTCCGAATTCTGAGTAAATCCGTGTATGGAACATATATGCTGCGAAGCCTCTAAGTTGGTGTTTTTTGACTTCAAAGTTGGAAAAGCCGTGAAAAAAGTAGACCTCTCCATACAATTCTCGCGTATTCTGGCTTGATACATTGTCGATATGTTAAGAGAACAAAGTTCTCCTGAACAAATCGACAGTTGGATAAGAAAATTCAAAGCATAAATTTTCTTTTTTGTAAGCGAAGAAATTTCACACTCATATTTTTCCTGTTTTCCTTTGAATGGGGATATAAATTGAAAATGGGGAGAAACTGGGAATATCAGTAGAGAAGTTGGATAGGGTAAGATATCTACCAGGGAAGTATGGCAGGGTAGGAAGTGGTAGGTATATGAAAAATCCAATCTGAATCTTCCCACCTTGTCTGTTTACCAAAGCGTTTAGAACAAAAAGAGAGACAAAAAATATACAGATCTTATTGCAAACATTATCTTCACACCGCGCCGGTACTGTCTCTCAGTTTCAATGTCGAATGAACACTTAGAAAAAAAATTGTTAGGAGAATGAAGAAATGAGGTTTCTTCAGGTTTCTTAGACTAGTTGCATGTAACACATGGGATCCAACTGTCGACAGCGATAGTATGTATAGTTGAAGAATAAGTACCAAACCCATAAATACAAATTATTTATTATTTTATGATATTTAGTTTTCTATACAACACATGTACCTAGGTAGTCAAGATAGGATAGTATGGAGGTCAGTCTTTTTTTCCTACCCGGAATATGAAAACAGCATGATGGTATATGTATATTGTATGTTTAGAGATGAAGTATCAAACTATTAAGTCTTCTTTGATATTGTGTATAGGTGACTACCATACAAATTGTATGAAGCAATGTCGTCACTAAATTCAATTTTTATAAAAATTGTTAAAAAAAAATTGAGATGTACTGCTACAATGTTAATATTTTTTATATAAAATTAAATTATCTAGTTGGGGTGTTTCGGCTTTTTTCGATATTTAAAAAAAAAATGGAAATATAGGCAGTTAAACTCATAAATTTATCATAAAAAAAATACTTTTCTTAATAAAAAATGTTTGAGAAACCCTGGAATTTTTTTGAAAAAACTAATTTGAGATTTTGTATTTGTCTATGTTTGTACCAATTTTCAGCGTTCTACCGTTTATGGTTTCTGAGATATATGGAAAAATAAAATAAAAATTCAAAAGTTGATAACCTCTGACTGAAACAAAAATACAAAATTCCGAGTATAAAAGTTTTGTATGCCTGTAACTGTTTATATATTCTGAAATTTTAGGCTCTGTAAATTGAGCGGATCAAAAGTTATAAGGGGGGGACGGACACACAGACACACACACACACAGACACACAGACACACACACAGACACACAGACACACGAAATGTTCTACTCCGAATTCTGAGTAAATCCGTGTATGGAACATATATGCTGCGAAGCCTCTAAGTTGGTGTTTTTTGACTTCAAAGTTGGAAAATCCATGAAAAAAGTAGACCTCTCCATACAATTCTCGCGTATTCTGGCTTGATACATTGTCGATATGTTAAGAGAACAAAGTTCTCCTGAACAAATCGACAGTTGGATAAACTGCTTGTGGGTTTTTAACCTACTGAAGCAACTTACGTTTTGCATTTAGTTTTAAGTATTTATTTGAATTAGTATACTAGTTGCATGTAACACATGAGATCCAACTGTCGATAGCGATAGTATGTATAGTTGAAGAATATGTACCAAACTATAAACCCATAGATACAAATTATTGAATATTTTCAGATATTTTGTTTTCTATACAACATATGTAGGTATGTATGTCAAGATAGGATAGTATGGAGGAAGATCCTTT
The DNA here is from genome assembly GCA_963576475.1 of Molanna angustata. Lineage (NCBI taxonomy): Eukaryota > Metazoa > Arthropoda > Insecta > Trichoptera > Molannidae > Molanna > Molanna angustata. The sequence continues at coordinate 1,922,086 of OY754971.1, read as the reverse complement.
TTCCTACCCAGAATATGCAAATTGCATGATGGTATGTATGTATGTTTGGAGATGAAGTAACAAACTATTAAGTCTTCTTACATATTGTGTATAGGCGACTGCCATACAAAATGTATGAAGCGATGTCGTCACTAAATTCAATTTTTAAAAAAATTGTTAAAAAAAAATTGAGATCTTCTACTACAATGTTAATATTTTTTATAGAAAATTAAATTATCTAGTTGGGGTGTTTCGGCTTTTTTCGATAATTGTAAAAGTTTTGGAAATATAGGCAGTTAAACTCATAAATTTATCATAAAAAAAATATTTTTCTTAATAAAAAATGTTTGAGAAACCCTGGAATTTTTTTGAAAAAACTTATTTGAGATTTTGTATTTGTCTATGTTTGTACCAATTTTCAGCGTTCTACCGTTTATGGTTTCTGAGATATATGGAAAAATAAAATAAAAATTCAAAAGTTGATAACCCCTGACTGAAACAAAAATTCAAAATTCCGAGTATAAAAGTTTTGTAGGCCTGTAACTGTTTATATATTCTGAAATTTTAGGCTCTGTAAATTGAGCGGATCAAAAGTTATAAGGGGGGGACGGACACACAGACACACACACACACAGACACACAGACACACACACAGACACACAGACACACACACACACACAGACACACGAAATGTTCTACTCCGAATTCTGAGTAAATCCGTGTATGGAACATATATGCTGCGAAGCCTCTAAGTTGGTGTTTTTTGACTTCAAAGTTGGAAAATCCATGAAAAAAGTAGACCTCTCCATACAATTCTCGCGTATTCTGGCTTGATACATTGTCGATATGTTAAGAGAACAAAGTTCTCCTGAACAAATCGACAGTTGGATAAATTTACATTCTATCGTATCTAGATGTATAACTAGTTGCATGTAACACATGAGATCCAACTGTCGATAGCGATAGTATGTATAGTTGAAGAATATGTACCAAACTATAAACCCATAGATACAAATTATTGAATATTTTCAGATATTTTGTTTTCTATACAACATATGTAGGTATGTATGTCAAGATAGGATAGTATGGATATTTTGTGATAGAAAACGAAAAAACTAATTTGAGATTTTGTATTTGTCTATGTTTGTACCAATTTTCAGCGTTCTAGCGTTTATGGTTTCTGAGATATATGGAAAAATAAAATAAAAATTCAAAAGTTGATAACCCCTGACTGAAACAAAAATTCAAAATTCCGAGTATAAAAGTTTTGTAGGCCTGTAACTGTTTATATATTCTGAAATTTGAGGCTCTGTTTATTGAGCGGATCAAAAGTTATAAGGGGGGGACGGACACACAGACACACAGACACACACACAGACACACACACACAGACACACGAAATGTTCTACTCCGAATTCTGAGTAAATCCGTGTATGGAACATATATGCTGCGAAGCCTCTAAGTTGGTGTTTTTTGACTTCAAAGTTGGAAAAGCCGTGAAAAAAGTAGACCTCTCCATACAATTCTCGCGTATTCTGGCTTGATACATTGTCGATATGTTAAGAGAACAAAGTTCTCCTGAACAAATCGACAGTTGGATAAGAAAATTCAAAGCATAAATTTTCTTTTTTGTAAGCGAAGAAATTTCACACTCATATTTTTCCTGTTTTCCTTTGAATGGGGATATAAATTGAAAATGGGGAGAAACTGGGAATATCAGTAGAGAAGTTGGATAGGGTAAGATATCTACCAGGGAAGTATGGCAGGGTAGGAAGTGGTAGGTATATGAAAAATCCAATCTGAATCTTCCCACCTTGTCTGTTTACCAAAGCGTTTAGAACAAAAAGAGAGACAAAAAATATACAGATCTTATTGCAAACATTATCTTCACACCGCGCCGGTACTGTCTCTCAGTTTCAATGTCGAATGAACACTTAGAAAAAAAATTGTTAGGAGAATGAAGAAATGAGGTTTCTTCAGGTTTCTTAGACTAGTTGCATGTAACACATGGGATCCAACTGTCGACAGCGATAGTATGTATAGTTGAAGAATAAGTACCAAACCCATAAATACAAATTATTTATTATTTTATGATATTTAGTTTTCTATACAACACATGTACCTAGGTAGTCAAGATAGGATAGTATGGAGGTCAGTCTTTTTTTCCTACCCGGAATATGAAAACAGCATGATGGTATATGTATATTGTATGTTTAGAGATGAAGTATCAAACTATTAAGTCTTCTTTGATATTGTGTATAGGTGACTACCATACAAATTGTATGAAGCAATGTCGTCACTAAATTCAATTTTTATAAAAATTGTTAAAAAAAAATTGAGATGTACTGCTACAATGTTAATATTTTTTATATAAAATTAAATTATCTAGTTGGGGTGTTTCGGCTTTTTTCGATATTTAAAAAAAAAATGGAAATATAGGCAGTTAAACTCATAAATTTATCATAAAAAAAATACTTTTCTTAATAAAAAATGTTTGAGAAACCCTGGAATTTTTTTGAAAAAACTAATTTGAGATTTTGTATTTGTCTATGTTTATACCAATTTTCAGCGTTCTAGCTTTTATGGTTTCTGAGATATAGGGAAAAATAAAATAAAAATTCAAAAGTTGATAACCCCTGACTGAAACAAAAATTCAAAATTCCGAGTATAAAAGTTTTGTAGGCCTGTAACTGTTTATATATTCTGAAATTTTAGGCTCTGTAAATTGAGCGGATCAAAAGTTATAAGGGGGGGACGGACACACAGACACACACACACACAGACACACAGACACACACACAGACACACAGACACACGAAATGTTCTACTCCGAATTCTGAGTAAATCCGTGTATGGAACATATATGCTGCGAAGCCTCTAAGTTGGTGTTTTTTGACTTCAAAGTTGGAAAAGCCGTGAAAAAAGTAGACCTCTCCATACAATTCTCGCGTATTCTGGCTTGATACATTGTCGATATGTTAAGAGAACAAAGTTCTCCTGAACAAATCGACAGTTGGATTAACTTTAAATCAACTCCAAAGAGAAAATTGCATCGGCGATTTCCACAAAATGGTGGTTTACGATTTGATTAACTAGTTGCATGTAACACATGAGATCCAACTGTCGATAGCGATAGTATGTATAGTTGAAGAATATGTACCAAACTATAAACCCATAGATACAAATTATTGAATATTTTCAGATATTTTGTTTTCTATACTAGTTGCATGTAACACATGAGATCCAACTGTCGATAGCGATAGTATGTATAGTTGAAGAATATGTACCAAACTATAAACCCATAGATACAAATTATTGAATATTTTCAGATATTTTGTTTTCTATACAACATATGTAGGTATGTATGTCAAGATAGGATAGTATGGAAGAAGATCCTTTTTCCTACCCAGAATATGCAAATTGCATGATGGTATGTATGTATGTTTGGAGATGAAGTAACAAACTATTAAGTCTTCTTACATATTGTGTATAGGCGACTGCCATACAAAATGTATGAAGCGATGTCGTCACTAAATTCAATTTTTAAAAAAATTGTTAAAAAAAAATTGAGATCTTCTACTACAATGTAAATATTTTTTATAGAAAATTAAATTATCTAGTTGGGGTGTTTCGGCTTTTTTCGATAATTGTAAAAGTTTTGGAAATATAGGCAGTTAAACTCATAAATTTATCATAAAAAAAATATTTTTCTTAATAAAAAATGTTTGAGAAACCCTGGAATTTTTTTGAAAAAACTAATTTGAGATTTTGTATTTGTCTATGTTTGTACCAATTTTCAGCGTTCTACCGTTTATGGTTTCTGAGATATATGGAAAAATAAAATAAAAATTCAAAAGTTGATAACCCCTGACTGAAACAAAAATACAAAATTCCGAGTATAAAAGTTTTGTATGCCTGTAACTGTTTATATATTCTGAAATTTTAGGCTCTGTAAATTGAGCGGATCAAAAGTTATAAGGGGGGGACGGACACACAGACACACACACACACAGACACACAGACACACGAAATGTTCTACTCCGAATTCTGAGTAAATCCGTGTATGGAACATATATGCTGCGAAGCCTCTAAGTTGGTGTTTTTTGACTTCAAAGTTGGAAAATCCATGAAAAAAGTAGACCTCTCCATACAATTCTCGCGTATTCTGGCTTGATACATTGTCGATATGTTAAGAGAACAAAGTTCTCCTGAACAAATCGACAGTTGGATAAACTGCTTGTGGGTTTTTAACCTACTGAAGCAACTTACGTTTTGCATTTAGTTTTAAGTATTTATTTGAATTAGTATACTAGTTGCATGTAACACATGAGATCCAACTGTCGATAGCGATAGTATGTATAGTTGAAGAATATGTACCAAACTATAAACCCATAGATACAAATTATTGAATATTTTCAGATATTTTGTTTTCTATACAACATATGTAGGTATGTATGTCAAGATAGGATAGTATGGAGGAAGATCCTTTTTCCTACCCAGAATATGCAAATTGCATGATGGTATGTATGTATGTTTGGAGATGAAGTAACAAACTATTAAGTCTTCTTACATATTGTGTATAGGCGACTGCCATACAAAATGTATGAAGCGATGTCGTCACTAAATTCAATTTTTAAAAAAATTGTTAAAAAAAAATTGAGATCTTCTACTACAATGTTAATATTTTTTATAGAAAATTAAATTATCTAGTTGGGGTGTTTCGGCTTTTTTCGATAATTGTAAAAGTTTTGGAAATATAGGCAGTTAAACTCATAAATTTATCATAAAAAAAATATTTTTCTTAATAAAAAATGTTTGAGAAACCCTGGAATTTTTTTGAAAAAACTTATTTGAGATTTTGTATTTGTCTATGTTTGTACCAATTTTCAGCGTTCTACCGTTTATGGTTTCTGAGATATATGGAAAAATAAAATAAAAATTCAAAAGTTGATAACCCCTGACTGAAACAAAAATTCAAAATTCCGAGTATAAAAGTTTTGTAGGCCTGTAACTGTTTATATATTCTGAAATTTTAGGCTCTGTAAATTGAGCGGATCAAAAGTTATAAGGGGGGGACGGACACACAGACACACACACACACAGACACACAGACACACACACAGACACACAGACACACACACACACACAGACACACGAAATGTTCTACTCCGAATTCTGAGTAAATCCGTGTATGGAACATATATGCTGCGAAGCCTCTAAGTTGGTGTTTTTTGACTTCAAAGTTGGAAAATCCATGAAAAAAGTAGACCTCTCCATACAATTCTCGCGTATTCTGGCTTGATACATTGTCGATATGTTAAGAGAACAAAGTTCTCCTGAACAAATCGACAGTTGGATAAATTTACATTCTATCGTATCTAGATGTATAACTAGTTGCATGTAACACATGAGATCCAACTGTCGATAGCGATAGTATGTATAGTTGAAGAATATGTACCAAACTATAAACCCATAGATACAAATTATTGAATATTTTCAGATATTTTGTTTTCTATACAACATATGTAGGTATGTATGTCAAGATAGGATAGTATGGAAGAAGATCCTTTTTCCTACCCAGAATATGCAAATTGCATGATGGTATGTATGTATGTTTGGAGATGAAGTAACAAACTATTAAGTCTTCTTACATATTGTGTATAGGCGACTGCCATACAAAATGTATGAAGCGATGTCGTCACTAAATTCAATTTTTAAAAAAATTGTTAAAAAAAATTGAGATCTTCTACTACAATGTTAATATTTTTTATAGAAAATTAAATTATCTAGTTGGGGTGTTTCGGCTTTTTTCGATAATTGTAAAAGTTTTGGAAATATAGGCAGTTAAACTCATAAGTTTATGATAAAAAAAATATTTTTCTTAATAAAAAATGTTTGAGAAACCCTGGAATTTTTTTGAAAAAACTAATTTGAGATTTTGTATTTGTCTATGTTTGTACCAATTTTCAGCGTTCTACCGTTTATGGTTTCTGAGATATATGGAAAAATAAAATAAAAATTCAAAAGTTGATAACCCCTGACTGAAACAAAAATTCAAAATTCCGAGTATAAAAGTTTTGTAGGCCTGTAACTGTTTATATATTCTGAAATTTTAGGCTCTGTAAATTGAGCGGATCAAAAGTTATAAGGGGGGGACGGACACACAGACACACACACACACACAGACACACACACAGACACACAGACACACACACAGACACACACACACACACAGACACACGAAATGTTCTACTCCGAATTCTGAGTAAATCCGTGTATGGAACATATATGCTGCGAAGCCTCTAAGTTGGTGTTTTTTGACTTCAAAGTTGGAAAATCCATGAAAAAAGTAGACCTCTCCATACAATTCTCGCGTATTCTGGCTTGATACATTGTCGATATGTTAAGAGAACAAAGTTCTCCTGAACAAATCGACAGTTGGACAACATATGTAGGTATGTATGTCAAGATAGGATAGTATGGAAGAAGATCCTTTTTCCTACCCAGAATATGCAAATTGCATGATGGTATGTATGTATGTTTGGAGATGAAGTAACAAATTATTAAGTCTTCTTACATATTGTGTATAGGCGACTGCCATACAAAATGTATGAAGCGATGTCGTCACTAAATTCAATTTTTAAAAAATTTTTTAAAAAAAAATTGAGATCTTCTACTACAATGTTAATATTTTTTATAGAAAATTAAATTATCTAGTTGGGGTGTTTCGGCTTTTTTCGATAATTGTAAAAGTTTTGGAAATATAGGCAGTTAAACTCATAAATTTATCATAAAAAAAATATTTTTCTTAATAAAAAATGTTTGAGAAACCCTGGAATTTTTTTGAAAAAACTTATTTGAGATTTTGTATTTGTCTATGTTTGTACCAATTTTCAGCGTTCTACCGTTTATGGTTTCTGAGATATATGGAAAAATAAAATAAAAATTCAAAAGTTGATAACCCCTGACTGAAACAAAAATTCAAAATTCCGAGTATAAAAGTTTTGTAGGCCTGTAACTGTTTATATATTCTGAAATTTTAGGCTCTGTAAATTGAGCGGATCAAAAGTTATAAGGGGGGGACGGACACACAGACACACACACACACAGACACACAGACACACACACAGACACACAGACACACACACACACACAGACACACGAAATGTTCTACTCCGAATTCTGAGTAAATCCGTGTATGGAACATATATGCTGCGAAGCCTCTAAGTTGGTGTTTTTTGACTTCAAAGTTGGAAAATCCATGAAAAAAGTAGACCTCTCCATACAATTCTCGCGTATTCTGGCTTGATACATTGTCGATATGTTAAGAGAACAAAGTTCTCCTGAACAAATCGACAGTTGGATAAATTTACATTCTATCGTATCTAGATGTATAACTAGTTGCATGTAACACATGAGATCCAACTGTCGATAGCGATAGTATGTATAGTTGAAGAATATGTACCAAACTATAAACCCATAGATACAAATTATTGAATATTTTCAGATATTTTGTTTTCTATACAACATATGTAGGTATGTATGTCAAGATAGGATAGTATGGATATTTTGTGATAGAAAACGAAAAAACTAATTTGAGATTTTGTATTTGTCTATGTTTGTACCAATTTTCAGCGTTCTAGCGTTTATGGTTTCTGAGATATATGGAAAAATAAAATAAAAATTCAAAAGTTGATAACCCCTGACTGAAACAAAAATTCAAAATTCCGAGTATAAAAGTTTTGTAGGCCTGTAACTGTTTATATATTCTGAAATTTGAGGCTCTGTTTATTGAGCGGATCAAAAGTTATAAGGGGGGGACGGACACACAGACACACAGACACACACACAGACACACACACACAGACACACGAAATGTTCTACTCCGAATTCTGAGTAAATCCGTGTATGGAACATATATGCTGCGAAGCCTCTAAGTTGGTGTTTTTTGACTTCAAAGTTGGAAAAGCCGTGAAAAAAGTAGACCTCTCCATACAATTCTCGCGTATTCTGGCTTGATACATTGTCGATATGTTAAGAGAACAAAGTTCTCCTGAACAAATCGACAGTTGGATAAGAAAATTCAAAGCATAAATTTTCTTTTTTGTAAGCGAAGAAATTTCACACTCATATTTTTCCTGTTTTCCTTTGAATGGGGATATAAATTGAAAATGGGGAGAAACTGGGAATATCAGTAGAGAAGTTGGATAGGGTAAGATATCTACCAGGGAAGTATGGCAGGGTAGGAAGTGGTAGGTATATGAAAAATCCAATCTGAATCTTCCCACCTTGTCTGTTTACCAAAGCGTTTAGAACAAAAAGAGAGACAAAAAATATACAGATCTTATTGCAAACATTATCTTCACACCGCGCCGGTACTGTCTCTCAGTTTCAATGTCGAATGAACACTTAGAAAAAAAATTGTTAGGAGAATGAAGAAATGAGGTTTCTTCAGGTTTCTTAGACTAGTTGCATGTAACACATGGGATCCAACTGTCGACAGCGATAGTATGTATAGTTGAAGAATAAGTACCAAACCCATAAATACAAATTATTTATTATTTTATGATATTTAGTTTTCTATACAACACATGTACCTAGGTAGTCAAGATAGGATAGTATGGAGGTCAGTCTTTTTTTCCTACCCGGAATATGAAAACAGCATGATGGTATATGTATATTGTATGTTTAGAGATGAAGTATCAAACTATTAAGTCTTCTTTGATATTGTGTATAGGTGACTACCATACAAATTGTATGAAGCAATGTCGTCACTAAATTCAATTTTTATAAAAATTGTTAAAAAAAAATTGAGATGTACTGCTACAATGTTAATATTTTTTATATAAAATTAAATTATCTAGTTGGGGTGTTTCGGCTTTTTTCGATATTTAAAAAAAAAATGGAAATATAGGCAGTTAAACTCATAAATTTATCATAAAAAAAATACTTTTCTTAATAAAAAATGTTTGAGAAACCCTGGAATTTTTTTGAAAAAACTAATTTGAGATTTTGTATTTGTCTATGTTTATACCAATTTTCAGCGTTCTAGCTTTTATGGTTTCTGAGATATAGGGAAAAATAAAATAAAAATTCAAAAGTTGATAACCCCTGACTGAAACAAAAATTCAAAATTCCGAGTATAAAAGTTTTGTAGGCCTGTAACTGTTTATATATTCTGAAATTTTAGGCTCTGTAAATTGAGCGGATCAAAAGTTATAAGGGGGGGACGGACACACAGACACACACACACACAGACACACAGACACACAGACACACACACAGACACACAGACACACGAAATGTTCTACTCCGAATTCTGAGTAAATCCGTGTATGGAACATATATGCTGCGAAGCCTCTAAGTTGGTGTTTTTTGACTTCAAAGTTGGAAAAGCCGTGAAAAAAGTAGACCTCTCCATACAATTCTCGCGTATTCTGGCTTGATACATTGTCGATATGTTAAGAGAACAAAGTTCTCCTGAACAAATCGACAGTTGGATTAACTTTAAATCAACTCCAAAGAGAAAATTGCATCGGCGATTTCCACAAAATGGTGGTTTACGATTTGATTAACTAGTTGCATGTAACACATGAGATCCAACTGTCGATAGCGATAGTATGTATAGTTGAAGAATATGTACCAAACTATAAACCCATAGATACAAATTATTGAATATTTTCAGATATTTTGTTTTCTATACTAGTTGCATGTAACACATGAGATCCAACTGTCGATAGCGATAGTATGTATAGTTGAAGAATATGTACCAAACTATAAACCCATAGATACAAATTATTGAATATTTTCAGATATTTTGTTTTCTATACAACATATGTAGGTATGTATGTCAAGATAGGATAGTATGGAAGAAGATCCTTTTTCCTACCCAGAATATGCAAATTGCATGATGGTATGTATGTATGTTTGGAGATGAAGTAACAAACTATTAAGTCTTCTTACATATTGTGTATAGGCGACTGCCATACAAAATGTATGAAGCGATGTCGTCACTAAATTCAATTTTTAAAAAAATTGTTAAAAAAAAATTGAGATCTTCTACTACAATGTAAATATTTTTTATAGAAAATTAAATTATCTAGTTGGGGTGTTTCGGCTTTTTTCGATAATTGTAAAAGTTTTGGAAATATAGGCAGTTAAACTCATAAATTTATCATAAAAAAAATATTTTTCTTAATAAAAAATGTTTGAGAAACCCTGGAATTTTTTTGAAAAAACTAATTTGAGATTTTGTATTTGTCTATGTTTGTACCAATTTTCAGCGTTCTACCGTTTATGGTTTCTGAGATATATGGAAAAATAAAATAAAAATTCAAAAGTTGATAACCCCTGACTGAAACAAAAATACAAAATTCCGAGTATAAAAGTTTTGTATGCCTGTAACTGTTTATATATTCTGAAATTTTAGGCTCTGTAAATTGAGCGGATCAAAAGTTATAAGGGGGGGACGGACACACAGACACACACACACACAGACACACAGACACACGAAATGTTCTACTCCGAATTCTGAGTAAATCCGTGTATGGAACATATATGCTGCGAAGCCTCTAAGTTGGTGTTTTTTGACTTCAAAGTTGGAAAATCCATGAAAAAAGTAGACCTCTCCATACAATTCTCGCGTATTCTGGCTTGATACATTGTCGATATGTTAAGAGAACAAAGTTCTCCTGAACAAATCGACAGTTGGATAAACTGCTTGTGGGTTTTTAACCTACTGAAGCAACTTACGTTTTGCATTTAGTTTTAAGTATTTATTTGAATTAGTATACTAGTTGCATGTAACACATGAGATCCAACTGTCGATAGCGATAGTATGTATAGTTGAAGAATATGTACCAAACTATAAACCCATAGATACAAATTATTGAATATTTTCAGATATTTTGTTTTCTATACAACATATGTAGGTATGTATGTCAAGATAGGATAGTATGGAGGAAGATCCTTTTTCCTACCCAGAATATGCAAATTGCATGATGGTATGTATGTATGTTTGGAGATGAAGTAACAAACTATTAAGTCTTCTTACATATTGTGTATAGGCGACTGCCATACAAAATGTATGAAGCGATGTCGTCACTAAATTCAATTTTTAAAAAAATTGTTAAAAAAAAATTGAGATCTTCTACTACAATGTTAATATTTTTTATAGAAAATTAAATTATCTAGTTGGGGTGTTTCGGCTTTTTTCGATAATTGTAAAAGTTTTGGAAATATAGGCAGTTAAACTCATAAATTTATCATAAAAAAAATATTTTTCTTAATAAAAAATGTTTGAGAAACCCTGGAATTTTTTTGAAAAAACTTATTTGAGATTTTGTATTTGTCTATGTTTGTACCAATTTTCAGCGTTCTACCGTTTATGGTTTCTGAGATATATGGAAAAATAAAATAAAAATTCAAAAGTTGATAACCCCTGACTGAAACAAAAATTCAAAATTCCGAGTATAAAAGTTTTGTAGGCCTGTAACTGTTTATATATTCTGAAATTTTAGGCTCTGTAAATTGAGCGGATCAAAAGTTATAAGGGGGGGACGGACACACAGACACACACACACACAGACACACAGACACACACACAGACACACAGACACACACACACACACAGACACACGAAATGTTCTACTCCGAATTCTGAGTAAATCCGTGTATGGAACATATATGCTGCGAAGCCTCTAAGTTGGTGTTTTTTGACTTCAAAGTTGGAAAATCCATGAAAAAAGTAGACCTCTCCATACAATTCTCGCGTATTCTGGCTTGATACATTGTCGATATGTTAAGAGAACAAAGTTCTCCTGAACAAATCGACAGTTGGATAAATTTACATTCTATCGTATCTAGATGTATAACTAGTTGCATGTAACACATGAGATCCAACTGTCGATAGCGATAGTATGTATAGTTGAAGAATATGTACCAAACTATAAACCCATAGATACAAATTATTGAATATTTTCAGATATTTTGTTTTCTATACAACATATGTAGGTATGTATGTCAAGATAGGATAGTATGGAAGAAGATCCTTTTTCCTACCCAGAATATGCAAATTGCATGATGGTATGTATGTATGTTTGGAGATGAAGTAACAAACTATTAAGTCTTCTTACATATTGTGTATAGGCGACTGCCATACAAAATGTATGAAGCGATGTCGTCACTAAATTCAATTTTTAAAAAAATTGTTAAAAAAAATTGAGATCTTCTACTACAATGTTAATATTTTTTATAGAAAATTAAATTATCTAGTTGGGGTGTTTCGGCTTTTTTCGATAATTGTAAAAGTTTTGGAAATATAGGCAGTTAAACTCATAAGTTTATGATAAAAAAAATATTTTTCTTAATAAAAAATGTTTGAGAAACCCTGGAATTTTTTTGAAAAAACTAATTTGAGATTTTGTATTTGTCTATGTTTGTACCAATTTTCAGCGTTCTACCGTTTATGGTTTCTGAGATATATGGAAAAATAAAATAAAAATTCAAAAGTTGATAACCCCTGACTGAAACAAAAATTCAAAATTCCGAGTATAAAAGTTTTGTAGGCCTGTAACTGTTTATATATTCTGAAATTTTAGGCTCTGTAAATTGAGCGGATCAAAAGTTATAAGGGGGGGACGGACACACAGACACACACACACACACAGACACACACACAGACACACAGACACACACACAGACACACACACACACACAGACACACGAAATGTTCTACTCCGAATTCTGAGTAAATCCGTGTATGGAACATATATGCTGCGAAGCCTCTAAGTTGGTGTTTTTTGACTTCAAAGTTGGAAAATCCATGAAAAAAGTAGACCTCTCCATACAATTCTCGCGTATTCTGGCTTGATACATTGTCGATATGTTAAGAGAACAAAGTTCTCCTGAACAAATCGACAGTTGGACAACATATGTAGGTATGTATGTCAAGATAGGATAGTATGGAAGAAGATCCTTTTTCCTACCCAGAATATGCAAATTGCATGATGGTATGTATGTATGTTTGGAGATGAAGTAACAAATTATTAAGTCTTCTTACATATTGTGTATAGGCGACTGCCATACAAAATGTATGAAGCGATGTCGTCACTAAATTCAATTTTTAAAAATTTTTTTAAAAAAAAATTGAGATCTTCTACTACAATGTTAATATTTTTTATAGAAAATTAAATTATCTAGTTGGGGTGTTTCGGCTTTTTTCGATAATTGTAAAAGTTTTGGAAATATAGGCAGTTAAACTCATAAATTTATCATAAAAAAAATATTTTTCTTAATAAAAAATGTTTGAGAAACCCTGGAATTTTTTTGAAAAAACTAATTTGAGATTTTGTATTTGTCTATGTTTGTACCAATTTTCAGCGTTCTACCGTTTATGGTTTCTGAGATATATGGAAAAATAAAATAAAAATTCAAAAGTTGATAACCCCTGACTGAAACAAAAATTCAAAATTCCGAGTATAAAAGTTTTGTAGGCCTGTAACTGTTTATATATTCTGAAATTTTAGGCTCTGTAAATTGAGCGGATCAAAAGTTATAAGGGGGGGACGGACACACAGACACACACACACACAGACCCACAGACACACACACAGACACACAGACACACACACAGACACACACACACACAGACACACGAAATGTTCTACTCCGAATTCTGAGTAAATCCGTGTATGGAACATATATGCTGCGAAGCCTCTAAGTTGGTGTTTTTTGACTTCAAAGTTGGAAAATCCATGAAAAAAGTAGACCTCTCCATACAATTCTCGCGTATTCTGGCTTGATACATTGTCGATATGTTAAGAGAACAAAGTTCTCCTGAACAAATCGACAGTTGGATTAGTTTTTTTTTTATTGACAAACATTTTTTTCAAGATCTCAATAGAGATGAAGTTGGGATATTGTAGAAGAACCAGGAACTCGAGGCACCTACACTAGATAAGTTTTCGTAAAACCTATTTTTTACATATTTTATTGTAAGCAACTAAAGAACTACAAGGTCTATGAAGTAGATTTTTACTTCAATCGAAAGAAAATATGAAAAAGTACCAGCTATATAACAAAAACCTCTACATCGCAGATTTGGTGATAAACAATATTTTTTCGAGTTTCATACATTAGTAGGTAATTTAGAGTGTAAATCCATATGGTACATACATACATACATACATACCATCACGGCATGTCCCTCACGGGGTAGGCAGCGAGAACCGAACGCCACTTACTTCTATCTTGACATACATTCATCGCCTCGACAACATTCATACATCGTCTTATACATGTTCGTCTATTGTTCACGCTTCTAACATTTCCGTTTTTCAAAATACCGTTCACATGGATGTGCCATCCCTTCCTTGGGCGGCCCCGACCTCTCATTCCATTCCTGTCTCCGCAGTGTACCTATATTTTCTTCGTCAGGCGTTCCTCATTCATTCTCCCCATTTTGTTGGTTGGAAGAGATTCACTTATAAAAATAAATCACCCTTTGTACACTTTTGATATTTAGTAAATAAATTATATAAATAAATAAATAAAATATCTAGTGAAATTGAATAATGCTGTTCCATGGTATTTTTACCAAAAGTAATGTCAAAAGTGACGTGAGTATATTTGTTTTGTAGGAAATACGGCATCATCAGTTTATAAATAATAGCCGGAAAAAGTGATGAACGAATCGAGTGAAACTGAACCACAATAACAGAATTAGACAAGTGATGAAATCATTAATGCTGAAAGATTTTTTTCTTCATTTCCAACAACAAAATTGAAAGTAACATAACGGACATCACAGACAAATATGTTTATCTACAGAGACTTGCCATATTATTATACTCACTGAATAATTCACAGTGGCACTAAATGGGAAATAAATGTTTTTTAGGTTTCTTTACTAAACCTGAAGACTGGTTATATTATATACCTATATAGGGTGGGAATTCTGTTTTACTATCAATTTAACTGCTAAAACACAAATTATGTGTCAGCTCTACAAGCCACACAACAGGCTGAAAAATTGATTTGGTGCACACTAAGTGCAATGATGTAATAATTTTATAAATTGAGTCGGTGCACACTAAGTGCAATGATGTAATAATTTTATAAATTGAGTCGGTGCACACTAAATGTAATGATGTAATAATTTTATAAAATCCCAAAGTAAATTGGCCATTCAGATTTTAAAATTTGTCACTGTTAGATTTTTTATAACAGTAACAATTTCTATGTTTTTTCAAATTCAATATTTTCAATGTTGAAATAAGAAAAACATGTGGAATAGAGAACATTGTACGGTGAAGTAGATCCAGAAGAAGACACTGGGGGGACCACGTAGCCATAATGGACAGTGAAAATTGAATCCTTTCTGGTCGCCGTCTACTTGGAAGACCACCAAAGAGATGGAAGGATAGTTGGACTTTGTCATCTCAGAATTACAGACCAACAGGTCTACTAAACGTAGAAGAAGAAAAATATTATTTCTTCAATGTCAAAGGTGTCTAAATATTTATACAATATATAAATAACTAAGACGAGTATATGCCGAAATCCGTAGCCATTTTAATTTTGCCTATCAGTTTTTTATCCTTTTCAAGTTACCAAGTAGCATTCGACATAAATGTATGATCACACCATTTATCAAAAAATATATTTCAAGGAAATGATCGTCGATATATTGAGAGACTTTGTTCTCTTAACATATCGACAATGTTTCAAGCCAGGATACGCGAGATTTGTATGCACGGTTAACATTTTTCACAGCTTTTCCAACTTTAATGTCAAAAAACACCAACTTAGAGGCTTCGCAGCATATATGTTCTTATACGGATTTACTCAGAATTCTGAGTAGAACATTTCGTGTGTCTGTGGGTGTGTCTGTCTGTGTGTCCGTCCGTCCCTTATAACTTTTGATCCGCTCAATTTATAGAGCCCAAAATTTCAGAATATATAAATAGTTATAGGCCTACAAAACTTTTATACTCAGAATTTTGAATTTTCGTTTCAGTCAGGGGTTATCAAGTTTTGAATTTTTACTTTATTTTTCCATATATCTCAGAAACCACAAAAGCTAGAACGCTGAAAATTGGTATGAACATAGACAAATACACAATCTCAAATTTGTTTTTTTTTTAATTCCAGTGTTTCTCAAACATTTTTTGTAAATCTTAAATTTAAAAAAAAAAAATTAAAAAAATTAAATTTAGTGACGACATTGCTTCATACAATTTGTATGGCAGTCACCCATACACAATATCTAAGAAGACTTAATAGTTTGATACTTCATCTCCAAACATACATACATACCATCATGTTGTTTTCATATTCCGGGTAGGAAAAAAGGACTGACTTCATACTGTCCTATCTTGGCATACATGTGTTGTATAGAAAACAAAATATCTTAAAATATTCAATAATTTGGATTTATGTGTTTATAGTTTGGTACTTATTCTTCAACTATACATACTATCGCTATCGACAGTTGAATCTCATGTGTTCCATGCAACTAGTTATTTTAAAATCCAACCACTTTTTTTTTCATTATCAAAAACAAAATACAATAAATATATTATTAAAAAATTTAAATGCTTCATTCTTTATTGAAATGAAATAAGATAATTGTTATACCTAACACTAGAGCCAGTTTTAACTGCTTAAATAATTAATTTTGTAAATGTTATTCACTTTTTAGCAGCTTATGGAAAACTTTGGCTGCGCCAACAAAGTTTCTGTAGGTCGATACTTATTAATATGTTTTTCAAAGATCTGTATTTATTTTACAGAATTTGGAGTAGAAAATTACATGTGTTAGTTCTGTCAAACTCTAGCTATTGCACATTTTGACATTAAATATTTTTTTATGTGTTTTCTCATATATCTTATGCTTAAAAAAGCCTATTGAAATTATTTAAATGGATCATAATTACTTCAAAAATGTGAAATGTCAAGTTAAACCAGTGTTAAACTACCCCCGTCGCTGGTTCAATTTGACATTTTAGTTGAATCACAGTTCAACTCTTGGTCCATGTTTATAAATGTTAAATATACATTGTTTTGTATATTTACATTTACTCTGGTTGGTTGGAAGAAATTGCCATTAAGCCTGCCAGTGTACTAATTATATGTACAAGAAGATTCAAATAAATAAAAGAAAAATTATCAAATCTGGGTTAAACCCTAGTTGAATATTTGAACCACACTGTAAGGCTGTGTTTCTCGAACAAAGTAAAAGTATAGTTAAAATACTTTAATTTCATAAAATTGTTCAATACAATTTTATGGTTGTTGTTTGGTTTCATTGAATCTAATGCCGTTAAACGACCCAATTTTGAACAATTTTACGATAACAAAGTATTTTGACTATACTATTACTGATACTTTTGTTGAAACAACCTAGCCTTAGTGTGTTAGTGTACCTGTGAGTGTCCCCCTTATAACTTTTGATCAGCTTGATGCACTGGGCCTAAGAAAGTGTTGAAAATTTCAAGCCTAGACAACTTTTATAGGTACTTTTATAGGTCAGCCAGGGGTTATTAACATTTGAATTTTTATTTTATGTTTCCACATATCTTAAAAACCATAAAAGCTAGAATTCTGAAAATTTGTATAAATATAGACAAATACAATATCTTAAACTTGTTTTTATATAAAAGTTGCAGGGTTTCTAAAACTTTTTATAATTAAAAAAAGGTATTTTTAAGACCCTTGTATACCTTGGGCATACAGATGTATACAAATATGCACACTAAATTACCTTCTAATGTATGAAACACGAATAAATATTGTATATTACCAATATTTTTATATCTGTGTTAAACAATATTTTTTTGAAAAGAAAAGGTAAAATTTAAAGGTTTTTTTTTAAATAGCAAGAATAGTAATTAAAATAGTGAAAAAAACAGCCGGTAAATTTTCATAATATCTTTCGATTGAAGTAAAAATCTACTTCATATGCCTTGTAGTTTTTTAGTTACTTACAATAAAAAATTAAAAAAGGGTTTTATAAAAACTAATATTACAAGAAAAGTATTACACAAATTCAAATTTAAAAAAACTCATGAAATAGAATAAAGATGGTCGAATATTTTTATTATTGCATATGCGCAAACATTGGATTTTTTTCCCTGTCGGGAGTCAAAGATATTTTTTAACAGATTTTTAAATATCTCAATATCCAACTTCGTCTCTATTGAGATAATTAAAAATCTGTTATAGAATAAAGATGTAAAAATAAAACTGTTTTTTTATTTCAAAGTTGTATTTTTTGAGGATACTAGGGAAAATATTTTCAAAATTTACTATTTGGCCTACTATAGCCTCTTAAGATAAATTTATGTGCTTAACTGCATATATTTCCAAAATTAAAATATTGAAAAACATTGAAATACCCCAAATAGATAATTTAATTTTCTATAAAAAAAATATAAGTAACCATTATAGCATATTATCATCTAAAACTTTTTGAATTTTTTTTTTAAAAATCGTGACAACATTGTTTCATACAATTTGTATGGCAGTAGGTATACACAATACATATCTACAAGAACACATATAGTTTGATACTTAATTATCATACATACATTCATACCGGTAGGAAAAATGAACTGGACTCCAAAATATCCTTTCCTGACAAACATACCTACATGTTTTGTATCGAAAAGAAAATATCTTAAAATTTTTTTTTTTTAATTTTAAAGAAAAAATGAATATGTCCTTGTTAAACAAGTACACATACATCTTCCTACGTTCATAAATGCTTGTGCTATAGGTGAACGAAATCGGTCGAGGCAGGATTCGAACTTGCGATCACTGGATTACTAGCTCAGCGCACTAACTGCTCTGCCATCGACCCATTTGCATCAATATTCAATGATTTGGATTTAAGATTTTATTGTTTGGTATGTTTGTTTATTTTTATCTATAACATACATGGATTTTTACTTATTCTCCCACCATACAAATACTATCACAATCGACAGTTGAATCTAATGTGTTGCATGCGACTAGTAATATGTAATAATCTCTACCACAAATGAAACTGCTGGGTGAATAATTAATAAAAAATTTGCACTGAGGGATATAACACCAGATGCTATTTAGGTACAATACAAAAATTCATATTTTGGTTGGTTATAATTCGCCCGTGAATGATTTTTAAGATAAACATACAAAATTAAATAAACATCCATTTACGATCCTGCGGCTGAGAATGTATACACATAATATATATATATATATATATATATATATATATATATATATATATATATATATATATATATATGTAAACCTACTATGTCGGTCTGTTTGCTCTATAATAAATCTGTGTCTTATTGTGCGCTGTTTTATTATGAAACCAAACATACATTATATTACGCAACTGTTATTTTATTACAATTTGTATCTGCACACACATATATACCACATCTCCATGTTGTGTAGGCAGAGAAAACCGATTGACAATGTGGCATTTATTTGTTGAACGTTGTACAGCAAAGTGTACAAGGAAAGTAATTCCTATATCCATCAGAAATATTGTATAAATAGTGTAATGTTTTTAATGTAAGGGAGATATATATATATATATATATATATATATATATATATATATATATATATATATATATATATATATATATATATATATATATATATATATATATATATATATATATATATATATATATATATATATATATATATATATATATATATATATATATATATATATATATATATATATATATATATATATATATATATATATATATATATATATGTATATATATATATATATATATATATATATATATATATATATATATATATATATATATATATATATATATATATATATATATATATATATATATATATATATATATATATATATATATATATATATATATATATATATATATATATATATATATATATATATATATATATATATATATATATATATATATATATATATATATATATATATATATATATATATATATATATATATATATATATATATATATATATATATATATATATATATATATATATATTATATAATATTTTTATCTCGGTTTTCCCGTGTCAGTAGGTCTTGACTAAGACCATTTGTCTTCCGACGTTACGCCTGAATATCACCAGGCATTTTCAAGGACTTAACGAAAAGCACGCGCGCGACACACGTCTACTCACACTGAAAGCTCACCGTCAAGTGAGTAGACGTGTGAGTAGACGTGTGTCGCGCGCGTGCTTTTCGTTAAGTCCTTGAAAATGCCTGGTGATATTCAGGCGAAACGTCGGAAGACAAATGGTCTTAGTCAAGACCTACTGACACGGGAAAACCGAGATAAAAATATTATAACATATTTCACCCGTGAAAACATCAAATATAACATATATATATATATATATATATATATATATATATATATATATATATATATATATATATATATATATATATATATATATATATATATATTGTATTGATACGTACTTTCACAGAGTCATTACTTGGAATCGGTTTATTTGTTGATATTTTCGGGTATGTTTTACAATCGTTAAGTACATTTTTCCAAGTATTAGGTATTCTTATACCATCGTCCCGGCTATTCATATTATGTTCGTTTTTATGGATTTCAATGGCTTCCCGGTAAATTCGGCACGTTTCGTTATTAATGTTCGCGAGAGTTGTAGTCAAAAAAAATCAAAATCTATTGTGTGCCCTTCTGTGAGAACATGGTTAACTAAAGATGATGTAAGTTTTTTATTTTTGATATCGACTTTGTGCTCTGATACGCGACAGGATATTTTTCTGTTAGAACGACCTATATATGATTTATCACAGTCCGCGCAAGGTATTTGATAAACGCCGTGAGACTCTAACGGTATGTTGTCTTTGGGGCTTCTAAGTAATGAGTTTATTTTATTTTTGGTTCGGAAAATGGTTTTAATATTATTTTTGCGTAACAAGTGACTGATTTTATCGGTTGTGCCTTTGATGTACGGGAGATAAGCTAGAGATTTCGGGGGTTCAGTTGCGTTATTGGTCGATTTCGTATTGCGTTCGCGGTTGATGGCTTTATTAATCATAAATTTTGAGTATCCGTTGCATACAAGAGCTGTTTTTAATTTATTTAACTCGTCTTTAATATGGTCTTTATCTGATAGTCTTTTTGACCTAGTGACTAATGTGTTGATAACGGAGGACAGTTGAGCGGGATGGTGATTTGACTGAGCATTTAAATACCTATTTGTATGAGTTGACTTTCTGTATACCGTGTGGCCAAGACTGCCATCTGCATTTTTAACGACGAGTACGTCTAAAAACGGTAAGCTATTGTTTTGTTCTGTTTCCATAGTAAATTTTATGTCATTATGAAGGCTATTTAAAAAGTTTAAAAAATCGTTAAGTTTTTCTGTACCGTGAGACCATATAACAAATGTGTCATCGACGTATCTGTACCATACGAGTGGTTTAAATGGAGCGTTATCAAGGGCATATATTTCGAAAAATGTCATAAACAGATTTAGTTAACCATGTTCTCACAGAAGGGCACACAATAGATTTTGATTTTTTTTGACTACAACTCTCGCGAACATTAATAACGAAACGTGCCGAATTTACCGGGAAGCCATTGAAATCCATAAAAACGAACATAATATGAATAGCCGGGACGATGGTATAAGAATACCTAATACTTGGAAAAATGTACTTAACGATTGTAAAACATACCCGAAAATATCAACAAATAAACCGATTCCAAGTAATGACTCTGTGAAAGTACGTATCAATACAACCAATACAGAGAACAGTGAAATAAACCCTACCCCTAACAAAAGAATCACCAGGTCACAGACAGTAACGATACAAACACAAAGTAAATTTGACAGTTAGCTTCGTACAGGGCCTCACTTGGATATTGACTTCTGAGTTGAACGGGTGTGTGCTCGCCGCCAATTCAAAACACAACTCAATATACAAGTCGAAACCCCCCTTGAAAATGGTCAGTGCTATCTGGCTGAAACGTTGGGAGTTAAACAACAGTCTTTCTCAAGACTATACGCGGGTTACCCTAGAAAACAATCCATCATCTTTCACCCGCGAAAATCTTAATATTAACATATACCTATATATATATATATATATATATATATATATATATATATATATATATATATATATATATATATATATATATATATATATATATATATATATATATATATATATATATATATATATATATATATATATATATATATATATATATATATATATATATATATATATATATATATTGCAAGCACTTTGTAAATTTTACAGCATCATTGATTTAGCTCAAAGAACTCAAGAAATACGTTCCACCAGCAGACTGGGAACTGTAGTAAATTATCAACCTATAAATGCTAAATCAACATTTGGTCAACGAAACTACTATTATCATGCACCTTTGTTGTTTAACGTTCTTCCGAACAATGTAAAAGCGTTGAGGACGCATGCCTTGTTTAAGAATAGTGACAGGCAACATGATAATACCCTGTACTTTTTATTCTTGTCATGTTTTTTTTCTCTATAATAGTTGTCTGTGTGTTGGTTACATGATATTGTCACAAGTATCTTCCTAGCATCCAACTGCAGACAATTATGTTCTGAATATTTTTTAAATTTCAATATTATTTATTGTTTATCATAGACACATTTCACTTATTATAAAGTCATTCATAACAATACATACAGGTTCAACCCTAGTTAGATGAATGACTATAATATAATATATTTTGTATGTGAATTTAACAAATAAATAAATAAAATAAATGCAAAATGTCAAGTAAATTTGATACATATTATAATATGGTACCTTAGACAGATTGATCATAGCAATGAGGAAAGGAAGGAGGGAATTATAATATGGTACCTTAGACAGATTGATCATAGCAATGAGGAAAGGAAGGAGGGAATTATAATATGGTACCTTAGACAGATTGATCATAGCAATGAGGAAAGGAAGGAGGGAATTATAATATGGTACCTTAGACAGATTGATCATAGCAATGAGGAAAGGAAGGAGGGAATTATAATATGGTACCTTAGACAGATTGATCATAGCAATGAGGAAAGGAAGGAGGGAATTATAATATGGTACCTTAGACAGATTGATCATAGCAATGAGGAAAGGAAGGAGGGAATTATAATATGGTACCTTAGACAGATTGATCATAGCAATAAGGAAAGGAAGGAGGGAATTATAATATGGTACCTTAGACAGATTGATCATAGCAATGAGGAAAGGAAGGAGGGAATTATAATATGGTACCTTAGACAGATTGATCATAGCAATGAGGAAAGGAAGGAGGGAATTATAATATGGTACCTTAGACAGATTGATCATAGCAATGAGGAAAGGAAGGAGGGAATTATAATATGGTACCTTAGACAGATTGATCATAGCAATGAGGAAAGGAAGGAGGGAATTATAATATGGTACCTTAGACAGATTGATCATAGCAATGAGGAAAGGAAGGAGGGAATTATAATATGGTACCTTAGACAGATTGATCATAGCAATGAGGAAAGGAAGGAGGGAATTATAATATGGTACCTTAGACAGATTGATCATAGCAATAAGGAAAGGAAGGAGGGAATTATAATATGGTACCTTAGACAGATTGATCATAGCAATGAGGAAAGGAAGGAGGGAAT
The DNA here is from genome assembly GCA_963576475.1 of Molanna angustata. Classification (NCBI taxonomy): domain Eukaryota; kingdom Metazoa; phylum Arthropoda; class Insecta; order Trichoptera; family Molannidae; genus Molanna; species Molanna angustata. The sequence goes on along the minus strand of OY754971.1, from coordinate 1,898,388 downwards.
TATAATATGGTACCTTAGACAGATTGATCATAGCAATGAGGAAAGGAAGGAGGGAATTATAATATGGTACCTTAGACAGATTGATCATAGCAATGAGGAAAGGAAGGAGGGAATTATAATATGGTACCTTAGACAGATTGATCATAGCAATGAGGAAAGGAAGGAGGGAATTATAATATGGTACCTTAGACAGATTGATCATAGCAATGAGGAAAGGAAGGAGGGAATTATAATATGGTACCTTAGACAGATTGATCATAGCAATGAGGAAAGGAAGGAGGGAATTATAATATGGTACCTTAGACAGATTGATCATAGCAATGAGGAAAGGAAGGAGGGAATTATAATATGGTACCTTAGACAGATTGATCATAGCAATAAGGAAAGGAAGGAGGGAATTATAATATGGTACCTTAGACAGATTGATCATAGCAATGAGGAAAGGAAGGAGGGAATTATAATATGGTACCTTAGACAGATTGATCATAGCAATGAGGAAAGGAAGGAGGGAATTATAATATGGTACCTTAGACAGATTGATCATAGCAATGAGGAAAGGAAGGAGGGAATTATAATATGGTACCTTAGACAGATTGATCATAGCAATGAGGAAAGGAAGGAGGGAATTATAATATGGTACCTTAGACAGATTGATCATAGCAATGAGGAAAGGAAGGAGGGAATTATAATATGGTACCTTAGACAGATTGATCATAGCAATGAGGAAAGGAAGGAGGGAATTATAATATGGTACCTTAGACGGTTTGATCATAGCAATGAGGAAAGGAAGGAGGGAATTATAATATGGTACCTTAGACAGATTGATCATAGCAATGAGGAAAGGAAGGAGGGAATTATAATATGGTACCTTAGACAGATTGATCATAGCAATGAGGAAAGGAAGGAGGGAATTATAATATGGTACCTTAGACAGATTGATCATAGCAATGAGGAAAGGAAGGAGGGAATTATAATATGGTACCTTAGACAGATTGATCATAGCAATGAGGAAAGGAAGGAGGGAATTATAATATGGTACCTTAGACAGATTGATCATAGCAATGAGGAAAGGAAGGAGGGAATTATAATATGGTACCTTAGACGGTTTGATCATAGCAATGAGGAAAGGAAGGAGGGAATTATAATATGGTACCTTAGACAGATTGATCATAGCAATGAGGAAAGGAAGGAGGGAATTATAATATGGTACCTTAGACAGATTGATCATAGCAATGAGGAAAGGAAGGAGGGAATTATAATATGGTACCTTAGACAGATTGATCATAGCAATGAGGAAAGGAAGGAGGGAATTATAATATGGTACCTTAGACAGATTGATCATAGCAATGAGGAAAGGAAGGAGGGAATTATAATATGGTACCTTAGACAGATTGATCATAGCAATGAGGAAAGGAAGGAGGGAATTATAATATGGTACCTTAGACAGATTGATCATAGCAATGAGGAAAGGAAGGAGGGAATTATAATATGGTACCTTAGACAGATTGATCATAGCAATGAGGAAAGGAAGGAGGGAATTATAATATGGTACCTTAGACGGTTTGATCATAGCAATGAGGAAAGGAAGGAGGGAATTATAATATGGTACCTTAGACGGTTTGATCATAGCAATGAGGAAAGAAAAGAGGGAATTAGGAATTAAAGGATTCAAATTTTCTTGACACACATCCATCACCAAATTTTTTAAATTTCCCTCTTTCAGGATACATGATCCTCTTTTTCCATTCCTGTCATCTTTTGTACATCATCTCATCAGGCATTCTTCATTCATTCTTTCCATGCGTGGTCAAACCATTTCAATGGGATCCCTCTCATTGATGGCTTCTCTCTTTTTTACCATACATTCTTTCCTAGTAGTGTCCTCATTTCTTACCCACTCACACATCGTCATATATAAAAATAAAGCTTAAATTACAGTTCGGTTGTAATGAAACACATTTTTTTTAAGTTATCCTATAATTTAGTCAATAACAGAGTAATGTAAAGTAATAAAACATACATATTATGATGTTCTAGTGTGAGTGGTCCTATAAAGTGGAATAGATTGCCACCAGATGTTCGCATTGCACTAAGCAAGAGCACTTTTTCTAAAGTACTAAAAACAGCTTTGTTTCCTAGACAGAATATAAGCGCCCTTGGAATGATCCTGAATAAATAAATGGCGCTACATAAATTATTTATTATTATTATTATATTGCTTGAAATATATGGTATTTTGTATTTCATTGAAAGTATTAATATATCAATTCTATTATAAGTGAAATAAGATTGAATGACTTGTATTTTGATGATGAAATTAACTAATGATGGTGGGGTGTAGACAGAAGACACTTGATAAAAAGATTTATGCATCACTAATATTAAGAGATAATTAAGTGTAAAAATTTGTGAATATGGTAGAGAGCCGCTATCAAAAATAAACCCATTGTCTGGATTACATTTTAAAAGATTTACGAGGAAGTCCTACTCTGGAAGTGTGCCAGATACATTCACAAATGGTGCATGCATCAAAAAACTAGTTACCGACGCAAAGCAACATTTTAATATGCAGAGACAGGAAAATACACACATTTCTTTAATCAACCAAATACATTAAATGACAATATACACCATCTTTATTTATATGCTTCTGTTTACTAAATAAAATTGAGAATTGATAGTCTGATCACCCTGTTCCGCTCACTAGCGCAGAGCATTCTCGAATACAACTCATTTGTCTGGAGTCCTCATTATGGAATTGACACGGACCTGATAGAATCTGTTCAAAGGTATCTTTTGAGAGTCATAACATATCGAACAGGGTTGAGTAACAGGTTGAAGACCTACAATAAAAGGTTAAACTACTTCAGGATTCCAGACTAGACGAAAAATACACGACCTTACTGTTCTTCACAAAATTGTTAATGGTACCATGGACTCGAGACTTTTACAAGGCATACAATTTAATATACCTAGGAGATGGCTGAGATTCGCCAATACCTTTCACATAAATATACTTCAGACCAGCTTCATGTATTATAGTCCCATACCAAGAATGTGTAGACAGTATAATGATATGACAAGGGAGTGTCCTGATCTTGACGTGTTCGCGAATTCGCTCTCTGTTTTTAAGAAAAAAGTAAACTCGCGAATGTTGTTTTAAGAAGGTCTCAGTGATATTTATATATGTAAGCTATTTGATTGCAATCTGCTTGATATTGTGTTTTCTGTAACTTTTATAACTTTTTTTATCTTCTTATGTACCCATTTTTTACTTCTACTTATGTAATTTGTGTAACTTCTATAACTTGTTTATTGCTCTTCTTAAATTTCTTAAATTATGTAAATATTTTTTCTTCTTCTTTTTTAACTTAACATTTGTAACCGAATTTTATCTAATTTATGTAACTCATACTTGTGTAACTTACGTGTGTGATTGAATAAGAGCTCATGTAATTTTGTGTGCATCCATAATTGGACGTCCAGCACTCATAATAATAACCAATATTATCTTCTTTTTATGAAAATTGTAAGCTGGATGTCTGTCCTTGTACCCTATTTTTTTAATAAAATAATAATAAAATAAAATAATTTTAATATCCAACTATCAACTAAAAAGTATGAACGAAAAGGCATTCCAACAGAAATTCAAAACTAGAATTTGCATCAAGAATTAAAGTAAAGTGATGCTGTACTTGAATAACTAAAAAATTACAATGATAACAGTAAACTATTGTCATGAGCCAATCGGCTTTCTGAGTATTATAGTTTTTGTAGGTCTAAAATTCGCTCACACGGGCTCACAAGGTTAATACTGTCAATTCATAAAGAGAAATAAATTATCTTGAACAAATCAACAATTCAGATTAGTCTCAAGACACAGCGATGACAATAAAGTACAAGAAAAAAGTGGTTGGATTTTAAAATAATTATACAACACTTGTTCATCATTTCCTGGAAATATATATTTTCGATAAAAAGGTATGATCATAAAGCAATAACATTTATGTCGAATGCCACTTGGTAACATGAGAAGGAATGCCACTTGGTAACATGAGAAGGAATGCCACTTGGTAACATGAGAAGGAATGCCACTTGGTAACATGAGAAGGACAAAAAGAACAGATAGGCAAAATTAACGGCTACCGAATTCTAAAGTTTAGATTTTGTTATACATATTGTGTGAATATTTAGAAAAAAAAAATCTAACATAAAGAAAAATCTAACAGTAACAAATCTTAAAATCCGAATGGCCAATGTACTTTGGCATTTTATAAAATGATTACATCATTGCACTAATTTTTCAGCCTGTTGTGTGGCTTGTAGCGTTTTAACAGTTAAATTGATAGTAAAACAGAATATACACCCTATACAGTAAACCTATATTTAATACATATAGGTATGTATATACATTGACTCAGCACAAAATAACATAAATAATTGTATTTAGAGTAGGTATTTCTAATCAAAACAAATCCTAATTGAAAGTTTGCTTATAACGTCAAAAATTTAATCAACAATCGTTTTGTATTAGACGTTAAAATGAGTGCTTCGTTTTGGTTGGAAAATTGTAGGTCAAGATTAAAACAAAAACAGAACAAAAGAGTTCCAATTATTCAACAAATTTCATTGAAAACATTCTGAAGATGTTCAGCAGAATAAGCGAAATATAGAATCACATCTCACAATTTAATTACTTATAAATTAAAAGTGTTTATAATAATCTTGATAGTCCTAATGGCAAGTCCTCTGATGTCTGTGCTAGCATCCCAGATGAGATTCCTAAGCAGGAGAGAAATCAATTTCTCATATTATTACTGCTTCCCTGGGCTGTAAACATCGGTTAGTTGGAACAAATTGCCATTTTTGTAGTAAATTTTCCATTTGTACAGGTAGTGTTTATAATTATTATGATACCACAAAACATTGAATAGTTTGTTTAAGAAATATTATTATTACCATTGGAGACCTGATCATTAAAATTTTCAATCGATATGTACAAATTGCTTTGCCTTTTTCTATTAAGCCAGTAATAACCATTAAACAATATATTACTTATTATTTCCATCGAAAATTTCTGATATGAAATAATTTCCTGATTACCAACTACCTACATAATTATACATAATCAGAGTATGGATCTGAACAAGTTTGGACTTACCACAGAGTTATGCATAGCATATATTACCATTATCAAACAATAAGAGTAAATTGAGAATATCCTGTTAAGTGGGAGTTCATTCCCTGGATGACTATACCACGAAGCAAATTAAAAGATAAAGTTGTTTTTCTGTCAAAACACGGCCTGTCTCTTTGATCTGTTGGGAGTGCCAAATTTGCATGCCCATCTACTCTAGTGAAATTTAAAGCAGCTTTTCTTTTCAAGAACCATCAGCTAGACTGTCAAATAACCTATGTGATGATGTTGTCTCAATCAATTCAAGTATTAAACAAAACCACATTTATATATTTATTTATTTCACATAGAATAATATGTTCAATGGCAGGTCTTTTGTCATAAGGCAATTATATACAACCAACCAAAGTAATATGAGGCCATAAATAGTGTAGTGATAGGCACATTAAATTTATAACAAAAAAACGAGTGGGTTGTGGCCAACGCTAAACTCCTCCTCACTAACAAGTCACTCCATAAAGTATTCAAATTTCGTATGGAAAATTTTCAGCATTTTCATGAAATGAGTTTGTTCTGGTTTGTTCAATTATTTTCTTATTTAAATAATTTATTATGAAAACTTGATAATTCTTCAATGCCATTTTATGAATGTGATTTGCCTTTTTACCAATAAGAAAATAAAAAATTCAAATATTAAGTTTCCTGAGCTTGGGGTCACTTTGAAATATTTGATAGTAAAAAAAATTGAAACGCACTATTCAGATATCCTTCAAAATCTAATGGGGTCTAAGCGAGTATTAGATATACATATTTGCAAAATTTGAAAAGAATCGAGTACCTACTTTAGTCTATAATTGATAAAGTAAAATGAACACGCCATACATAGCACACAGCACATAGCACACAGCACATAGCACACACACACACAGATACATTGTGATGAAACTTTCAGAATACAATCTCAGCATGATACTAGTTAATACCCACTATATCCCCTTGGGTTAGTGAGGAGTAACAATCAATCAGAAAGACAAACATAACATAATTTGAGGTGGATACACAAAAATGGCGCTATAGAAATTATCCATTTATTATTATTATAATTAAATGTAAAATCACAACAATAAAGAAATGAAGAAGATAAAGAAGGAGTGTCAATTAAGAGTTATTAGAGAAGGAAGTAAGTATAACATATTTAGTCTTTTTTAAAAAGTTGAATTGATTGAGACATCGTAACATGATCAGTTGAGGTGTCACATAATCCTTGAACAATATTTATTTTGCATCCATCAATTCCCTCGTATCTTTCCTCATTGACATGATTAGTCAGTTTATTATTACTCGAGGCTTCACAATGCTTGGAAGAGATTGCTTTATGGCAATGAACCCACCTTTGTGAACTTATTTGTATATAAATTAAATAAACAATGTGTCAGTTATCTTTGGATAAAAGCTGCGACGATGACGAGTGAAACGCATTCAACAAAAAAAAAATGGCAAGTAAACAAATAATTCATCAGATAAGTTGTTTATGGACCTGTACGTTGAATCGTAAACAACCATCAAAGGCAAACTTAAACCTGAAACTTCAACTTCACAACCGAGAAGGAATGTTTCTATTTTTTAAGAATCTGTTACACAAAATGTTAACAAATATAACATACACATGTTGAAACGGCCATAAACATCTTGATATTAGTTAAATATTATGCTTGTGGAATATTCAAAAATGTCAGACATAACTATATTATTAGAAAATATATTTCTAGTTATAAGTATGGATAAGAATTGTAAAATAACACATACAATTACAATGTATCTGTTACAGGGTAAGCAGAGAGGTCTGAATGCCACAAATTCTTGACATACATACATTCATTACTTCTATTACTTTAGCTCAATTATATTTCCATTTGAATCATCTTTTTTTTCGAAACCAACCTCTACCTTTTATCCTACATTTCAACTATCTGAATCTCTTTCATTAGTAGCCTCAATGCATATTATGAGAAATCATTTGGAAAATAAATAATGTTAGAAACGCATGAGGGTTGCACGATTTTTAACATATATAGTAAATTTCTTTACTATGTTTTAAAAAAATAGTAATCCAACTGTCGATTTGTTCAGGAGAACTTTGTTCTCTTAACATATCGACAATGTATCAAGCCAGAATACGCGAGAATTGTATGGAGAGGTCTACTTTTTTCACGGCTTTTCCAACTTTGAAGTCAAAAAACACCAACTTAGAGGCTTCGCAGCATATATGTTCCATACACGGATTTACTCAGAATTCGGAGTAGAACATTTCGTGTGTCTGTGTGTGTGTGTGTGTGTGTCTGTGTGTGTGTGTATGTCTGTGTGTGTGTGTGTGTGTGTATGTCTGTGTGTGTGTGTGTGTCCCCCCCCCTTATAACTTTTGATCCGCTCAATTTACAGAGCCTAAAATTTCAGAATATATAAACAGTTACAGGCCAACAAAACTTTTATACTAGGAATTTAGAATTTTTTTTCAGTCAGGGGTTATCAACTTTTGAATTTTTATTTTATTTTTCCCTATATCTCAGAAACCATAAAAGCTAGAACGCTGAAAATTGGTATAAACATAGACAAATACAAAATCTCAAATTAGTTTTTTCAAAAAAATTCCAGGGTTTCTCAAACATTTTTTATTAAGAAAAGTATTTTTTTTATGATAAATTTATGAGTTTAACTGCCTATATTTCCATTTTTTTTTAAAATATCGAAAAAAGCCGAAACACCCCAACTAGATAATTTAATTTTATATAAAAAATATTAACATTGTAGCAGTACATCTCAAATTTTTTTTAACAATTTTTATAAAAATTGAATTTAGTGACGACATCGCTTCATACAATTTGTATGGTAGTCACCTATACACAATATCAAAGAAGACTTAATAGTTTGATACTTCATCTCTAAACATACAATATACATATACCATCATGCTGTTTTCATATTCCGGGTAGGAAAAAAAGACTGACCTCCATACTATTCTATCTTGACTACCTAGGTACATGTGTTGTATAGAAAACTAAATATCATAAAATAATAAATAATTTGTATTTATGGGTTTGGTACTTATTCTTCAACTATACATACTATCGCTGTCGACAGTTGAATCTCTTGTGTTACATGCAACTAGTAAAATAAGATTTAATGATGCTTTTGAGTCACGGAAAAAACATTAGACTTATACAAAATTTTATTTCTTTTATACCTTTCGTGTTCAAATTTGATAAAAATAATATTTGGGATTAGTTTAAAAAATAAGTTAGTTTCATGTTGCCATAAGACACAGAGTAATTTTCACATCAATTATAGTAAACTCTTTCATTAATTTACTCTAATTTTAAAAATACAAAGACAGGATTACTTTTGCTAATAAATATTTAACCATTTACAGTCTTACTAATACAAATCTACTGAACACCCATGTTTTAGTTACACACCATGTAAAACCCGTGAAGCAATTATTTAAAAATCTTACTAATAAACTCTGTATAATGACTGGGTAGTTGCAACAAAAGAACACCAGATTAATCCGACAACATCGTAATTTCCCATCCGCGCATGCGCAGAGCCACCAACCGCCTTTCACTATTCTAATTTTGAAGTTTGTCGTTGTTGATATTTTCATGTTCTTCACATTTTCAAATAGGAATATGAAAAATATAACCAATAATTCAATCACACAAATACCTTATGAACACCATTATAGATATTATAAAGGAGCTAATTTTTTAACAACTTTTCGCTCCCAAAAAGCACAACTATCAAAAATAAAATAATTTATAAATATTTTTAACCGTAGTATTCCAAGATATAACAATATAAAAATGCAGATAGTAATAGATAACAGTTGTCTTAAAACACCGCTAAACTACCTTGGTCAGGCGTGCAAGCATTGTATAAAATTAGTATGAGAGGTACACAGTCATTAACCAACTAATCTGCAACACAGCGTTTATTGGTAACGTTTTTGCTTACACAGGTGTTAAACGGTCATTTAACTTTTACAACACGTTTATTAGTAAGACTGTAAGTATTTAGTTAGATAGCATTACTTACTAAAAAAAATTGGTTGATAATAAGATACCAAATAAAGAGTGTGTATGTGTAAGTAAAAATAATTATTTAAATTGATAAAGAAATTAAAATTTTACAAAGCTTCTACTTGGTATTAACTCGATTTAAACTCATTTAAAACATATTTTGAGCTTGCGCTGTTAATAAGGTATAATATTTCACCGTTGCGCTGTTTTTGATGATGAGCGCAAGTTTCCCAGGTAAAATTGTAATAATTAGTAATTATTTACCTTGGGTATCTTGGCGTACTGTCCAGTTCTGGCATCTCTGATTGTGGCGATGTCCAGCAGGTCGACTTCGTGATTCTGGTCAACCCAATACAAGAAGAAACCCTTTGGATCAATACGGAGGGTCACGGGAGTGCCCGTACCAGAGTCCTGCAATAATAAACAATATTATTTTAATTGAAAAGTAAAAGAACATTGTATTCTCGGTGGAGTAACGAGATTAAACAATAATTGGTCTCTCACTAACTTCGGCTCTAAGAGAGCACAAATAATTAGTAATTAGTAAATTTGAACTAAAAATTTTACAAGCTCTAGTGAATATCATTTGAAATATTATGCCAAATATCTGGATGGATGTTTAACAATGTACATTTAGCTTAGGTACTTTTGAGAAATTCTGCATTGCTAAAGCTGTCTTGAAATATCGAAATATCCGCCATGTCGGTCTTCATGCATTAGTGAGCAAGAAATTGGAACTCCCTAAATTGGAATAACTTCATAAATCATAAAAATATGGCTAACTTGTTATTGGATGCATGCCGAATTAACCTCTAAGTTAGTACGGTGAGAAATGTAATTGCAAATCGAAGTATGGCCGTACCGGTACAGCTGTGGTCATACAGACTTTATTCCTAAGTAAACGTCAAAAATGGATAAACCAATGGCAACCAATAGGTTGAAGACACCGAAATAATCATACGATTTTTCAATAAAAACTTTTATTATTGTGTCCCGATTATTGCGTCGGGAATCGTCAAACGTAATACTTTTTATTTTAAATTTTTGTATTAAAAATAACTCACTCCGTATAGGTATGTACATCATACCAAAACTCACTATCATAGAGGATAATATTTAAAAGAATGGTTGGTTGGTTGCAAGAAATTGCTAAATGGCAATAAGCCCGCCAGTGTATATTGTATTTGTTTATATTATGTATAAAAATAACAGAATAAAGAATAAACAACACAGATAGCAGGGAAGACTTTTATTAAAAAAAACTAAACGAACTTATAACTGTAAATCATACAAAAATAATAAACATGATAAAATAAACACGTATTGCAATAAATTAACGGTCTTACTTATTAGATTTTGTTAAAAGCTTATTAAATGCGCAACTAGATAAGCATGACTAAAATAGTAAAAATAGGTATTAAAAAATCTTACTTATAAACGTATACTAAGATGTGACTAACTAGTTCGCCGAATTTTTTACGAACACCCTCATATAATTTTTTCATATGGCCGCATTGGCTTCACAGATGTCAAAAATACATAAATGCATGTTATCTTTGGATAACTGACATCGAAAAATGAAAACAAATACCGCGTTGTGTTGTTTCGAGTCAATTTAAACACGATTGGGATGAAGAATAACAAGGAAAAACTGTCAATCTCAAATATGCGTCGGATCACATGTGAAAGATCCGCCATTTTGAAATATTTGGTATGACACGTTAGTCAAGCGTTAAACAACCTCTCGACCTATCCTAACTTGACGTCTACTAAATAAAGGTATAATAAAGATAGTCACGGTTTATAAGTAAACTTTTTCGTTAATCACGCTCTATTACCAGGTAGGTACTATAGATAGTTTACGTTTATAAGTAAGACGGTTAGCATTTAGATCAGTGATTCGCAATGTGGTACAGGTACAGGTACTATGTTGAAGTGAAATAAAAATGGGAGTTCACAAGTTGTAAGTGGGGGTCTACGAATATTTATCTGGTTTTGATTGTAATGAATAAAAATGTCTGTTTGGCTTTAGCTATCAATATAGACAGATAATACAATACTCAAAAAAATTAAGGGAGCAAAAAAAATTTTTTGGTGATTTTTGACAGGCTTTATTTTGGTGAAAAATTGTTGTATTGAGACTAAAAAGAGCATTTTTAAGCTTTGGCTGAAAATTAATGTTCCCAGTAAGATCCCAGGGAGAAAAATTAACAGCAGGGGCTACTCATGAGGTTGATTAAGATTCTGATTCAGAATTTTGAAATCTTTCAGATTAATATTAATTATATTAATTTAATACTAATGATAATTAATATTACTTATCTATTTAATTCAGATTAATATTAATGATAATTTTATACTAAACTTGATCTTAATTAATTTTTATGGTTGAATATAGATTAAGATTAAATTATGATAGAGTACTTATTTATACATTTTTAAGATTAAGACAAAATAAGAGTGTAAAAAGATAAGATAAGAAAAATTGTAGATATTGATTTAATTATAAAACATGTATGTCCATAATTATAATTTATTTGAATAATATAATACTTTCCCAATATAGATAGATAGGTAGGTTCTATTGAAAATAGTCAATAGAGTAATTAATTACTATTCACTGAGCAATTATTCATACATACATACATACATAGTAAACTAGTTATTTCATCAAGAATCAACATAACAATTTGAAACCACATCCAACAAATGATTTACTGTGCAGTAAGTCAAATTCAATTTATAGGTATTTGATAAATATTTGAATACAGTATACAAGTTACTATTTTAATCCCAACTGTCTGTCCAACAAACTGAGAATACCACAAACAAAAATTGAAAGGATAATTTCGTTCATATTGAACATTTATACCTACTTGCTGTGAAATAAAAATGTATTTTTATACATGATTTAAGTATTTGAAAATATACTTGCTAACCTATTTTTTTTTACATAAAATCAATTGTTACTTAAGTAAAATACAAAAATTTAGAAAATTTATTCAATTAACAAGCATCTCATGTATGTTTCCACTCCTCTAGCCTCAAGGGGTGTGCTGGAGCGTAAGAACCTACCTAATTTAGTAAGATGTCCTGCCTGAATGTTGGACTTTCCTGCCATTAGCTGGTATTACCATATCCCTTAATGTGGGGTAACCAAAGTCACGACACAAGCGTGTATACCCACACATCAGTCTTACCTAAAAAAGGCAACATTCAGAATGTATGTTCGATTACCCAGCTCTTACGGGACATCAGAATATGATACGGTCCAGTCGTTTAGGAGTTCAGTGACATACATACAGAAGAATTATAATTATAAAGAAGATAAAAATTAAATTCATAATTGCGAACTTCCATTTTGTATGTAGGTATGAATATTGTCATAGATTTTTTCTTCGCGTAAAATTGGCTCATGTGTGGATAAAAAATACTGGCAATTGTAATCACATGATATCTTGAATTAATAGAAATGTCTGATTGAAAAGCATGTGATAATATAGTTTATCCCAGATAATCCAATCCATAAATAGTTAAATGGGTTAGTCCATGAAACAGATGTATAATGGTAATGTGACATAAAAGTACCTATATGTAAATAGTTGTAGAATGCAAATGTCTTGAAAGTGACTTGAGGCCATTATCTCTTCATGAATACACTGACAGACAATGCAATATGATACGCAAGGCTGTTTTACAATCATTTACAGAATATAATCACAATTTAAATTATGTATTTTATACTAATAATAATGAAAAGCATTCCATAAAGCTTTGACATTGAATAATTACAATGTTTCACAAACTAAAATAAACAGGTATCTCAACCAACAAAAAAGTATACAAATTCATACAAATATGGAAACAATTTTTTTATAGGAATATAATAGTCATAAGTCCCTCATAATCGACCGCTGTGGCTAAGTGTTATGCCATATGTATGTAATGGGTTCAATTCCCAGCAGAGGATAAATTCATTTAAAATTATTTTTCACGTAAATTTGGCTTCTTTGGACTGGAAACACTGATTAATTAGAAATTATCTTTGGAAATAAACTTGCCACTTGTACAGGGTGTAAGGAAGTGTTTATAAAAACATTAATTATTTTCAATTCCATATTTTTTTACTATTGAAAATAATAAATAATTGTAATAAAAAATATCTATGAAGAAAAAAAAAATCGTTGCTCCCCCCAAAAAAAAGATAAAATAATAGTTTATTATTTAAAAATGATTGTTTCGTAACGACTTGGGGAAGAATCAATAACCATAGAATAAAACACAATATTTCTCGTATAATATATTTTAACATTTACTTACTTTATGTTTATTTCATTTTGTATTGCTTCTTATGTGACTAACAGGACTATTTTAAATATTTATTTAACACACACCCACTGTACTACAACTACAAAGGTATGTCATGTCTAATGGAGGATTGGCAAAGTCATTGGGAATTTGTATCTAATACCAAGGGCAAACTGTATACAACCAATACAACCAAAACTTTGCTAGAAAGCCTCGGTTCAGTGAAATGATGTTTGACAAACATACAACCAGTGTACTGTGTCAAAAGGAGCTCGGGCATTGTTCTACTGGTGAACATTTGGCAAGGATTGGAGTTATTGAGTCGAGTTTGTGTGAGTGCAGAACGAACGATGAAACATTAGACCATATATTTTTTTAATGTCCATTAAGAAACGCTTACCCAAATTTTTATACGGATTTAATTAGAGTAAAAACGCCAATGCCAGTGATCGTGAGGTCACTTTTGGCTTCCGATTCCAAGGATATATACATATTACCGACGGCCCGACTGCTGTGGCACAGTTGATAAGGCGTTCGGTTTCTGTGCGGGCGTCCTGGGTTCGATTCCCAGCAGAGGAGAAATTTATTTAAATTCATTTCTCACGTAAATATTGCTTCTCTGGGCTGGAAACACTGGTTAGTTAGAAAAAATTGCCATACGGCAATAAACTCGCCACTTGCGCAGGGTGCAAGGAAGTGTTCATTATTATTATTATTATATTAATTGTCAAATTTATGATTTACTAATGATATTTTTTAAAACACAGTTAAAAACTGTGTCTCCATCAGAAATCAAACCGGAGACCTTAACCAAAACTAAACCCGGACTTATAATACAGAATATTCTAGGAATAGACTTCATAGATGGCAATATAAGTAATTTCTAATTTTCAGATGAATTGTTACACATTATTCAAATATATAGAACTTTCAAAAATTACATTGATAAGGGAACTCAATAAGAAGGCATAATTAGTGAACGTTGTGCAAGCATATAAAGTGATCACGTAAACCAGCCGATGACAGGTCGCAAGCCCTGTAGGTGCCTTGAGTTCCTGGTTCTTCTATAATATCCCAACTTCGTATCTATTGAAATGTTAAAAAGTTTGTCAGTAACAATAACTATGGAATAGCTAAGTTCGATATTGCGTAGTCAAACTCACTTTGTATTTCAAAGAAAAACTAAAGAAGGAATATTTATGCCTTAACACCTGATTCTTATTTGCCCTCCTTGTCCTATTCCCAATATTTATGCCTAAACACCTGATTCTTATTTGCCCTCCTTGTCCTATTCCCAATATTTATGCCTAAACACCTGATTCTTATTTGCCCTCCTTGTCCTATTCCCAATATTTATGCCTAAACACCTGATTCTTATTTGCCCTCCTTGTCCTATTCCCAATATTTATGCCTAAACACCTGATTCTTATTTGCCCTCCTTGTCCTATTCCCAATATTTATGCCTAAACACCTGATTCTTATTTGCCCTCCTTGTCCTATTCCCAATATTTATGCCTAAACACCTGATTCTTATTTGCCCTCCTTGTCCTATTCCCAATATTTATGCCTAAACACCTGATTCTTATTTGCCCTCCTTGTCCTATTCCCAATATTTATGCCTAAACACCTGATTCTTATTTGCCCTCCTTGTCCTATTCCCAATATTTATGCCTAAACACCTGATTCTTATTTGCCCTCCTTGTCCTATTCCCAATATTTATGCCTAAACACCTGATTCTTATTTGCTCTCCTTGTCCTATTCCCAATATTTATGCCTAAACACCTGATTCTTATTTGCCCTCCTTGTCCTATTTCCAATATTTATGCCTAAACACCTGATTCTTATTTGCCCTCCTTGTCCTATTCCCAATATTTATGCCTAAACACCTGATTCTTATTTGCCCTCCTTGTCCTATTCCCAATATTTATGCCTAAACACCTGATTCTTATTTGCCCTCCTTGTCCTATTCCCAATATTTATGCCTAAACACCTGATTCTTATTTGCCCTCCTTGTCCTATTTCCAATATTTATGCCTAAACACCTGATTCTTATTTGCCCTCCTTGTCCTATTCCTAATATTTATGCCTAAACACCTGATTCTTATTTGCCCTCCTTGTCCTATTCCCAATATATATGCCAAAACACCTGATTCTTATTTGCCCTCCTTGTCCTATTCCCAATATTTATGCCTAAACACCTGATTCTTATTTGCCCTCCTTGTCCTATTCCCAATATTTATGCCTAAACACCTGATTCTTATTTGCCCTCCTTGTCCTATTCCCAATATTTATGCCTAAACACCTGATTCTTATTTGCCCTCCTTGTCCTATTCCCAATATTTATGCCTAAACACCTGATTCTTATTTGCCCTCCTTGTCCTATTCCCAATATTTATGCCTAAACACCTGATTCTTATTTGCCCTCCTTGTCCTATTCCCAATATTTATGCCTAAACACCTGATTCTTATTTGCCCTCCTTGTCCTATTCCCAATATTTATGCCTAAACACCTGATTCTTATTTGCCCTCCTTGTCCTATTCCCAATCCCGATGTGTTCTTTTTTTGATCTTTATCTTCTAGTAATGAACATTGTCTTTGTTTTTTCACATTCATTTTTTTGTTTTCGTACATATATAATTTTGTCATACCTAGTGATCTGATTGGTTGGAAGAAATTGGCTAATGGCAATAAGCCTGCCATGTGTAAAAACAAATAAATGTATAAATAAAAAGCTATTTTTGGCTTCTGTGCGGGCGTCTTGGGTTTGATCCCCAGCATAGGAGAAATTTGTTTAAATTAAATTCTCACGCAAATATTGTTTCTTTGGGCTGGAAACACTGGTTAGCTGGAAGGAATTTGCCAAATATCAATAAACTTGCCACTTGCGCAGGGTGCAAGGAAGTGTTTATTATTATTATAAAATACAAAGCTTCTAATAATTATACCAAAATGTTTATCTATAAAGAATGTGCCTATATAACATAAAACTAAATATACCGAAAAATAGTGTAACCTAAATATATATTTACCTTTATTTCTGAAGCAACTAAATGGAAGGATCTTAAATAATATTAATTTGATAAAAAGAAATAATAATAATAATAATATATTTTTTTACAGGAAACAAACAATGAAGTTTTACCTACAATAATAATATAGTTTTACCAACTAATAATAGTAAATATAATTAAAATACTTTCATAAAATTGTTCGAAATTGTGTCATTTGACGCCATTAGATTTCAATGAAACAACCAAAAGTATCGAACAATTTTATGAGATCAAAGGATTTTAACTATAATTTTACTTTAATGTTTGTTTGAGAAACCCAGCCTAATTTTTTAATTTAAAAGAATTTTTGAACAATTTCACAAAATCAAAGTATTCTAACTATACCTACTATTACCGTTACTTTTGTTGAAACAACCCTAGCCTAAATATGTAGGTATTTACTTATAAGAATCTGTTTATCAAAATACATATTTTTATTAATTAAATAATTCATAATCTTTAGAATAAGTACATACACATCCTTATATATTATTTAAAATGTGCTATAGATGAATAAAATTAGTTGACGCAGGATTCGAACCAGGATCCTAGTGCCATCAGCCCATTTACATTTTAAAAGAAGATATAATGAATACTTTGTACAAATCCTACTCATCATCATCATCATCATTGGCACTACAGCCCTGTGTAGGCCCGGCCCTGTCCTCCTCCAGTTTGCTATTCCTATCGCTATTTATAATTCTTTTAGTGAAGTATAAATACTTTGTTGTGAAATCAATTATAAATCATTTTAAAAGAACTTATGATTATTTTGTAGTAAATCTAAGTACAAATATTTTTATTTTTCAAAAAATACAATTTGTACCTACTAAAGAAACGTTCTTGTTGAATTTAGAGAATCACAAACTGAAATAAAAATACAATTTGTACCTACTAAAGAAACGTTCTTGTTGAATATAGAGAATCACAAACTGAAATAAAAATACAATTTGTACCTACTAAAGAAACGTTCTTGTTGAATTTAGAGAATCACAAACTGAAATAAAAATACAATTTGTACCTACTAAAGAAACGTTCTTGTTGAATTTAGAGAATCACAAACTGAAATAAAAATACAATTTGTACCTACTAAAGAAACTTTCTTGTTGAATTTAGAGAATCACAAACTGAAATAAAAATACAATTTGTACCTACTAAAGAAACGTTCTTGTTGAATTTAGAGAATCACAAACTGAAATAAAAATACAATTTGTACCTACTAAAGAAACGTTCTTGTTGAATTTAGAGAATCACAAACTGAAATAAAAATACAATTTGTACCTACTAAAGAAACGTTCTTGTTGAATTTAGAGAATCACAAACTGAAATAAAAATACAATTTGTACCTACTAAAGAAACGTTCTTGTTGAATTTAGAAAATCACAAACTGAAATAAAAATACAATTTGTACCTACTAAAGAAACGTTCTTGTTGAATTTAGAGAATCACAAACTGAAATGAAAATACAATTTGTACCTACTAAAGAAACGTTCTTGTTGAATTTAGAGAATCACAAACTGAAATAAAAATACAATTTGTACCTACTAAAGAAACGTTCTTGTTGAATTTAGAGAATCACAAACTGAAATAAAAATACAATTTGTACCTACTAAAGAAACGTTCTTGTTGAATTTAGAGAATCACAAACTGAAATAAAAATACAATTTGTACCTACTAAAGAAACGTTCTTGTTGAATTTAGAGAATCACAAACTGAAATAAAAATACAATTTGTACCTACTAAAGAAACGTTCTTGTTGAATTTAGAGAATCACAAACTGAAATAAAAATACAATTTGTACCTACTAAAGAAACGTTCTTGTTGAATTTAGAGAATCACAAACTGAAATAAAAATACAATTTGTACCTACTAAAGAAACGTTCTTGTTGAATTTAGAGAATCACAAACTGAAATAAAAATACAATTTGTACCTACTAAAGAAACGTTCTTGTTGAATTTAGAGAATCACAAACTGAAATAAAAATACAATTTGTACCTACTAAAGAAACGTTCTTGTTGAATTTAGAGAATCACAAACTGAAATAAAAATACAATTTGTACCTACTAAAGAAACGTTCTTGTTGAATTTAGAGAATCACAAACTGAAATAAAAATACAATTTGTACCTACTAAAGAAACGTTCTTGTTGAATTTAGAGAATCACAAACTGAAATAAAAATACAATTTGTACCTACTAAAGAAACGTTGTTGTTGAATTTAGAGGATCACAAACTGAAATAAAAAAAAACTGCATTCCTTTACAGAATGTTTATACCAATATTAATTCAATAAATTTTATACATAGTTATTATAAAAATATTAGAGATTTTGTTAAAAAAAATATACCTATTTTATTTTTTTCATTCACTATTGCGAATACTACACAATTATTTTCGTTTAAAGTACACATAACAACCTTTTCCAGTATTACCTGTTATCGAAATTATATATTTTCATAAAAAAAAATCTATGACAGATACTTATTCCCTAAAAATAACAAAATAATTATTTCACATTTAACAATTATTTTTACTTAGTACTAAACAAGATAGTCAAACTTTTACTAAACAATAATCAAATGATGAGGCTTCCAATTTGTGGAAATCCATTATCTGAATACTTAAATAAAACAAAGTCAAGTTAGTTGCACCATTTATAACTCAAGGACGGCTGGACCAATTGGAATGATATCTTATTCGTTTGATTCGTCTTCGCCCCGAATAGCAGAATAACTATAGAAAAATTAACCAATACAAAATATGGGAAAAATTCACGTAAAAAAATATTTAAAAATTTTATTTTTTAATAAATTAAAAAACACCACAATGCGAGTGAAAGTGTAGTTTAATTTTTATTTCCTTACATATATTATAATATTTCCTTACATATATTATATTTCCTTACATATATTATAATATTTCCTTACATATATTATAATATTTCCTTACATATATTATAATATTTCCTTACATATATTATAATATTTCCTTACATATATTATAATATTTCCTTACATATATTATAATATTTCCTTACATATATTATAATATTTCCTTACATATATTATAATATTTCCTTACATATATTATAATATTTCCTTACATATATTATAATATTTCCTTACATATATTATAATATTTCCTTACATATATTATAATATTTCCTTACATATATTATAATATATAGAAAGTGTAGTAATAAACTATTGAACTTAATCTTTTTTTGTATTCATTTTATTACGTTAATAAAATCCTAAATTTAGTTTAGCTAAAAGTTAACACGACATTCATTTACTGTCGTAGTACGAAGTTCGCCGGGTCAGCTAGTTTGATATAAATTCTAAATAAAAACACACTACTTTGTTATATTCCAATTTTATATACTTTTGTTTGCACAATGTGTTTTGCAACCAACTGAGGTTAGTACTGTTTAAACTATACTTTTTACAAACTAGTCGGCGTGACTTTAGTTGGAAGATATTGCTTTATTACAATAAACCAATCAATCAACCTTTTATATTAATTGCACCATTTAATACTTTCC
This sequence comes from Molanna angustata, assembly GCA_963576475.1. Classification (NCBI taxonomy): domain Eukaryota; kingdom Metazoa; phylum Arthropoda; class Insecta; order Trichoptera; family Molannidae; genus Molanna; species Molanna angustata. The sequence goes on along the minus strand of OY754971.1, from coordinate 1,878,272 downwards.
ATCTTATAAAAATATGTACCAGCCAGAAAAATTGGTACAATTCTGAAGAACATAAAATGTATTTTCTTTCATTCAAAATTTACCAAATTCAAATATCTTGAACAAATTAATATTATTTATTTACAAACGCAATCTCAGATTCATTTTAAAGGAGCTGTTTTTTGTTATTATTGCAGGATTTATTAATTGATACCCATTAATTACAGGATTCCAAATAAATTCATATGTAACTTTCTTGCACTTTTTCCACTATTTCATTATTATTTTTTTTAATATTCATACTTTGTATTACCTGTATCTGTTTATTTCTTTTGTAAATGAAAATCTTTTGCATTTTTCATTTAAACTATTATTTGAAAAACCTGTTAGTTTTCTTTAAATAAATAAGATCTTATTTGTTATTCATTCAACATAAATAAAGAAACATTTACACAACTACCAGAATGATATGTTATTATAAGCTAAACTAATTGAAAAGTGTGAAAGACACAAGAGATTATATTAAGTAGATGTAGTGAATGTATGAAGCATTCAACAGAGAGGTATAACAAGTGTTTTCCCCCACCCCAAACCATATAAACCTACCTCATCCCACTTGATAAACTTCTCGCCATCCTGAAGAGCTTTGGAAACCTCAACAGGTCTCAGCTGTACAGCAATATTACTCGTATTAGGGACGGCACCTGCCATTATTCACTTTAAGATGATAAGATTGTCTTCATTGGTTCACACCGCACACTTCAATTAAATTTTGACATTTTATTATTTTTTATCCCAAATCACTTGCAGAATACACACATATAATAATACAGACATATTTCATATATCTAATCACCGGTAACGAACTTTTCAGTTTTATAAATAAGCTGTCATTTCAATAGGCGATGATAATGACAGAACACTAGACCTATACTTCCGAGTAAGTACACCCTGCGATTATCACTATACTTGAGTAATGGATAATATGTGCGCTGATGCACGTTGACGGCGGAAGCCCGTAGTTTCAAAAATAATAAATTTCCAATAAAGAAATCATATCTTCATTGTCACCAGTCACACATACGAAATTGAAAACACGGGCCGAACCGACGATTCCATTCCATTTTCGCGAAGGGTTGTCATTTGTTATCAATACTTCGTCTGTTCCATAATCGACACAAAATTCAATTCATAAAAAATTGCCAGCTCTAAATATTGAGGTTCTTACTTCTTCATGTCAAAAAGATTTAGATACTTCAAGTATATAAAATAAAAATATGATAATATCATTAAGATCATTCTCAAAATAGACAGAGAATCTAGTGCCACACTTTTCTATATTGATATAAATATATCATTTGATTTCCTTGTCATTCATACATTCTTGCACAAATGACAAGCAAATAAAATCTCTTAATGTTTTTCTATTGATTTGTCTAATATTTTAATTATTTTTGTATAAATAATGTCATCAGCAATGGCGCTACAGCCCGGTGTGGGCCTTGGCCTCCTCAAGAAACTGCCTCCATCTTGCCCTGTCGACAGCAAGTCTCCTCCAATTTGTCCGATCGCTCTTATATCTCCGTATAAATAAAGTACGACAAATGAATTTGATATAAGCTTGAAAACACTACCTATTATGCAATAAATAAATTTTAAAATTATCCATGCTTAGTGAGTCATTGAAATGAAAACGCCAATATTTTCAGAGCAGAGGATGTGCAATATGCAGTTCCAAGAGGCTTTTATGAGTCGCGACTGTGATGAGGCTTTCAACTGGCCTGCATCATTTGCTGCTACTTTTTCTTCTATTATCAGCAATGCATTTAGATCTTTTGTCAGTGCCTAACGACGTCAATATAGCACAACCACTGCCCACCACTAGCCGCTACTGATAAGGCTTGACCATTGTGTTGCTCCTGTGGAATGAGATAGTGACCAAACGAAGTCTTCTCGATATCAATGAACAACGTCAACAAAAAATCAATGAAATTAAAACTTTTTTCCTACACCCGCGTAAATATGATTACAACGAAGCAATAGAAGTAAAGTTTCACCAAGGATATTGGATAAACATGTTGAATAATCTATTAGAAATGAACTATTCTGTATAATATACAGAATAACATAAATTTATATAGGAGTTTTGTTAATTTTCAACATTAAACCATAGGTTTTCATATAATACACTAGATGTCGTAGTTAGCAAATTTTGTATGAATCGAATGTGTCATTTTTCAGGGGGGATTTTTGACGTTTTGGTTCCAGACCATGATACCCTCCTCCCAAGAGGCTTGGAGCTCGAGCTCACCTTTCATTCAACGTCTGTTATGGAATTAGATATTCCACACATTACCTAGCTGGACGAGATGCATAAAAAAAGTAAACGATAATTGAAGCCGTGGTCTGACGATACACAAATGTCAAATGTCAGCGCACAAACGTCAGACGGCACGGTCACGTCACAAGATAAAATGATAAAAATTTGAAATAAAATAAATAATTAAAATTGGTAATAAATTAGGACGTCATAAATCAAAAATAAATAGAGTCAATATTGGACGTCACACGTTAAAATGAATAAAATAAAATAAATAACTTAAAATCACACAGCCGAAATATTGTCACACGGAAATAAAGAAAATGTCACAAATATTGTTTTGGGGCACACATAATTTTCTCGCCACGGCCATGAAAGTGCTGATGCACCGACAATGCCGGAATGGACCGTCGTCGATGGGCGAAGGGGCAAGGCTATCGGCGAAAGCAACCTCGGGTCCCAGACACCGGCAGATGCCGGTTGGGTGACTGGCGGGAGCGAACAGCGGCAGCGCGAGTCTCAAGGAGATGCAGGCCGTTGCTCCAGGGTCCAGCGCGACCCAACAGCGTTTGGAGCACTTTCCAAACTCAGCACCCGCTTCGGTCCAGGAAAACGGCTCTCTCGCCGAGTGGTTGTGCGCCGATCCATCTCGGCACTCCAGGTGTCACATCCATGGCTGCTGATGTGGAGCGAGCCTAACCGACACCCTCTGGTGCGGCTTGCAGCTGCTCTCTGGCCGCAGTGAGCGCGGTCCGTGTCGACACGACGCGTGTCTAATTTCGACTGTCATCTGTCACTCGTATTGTCACATTTCAGGTTATGTCTTATTGTCAAATATTTTTTCTTACACTTTATTTTTTCACAAATGTTTGTTTGTGGTCTGATTTAGCGCCGATTTCAAAATAGAAAATAATGCGAACAGGAGAGGTCGCGTCAATCACATCGTTTTTTTATAGAAAATAACGACTAATGTGAATTGTTTTCGGATTTATTTGTCTAAAAAACATTTTCATTATTAATAATTTAGAGAACATTTATTTATTTATTTTATTTATTTATTTATACATCTTCTTATACATAATATAAACAAATATAATTGTACACTGGCGGGCTTATTGCCATTAGGCAATTTCTTCCAACCAACCAGATTACAAAGTATGACAACATTGTGTATGTACAACAGCAAATAAAAAAGAGTAAAAGAAATCAAAGAAAATACGTATAACACTTAAATACTATTAAAAAAAAAAAAAAAATTATAGCAAGAAAAAGGATATGGTAAGGACAGGAGAGGAAATCGGGATCAGGTGTTCAAGGATAAATATTCCTTCTTTAGTTTTTTCTTGAAAATACTAAGTGAGTTAGACGACGCAATATCCGGACTAAGGCTATTCCATAATCTTGCTGATTGTACTTCGAACGAAGAGCTGAGAAATTCTGTATTATGGATAGGTATGGATAGTGTTGTACGTTCAGCAGATCTATTCTATTATTATTATCTAGGATCTATTTATTATCTAGGATGTGTTGAAATGTATGGAAAACTGAAATATATTGCCAACCAAAACGTCAAACTCGCGATATTCCATGACTCACTTTTTGCACAGAGTACTACATCTAGGTTTTATAATAAAAATCTATGTATTAAACTTACATTTTTCATAGATATTTTTGTGACATATAACTATTTTAGTATTTTTCTATGGTTATGTTGTCAAAATAAAATCGTAACTGTCTAATGCTAACGATTACGATATTTGCCAATTGTAAAAATATTACTTTTTACCTGTTTTTTAAGATATATTGATCTTTTTGAACCACAAAAAATCTAAATGTAATTTAATTTTAGCGATCCTAATATCATATATATATATATTTGAGGTCTAAAAGTATTTATAATTGTGAAAACATTATGTCCGACAAAGTCGGTAAGTACATAACCTAGAATTATACCCAAAAAGTATATATATTACAATACCTGCGAAAGAGTATATTATACTGTAATAAAAATGTACATCATTATATTGTTGTTATAAATCTGTCTTGCTTATGCCAAATACATTGGAATTTTTGTTCTTAAAATGAATTTTAAAATGAAACTTCTGGGCATAGGTAGGTAAGTCGGTCTACGTGGTTCAGTTGATTAGGTATCTGATTACTGATCCAAGGGAACCGGGTTTGATTCCCGGTTCAGACACACTGTGAGATGATTAATATTGTAAGTCTCCAGAACGTAGCAACTTGTTATTGGGTTCTTGTTAAATAATTATTTGATATAGTACCTGCGCAGGATGCAAGTAAGTATTTATTATTATTATATGCGCTGAGATTGTAAATCATTTTTATAATTCTGTTTGCCCCACAAATGTTTAACAAACTACATATAAAGAGCATAAAAAATATAAACAATTCAAAAGAAAAATGACAAGGTGGATGTTTAGTCACAAAATCGATGTCGACAGCTCTCTGATTCGTGTCATCATTATATAATGATGGGTGCATGTGTACTGTTTATCATGATTATTGTTGTTCTGTTGACTGTTTTTCTTCTTCTTCGATGGCTCTACAGCCAATATCGAGCCTTGGCCTCCAACCTCTCCTGTCTCCCGCCTCGGACTTCCAATCTGTTGCCTGGAGCAGTTGGTGCCCTCGATGACGGCATTCTCTGCACATGTCTGGCCCATCTTAGCCTGTTCAGTCTGGCATGTACAGATATTCTGGGTGCCTTGTAGATGTTATATCTGTTCTGTTACTGTTGTATATTTCTTATTTTTTGATGACTTGTATTTTGCTTTGTTGTGTGTAATTTGTTCTTTTATTGTTATTATTATTTTGTTTTTGTAATATACCTTCCTCGTCATGGGATTTAATCCTAGTGAGGCAGGAACTAGTAAAAAAATGAACATTTTATAAACTTCTTAAAAAGAAAATAGCTTACTTTGTAGTTTGGCTATTTGTGTATAGTTATCAATGAGCGCGTATATCCAATTTAAAAAAAATGTTAAAGGTTTGCTTCTATGTATTTTTATTGAAACTTCCAATCAGCGATGAATTTTCCTGTGTAAATATTAATAATTTTATCAGGAAATGTAATGAATAAAATATTAATTTCAACTGTTTGATTTTTTCAGAATCAATGGAGGAAAATGAGCAAAATGCTGACCTGCCACACAAAAAAAGACGTCGCCACAGAAAGAAACAATTATACTCTTCAATCCTCAAACAGATGGAATTTTACTTTAGTGACGCCGCTCTCTCTAAAGATAGATTTCTGTCGCAGCTTGTTAGTAAAAATCCCTTTGTGGACCTTGAGGTTTTCTTGAGATTCAACAAAATCAAAGCTCTGACTGACAATATATCTGATATTTCGGTGGCTCTTCAAGAATCTAAGCTCTTGGAAGTCTCCGAGGATAATTTGAAGGTAGGTAATTTATTTATATATTTTTCTTACGTTCATCATAACATTTACAGAAAAGTAAACAAAATATGTATTGTAAAGCAATAATAAATATTGTTTTTTATTTTATTTATAATATAAAGCAAGTCGGCTATTTAATCGGGGTCTGCCATCTGTGGAATGGACGGTCATTTATTTGTGATTTATTTTTAAATCTGAACATTTTTTTTTTTTTTTTGCGGGTGGCAGTTCTCAGGAGAACACACTTAGGCCGGTTGGCCCTTTGTGATACCACAAAAAGAAGGATTTGGGCTGTCCTCCCCCTCACTCATCCACCCTGAACCAGCCTGATTGGTCAATAAATGTCATAATGTCTCCTATATCGGCAGACGCTATGTCAATCAGATCATCATAGAAGAAACTTCCCAGGGACTTTCTTCTATTTCTAGAGAGAGCAGGACAGTGACAGAGGAAATGGACCACAGTCTCCTCCTCTTCCTCGTCTTGGCATGCTCTGCAGTAATCGTATGCCTCCAGTCCCAGCCTTCTGGCATGCTTACCTATGAGCCAGTGTCCCGTTAATACCGATACGATTCTGGCTAGTAAATCCCTTCTGAACGTGAGTAGTTCTCTGGTTCTTCTGGGGTCATATTTTGGCCATGTTTGCCTGGCAATGGAGCATGTGCTTTCTTCCAGCCATCTCTGGTTAGCACAGGCTGTCGTCGTCTCATTTACCCGAAGTTTACATGTTGCCATGGGGACTCCAGGTCTATGTTTGATTGTATCTGGAGATAGCAGGGTACCTGCTCTGGCGAGTTCATCTGCCCTGCAATTCCCTGCTATATTGCTGTGACCCGGCACCCACATGATATGTAGATTGAACCGCTCCGCTGTATCATTTAAGATTCTGCGACAGTTCAAGGCCACTCGAGAAGTTGTGCTTACGCCCTTTAAGGCTCTAATAGCCGCTTGGCTGTCTGTGAGAATACGGACATCGCTGTTTGACGCTGCGTTGCCTTGTATCCATTCTGCTGCTTCCTGAATTGCCAAGATTTCTGCTTGGAAAACACTACAGTGATCCGGCAACCTGAAAGAAATATTAATATTGAGTTGCTCTGAAAATACTCCTCCGCCCACCTTACCTTCCAGTTTTGACCCATCAGTGTAAACCACCTGGGCTTCACCATGACGGATCAGACTCTCCTTCCACATCTCCCTCAAGGGGATTTGTGTGGAGAATCTGTTATCAAAGAATGGTTTGGGAATGACGTAGTCGATACCTTCCGATGGTTTTTTAAGCTCCTGAAGAATTACGGAGTGCCCTATGTGTGTCTCCTTCCAGGGGTTAACACAATTCATTCTTATTGCGGCATTTGCTGCCATTTGCTTTCCTAGGAGGTCAAGCGGCATCAGATGCAGGATGGTGTCAAGGGCTTTTGATGGTGTAGTTCTCAGACAGCCAGTGGTTGTCACTTCTGCTAGTCTTTGAACTTTTGCCAGCTCTTTTAGGTGTACTCCCTTTTTCAGGGAATGCCACCATACCACCACTCCATACATCATGATTGGCCTTATGACCGCCTTGTACATCCAGTGTGTCATCTTGGGGTGTAGTCCCCAACGTTTGCCCACGATTTTCCTACAGGTGTACAGTGCATTTGTAGCTTTACGTACCCTTTCCTGCATATTGGACCTCCAGCTCAGTTTTCTATCCAGGATCAGTCCCAGATATTTGGCTTGAGCTGAGATCCCTAGCGTCTCCCCTTCTAGGGTTGGCAGCTCAAAGGTCGGGATTACCCGTTTGTTTGTAAAAAGGACCAGCTCTGTTTTCTTCGGGTTTACTCCTAACCCATTGTTGTTACACCACTGAGCTATCCTGTCTAGTGCTCTTTGTAAGATTGATGAGAGGATATTGGGGATCTTTCCGGACACCGCTACGGCGAGATCATCCGCATATGCGATAACCCCAACACCAATATCGTCTAACTCTGTCAATAGGTCATTTAAGGCTAGGTTCCATAAAAGAGGTGATAGAACGCCCCCTTGGGGTGTTCCCTTCACTGGATATCTTTTGATCCTTGAGCCTCCTAATTCTGAGTTTATGACTCTGTTTCTTAACATATTGTTGATAAATTCTGTGAGCGATGTTTCGATCCCCAATTCCCTTAGGGATTTAGTCATCGCTTCGTATTTGATGTTATTAAATGCTCCTTCTATATCCAGAAAGGAGACCAGTGTGTGTTCTTTGTATTTCATCGATTTCTCGATTCTGTGTATCAGGGTATGCAATGCTGTTTCTACAGATTTCCCCTTGCTGTATGCGTGTTGAGACTCTGACCATTTTAATGGATCAATTCTACTTCTAATCCTGGTCTCTATGAGTCTCTCTAGCGTTTTTAGTACAAACGAGGATAGACTGATTGGTCTGAAATCCTTGGCTGTGTTATTGGATGTTCTTCCTCCTTTGGGTATGAACACCACTTTTACTTCCCTCCATATCTTGGGGGTATAGCAGAGCTCTATACAAGCTTCAAAGATTGAATCCAACCAGGGTATGACAATCTTCGAGGCCGCCTGCAGTTCAGCTGGGATTATACCATCCGGACCCGGCGACTTGTAAGGCTCAAATTCATATATTGCCCAAGCAATCATTTCTTTATTAAATAGTTTACGGGTCTGCGTCCCCCTTCTCGGGCGACCAGCTTCCCTAGGCAAGTCCTGTTTACAACCAGGAAAATGCGTTTTTGTCAATAGCTCTAGTGTTTCGGAGCTGCTTGAGGTCCAGCTGCCGTCATTTTTCTTAATGTATTCAGGCATCACTGGGTCTGTAGCTAGGATTTTGCGAATCCTGTTTCCCTCTGGGATTGTTTCAATTTTTGTACAGAAATTTTCCCAAGATATTTTCTTTGTCGTTTTTACCTTACTTTTGAAAACTCTTTGACTGGCCTTATAGCTTTCCCAATCATTGGTTTTCTTCGCTAGGTTGAACAATTTGCGACATTCCCTTCTCAAGGTTACAATCTCTTCTGTCCACCATGGTGGTCTTTTTCTTCCTTTAGCCGTACGCACCGGGCACGATTCTCTGGTCGCCCGGTTACAAGCCTTGGTAAGAATCTCCGTTATGTCATCCAATTCCTCCGTTGTTGAGGGCCTGGGTGGCGCTTCTGAAAGAAGTTTACTGAGGGCCGTGTTGTACTTATCCCATTGCGTATTTCTTCTATTCATGTACATGACTTTGTCTGGCTTCTCAAGACTTAGACTAAATTCAATGTACTGGTGATCAGAGAAGGAGTGATCTGCTGAGACTTTCCATTCTCTTACTAATTGGGCAGCGTGCTCGTTGGCAATTGTTATGTCAAGAACTTCGCGCCTAATTGCTGTAATAAAAGTTGGGGAATCACCTGTATTGCATATTTCAATATTATTTGATAAAATATAATCAAAAAGCGACTCACCTCTTATATTTGTGTCCGTACTGCCCCAGACTGTGTGATGTGCATTGGCATCTGCACCTGTCACCACGGGTATCTTCTTTTCACCTGCTTTTGCGAAGGCCTGCTGAAGAATACTCGGAGGGGGAAGTTCTTCATGATCATGTCCTAGGTATGCGGAAATCAACCATATAGTCTGGGATTGAAGTTCCACTGCCAGGACCATGATGTCCTCGTTGCAGAACTCTGATACCTTAAAGGCATTGAGTTCTTTCTTTATGAGAATACAAGATCTCGGTCTACTATTTTTATTAGTATAAAAGATCTTGTAATCTTTCGATTTTAGTCCGGCTACTAGGTTTTTAACGACCCATGGTTCTTGGACTAGAATAATGTCCTCTCCTTTTGCAAAGAGGCGAAGAAGTAGAGCGGCAGACGCCGCCTTCGAGTGGTGCAGATTAATCTGAACCACTCTCATACAGCAGTCTGCCCTCCTCCCCCTCATTGCTCGAGGTATTAGGACTCTCAAGATCTATTGCGCCCTCTTTCCGAAGTGCGCTAGATGTTGAGGCTTGGACTTGGATTAGATCGAAATCCTTCTCCAGGTAGGTGTTACCCTTTGAGGGTTCTTTCCCACTCACGTCCATAACGTCCAACGCCTCCGTGATCGATAGAGGCGATGATCTAGGGTCTACAGGACTCTGTTCCTTGACCATACTGTCCTTTGCCCCCGTGACAAGCACTGAAGACGGACAGGATGTTTCGGGAGGACCGCTGGGTTTTCCACTTCTTGTCCTCGAGTCCTTCTTGTAGACTCGCAGTGCAATGAGCTCGAAACCATAGCCAATTACACCGCCGGTCTTTTCTAAAGGCATCAGCGCCTCTTCGTTCAGGATAATTAGAGCATTTCTCCTGTTACCCTGAACTTCTTCCACCTTAGCGACTTTCCAGTCTTGGGTGGGCAATTCTGGATTGCTCATCTGAATGAGGTCCAGTATCTCTTTCGGTTCGGCCGGTACCGCCGGGAGCCAGACCCGAGACCTTGGTCTGCACGGGATCAGATCCTTTGAGACTGCCTCGAGCCTCGCGCCCGGCCACACCTCGCCTATCTTTGAGATTGCCAGTTTGTAGAGATCCGCAGAGCGTTGATCTCTACCGGCGATCAGCTTAACGCCTCCCTGGTGCCAGCCTGCATCACTGCATAATGGGGGTGGACCAGGGTTTTCTGCGATAACTTCTTTGTATACTCCAAAGAGTGCTGCCGCTGCCTTCCTCCAGTTCTCCGGAGAAATCGAGCCATCCGGCTTACTTCTATCGATCACTGCCCATGTGATGAAGTTTTTTGCAACCTCATTATATGGGCGTGAACTGCTGCTCAGGAGGGGCTCTTGCCTCGGCTTCTTGGCCGTGGGTTGGGGCCCTTCTCCTGATCTTTGTCTTTTTGACTCACCAAGTGCCTTGTATGAAGCAGAGGAACTCGGTCTGGGTCCGGTTTCCTCTCTCTTCTTGAGGACCTCTTTGGCCCACTTCAAGGACTCTCCTTCCTTCTCGGTGAGATCATTCTCTGGGACTTTTCCCAATCTGTCCACCAGTCTCTGTGCTGCCCTCTTCTCTCTATATCTTAAGAGTGAAGCGGTTATTCGTTTACCAGTGGCCTTTTCCGCTGATCCAGGTTTGACGGCCTTAGATTCAGCTTCTGTCTTTGTTGACGACCCCCCAACTTTGACGTTGGTGGGTCTAGTTTCCCATTTCTGGGAGGGTACAGCTTTCGCTGCTTTGCCCTTAGTGGGCAGTGACTCTCCCTTGAGGGTTCGTCTAGGTCCCCCCTTATTACAGGCGGACGGGTTAAAAGGGTTATTTTTGTTTGTTTTATTCATCTGGTTCGTACGGTCCTTCGGTCGACAAGGCGACCTCCAGACCAAGGAAAGTAAGGGGAAATAAACGGTCGACCATAACGGAGCCCCACGTCATGGCAAGTCCTGCTTACACTCCGGATTCGGACCGGTTTCCGGAGGGCACAACGCTTGCGACACCATATGACCCCGGTGCCATTCAGCCCTAGGCACGTTGTAGCATAAGACCTGGCTTGGGTGGTTTTCTGTCGGGGTTTTCCTTCCCTTAGCTGGGGAGGGGGAGTGCGGGATTTGGAAGGATTCCAGCTTTGAGGCGCCAGAGAATCGCCGTTCATCCTCTCCTATTTGCTATGGCTACGGCCACATTGCCCGGGGTTCGCGGGATCATAAAGACCACTCGTGGACGCTAGGAGTAGGACTATTGGTAGTGTTACTAAAAGTAACTATGGCGTCACGGTATTTATATGATACATATTTCCAGCAGAATATGCATCAATCCGTGGCCCTACCAAAATCTGAACATACACAGAGGGCAGATCTATAGAGTTTTGTTTTAATGCTGTTTCGTCGGCCGACTTCAGCGGGTTGGATTGATATTTCGCAGCTCACATATTTATCGCATATTTTTGGTGTTGTGTGCTTTTATTTGAGACAAGATCCTGTTCTGTGATAATATTGTTGATCCTACCCCTTCCTGTGAGCAAGGTTATTAAAAGTCGGAACTGTTCCTGTGAAGATAGAAAGATACGTCTCAAGTAAGTGACTGTCTATATTAACAGGTGCAATTTAACAGATCTCGATTTGTAGTAGACTTGCTCACAATAATTTTTGTTTTGGAGTAATTAAGCCCCAAACCCCCGGACAGTGGGATATATACACGCCTGCTTATCCAATGTGCGTAACAAAATAAAAATGAATTTATTTCAATTGCTTGTTTTTTTTTTGCTTAATGTTTTGTTTAAGAGGGCGCCTGCTACCATCATACCTATTTTTCAATTATATTCCATCATTACTACTAATCAAATCATTATGTTAAGCTGTAGGACTCAATTTAATTTATTTGTTTCTTTTCTCGCAAACTGAAAGCGCCCTTGAGGCAACCACGGTTGTCACAAAACGGCGCTGTATAAATTGTCCTTATTATTATTCCATTCAAGCACCGTTGCAAAATATATTTTTTTTAAATTTCTTTACTAATACAAATGTCGAGGCATATTTTCCAGATATGTTTATATTGTTTAATTTATAAAAATATATATAGCTCTAAACCTTATAGTTTATTAAAGATGTTACGGACGAGAAGAAAAAGAAGAAGAGTGAAATATGAAAAAATAAGTTGATTAAATAAAATAGGTTAACTCGATTTGTAAACGCCAATGTTCTTATGTGTGTTGTCGCTGAGGGTCGATCAGCGACGGAATTCCCCACTCCATAGTTTTATTTTGTATATATTTATACATGTCATTTATTGAATAAGAATTATTAATTAGTGTCATCTCCGTCTCGACGAACGCCTTTCATTATATCTCTCTATTCAAAACCTTTTTGACCTTGCTTGTACTTCACCTGGATTGATTTTGACATTGGATTGGACCTGCTGATTGGATACTACTGCTGACTGACCCTGCCTGGACCTAGACAACTGCTGCCGCTGTACTACAACATCACTGCACGACCACTAGCTGGGCGTTCTTACTCTCTCTCTCCTACGGAGGTGATTATTCTGACGCGACCTGGTGAGGAGGCGAGCCACCCCCTTTAAATACTTTGTGAGTGGCACCCGAGAGGGTGTCGGTTACAAAAAATATAAGATAAATGTCAAAAATTAGATTTGGAAATTATTTTGCTACAATAATATATACAGAACATAATTAAACTATTAACATGTACGCTGGCAGCATGCGCCTTCTTGATATTTATTTTTGTATAACTTGTTACTTGTACTTACTCTGAATATTGTTTATTATCACGTGAATCCATCACCAAGCATAGAGGTACTGCGAAATTTACTATAATAATAGGGCGACTCTAGTCCGGTATTTGAAATTTTTTTACTCCTCTACCCAACAAACATATTCCGATCAAAAACAAAACTCCATATTTTTTGATAAATTTTGAGCTAAAATGATTTCATTTGTTTATTTCTGTGATATTCAAAGCAGGGTTTATTATTATCAATAATTGAATGCAGATGTTTTTTCATTGTTGATTAAAACAGGTGAAGCGTGTGACTCCGTGTGTTCCTTACGATGCCGATTCTCGTACAGTTTACGTTGAGAGTATTCCACCTCTAGCAGATCTTCCTTGGCTCTCTAATGTGTTTCAAGTCTATGGAAACGTAGCGTATGTTTCAATGCCCAAGTACAACAATACTAATCGCATCAAGGTAATATTTTTTATTATTATCAACAACATTTTGTACCAAGTCCAACTGTTAGGACTACCAATACCACGCCAGCAACACTCACTCAAGTTCCGGAGCCAATCAATTCCACTTCTCAATCACTCAGTTGAACAAACAATGTTTCCATAGCTCATCTCAAAGTTTTGCCTATCTATGTAACTTTAATCTATGACCCATTAGGTTAGTGTTCCGATGTGTTCAACTTGATGGATGAAATGAGAATGGCGATCATCAAAATTTTTATCTGAACGGAACCTATTGGTGGCAAAACCTCTGCCACCAAATATTGGTGTCAGTGTGTACCAGAAATTATTGCTTATTTCATGTCTGTAGATTCTTTTTTTTATTTACATTAATTATTAAAAAAGCCAATTGGCTCATGACAATAATTCTTAGTTTAAAATTGTAAAATAATAGTCATTCATAATATACAGCAACATCTTGGTCTATGATACTAACAAATTTTACTCATCTTCAAATAGGAAGATCTTTTCTCTGGTAACGGCCTTTTCATTTCATAAAGTAAAAATATTGAAACTTCTTATATAATAAATAATTTTTAAAGAAATTGTTGTAATTTATAAAGTGATGATAATTGGAAATCACAAAATTCATTTGAATTTTGAAGTAATTTTTAAAAAACTCATTGTTTTATTTTAATGATTTCCAATTATATTTATAAATCTTCCTTACAGGGTTTTGCTTTTGTGGAGTATGAAAAGGAGGAAGAAGCTATCAAATGTCTGGAAGGTTTCACCGTCATGGGATGTAAACTGCCAACAAATATAAAAGCGGAAACTTTATCGAGCTACCAAGGATTCCAACCGATCGTCCCTGACCCCAAGCTGCCTGGCGAAGTTGGGAAATTGGAATCTGACTCGGAAAATCAGAATCAGAGTAATGAAAGCATCGCTGAACCTCCAGCAAAAAAGATAAAGAAAAACAGTATATCGCAGGATAACAATGAAACAGAATGTACATCAACCGGAGATGTAGCTGCTATCAATATTGATTTGAATTCCAAAGATGTGAGTAATATTTTGAAAACATTTGAGCTATGTACCTTATATTATATTACAATGTCATATAATATATTATTTGTGATTAATCGTTTTTGTTTGTTATTAAAATTTTAACCATTTAATCTTCTGTCTGATAGAAGATGCTACACATAAAAGTGGAAATGAGGTCTCTTAATATTAATAATAATAATTTATGTGGTGCAAATATTTTAAAATTACAAAAAAATTTGCAATATTTTATGACAAATAGGCTATTGCTCAGCTGTACAGCTGTGAACATCCACAGTCAGATGAGGCATATCAGCATAGCTGCCTGTCTGATAACATTTAATAATAATAATAGATAAGAACATATAAAAAAAATCTAAATAGGAAAAAAAATAGAGGAAAATAATGAAAACACAAAAGAAAGAAAAACTGTAAAATAAACAAAGAATTATTGGTTAATTTAGTGTACTTAACAGCCATTCACTCCAATGGTTTATTGATAAAGCTCTGCAGTTAGGCTGCCATACTAATATGTTGAGACAATTCATTCCAATATTTGGTAGGTATGTCTTCAGTATGGAATTGTTATAAATTAAATCAAGATATAAAGTTTAAGAATATCTTTTTCTTTTTCTCATATATTTTCAAACATTGCTTAATTATTTTTGAATATTTAAAATAAAGTGTTTCACTGATACACTGACTTAAAATATTGTAGGGAAATAAAAATAAATCCATATTAGAACTAGATTTTTCTTTCAAATAAAGTAGTGAATGCTTGGAATAAACTGCCCCAAAATGTTTTAGATGCTGAAAGTGTTGATATTTTCTTTCAAATAGAGTGGTGAATACTTGGAATAAACTGCCCCAAAATGTTTTAGATGCTGAAAGTGTTGATATGTTCTTTCAAATAGAGCGGTGAATGCTTGGAATAAACTGCCCCAAAATGTTTTAGATGCTGAAATGTGTTGATATGTTCTTTCAAATAGAGTGGTGAATACTTGGAATAAACTGCTCCAAAATGTTGTAGATGCTGAAAGTGTTGATATTTTAAAGAATAAATAATAAAATTCAACAGATATAGGCACATCTGCCTTGGCTACTTGCCTATAAATAAATAATATATTTAAAAATATTTTTTTTCTTTTTGTTAAAGGATGTCATGGAAGAGAGTGCAGTAGAGCATTCTGGAAGTGCCAATGAACAAGAACCAGTAGCGATGCAAGAAGCAAGCAATAATAAGGTCAAAGCAGTCAGGAAAAGAAAGAAGAAAGACAGAAATAAAACAAACAAAGAACGAGAAAAGGTTTGTTTAATTTTATACACATTTTTATTTTATAAAGTGCTTTAAATTAAAGCTGATTAGTTCTCCTGGTAAATTTCTTCTCTATGATTTCATCTGTCCAAACTTACAAAAAACTTTCATGTTCTGTATAAAACATTATTTTTAATTTTTGTTCAGTGTTTTTAACTATAATGAGCTCTAAAAATTGCATTAAAAAAAGAAGGAACGACCATGTAAACAATATTCTAAATAGTGTAAATGTAAGAAGTGTGAACAGCAGACGAACATGTAAAAGATGATGTGGAATGTTGACGGGGTGAATGTGTGTCAAGATAGAAAAATGTGGCGTTCTGTTCTCTCTGCCTACCCCGTGAGGGACATGGAGTGATGGTATCTATGTGAATAGCTCAGTCGTGGTCACAAACCTCTCGTTTTAATATGTATGCACATTTTATATTTTATAGAAACATTTGGAAATGACATCCAGAAGCCTCAAGGTACTATCAAAGATAGAATGGAAAATATTGAGAAACAAATATTTAAATCTTCAAAGAAAGCATATGAAGTCTTTGAAGCAAGTATTGAGAACCCAACATGCTGTACCAGAGAATATGAATAAGATTCCTAAAATAATTGGTGCAGGAGGTATGTATGTTATTAATCTATAACAATATTGTACCTACATATATATTATCATTTATTACTATCCATCAAACAATTCTTAATTTATTACCTACATCTGTTGCATAGCGCGGTCTTTTCAAAAAGCAAAACATGACAACAAATAAAAAGGCAAGACACAACACCATAGATAAAGTATAGATAGACAATTTATGATTATTTTATTATATAACCTCAGCGGATACAGCAAAAATACACACCTAAATTAATAAAAAAACAAAATGTTCTTAATTATTTATAATTGTCTTGTCCTGGTGTGGGTTTATATGATAAAACACATAATATGTTAATTACACACGGTTTATTGGGTAGATTGTGTTCTTTGCCGAACAAGTACCTATACTGTTATTTACCTAACTATCTGTATAGCGCACGGAAGTGTTTAGACGCCTCGAATCGAGTCTCTACCGTATTTATAACCTTAACGGGGAAGGGGACAATATCACGTATTCTAATACACCACAATAATTAAAAATGTTTCTTAATTAGTTTTCTCTCTAGTTTCAGTGTACAACGAACATGCTAACGAAACGGAATCGTCCAAGAAAAAAATTATGAAAGATCTGGAGATTCCCTTCAAGGAAGGTATTATAGTATATGTCAGACTGACGGAGCCATGCACGGATGTCAGGGCCTTCAAGAAAGCCACCAAAGAGAATATTCACGTACAGTTTGTTGACGTAAAGGAAGGACAGTCAAACATACACATCAGACTTGACGATCCAGATGCAGCTAAACAAGTCAGTTTCCATTTTTATTATATTTAATGTTAAGAAACAAACGGCGAATCTTTTTTTTTTATATACAGACAATATCAGGAAAACTTATTTCAAATAATACTTATTTTATGTGATACGTCAATTATTTTTCAAGCAAATTCATGGAATGAACTTGAAGGAAATGCTAACACTGATATCAATTTATTAGAAGAATGGTTTGACAATAATATATTATATATTAGTTGGGTCGATGGCAGAGCGGTTAGCGCGCTGGGCTAGTAATCCAGTGGTTGCGAGTTCGAATCCTGCCTCGACTGATTTCGTTCACCTATACCACAAGCATTTATGCTTATTTTAGGGAACGTAGGAAGATGTATATGTAATTGTTTAACAAGGACATATTCATTTTTTTTTTTAATATAAATAATAATAATAAGGACAATTTATAAAGCGCCGTTTAGTGACAACCGTGGTCACCTCAAGGGCGCTTTCACTTTGCAAAAAAATAATTTAAAATTAGTCCTATAGCTAACACATTGAAAATGGTGAAACATAAAACTTAAAAAAATACATAGAAATCACAAATTAATCTTGTTATATACATATTACATAATCCAGTTGAAATTAATTATAAAAAAAATAGTGGATTCAAAGTAAACGGGCATTATATTAAGTAAAGGAATATTGAACGGATGAAGGACAATCTGGATACGATTTGCGGAAAAGATGAGTTTTTAATTTCTTCTTGAATTCATTGATATTTTCGGTACATCTTATATCCATTGGAAGATTGTTCCATAACTTTGGTCAAGAAACGCCAAAAGATTGATTTAGGTATTTTGGCTTATTTGTGAGATTGGTTTCTACTAGTTTTTTATTGGATTGGGTCATTGCAAACTGAATTATTTTTTGCAAACTGAAAGCGCCCTTGAGGTGACCACGGTTGTCACTAAACGGCGCTTTATAAATTGTCCTTATTATTATTATTATTGATCTTAGCGTACTTTGTTTATTGTTAGGTGAAAATGGAACACAAAGTTCCGATATATATTCCGGGGCCATGCTATTGAGTGCTTTAAGGACAAGGAGACATGTTTTAAATTCTATACGTTCTGGGCTCTTCAGCCAATGAATTTTGTGAAGTGTTGGTGAGATATGTGAGAAACGATCAATCTTGTAAATATAACGTGCTGCTGCATTGAGGATGAGTTGTATTCTATGGATTTGGTATTGCGGTAGGTGTGCTAATATGGCGTTACAATAATCTACACGGGAAACTATTAAAGAATTTATAATGACCTTAGCAGCATTTGTCAAGAGACACCTTCGAATAGGTCTAAGTTGTCTGAGAAAGTAACATCTTTGTCTGACTATGGAAGAAATGTGTTTATCCATAGAGAGTGCACTGTCGATTTGTGGTACTATCTTTAAATACAACTTTGTATTTACGGTCTACTAAGTAGGAAGACAGCCATGCAATGCAGTCATTACCCAAGCCAAATTCATGTCTAAGTTTAGAAAAGAGAATATGATGGTCTACAGTATCGAAAGCAGCGCTCATGTCTAAAAATGAAATTAGGGTAATCTTACCTGATTCAGCTTGAATGATTAAGTCAGACAAAATTCTTACTGTGGCCATTTCCGTCGAGTGGAATTTTCTATAGGCAGATTGATTTCTGGCCAGAAACTTATCAGAATCCAAGAAGTTGGTCAGTTGAGAGGATATAACTTTCTCAAATTTTAGACAAAAAAGGTATATTCGAGATCGGACGATAGTTTTTCCGTGGAATTCAGATCCAGATTTACCTTTTTCAAAATTGGTGTGATGATCGATTGTTTTAACAAATTAGGAACTACTCAACTCTATTGATTGATTAATAATAAATAAAATGTAGTTTAAAAGTTCATTTACACAGTTTTTTAGAAACCAAGTTGGTAACGGATCTAAGAGACATTGTTTATTTGGTTTGTACATTGTTTATTTTTAAGAGACACAGCATCTACTTTTTGAAAATTATTTAATATTCTAGTGTGTCTGGAAGTCTGAGAATTATTGGATGAGCCTTGGTTGGAATCTATGAGTTCTGCCTCAGATCTTATATTTTCCACTTTTGTTTTGAATTTTTTTGCCAAGTTCTTCAGCATTGAGTGATGAATCAACTGATTTCTGTGCTTCTCCGCAAATGCGGTGCATATCCTGCCATAATAATTTCGGATCATTCTTATTGGATTCAAGTTTTTGTTCCAATAAAATATATATACATCAGTATACCTTTAATATAGCTTTAAAATAAAAAAATAACGATTTACTTAATTATATTGCATTTTTTTTATTTATTTCTCCTTTTAACAAAAAGTAAGACGTCTCACCCACTCTTACCCTAAATAATTAGGATTTTTTTTATTAAATATTGCAATTTTGAACTGCGTGAAGGGGATGCACACAGACAAACGCAACCTCTCCCAACTGCCAGACTTAGTACATACCTACCTATATTCAAAAAGGAAGGCAATATAAAAAAACCAGCTATAAATGTTTTGTATGGACCAAGATGGGGCGTATCTTTGCGAGAGAGAGGGAAAACTCCAAGGTACTACGTATTCGCACAAGAGCGGACGTGGAACAAATGTCAGCAACCACAATACTTCAATAGCAGTGAGCCAGTCTCCAGTTATTTTTTGTCTTCAATCATTTTTTGTAGATTACTTTTCACCTTACCAATTAAACTCATATGAGTACTCCTTTTTTGTAATTAGTTCTCATTCTTTGTCTATCATACATAATTTGCAATACACAACCAACACATACACGTTCTCCCATACCTTACCTATACTACACACTCTGCAATACATAACCAACATATACATAATGTTTTCTCATACCTTACTTACAATACGCAATTTCCAAATACAACGAATATATGGAGACATATTATATGTGCTGGTATTTTTTATTTGAATTTAGAGTTTTTATGTAGCATGTATTTATTGATTTCCCTTGATATAAAGTGCATAAAAGCATTAATTATCATACAAAAATGTATAGTACAATTGACAATTGCAATTTGTGATGGATGCTACTTATATGTATGTTACACATACCTACCTACTCTCTAAGGTGATTCTTTGCATGAGGATTTAGAAGATCTGATCCCTGACTCAGACATTTTAACCACTTCTATGTGTGCTGAGTGGATTGGTAAAAATAGTGGACTGAAGGTCATTAGCATGAATATCCGCAGTATTCAGAAAAATATGGATGACCTCCTTATTTTTTTAGAAGCATCAAAGTTATATCCGGACATACTAGTTCTTACTGAATGCTGGTTAGGGGATTGTACTACCATTCCTCCCTTAAATGACTATGTATATTTTCAAACTATATCACATACAAACAGGGCGGAGGGTGTTGTAGTTTTTTGTGAAATGCTCATTAAACCCAATATGTAAAATAGCTAATATTACTGAAGCCAATGCTCTCAGTATAACATGCCAAAATAAAATATCAATTCTCGCGATCTACCGCTCTCCATCACACCATGATACGCTACCCTTTATAGAATCACTCCATGATACAATAAATATGGATACTGGATGTAAACACAACATTATGGTTGGCGATATCAATATAGATCTACTTGAAATAAATATACTTATAGAGAGGTATGCGTGTATGCTAACCGAATGTGGATACATGTCACAAATAAATAAACCTACTCGTGTTACACAAACGACTGCAACGTGTTTAGACCATATATTTATCAAAACTCCAAGCCAGACCAGATCAGCCATAATTTGCACCACCATAACTGACCATTACACAATGCTTAGTTGAAATTCAGGATAGTGTTAATTCCCCAAAATCAAGGATACGAACGATCAACATTATGAACTATCAAAATATAGAGAATAATATGAAGAAGGAAAGTTGGAAGGATGTTCTTTGTAACAATGACCCAAATGAAGCGACAAATATCTTTATAGGTATATTGCAAAAACATATATTCTCAAACACCAGTGCAAAAAGTATACCACATTCGAAAATTAGATTGAAGCCATGAATTACAAACGCACTAGTCAAAAGCATACATAAGAGAAATATGATGCACAAGAGGGTGAGGAAATTTCCAAATAACCAGTCACTTTTAAACTACTATAAAAAATACAAAAACATTTGTAGCAAAGTTATTAAACATACGAAAAATAACTACTATAAAAAATACAAAAACATTTGTAGCAAAGTTATTAAACATACGAAAAATAACTACTATAAAAAATACAAAAACATTTGTAGCAAAGTTATTAAACATACGAAAAATAACTACTATAAAAAATACAAAAACATTTGTAGCAAAGTTATTAAACATACGAAAAATAACTACTATAAAAAAAAATTAGAAGAAGATAACTACAATATCAAAACAGTATGGAAAATAGCAAAAGAAAATACATTTGTAGGGAAAAAAACTATGGACGTAAAAAAATTAAAAGTAAACAACACAATTATAGAAGACCGATACCAAATAGCTGAAAGCCTAAACAAATACTTTACAAATATTGGAAGAAAACTGGCTGAAGGTATCAAAAACATAAATCATGATAGCACGGTGCTTCGTGATATGGTGATCGATGATTCCGTTTCAGGGTTAGCTCCCTTTAAACTAAAAACTGTGGTGAGTGCTGATCTTGTGGAAATCATTAGGTCTCTTAGAACTGACTGCGCTAGTGGTCCTGATGGTATATCTACAAAACTATATAAAATATGCTCTGAACTTATCATAATTCCACTTATCCACATAATAAATCTCTCAATTAGCTTTGGTATTTTCCCAGATCACTTGAAAAAAGCTCATATTATCCCAATTTTTAAGGGAGGAGATCCTGAGAACCCAAAAAACTATCGTCCGATAGCTCTTCTAAACAGTTTATCTAAAATCTTCGAAAAAACAGTAAACAAACAATTAAATATCTTGAAGAAAATAATATACTTATAAATAAGCAGTTTGGTTTTCGTTCTGGTAGAGGTGTGAATGAAGCTATTTTGGAGCTGACCGACTTTGTTATAAAAGCTTTGGATAATAAGGATAAGTGCATAGCTGTCTATCTGGACTTGGCAAAAGCCTTTGTAGGCCAGGCATATTAGGATTTTCAGACGCAAATTTTGCTATAGTTTTTATTATCTCATACTTTATGTTTTTTGGATCGCTGAACACGAATTTGAAGTTTGCAGGCAAAAATTTTGCCCGGAACTTTGTTTTTTGGGCACTTTTTCACGAAATTTTGGCACTTTTTTCGGTTTTCGGCCTATATCGCAAAAATAATGCATTTTTTCGACAAATCGTAAAAGATAGAATTAAATTAGACAAAATTTACTATATTTCTTGTCAAAAAGTTTTTTTTGTAAGACTAACCGTTTCGTCGCTAGAGTCCACCCAAAAGGGACCATATTTCCATATCTAGTGAAATTCACCGTTTTCGCGGAAATTGCCCTTGCTGTAATACTTGACTGTTGTAACAATTTATTACATTATATCATTTGTATGAGTACATTTTTCATAATTAACGTTTGTCTTTGGAAGACTAACCTTTTGACTTTCAACCACCGTGCCGCGGCATTTTTGTGTGCCGCGAAATTCTTAAGGTGTGACGCCAAATTTTAGAAATGTATACAATTAGTAAAAATTATAATAAAATCAATCTCAAATTTATTACGAAAAATATACTTATTATTTACTTGTTATTCATCCCTTATAAACAAACTGTTGTTTTTATAATAAGTACATATTATTTTATTTTATTATACATTCTTTCCGCGCCATTAGCACCATTCAGCACCTTTCCGCTGAACTTTTTTAACGTGGGTACAAAGTTGTTGCCTACTTTGATCACAAATCTTTGATCATTATGGCAAAAGGTTGAACTCGGTCACTCCTTTGGAATTTGACATTTTTAACACATCTTTCGATGCCCCTCATGCCCTTCTCCCACGCCTCATGACAATTTACCCTCTCATCACCAAGAATTCCTGTACCCAGAGAAAATAATTTAGGGCTTTCTGGGAATGGAAAGTGTTCCTGCAACCACGCATACATCTTGGCAAAATCCTTATCATCCCGAATAGAGCTTGCACTTGATAGGCCTTGATGTTAATGAGAAGTCTCAAATGAAACACCACAGTAGTTTTCTATTTACTCACAAACATGTAAATGACATGGTCCATCTGGTTTGAATACTTTCTTGTACCCCACGTCCATGAGTCAGGCCTCTTTGCATCTTCAGGCTCCTCATTAGAAACTGATCAATGACCATATCAGTCCACATCCCTGACCAAAATTTGTTAGCGATCCGTCATACCGTAAAAAACCTTCAGATGTAAACTTGTAATATACATCGGGAAACATTGTTACTTTCGAGTTTATCATATCCTGGAGATACAAGTGAGCACATTTTGAGTAACGGGAGTGTCATGAGGCATGAAAATACGGCAGCATTCTCCAGACTGCTTCCAGGTGCAACTCCCAATTTCCTGTCCTCTCAGCCAGAATGAATAGTTTATAACAAGGTTGACCATTTCGATATACTGGACCCAGAGCTTGGCGGTAGGACCACGTGTTTTTAGCTGTTCCAGTTGATTAAAGACCTTCTTTCTGATTTCTCTACATCGCTCTAGATCAGGGATATATCAAAATCATATAACACTTTAGCTAAATTTGATTCTAAGTCTGGGGAGAGAGTTATCGTTTTCATTACAATTTTCATCAGTGCAGTGTGAGCTAAAATGTGGGCTCTGACTGCTCTGTAATATAGGCGTGCCCTGTCATCATTGAATTCATCGAATAGCAGGTGTTAACCAAATCCATCCATCCACTGCCATCCATTGAGTAACAGACTGACCCTAAGTAACACATAAGTAGGTGAAATCCGCCTAGTCGAGGCACCACATATTTCAGCCTGGGGTCGTTGCTGTTAGCTGCAATGAACCTTGCCTTTAAGTACAGGGGTCGGTCGAATGTTATGAAGCATCACGTCTGACCTTTTGCACGACACTTCGCAACAGATTCCAGCATCGCGGTGTAGATTGTGTCATAATCAGAGGGAGGAGAGTTGATGAAAGGAAGGCAAGCACTATACGTTTTCTCGAAGAGGAGGTCCTTTGTCGCTTGCTCCATAAATCCACTCCATCCAGGAATAATGCCGAATTCCATGTGTTTGCTGTACAGCCACAGAACTTCAACTGCTGAGGTATAGGTGCTCGGTGATGTTTGAAATTCGCTTGACAGATCTTTCATCTTGATTTCCTTCAGTCCATCACAACCCTGTTTCGTCTCAAAATGTTTCAAAGTCAAATGACCAAATCTTCTAAAGACCTCTGCAGCTCGTATGTTTCTGGAAATGGTGGCATTTGTAGGAACTACAGAAACTGGGCCAATAGTATACATCCCTCCCATGACATGGAATGTGTTGTATCCATCTATCGTGTGAGTGTTGTAATCTGCGTTAAATGAACTGCATAAAACCCTCGGCACATACTTATGATTCTGTTGTTAGGGTGGAATAAAAACCCAAGCGAACTCAATACATCCAATAATTTTCTGCTGCTAACCCAACATATAAATTAGGCAAAAAGGATCTAGGTCTTACAGCACTGATGATACAATGAGAAAAGGCGTGGCTCCTATTCTTCCACTTCTCCTTGTTCCTGCCCTTTTTCACAGACATGGAAATATAGCCCCATTTAAT
Organism: Molanna angustata; assembly: GCA_963576475.1. Taxonomy (NCBI): domain Eukaryota; kingdom Metazoa; phylum Arthropoda; class Insecta; order Trichoptera; family Molannidae; genus Molanna; species Molanna angustata. The sequence continues at coordinate 1,853,456 of OY754971.1, read as the reverse complement.
AATAATAATAATAATAATTCTTTATTGGCTTAAATAACATTACAAAATAAATACAAACAAGAACAAGATAAAACATTAAAAAAGCCAAAAGGCGGACTTGTTAATGAAATTAACATCTTCCAGTCAACCTTAGAGAATAAAAAAAAGAAATAATATAAAAATATATAAGAACATATATGTACATATACACACACATACATACATACACACATATGCATTTAGGGGGGATGGGAAGGGGAAAAGAGGAAGGGGCGGAGATAGTGGTAAGGAGGAAAATGAGGCAGGGAGGGAAGAGAGACATCAGAGTTTCACCCGCTGTTTAAAAGAAAAAAATGATGGTAAGGTTCGAGTATCAATGGGAAGTTGATTCCAGAGCCTGGCACTATGGACAGTAAAAGAATTAGTGTAGAAGTCCGATCGGTCCATTTACTAATTATGTATATACATTTCTAAAAATTTTTTGGCGTCACACCTTAAGAATTTCGCGGCACACAAAAATGCCACGGCACGGTGGTTGAAAATCAATAGGGTAGTTTCCAAAGACGTTATTTATGAAAAATGTATTTTTGTAGCATATAAATTGTATAATTTAATAAATTGTTACAGCGATTTAAGTATCACAGCAAGGGCGATTTATGCGTAATCGGTTAATTTCACCATTATTATTATTATTATTAGAGGGTGTTCTTATGCACTGCGACCCTTAGGATCTTTTGCGCTCCCCCCTACTTGCTTACCGGGTTTCCTGTTACAGCATCCCCTCGAGTCCTAGCCCTCTTAGGAAGTTTAGGACTCGCAGGGGATTCAATGAGCGTATGGATCCAATGTCCATTTGGGGCCTGCCCAAGGTCCTCATTCTAACTTGTGTCACTGCAACACACTGCATGAGGAGGTGGTGTGGCGTTTCCGCCCCCTCCCTACAGAATCTGCATGTTCCGTCTTCTTCTAGTCCTATTTTCCGCAGATTTTCCCCAAGTCTACAATGGCCTGTGAGGAACCCTGTCAGACTTTTTAGGGCTTTCCTGCCGAGGCTCAAACATGTTCTGGACCTTTTTCGGTCATAATTACCGAGCAGGTCCTTAGCCTGCCTGAGCCCCGGGAGTTCAATCCAGTAGCTAGATCTCACTTTCTCCGTAATTCTCTTTACTTCTGCCTGAAAATATGAATTTCCTAGGCCGCAGAATGGCTCTGGTCCTATCAGATGCTCTCTCGCACCCTTCCTGGCGAGTCTATCAGCTCGCTCATTTCCTTCGACGCCCATATGCCCTGGTACCCAGAGCAGGGAGACCTTATTATTCTTGCCTAGTTCATTAAGTTTTGTTAAGCATTCCCAAACCATTCAATGCCATGATGGCTGCTTGACTGTCAGATAGAATAGCAATATCCTGCCTATTGTATCTTCTGTCGAGGTTGAACTGAGCGCATCTCTCAATTGCGTGAACTTCCGCTTGAAAGACACTAGGGAGTTTGCCCATTGCTTCAGAATATTCTGTCCTTGGTCCATATACTCCTGCTCCAGTTCCCTCTTCTGTTTTGGATCCATCGGTATACCATTTAATAGTATTTTCCCTGAGTGATTGGATGGTGTCGTTGTTCCAATCATTTCTCGTGTTCAGCTTGATATCAAAGTTCTTTTCGAGACTGAACTTCTTGACCATTTTGTCTCCTGGTAGGTCGATTAGGTGTGTGCAATTAGGCAAAGCTAGCTCAGCATGCCCACCCTTTATTGACCCTTCTCTGTACATTCTGAGGTAGGCCTTTGTTGCGACTTCCTCCACTACTATGTGGAGTGGAGTGAGGTCTAGGATGACCTCCATTGCCGCACTCGGACATGTCCTCATACCGCCTGTTATACATAAGCAGGCTAGCCTTTGCAACTTCTCGAGTGATTTCCTCGTTGTTTCAAGCTTGGTTCTGCTTGACCATACTATTGCACCATAGGTGATGATAGGTCTTACTATTGCAGTGTACATCCATAGTAGGATCTTTGGGTGACATCCCCATATTTTTCCTGCAATTCTTCTACATATCATTATAGCTGATTTCGCTTTGCTGATTTTTTCTTCAACATGCTTGTTCCACAGCAACTTTTTATCTAGTATCACTCCTAGATATTTTGTGTGGTCTCTCCATTCAACATCTTCTCCATTTATCTGGATATTCTTTATATTGTGGAGATTTCTTTTGTTGGTAAATGGTATTAGTGTGGTTTTCCCTGAATTTAGATTCAGGCCCACAGATAAACACCATTCTTTGGTGATTTTGAGGGCATCCTGCATTAGGAGACACAGTGTTTCCTCAAATTTACCTCTGATTAGGATGACGATGTCGTCGGCATAACCGTTTACGTGATATCCACACTCGGTCAGCCGCCTCAACAGCTCGTCAACGACCAGACTCCAGATCAGTGGTGACAGTACTCCTCCCTGTGGGCATCCCCTTGTGGTGCTAACCTGGACGGTTTTTACACTAGTGTTTGCCGCCACTGTTCTTGTTGTTAGCATATTGTTAATCCATCTGGACAGTGTGCTGTCCACTTCTTTCCTAGCTAGAGCGTCCTCAACTACCTTGTGTGAGGTGTTGTCGAAGGCGCCCTCTATATCCAGAAAGGAGCATAGAGCTATCTCTTTTTCATCAAGTGATTTCTGTATTACCTCTGTAAGCTCAAATAGAGCGGTGTCGGTTGATTTGCCCGCTCTATATGCATGTTGGTTCTTATGCAGAGGTGCCTTGTCCAGAATTTCACTACGTATATAGTTGTCCACCATCTTTTTTAAGGTTTTTAGTAAGAACGATGTGAGGCAGATGGGTCTGTAGGACTTCGGTAGGGTCGTGTCCTTCTTACCATTCTTTGGTATGAAGATGACTCTTGCGATCCGCCAGGCTTGGGGAATATGTCCCAATGCTAGGCTACATCTATATATCCTAAGTAGGTGAGCGTGCATTTCCTGTGGCCCTCTTTGTAGTAGGGCAGGAAATACACCATCTGTACCGGGTGATTTATACGGCTGAAAGGTGTCAATTGCCCATTTCAGTCTCTGTGGTGTACAGATAATTTTACTCACCTCCCAATTTCTTTTGTTCGATCTACAGTGCATTGCCTGTAGTTCCTCTGCCTTGACAGGCTCACTTCCAGGGAAGTGGGTTTCCAGAAGTAGAAGGGCCCTTTGCTCTTCATCTTCTGTGTAGCTGCCATCTGGTTTCTTAAGAGTCATGGGACCTTGTATTCTTCCTCTTGCCATTGCTTTGTGTAGCCTGGCTGCTATAGGAGTTTCTGTGATGTTTTCACAAAACTCTCGAAAGCTCTTCCTTTTAGCTTTTCTTATTTCTTTGTTGTAGTTGGTTAATGCCTCCCTGTAAGCCTGCCACTCTCCGTTATTTTTGGCTCTGTGAAAGAGTCGACGTACGGATGTTCTCAATTGTGACAGGTAGTTGTTCCACCAGGGAGTGTCCCTACAGTTAACTTTTTCTTTAATAGGGCAGCTGGATTCATATGCATCTATTATTGCTTCAGTTAATGAGTCCACTGCTCTTTCTAATCCTAAATGATTCCTTGCCCTTGAATCTACCGTTACAAGGTTATACTTTAGATTGGTGTCATATTTATCCCAATCTGTTTTCTTTGGGTTCCTTATGTAGGTTACTGTGGTTGACAGTCCCTCCACATCGAACCTTATGATTCTATGATCAGAGAGCGAGGGCTCGTTTGATACTCGCCATCTCTTCATGGTAGGACTTATGCTCGTACTTGCAAGTGTTATGTCCAGTACCTCCTGTCTTGCCCTTGTCACAAAGGTGGGGGTGTTTCCCACGTTGAGGATTTCAAGGTTTTCTTTCAGGAAACATTCTAATAGTTCATCTCCTCTTTTGTTTGTGTCACTACTTCCCCATATGGTGTTATGTGCATTGGCATCACATCCGAGGAGGAGTGACAAGTTATTTTTGCCACAAAAGTCAGCCAGTTTCTGCACTTCCATTGGTGGCATCAGCCTATCTCCTGCAAGGTAGGCTGATGCAATTACTATATCACGATGTAAGTTGCCAATTTCGATGCAAGCTCGAACTGGCACCAAGTCTCGTGATATAAACTCTGACAGTGTAATATATTTAACCTTATCCCTTATCAGGATGCATGCTCTGGGGCGATCCTCTCGGGTGTCCCATATTGCTTTTGCATCTTTACTTGGAAGACCTCTGATTTGCCCTTTAAAGAACCAGGGTTCTTGTATTAATACAATGCTTAGTTCAGCTTTGGTGAACATATCTGCAATAACCGCCGATGCTCCTCTCGCGTGGTGCAGATTCACCTGACCTATCTTGGTGTTCGAGGTCACTACTGGGTGTGTCATATCTAGGTGAGTTGAAGGATTCCTCACTCAGAGAGTCGAGACTTCTATTCCTCTTCTGAGGACAGGGTACAATTGGCCCCCAGGGGTACACGCCCCCTACGATCAGCCAATAGGAGAGCAATAGATGTATCCATTGGAAACATCCCTCGCTCCCCCCCTGCTGTGAGCAGCGAGCCATCCCCCCAAGATGTGGAGGGACGGGCATAGTCACCTCCGTCATTGGAGGTGGATGGGCAAGTGAGACAGTCCTCGACATCCATCACATTAGAGCTTGCCTCCCCAGGGATGGCAGGATGGGTACCATCCATACCCTCCCTGGAAGTGGAGGGATAGACTCTTTCCTCCAGGGTCTCATCTATTGGATGGACCACTAAAGTCCCAGCCTCCGCTGGGGCGGAAGAAGGGGGAAGAGGATTCTTCCCCTTGCCTTCTACCTTCTTACGTAGGCCCTGGACAGGGATTCTCCCGAACCTGTAGAAGATGGTGTAGCCCATCCCCTTTATGATGTTGCAGGAGTCCTCGTCCATTCCCACGAGGAGTACTCGGCCAGTGCCCTCGACTCTACTGCTGTGCACCTTCCAAGCAGTGGCATTTAGCCCTCCATTCTGCCTGCTGATCATGCTCAGCAGGCATTGAGTGTCCATCGTAGAGCACTTGGGGATGAATATTGTGGCACTGTGCGCCCTGGGAATTTCATCCCCAGGACACCGCCAGTTCTACTCCTTCCCAATTTCTCAGCTTAGTGACTGTGTTTTCCAGCCACTCTGCTGTTCCCTTGTTGAGGCACTCTAGGACGAGCATACTAAGGCGGAACTTTATGCTCTTAAACTGCAGCATAGCGGTCGGCAAGACCGATGGCTGAGCCAGTTCCCCCGCAATGATGTCCTCTAATAATGTGAGGTCATTGCTACTTAGTTGGGCCCTTGGGTACTCTTTAGGGAGTACAGCCACTCTTATTATACTGGCAGCACCAGCATAATTGGTGGCTGGCCCAACTAGCTCAGTTCTTGCCTGAGCTTGTACAGGAGCCTTTCTCCTCTTAGGGTCTGACCCCTTTGGAGGAGTGATGACTCTTTTTGCACCTCGAGTAGGCTGGGGATTTCCCAGCTTCCTCTCAAGTGCCTTCTTCCTTGCTTCACTAGGTGTTAGACCTTCAGCAAGGAAGCGGAGATACCACTTTGTCCCTGCTCCACTGAGGCCTTTTCTCTCTGCTCTCTGGGAATACCCCAGAAGCAGGTAACCATGCTGTCTGGACCAATGGAGCACAGTCTCCAGAAGCCCAAGACATCCACCCGCCCTCTGGGAATACCCCAGAAGCAAGGTGTTGTACGGAAGGCCACGAATCTGCCACCTCCGGGAGTCCCCTTGCAGGCCATTATCATTGATATAGACCATTTTGGGAATCACTGGTTTAAACAGTTAAACCTGGTCATTTTGTTACGTAGAAGGGTGATAGCAGGGCGGTTTGCATGCTGCGTTAGTAATCCAATGGTCGCGAGTTTGAATCCTGCAATGAGCGATTTCGTTCACCTATAGCACAAGCATGTTTAATTTTGGGGATGTATGTGTAGTTTAGTCTGAAATCAGATTTTTATTCAAATTTCACAATAGTCTAAATTACTTCTGAACCACCCAATATCGCTGACAATACATGGGAGTTAAATTGATAGGTATTGAGGTCCCCCTACCACCTTGCTTCAGATGATCTTTTTTATGATTTTGATGCAGTATAATTATAAAATTTCTTCGATAAGTCAAACCTTAGGCTTCCACCGGAGGTCACAGTTAGGGCCGAACACTCGGCTTCTACCGAAGGTTACAGCTATAGCCCAAGATTCGGCTTTGTCTAAAATCTAACCTTTAGTCAGACACTTGTATCTAGTAGTGACATCTGTGGACCACAATATGAATATATTAGTTTAAAAGTTGTGCAAAATATGCAAAATTGACTTTTCTGAAATGGTCCAAAGATGAGTAAATTTGAATTAATTTTGTGAATAATTTAAAGTAGTTAGAATTTTATTCTAAAGACTTATCAATTTTATCTTATTAAATTTGTAGTAATCCATAATGGTATTATTGTGGTTTTATTTTATTTGATTTACATATTGTAATTATTCCAGATGGCCTCATCTGGAATATTCCCTGAAGCTCGTGTCCTAGAGGGTAAAGAAGAGAAGGAATATTGGGAAGTGTTGAAGAAGCAGCAGTATGAGAAGGCCGCCAGTAAAAGAAAAGTTCGAGGGCGAGACAGATTGGTACGAAAAGCTCAACAGTTGGTGGAGTCCATTGGACAGGCTGGTATAACTACGCAAGGAAAACATATTCGCTTTGATGACTAGGCTGTCGTATGAAGATTGATTTAAATTACATTTATACTTACTTTTTACTTATGATTAATAAAATAAAACATAAAATTCATAAAATAATTTATATTTTTTTTTTACTATTCATAAAATTTATGTTTCTTTTAATAAGTCTTGGTGGTTATTAGGGTTCATTGTTATATTCCTGATACTTCAAATTCCTGGGTACTTCAATTCAGTGCCATCATTAATCCTTTATATCAAGGATAAACCTCCAAGATCTCCAAGGATAATTTCTAATCTGGTCTGGTCATTATTTGCTTATATGGGTAATCAAAATGTACTCTTAACAAGTCGACCGCCATAACATAAGTAGCTTCTGTGCAGCGTTCTGAGCTTAATTAAAGGAGAAATTTATTTAAAATTATTTCTCACACAACTCCTGCTTCTCTGGACTGATTAGTTGATATAAACTGCCACTTGTACAGGGTGCAAGGAAGTGTTTTATTATAATTTACAAGTATTTATTTAATATTGAAAGAGCAATAGCGTTTTTGGTCTAATTTCATTCATATTTTGGGGATTTTTTTCTAAACATTAAGAGAATCAGACAACCAAACGGGGACCAAGGCTATAATGCAGAAGAACGACAATATGCTTTGGTCTGTAAGAAAGGATGCTGGATCTTATTGGTCTGTTTTCTTTCTTTTAGTGTTCTGCATGGTATCGCATGTATGATATGTTACTATTAAGAGGGTGACTGCTGCCAACGTACCTATTTTTTCAATTTGATATACCATCATTATTACTAAACGAATCATTTTGAAAAAAATAACCTAGTAAGTTTGGATATTAATAAAGAGAAATATACCTTGACTTTTTGATTATGTTCTGTATATATTCTTGTAGGAAAATAATAAGCATACCCCGATTTTAGACATTTATCTTAAATTTCTAAAAAAATATAAGGTATAGAGCAATATTTTTTTTTATAAATTAAAGAAGAACAAAATACCTGGAAAAATATTATATGACGTTGCATTAACGCATCAGGTTAAGTAAATAAACCAAAAAAACTGAAATGTTTTCTCCTTTTACTAATTCGAGAATATTTGAATTGGAGAAGAATAGTGTTTTTAAACTCAAATAAAACTCTCTTAGTTTTAATACACGTATTCTACATACATAATCAATAATTATTATACAAAATATTTATATCTCAATTGTTCACAGTAAGGCAGTCTAAACCAGAATGATCTTATACATTTTAAATCCTTCACAACAATTCTTTATTGTTGTGACTAATTAATATTATTGTTTTTTTAATTGCCAATAAAAATACTTTCTAGATTATTCCATTTATAATTTCTATTAAATTAAATAAATCATAAACACATGAGAGACATCTATATATCAACATGGTAATTTATTTTCAATAAAATAATATAACATAAACTATAATAAATACTTATACAAATATCCCATAGATGTCACTCTAATCAAAATATTAATTATATTCAATATTTTACAAAAACTTTTATTACGAATGGCGCTGAATGGAAAATAAATGTTTTTTAGGTTTATTTACTAAACCTGAAGCATTAATGCAACGTCACATCATATTTTTCTAGATATTTTTGTCTTCTTTAATTAAAAAAAATATATATAACTCTACGCCTTATAGTTTATTAAAAATATATGATAAACGTTGAAAATCGGGGTATGCCATTATTTTTCTACAAGAATTTATACAAAACATTATCAAAAAGTTAAGGTATATTTTTGTTTATTAAGATCCAAACTATCTAAATTATTTGTATTCAAAACGATTTGATAATAAATAATAATCGTATATCAAATTGAAAAATAGGTACGTTGGCAGCAGTCCCCCCCTTAAGTAAATACTTTTACTCTCCGCACTATGGAATAGTGGAGAGTCATGATTTCACTATTTTATGGCATATTTTTTTTACATCAATTTCTTAACAGGTATCATGTAGAGAGTAGACACTATGAGTTTCGTTGTGATATGTATGGCGTACGGTGTTCGCCGTACGGATAATCCTTTTTGTGTCCTCTCTACAGCCCAAACTATAAGTGTAATTGACTTCTTATTTAAAATCTCATTAGGTACAAATATTATCAATTGTAATATTATTTTGTTAAATTATTTCATATCAACGTAAATACATTGACAACATGTCAGAAACATATTCATGATTATCTTCATACTTTAATGCTAATTCTTTGTGGCTAACTGATATAATTAAATTAAATAAAATATCTTAGTTTCTAACCACGTTGAGTATTTTTATGCCAACTAGTTTCAGAGACGAAACTGCTCCTTCGTCCGGACAAACTTATACTAATATATAATGTATAAGTTCGTCCGGACGTAGGTAAATGTTTGAGAAACTCTGGAAGTTTTTTGAAAAAACAAACTTGAGGTTTTGTATTTGTCTATATTTATACAAATTTTCAGCGTTCTAGCTTTGATGGTTTTTGAGATATATGGAAAAATAAAGTAAAAATTCAAAAGTTGATAACCCCTGATTGAAACAAAAATTCAAAATTCTGAGTATACAAGTTTTGTAGGCCTATAACTTTCTATATATTCTGAAATTTTAAGCTCTGTACATTGAGGGGATCAAAAGTTATAAAGGGGGACGGACATACAGACACACCTACTTCAAATTCTGAATTCATCCATATATTATATATAGAACATATATGCTACGAAGTCTCTAAGTTGGTGTTTTGGCATGCAAAAAATCCACTACACCATACAAAATGTTCCTTCATACACGCGTCTTGGCTTAATACTGTTGATTCATTAAGAGACTTAAATTCTCTAGAACGAATCGGCAGTTGGAATATAAATATGACAATATATGTCCATCGCCTCGTGTTGAGCTTCAAATATTGGCTCGACCTATGTACTTACAAAAAATCATGTCCCGACATTCGACAAGTGGGAACAAAAGCACGATAAGCCATAAAAAATCGTGTCACGACATGTGGGAACGGGCTCTCACTAGATGAGTCCGTTCTAAGGCAGTACCTTTTCAATTTGATTTAAGGTTTAATGTTATTAATAGCAAAAGAATTAACAGATATAATTTAAAATAAAACAAAAATATGCAGTGTCCTCTCAGTTATCTGAATCCATAAAATTGTACTGGAAATGATAAATGGCACCAAGCTATGGTAGAAATTCTTATAACGCAACCACCTCTGTTCACTTTTCTTTTATTTTTCGAATTCGACGCCAAAATAGTCAGGCAATACTGACGGAACAAGAAAAAAATATTATTCTCACATTTTCAACAACTGGAGTGCAAGAAAAAAAAACTGACAATCACCTAAACTCAAAAATGATAGTCGGAAATATACACGCGTTGTGTTGACACGGACCGCGCTCACCGAAATACCGAGGGATGGATTCCTCGTGCCCAGGACTATCCGTAAGGTATTATATACTCTTTGCCCAGGACAGCTCCAAACCACTCGCTCTACATCGGTAGCCGTGGATGTGACACCTGTGTGCCGAAATGGATCGACGCAGCACCGTTCGGCGAAGAAGCCGCCTTCCTGAGTCGTGGCGGATGCTGAGTTTGGAAAGTGCTCCAAACGCTGTTAAGTCGCGCTGACCCTGGTCCAACAGCCTGCATCTCCTTGAGACTAGCCTCGCCGCCGTTTCGCTCCTGACGCAGCCACTCAACCATTCGCTTTCGCAATGCTTTCACCAATTGCCTGTCCCCTTCACCCATCGATGGCGGTCCATTCCGGCATTGAAGATTCATCAGCACGCTCATGGCCGTGAAGATAAGAAAATATTGTGTGTGCGCAAGAAAACGGCAATAACAATTTATGTGACATGTTTTCGTGATAATTTCGGCTGTGTTTATTCTTATTTTATTTACAAATTTTAATGTGTGACGTCGACGTCCAAATTTTACATTCATTAATTTGTGACGTACCACTGCCTTCTACAAATGTTTGAAGCAAGGCAGTGGACGTACCAATTTATTGACAATATTATTTATTTTATTATAATATTTTATTATGTGACATAACCGTTCTGACATTTGACAATTGATTTTATTATTTGCAGTCAGACCATGGTTCCATTTATTAAATCATGTTAATATTCTATGTGAAAGAAAGATTTTATTTACAAGCTATTTTGACATTAACAGTGAGGTAGTCCTCCAACGTACTAGGAGGAGGGTAGGTATCACTCAGATTCTCAAATAACAGTAGAGTTCCAAACAATATATCGCGATGTTCCAAATAGAGATACCCAATTATTGGAATCGTACCACCTGACATCAGAAGAAAGGCGACGGCTGATGTGGAAAGACAAAAACAGATCCATGACTCTAGACACCCCCTTCACAACCACCAGATGGCTGAACCGAGACTGCGGCCGAGAAAGAACTTTCATATATTTACTACCGAATAGGGAACCTTCTGAGGAAGTGAACACCGCGTTTGGTCTGGACTTTCCAACATGGAGGACCCTTAACAGACTGAGAGTAGGGGTGACGATGTAAAAAGAACCAGCAGAGGTGGGGAATTTCGGAGGGAGAATATACATGCTACGACTGCGGAGAGGAGTAGGATGATGCCCATCTACTAATATGCCCACGAATGAAGACGACATGTAGCACAAGTGACTTAACAACAGTGAACGATAAGGTGATATCCGTCGCCGCCTACTGGAGTGGCAAGGTCTAAGGTCCGTACCTGTAAAGAAGAAGAAATAGAGAGATGGCGATCTGAGATCAATTATTAATCGAATAAAAGATTTTTCTATATCTAAACGATATTCCAATCGATCTTTCGGTCCTCGATTTTTTAGTGAATCGATGTTTCAGCCTTCGATTCAAAGATCGATCTTTTCGGGAATGATCGTCCATCACTAGTTCTAAATAATTGTCACAAATCAACTATCATAAAATTATTTTTCGAAATATACATATGTACTGGAATCACTCGAATTAATTTGTCATGCAAAAATGATTACATAAATCTGCGACGTTGTCAGATTTCGTATACCTACCTACCTAATATCTAGGGCAGGGGTGGCGAACCTTTTTGGGTCCGCGGGCCAAAAATCATCAAATATTATTTCTCGATCGCCTGGCGTGCCTAAGGAGTAAAAAGATAAACAAAATAGAATAAAATGAGTTTTTTTTCTGAATTTTATTAACAAGCTTAATAATTACAATAGATTTTCTTAAAAATAAAATCGTTATCACTAAAAGTACACATTAGTTATTTATCAATGAGATTCGATGACAATTTCTTAATATATGGTTCATAGTTCGTCACTTTATGATACACATTAAGCAAAAATTTGAACAAACACAAAACACAGCTCATTTAATCATATCATTTTTGGTGAAAAACATATTCCAAAGAGATATTGTTCTTTTTCACTTGTGAATATTGTACATATTGAGATACACCTACATTAACTTTGTGTCAGACGCAATATTTTTGCTCGTGAATTAGATATATTTTTTTAATGTAAAAAGTGCGAAATACGCGGTATAAAGTTGTGTGTTAATAAAACAAAGTGTGGTTCATCGAATGATCATATTTATTTAAACATCAGGTGTATCAGTTACCGTAATTCGGGATAAAAAGAGTGAATGTGACTGTGCTGGTTTGTGTTGTTACCTGCCCTGCATAGGTAGGTACCTCGCTGTGTGAATATTGCGACCTGCGTACAGTGACGGGTACAGTGGCGTATATCGGTATTCATTCACACACTATAGAACAAACTTATTATTTACAATTGAATTAGCTGAGCTAGCTGTGTACCATGGGCCCTATTAAATGTAGGCAATGTGCGAACAGTTTATCACCGACTAAGTCGCTTAAATGTTCCCGATGCTACCATACATACCATTACTCCTGCGTTGGCACAACCCAGGATAACTTTAAAAAAATGTCTCGTATCAGGAGAGACCAATGGAAATGTGCCACATGCGTGAGGGACGATCCAAGATTGGCCTCGGAGGTGGATCCCTGTCGATCCCGATCAAGCTCTGTCTCATTGCTGAATGTTGCTCCAGAACATAGTCCACAACAGCAAAAGAATACTCCAACTAGTAGTCACAGTACACCTAATTCCAACCCAACAACTTTGGAAATTTATAATGAAATCACACTACTCCGTGAAGATTTCAGAACTTTACATGCCGAACTGGCGGAGTACAGAAAGTTCAAAGAGACATTATGTGCACAAACTGATGAACTTAAAACATCTATCAATTTCTTGTCTCAGGAATATGATCGACTAAACAAGAGCATCAATGTACTGAATGAAAGCGCTAAAAAACAGGAATCATTAGAAGGGGAAGTAAGAGAAATTAGAAGGAAGGTTAATGAATATGAACACAGGGAAAACTTACACAGGCAGGATCGACTGTCAAAGAACATTGAAATATTTGGTGTCCCGAAAAGTGATGGAGAAAACTTAACCGAATATGTAAAAAAGATTGCACAAAAAGTGAATTTCCAGATCAATGAGTGTGATGTCGATGAAATTAGTCGATCTCCTCCACGAAAGGATGGAAAAATTTCGACCATAGTTTTGAAGATGTCATCTACACAGAGAAAGGAACAATTTTTGGCAACACTAAAGTCTAGGCGTGGAGAGGTGACAAATCAAGACTTGAATAATGCTTCACAGAATCGGAACACAATATTTTTTAATGAACATTTGACTGTTCAAAATAAAATACTGTACAGAGATGTGCGCATAAAAGCGAGAGAGCTAAAATTTCGCTTTGTGTGGATAAAGAATGGACGAATTTATACAAGAGAGAAACAGGACTCGAAGATTCTACGTATAAAAGAACAGAGCGACTTGAACCTAATGAATGTTTCTACACAAGATTAGTTTTATTTTATTATATTATTGTAATAGAAGAATGTGGGAACTTTTACCGGAGAGGGACCGGAGACCAGAGTTTTTTGAGCTTGCAGTCAGACCAAAATACTTTCTATAAAGTCGTCAAACAGAAAACAACAATGGACAAATACCTCTCTTGGGGAAGTTTTAATATTTTTCTTTGTTTTGATGTTTTTCTCTTTTTAAATACTTTTTTATTTCTTAATTTTATTTCTGATTTAATTACTTTTTTTATAGAAATGACTTATACTCAAACACGAATTTCTTTAACATATAACATATACACAAAACTTACACACCAACACTCAGAATTTACTTTTACTTTTTCTAATACATTAACCATCCGCAATGTACATCATTGGATTTGTCAAGTCGATAGTGTTCATCGTGGCTGTATTTTGCTTATTTGCATAATTTACATAAAACATACTCAATATACAACATATACCAAAAACATACATAATTTAGCCTATACATGTAGATACATAATATACACCCAATATCTGCTTATAGAGAATCACACAAAAAATTGTGTGAATTATTATTATATCAACCTGGGGGTTGTACAAATTTCAAAAAGTATCACATTAATACACAATGGCAATCACAGAGTCAGTTCTCGATGAACTAGAAAGCCTAATAACGACAACGGAAATTGTAACTCCTATAGAATGTACATGGCGATTACGTAGCGAAAAAACACTTAAAATTTTAAACGTAAATATCAGAAGCATTCAAAAAAATTTTGATCAGCTGGTACTTTTTCTAAGTGGAGCTTGTTTAGATCCAGATGTACTCATACTTACCGAATGTTGGTTGGTAGATAATAATGTTGTTCCTAGTCTTAAAGGGTACCGCACATTCCAAACAACACAGCACGTTAATAGATCCGATGGTGTTGTGGTTTATGCTAAAGAGTCTTTAAACCCAATATGTACAACTGTAAACCTAAATGATGCGAATGCCCTCAATATTACATGTGATAATAAACTGACGATTCTTGCAGTTTATCGTTCACCATCTTATAAAAATATTACACAATTTTTAGTATCACTAAATCAAATACTAACTCACTTACCGAAATGTAAATATGATGTAATTGCAGGAGATTTTAATATAAATATACTAGAGAGAAACAGTCATGTTGAGGAATATACTCGTCTCCTTTATGAGCATGGCTTCATCTCAACTATAAATAAGCCTACTAGAGAAACAACCACAACATCAACATGCATTGATCATATATTTGTAAGAACGAAAGCCCAAATCAAGGCAGCAATAATACAAAGCTCTTTCACAGATCATTATGCAACTATAGTACAGATTGATGATAAAATGATATGTCAAACTTCAAAAAATAAATCAATTAAAAGTACAAATTATGATATATTATTAGAATCTCTAAAACAAGAAAATTGGGCAAATACAATAAATAAAACTGACCCTGAACTAGCATTACAGTGTTTTGTATCAACGTTACAAGATCATATCAACGCAAGTACCACGTGGAAATTAATAACACATTCCAAAAAAAAAAATTAAACCATGGATATCGAATGCTCTTGTACAAAGTATTCACAAGAGAGACAGGCTACACAAACAGGTATTGAAATTTCCCCTTAATATAAACCTTTTAAATTACTATAAGAAATATCGGAATACGTGTCACAAGGCAATAAAACTGGCCAAGGCACTCTACTATAAAAACAAAATGGAACAAGACAATTATAATAGTAAAACCGTCTGGAAGATAATGAAAGAAAATCTAAACCATAATCAGAAGGAAACATGCATTAAGACATTGAAAATTGGTAACGACATAATTGAGGATCAAAATTCAATTGCAAACAACCTCAATAAATATTTCGCAAATGTCGGAAAAAAATTAACAGAAACTATCTTAAACAATATAAATAAAACAGAATCTGAGTTAGTTATCCAACAAGAAACATCTTCTCCCAGTAACAACTCATTTAATATTAGATCAGTGACTAAAAATGATATTTTAAGTATCCTAAAATCACTTCGAACAGAATGTGCGCAAGGACCCGATGGTATATCTACAAAAATACTTAAAATTGCAAAAGATAACATACTTACTCCACTAACGCACGTTATAAACCTAAGTATTGCTATGGGCACATTTCCTGAGCATCTAAAAAAGGCGTATATTGTTCCAATATTTAAGGATGGTAATCCTATAGATCCACGAAATTATCGACCTATAGCACTTTTAAATACATTGTCGAAAATATATGAAAAAGCTATCAACATACAACTAATACATTTCTTAAATCACAACAAATTACTTACTGCGCAACAATTTGGATTTCGGCCTGGTTTGGGAGTCAACGATGCTATTTTAAACGTTACAGAATTTATAACAAAGTCACTGGATGCAAAAAATAAATGTATTGGTATTTATCTAGATCTTGCCAAAGCATTCGATTCTGTCTCACATAAAATATTAATTCAAAAAATTAGGAAAATAACCAGTAATGAGTTGACTATAAAATGGTTCCAGTCATATTTAAGAAACAGAATGCAGGCGGTCAGATTGGGTGGCGTAATTAGTTCATTCTCTCCAATTGAATATGGGGTACCTCAAGGAAGTGTATTGGGACCAACGCTGTTTCTCCTTTTTATAAATGATATGAATAAATTGGATATTGGTGGTTCCATAATTTCTTTTGCTGATGATACGGTGTTATTGTTTAGTTCTCACAATTGGGCTCAAACGCATTCTATTGCTGAGCAGGGAATGATCATCGTAAAAAATGGCTAGATAATAATTTACTGACATTAAATATCGGAAAAACCAAATATATGACATTTAGCATAGATAATCGACAACAACCTGAGGAGTCCTCTTCATCTATTACTATCCATAATAACTGTGATTTGCCTCTAAACTGCTCCTGCCCCAAACTACTTAGAGTTAGTAGTTATAAATATCTTGGCATAACAATTGACAGAAATCTTCGATGGACAACACATGCGATGGACAACTGCGAAAAAAATTCGCCAACTGATATATGTTTTTAGAAATATAAGAGAAATTTTCGACCTAAATACGTTAAAAGTGTTGTATTATGCTCTTGGACAAACGTCAGTCTCTTATGGGATTATAGGTTGGGGTGGTTTAGCTAAGACCAACCTATTTCCCATCTCAACCGCGCAAAAATCACTACTCCGGGTCATTTGTCGAAAACCTTTCAGATATCCATCAAATCAGCTTTTTTCGGAATTCAAGGTCCTTGATGTTAGACAACTCTATATTAGAACAATAGTCATCCAACTACATAAAAACCCAGCAATATATAAACCACAATACACCCTTACTTTTAATACAAGAAATAGACATTTGCTGCAACTGACTCATACACAGACTACTTTTGCCCAGAGACACTACACATTTTTAGCACCCAGAATATATAATATGGTTATGTCTGATATCTTGGACTTAGTACAGCCGAGTGGGCATAATTTTGGAAAGCTGGTTACTGATTGGTTGATTCGGAGAGGCAGGGAAGAGTTAGAGAGAGACTTGACGTTTGTCCTAAGATAATTTTAATATAATTTACAATCAAAATCTTTTTCATATACCCTTTTACACATATCCACACACGCAAACACACCCCCACATTAACAAAAACACAAAGACACCTAATAATTTTTTTCATGTACCTACAATTGTATTTTATATTTACTTTTTTATATTTTTTTTTATGACAAAATGTGTACTTTTGTACTTTATTATTTGTATTTTTTATATTTTTTTTGTGCCTTAGATATTAAGAATTCACGTAGCTGAAATTTATGCTTACTTATTGCCTAGTATTACCTCAGAACAGGCTTTGCCTAGTGAGGTAATAAATTCCATTTATATATTTCATGAACAATGTTTTATATTTTACTTTATATTGTATTATGGAAATTAATAAATAAATAAAAAAAAAAAAATATGTGATGTGGTGTATATTGTAATAATAAACAACAAATTACAATTAACATAATCTAAAATGAAAACAAACGTCAAAGGCAGTGTTGCCAATATAAAAATTGTTAGAAGTTGCCACGATAAAATAATAAACGAGTGTCGTTTATCTCGGGAAACATTTGGTAATAAAACGGAATAAATTAATAATTCACAGATTATTTAAAAAAAACTTAAATTTTTAAACTTGAAAATTAAAAAAAAAATTAACATAGAAATCCTTCGCGTGCTATCCAAATTATCAAACGTGCCACCTCGGGCACGCGTGCCCTATGTTCGCCACCCCTGATCTAGGGTGAAGCTTTATCTCCCTCTTCACCCAACCGTGAAACACACAAGGTCAAATCTCAGGGAGGTTGGTTTATACCACTACCACCCCATACCGTTCGTGTGCCAACGAATCAGTTACAAAATGAAAAATTAGTGCGTGATCTTCTAATTATCTTTTCTTATCCTGGTCGCAAATAATGCTACGGAAACAGCCTGATGACAGAAAATTAAGCTCCAAAAACAACGTCGAAAAATTGTGTAAAATATTTTGTCATTTAATTTAATTTTATTTAAAGTACACAAACAATGACTGAACAAATAAACTGGTGATACACAATATAAAATACATAGTCACGCCCAGCATCGATTACATGTATACATTATTATAATTCATTTAGTAGTTGTTATGCCCGAAAAAAATAATGCCGAAAAACAATGATTTTTATTTTGTTCCACGGCAACATTTCGGAAAACAGCTAGCGCTCGTTGCGGGCGAAAAATGGAACTTGCAGCTAGCACGCGCTATGGCACGCGCTCGCTTGGCATTCAACTCTGGTGGAAGACGGACGGCTTGTTGTGACGCCGTCATCGGTCGACACGCGCGTCCCGATGGCGGCCATATTTCAAGAGCACGAGGAGGTCTGTGTGACAGGACCCGTCACGCGCATGGACGCTGATGGTGCCCCAGAACCAAGATGAGGGCATCAACAGGACAGGAGGTTGGAGGCAGAGCGCAGTGTGAGGCCACCGCGTAGGGAACGCGGCGGCTCGCAGATTGGACCACGAAGGGCAATCCGTGTCGTCTGGAGCGTCGGTTCGCCTCTGGTGCGGCCCCAACTGGTATGCCACCTCTGTCGAGATGCGCCGTCATAGCGTGCCGTGGGGCACAGAGCCTGCCATGGGTGACGGTCTGGAGGAGGAGATCAGGAGGAGAAGAAGAAACCACGCCGAGTACGACAAGGACCTGCCAGCCTGACGCAGAGGCTGGGCCCCGCCGGAACTTCAGCCACCACGTGGAAGACAGTGACATGCCTGGAGAAAGGATGTCGCTGTACCCTGGGGCTGCACCTTCTGGTCGGCGTCTCTTCGTGCTCGCGTGTGTTTGACAGTTCGTTCGGTAGATGCCACGTGTTTTTATTTGTTGTCTGTTGTTTTTTTTTAGGATTTTTTTATTGCCATGGACCAACTATAATGATTTTTTGAATAAATGCGCCGTACTACTACAATTTCATAGTGTCACCATCATTTGTCTCCTTTTCTTCCCCACACCTTGGCTTGATGTTTCCTCGTGGTAGACGAGAGGTCTCATCATAGTATAAGAAAAAACAAAGAATTTGCATATAAATAAAGTATGATAAATGAGTTAAAACTACAAAATGCAACCATGTGTGTGCGTGCGTATGTCTGTTTGTGTGAGAGGGTGAGGATGTGTGTACATATGTGTGTGAACTTTTATGCACATAATATGAAGGAGTTATATCTAGCATTAGTGTTACAGATGGATTTATGTGTTGGTATAATTACATTATGATACAATTTTCGCATTTTTACTATAGTATTTTTTTCGAAAAACTCTTTGACTTAAGCATCTTTTCGAGAGCGATTATATTTATCTTTTTTTAAGTACCTACATAATATAAATAAATATATTGCACTTAGGCGGGCTTATTGCCATTAAGCAATTTCTTACAACCAACCAGAGATTTTGGAGTAATTTCAGTGTTTGACATAATAAATGGTACTATCTTTAGCTAACGACAACGCCATGTTCTTTTGATTGCATTTCCTAAATCGGTAGATTTTATAATTTTTCATCGAATGAATTCACGTATCAAAAATAGTTTTATGGTTTACCAATCAATAAAGTCTGTAAGTCTGTGGTGTTATTTTATTATTATCATTGAAATAAAAATATTTTTGATCTTAATCAGTTCGTTTTGATGTGAAGGAAAATCCCGGAGGAAATTTTTGCGATCGCATACGCAGTTCAAGGACTTCCCACCTTCTACCCACTTCTACCCCATTCCCAGAGGAACTCCACGTTCACGATGAAGGTTAACCAAAGTCAGGGCCAGCTAATGCGCAATACCAAACCGTTATCATAGAGAGAACCGTCCCATAATATTATATCCCAACATGTTTTCAAATAAACAGAAAAAAAACAATAATTAACATATAATTATATAAATTACAATCGATCGATCCTATTTTAATTGCTTGAAAAAACTGCAGTGTAGACTGCGCTTAAGTTATTTATTTATTTAATATTGCTTCTCGGGCAACTAACAGGTACTATGTCAAATATTAATTTAACACGCACCCAATAACAAGTTGTCACATTCTGGAGACTTACGATATTAATCGTCTCACAAATCCAGACTGAAAACACAATTAAAAACTGTGTCTCCACCGGGAATCGAACACGGCACCTTTGGATCAGCAATCAGATATCTAACCAACTGAGCCAAGAAGGCCGACCAAAAGGAAGGAAGAAGAAAATTATAATTAAAAACGCTTAACTAGGGGATGCGAGTTCGAATACTGCCTCAACTAGAACTAAAATCGGTCCGAGTATCGACTATAGCACGAGAAAATGCTTATTTTAGGGAATGTATGAGAATTTTTACACTGACATATTGAATATAAAAAATAAAACTTTATTTATCTATTAAAAAATGCTGTAAAAATGATATTTTTAATATTTCTTTTTAGGTTAATTTATATGAAATTGTGTGATGGTATGTTTTTAGAAACACAACTTATTTCATTTCAAATTGGGGTGTTTATGTTTTTATACCATCTTAAAATAAAAGAAAAAATACAATTACCGAGTTTTTTTTACTTCAGTTTCCATAAACTTGCCTGTAGGTTTATAATACCAATTTTTTCTATATTTTTTTGGTGTCAACTTTCTGCGTTTAGTTTTGGAAACCTCTGTATTAGGTAACTCTTCTGATGAATTAGAAAACAATAATATTATGTGAATCCAGTAATAGGTTTTATAACTTAATACTTTTTACAGGTTCGAGATAACCTGTAATCTAATGGGGCTTGAGTCTTTGAAATTGGCATAACATAAGCAAATTTTTATTATTTCAATGACATGCGTAAGTTCTATGTACTTGACACTGCCGTAGGTCTTTTACATTTAATACTGCCTAGCGAGGGAAAGTAATAACGTGTGTACCTATTTCTCAACAATTTGAAAAATTAATAATAATAATAATTAACACTTCCTTACACCCTGCGCAAGTGGCGATTTTATTGCCGTGTGGCAATTTCTTCCAACTAACCAGTGTTTCCAGCCCAGAGAATAATATTTGCGTGAGAAATGAATTAAAATAAATTTTTCCTCTGCTGGGAATCGAACCCAGGACGCCCGCACAGAAACCGAACGGCTTACCAACTGTGCCAAGGCGGAAAATTCTCATTTGCTTTCAAATAATGCTGTAATATTTAGGCGTGAGTGACAAAAAGTGATTGCGTGCCTATTATTTCCCGGCAATATAAACGATCAAATGAAAAATGCTAGTCTGTTTCAAAACTACGCCATTCCTTATTCCCTAATATTATCAAATGAACAATTCATGTATTCTTTGAAATTATTAATGTATAAATATAAATATGAATTAAAATATTATTTAAAATCTATTGCCAAACATGTTGTATTAGAATGATATGTAGGTAGTTTTTTATTTCGTGTTTTTAAGTCTCGGGGCCTCTCTTCGTCTTAATCCGCCCCTGATCTTTACCTAAGCTTATTAGTTACATAATAAATAATGCGGATTAAATTACGAAGGTCATTTATATTGCTTCATTTACTGGTGTCATATTATTATTTTACATACAAACATTCTTAATTAAATGCGATTCCAGATAATTCTGTTATATATTATGACTGAATAAAGAATCCATCTTTGTGAGACAGCCTCACTACATTTTTTTAAATAAGTGGATTGTGGCTAACACCAAACTCTGTACTGTTTTACTTCGTCAAATGTTATAATATATTAGGAATATTCTTTGAACAAAAACTATAAAACTAAATATAAAAAGTTTAAAGTTTTGACAAAATTCATAGACGAAAACCACAGATAATATAGAAGTAAACTTTCAAACATATTTTTTGAAACGAAGTTGGAATATATTTATTTATTATTTATTTATTTATTTAAATGGCACTTGTAACCTCAAATGAAGGAACATTGGCCAGAGTCAAGTTTGTTACAAAATCGTGCATTTGTTAATTACAATAAAATAAACAACAAATTATAAAATATGTGGGAAACCAAAAAAAAAAATATTAATAATTAATACTGAAATTAAAAATTTTAAAAGTTGTGAAAAAAGTTTTGTTTTTAAATGGGAAGTAGAAAATGAAATCACAATTTGACGTTATTCTGTCTGATAAATTTTGTAAGAACATTAAGTACTTGAAATTTAATTAAGGCTGAGTAAGGAGGTGATATTATGAGGAGGAAATATTTTAAATTTAATCAGATGTGTTAAAGATATTGGGAACTTAGATGTAGGGCAATTGAAAAATATGTGATCCAAGCTGCCTTCTTCTTGGCCACATTGACAAAGAGATGAGTTCGATGAGTTCTTAATACCCAACCTTGCTAGGTGAGAAGGGGAACAGCAGTGTCCGAATCTCAATCGGCATATGACGGAAGATTCATGTCTGCTACAACGAAATTTGGAAAACCATGGTTTGATGGGGATAAATTTTTGAATCGATGCATATCTTGAACCTTTTGAAATTGAAGATAAATTATAGTGTGTATTCCATTCATTCAACATATAAGAATGAACAAGAGGAAGGATGTCATGAATCAAATTAAATTTGTATCTGTGAGGATCACCCGATGAAATAGCAAATCTAGCTAAATTATCAGCTCTCTCATTACCAATAATGCCACGGTGACCCGGAATCCAGGCAATAGCTATTTCGAGATCTTTTTTTTTCATATCAAAAATAATATTTTTAATATGCAATGACAGCCAATTGGCAGGGGAATCAAAAGGATTTTGTGAAATTGATTGTATAGAGCTTAGGGAATCAGAAAGAATCAACGTTTTCTTAAATTTATATTGTTTAGCCATTTCAATTGCTTCGATAATGCCAATACATTCACCAGTAAAACCTGTAGAATAAGGAGGTAGTTGAATTAGTCTTGAGATCTGGATAGAGGGACAGTATACTGAAACACCAACATGCTCATTATCACTAATTTTGGAAGCATCGGTAAAGATAAGAGTCCAATCATTCCATTTATTGTTGATTATACTTCGAAAGGCTGATTCACATTGAGAACTATTTTTGAAAATACCCAATGACTGGATTGTAAAAGGAGTAAATGTTATGACATCAAAAGGGGTGGAGAAAATTGGAAGTATATGGAATTGTTGAATGGGTACATTGTGATTGTTGAATTTCCGGAAACTTTGAACCAAATGTGGAACGTTTTTATTTTTCCAATAAGGAGATGTTCTAATAATATTGGAAAGGAGATTAAGTTTATCAATTAGAGGATGAGTGGAAGTCATGGCTGAGAGAAATCTTTTAGTAAAAGTTGAAGTTCGGCTTTATTGGCAATTATACTACGTGTATTCCATTGAAGTATATTAAAATTACATTGATGAGCCATTATTTAAATATAGATATAATATTATATAAAACATGTAAAATTGTATATCTTTAAAAAAAAAAACAATAGAAAAAATTAGATTAATAAAACATGATTAAATTAGATTCAAGTTAGCTAGGGGATGTCATTATGAGAAATATTCGGCAAATTGCCATTGATTGCCATCATTATAATGAGAACCAGGAATTATCATTGATTCAAATTTCAATATTTGTCTATTCTATATCGTGTATAGAATATTCATAGATTTTATTATAATATGCCATGAAAACCTATGTGTAAACTATACATACACCTATTACCTATATATGCGATCATAAAAAAATATTTATTTATTAAAAGAAAGAACAATAATTACACAATGTATCATCACACATACATTTTTGTTTTATACAGGAGTTGCAAAGAAAAAAATGTGCTTAGAGATTAAGATAAAGATAAAAGTAACAAAATATAAAAAATCTATAAAAGTTGAAAAAACATATGAAGTAGGTACCTTCCTATAAAGTATAATTTTGAATTCACAAGAATGGCGTTATATAAATCATCCATATAACATAATTTCCTCAACAGTGCATTCCAGCTATATCCAGAATATTTAATTAAGGTTATTTTTGAAAGAAGTGGTTATGTGACCGTTGAAAAATAAATATATGTTAAATACGATGTAATGTACAAACACACGACGTCACATTGATTACTAACGCATAAAATCTTCATTTTTGTGCGCTCATAATAAAAAATTAATAAAAAAAAATTTAATATTTTCGTTGATTGGCGTCAAAATCAAAAATATTGTTTAAAGCTCGAAAACTTGAAAAATAATATATTATTTGTTCAATTACAAGAAATCTGTGTGTAGTCGATCAATTAATTGGCTCGAAATTTGCTGATGGGAGTCTTCTTTATACGATACCTACGGTGCATAAAGTGAGCGAGGCGAAAAGTGTTTTGTAGAAAATCTACTATATCGAGTCTTTAAAAATCAGATATTGGGATTGAGTTTGGGCACCAAGTACTAAATAAGAAATACGAATCAAATAGATTAAAATACGATTCGAATAAAGAATATTATTATGCGTAGCAGCGCGACGGTTCGTAGCGCCAAATTCTGCGTAGCGCCGATTGATGGATGAGAGTAGGCTGCGTAAACGGATAACAACAATGCCTCGCTATTTAAATTGTAAGTACGATAAATTTTATAACTGATTTCTTTAAAATTGATGTTTTATTTATTTTATACTGTATTGTACTGTGCGTATCAGTGATTTTTTTTTTGTAAATTACCTACTTTTAAAAAAACAAATCAGAGTGGTTTTCGATTTAAGGTTCCATAACTCTGTATATACTTAATAAGGGAGCCGAATCCAGAAAGTTTACGGTTTTTCTTAAAGCTTACAATATGATTTGAATAAACAAAAAGGACACATTATTATCATTATTGTGTCGAGATTCTACATACATAGAAAGAAAACTTTGTTGATACGGCTCGGTGTGAATTTTCCGATCATTTTCCGCGTGCGGACGGTACATTGTTGAGCGACACTTTCGCTGTAAATACGACAGTAGAAAATTGTATACCGGCGGATATGGATGAAACGGAATATACGGATTCAAATAATTCGGAGGTAGGTACCTACTGTCAGTATTTATTTATTAATGTTGTTCCTGTGCTTTTTATCTTTGCTATTTTCTATGGAGTATTTAAAATTGACGGAGCAAAAAAATATTTTAAATAAAAGATATTATACATAATATTATATTACATAATATGTAGGTACCTGTTTATAAGATAAAATTAATATGTCAATTTTTATATAAGTACACTGTAATACATAAAATATAAAAAAAAAATATTTATAAGAATACAAACGAAATAAAAACAACAAAGATTTATTTCAAAACAAATACAAGCATATAGGAAGCATAAGTCATAATATCAACATAGCATCTTCAGACTTAGGTATAAAACGAGTGGGTTGTGGCCAACGCTAAACTCTTCACTAACAAGTCATTCTATAAAGTATTCAAATTTTGTATGGAAAATATTCAGCATTTTCATGAAATGAGTTTGTTAAATTATTTTTTAGTTAAACAATTTATTATTAAAACTTGATAACTCTTCAATGCCATTTTATGTAAGTCATGTGCCTTTTTACCAATTTGAAAATAAAAATTTCAAAATTTAAGTTTCCTGAGCTTGGGGTCACTTTCAAATATTTGACAGTTAAAAAAATTGAGAAGCACTATTCAGATATCCTTCAAAATCTAATGGGGTCTAAGCGAGTATTAGATATACATATTTGCAAAATTTGAAAAGAATCGAATGTGTACTTTAGTCTATAATCAATAAAATAAAATAAACACGCCTTACATAGCACACACACACACACACATTGTGATGAAACTTTTAGAAAACAATCTCAGCATGATACTAGTTGATAATCTGCAATAAAAAATACCCTTAAAAATTGCGAAATCATAACTTTCCACTATATCCCCTTGAATTAGTGAGGGGTAAAAATACATAGTATTTATCATGGTAATAACAGTATAGCACTTTTTTAAACACAACATAGATTTTTTAAAGCAATTTGATTACTAGGGTATTTAGGAAGGAACTGCTTTTTCGCCATTATTCATTATACATATTTCAATATTACTATTTTGCATACTTTGTTATTAAATTAAATTCATTTTGTATATTTGGACTAATTCAATTTTTTGAATTAAAAGAAAATTGAAAATGAAGAGTTATATCCAAAAACAGATGCTTATGTATGGATGCGTTCATGTGAAGAAGAAATTATTAAACCTATACAAGGAGAACAGACAGGTAAATATTTATTTTTTTTTTATTTTATTTTATTTAAAAAAAAAAATCAATTTTATGAAAAAGAAATGTTCAAAAATTTTAACGGTTCCTCAGTTATGGCCATAGTCATTTTATCATTTTAATACCTTCATGGACTATAGTATAATATTCCACAAATACAATTAAGTATGCATCATAATTTTTATGCTTTAAATTTCCTGAATGTCTTCATTGCTTGGCTTCTGATATATTCCGCTGTGTGACTTACCTATTGGACTTTTAGGAGAACTTTTGCAGCAGAATAACCCAAAATATAGAAATTGAAATTATTAATGAGTCCATGTTGTTTTAATCATTCATTCTGTCTCGGTATATCGCACAATGTGAGATAACCAGCGACAGGTGTGCAGGTGTGTATTACCTTATATAATACGGCATGGGCACCTCAAAAGCAAATTCACTTATTTATCCAATCATTGACTTCCACTCCGATCTGCTGAACGTACAACACTATCCATCCCTATCCATAATACAGAATTTCTCAGCTGTTCGATCGAAGTACAATCAGCAAGATTATGGAATAGCCTTAGTCCGGATATTGCTTAGTCTAACTCACTTTGTATTTTCAAGAAAAAACTAAAGAAGGAATATTTATCCCGAACACTTGATCCCGATTTCCTCTCCTTGTTCTTACCCCATCCTTTTTTTGCTTTGAATTATTATTATTTTTTTTGTCTTAATAGTATCTTAGCGTTGTATATATTTTCTTACTTTTTCTTTTTTGTTTTTTAAATAAAAAATGAATATGTCCTTGTTAAACAAGTATATGTACATCTTCCTACGTTCCCTAAAATAAGCAAATAAATGCTTGTGCTATAGGTGAACGAAATCGATCGAGGCAGGATTCGAACTCGCGATCACTGGATTATTAGCCCAGCGCACTAACCGCTCTGCCATCGACCCATCTAATTTCATTTACTCTTATTCTTTTGTTGTTGCACATACACATATTTGTCATACTTTGTAATCTGGTTGGTTGGAAGAAATTGCCTAATGCCAATAAGCCCGCCAGTGAGCAATATAGGTATTTGTTTATATTAAATACAGAAAGATGTATAAATAAAAATAAATAAATATACCCACACACCAGTTTACATTCAGAATGTGTGGTGAACCTCATTGCTGAACTATGTGAGATATTATTGTTGCCTGTTGTATTTTCGATTACCCGCCTCTTACGGGACAATTGAAAACGTTGATGACATAGAAATGAGTGGAAGTACTATTCTGAAACGGTGCCTCACAGCAAACATATATTTTTGTTTGTGTTTTTTTTTTATTTCAGGACATATTCCCCTTTGGTTAAATGGTTCTCTCCTAAGGAACGGTCCAGGATCATTTAAAGTTGGAGATATGGAATTCTTACATTTATTTGATAGTTCTTCATTGTTACACAGGTAATTTTTTAGGAATAAACTCCAGTAATATTTTAGTTTATGAATTCAAAAATTATTAATTTACTAAATTCAAAAAAATATTCTAATGAAAGTAATATATTATGTTTCAAATGAATATCCTGATATTTGTAAAGCTGCCAGCAAAGAGTATATAATACCTACGGATAGCTGCCAGTATAAAATATCCCATCCACAGGCATGCACCACGACATGTCACCATCAGAAAAGGTGTTCACACAATGGGCCATGGCTCATTAGACGATGGACGTTGAAGTCATGTACCGATCGCGACAAATTATTTTTAATACTAATCAATTAATTTATTTACGGCTTAACAGTCATTACATATACAAAAAAAAATCTATATTAAACACGATAAATTAAAAAAAAAAAGATAAAGAATAAATATATGGTAAATAAATATATTAAATCATTAAAATAAAAAAGTTATTTTATAAAAATAAATAATTCTTCTTCTTCTTCTTTAGCAGACCTAGTTGGTCTGTTCTTCAGAAACTATGCCTCCTGGGATGATGAAATCCAGCTATCCTTCCATCTCTATAAATAATTAAAATGAAAAAATAATACTAAAATAAACATAAATGCGTTAGATAAAAAGGTCATATAATTTAATAATATTTTATTTATTTAATAAATTAAATAAATATTATGTTTTTTTAAACAACAATTAATTAAATTAGTTTTATTTTGATAAATTTATTTATTTCCCCCAAATTACGAGTCAATAAATTTTAAAGTTTCTTCATTGTTTCATGTTTCGAAAATCAAAAATATAAACTAAACAATGGGCCACTGTATGAACACCACGGGCCAGACTACGCCACGATTCCTTTGAAGTGTGCCCAAAAAACCGAAAATGTGGCCATTGCGTGCCACGATGCATGGCCCACTGCCCATTGTACACCATCACGCACCATTTGCCATATGGTGATGGCATGTAGTGGGCCAGCATGGACCAGTGTGTACTCGCAGCTTTAAATTATAAATATTAGTTTAATTGGTTAACCGAAAGAAATCCACATTTCAGATTTGCAATTAAAAATGGAGACGTCACATACCAGTGTCGTTTCTTACAATCTCAAACATATAAAAAGAATCATGCAGCTAATAGAATTGTTGTTTCTGAATTTGGTACCAAAGCCGTTCCAGACCCCTGTCATTCTATATTCAAAAGGTAACCATCAATATTTATATTTTCTAATGTAAATGAGACGAGAATCGTATAACAAAAGTGACTTTCACTTCTTTCTAACTTCCCCAAATAGGAAAATGGCATGAAGGTACATTATATGTAACATATAAAAGCTATGCTGACATCTATAGTTCAAAATATACTGGTAGATAGTAAATTATTAACATTATTATTCAAATTTAACTTATAATTCAATTTTATTATTTAATTTTTTAGTAAATTATTAACATTATTATTATTTTTTCTCAAACTATATAAGATTGCTGTATGATTTCTTAGGGTTTGAGTACTTTTACTATGTTATAATTTATATATAAATATTTATATAGTTATATGGTAGGTACTTGATTTGTAGAATCCCCTCCAAAACTCGAGTGTAAACTCTTATTGGGGGGTAATGTTAATAAATATTAAGTAACTGTACCTACATATTATATATATATATATATTGTATCTATTGTATTATGTATCTTCTTTTTTCTTTATCAAATAAATAAAAAAAATAAATAAATAAATATCTCTAATTATTTTTTAACACCATACGCTGCATGCCATATGCCTACACACCTCACATACGCTGCATGCAATATGCTACACACCTCACATACGCTGCATGCCATATGCTACACACCTCACATACGCTGCATGCCATATGCCTACACACCTCACATACGCTGCATGCAATATGCTACACACCTCACATACGCTGCATGCCATATGCTACACACCTCACATACGCTGCATGCCATATGCCTACACACCTCACATACGCTGCATGCAATATGCTACACACCTCACATACGCTGCATGCCATATGCTACACACCTCACATACGCTGCATGCCATATGCCTACACACCTCACATACGCTGCATGCAATATGCTACACACCTCACATACGCTGCATGCCATATGCTACACACCTCACATACGCTGCATGCCATATGCTACACTCTTTTAATTATACTAGTTGCATGTAACACATGAGATTCAACTATCGATAGCGATAGTATGTATAGTTGAAGAATGAGTACCAAACTATAAACCCATAAATACAAATTATTTAATATTTTAAGATATTTGGTTTTCTATACAACACACGTACCTAGGTATATATGTCAAGATAGGATAGTATGGAGGTCAGTCCTTTGATCCTACCCAGAATATGAAAACAGCATGATGGTATGTATGTATGTTTGGAGATTAGTATCAAACTATTAAGTCTTCTTAGATATTATGTGTAGGCGACTGACATACAAATTGTATGAAGCAATGTCGTCACTAATTTCAATTTTTATAAAAATTGTTAAAAAAATTTGAGATGTGCTAATATAATGTTTATATTTTTTATAGAAAATTAAATTATCTTGTTGGGGTGTTTCGGCTTTTATCGATATTTTAAAAAAAATTGGAAATATAGGCAGTTAAACTCATAAATTTATCATAAAAAAAATATTTTTCTTAATAAAAAATGTTTGAGAAACCCTGGAACATATATGCTGCGAAGCCTCTAAGTTGGTGTTTTTAGCATGCAAAAAGTTCACTACGCCATACAAAATGTTCCTTCGTACACGCATCTTGGCTTAATACTGTAGATTCTCATGAATGAATCGACAGTTGGATTACATTTTGTCTATACCAAACAAATATCGTTTATCCAAAAGTATCATAAGAAATAAATTAAATGAAACATTCAAAATTATTGATTTTTTTAATCATTAACTTAATTTTTTTTATTGATTTTGAATGAAGTTTTACAACACCATTTTTATGTATTTACCTTTAATATTGGTGTTCCAAATAAATCAATGGTTCCAATTTTTTTTTTAAATTTTATTATAATGTATTAAATGTATAACTAATAACTTCACAAATGTATACTTCAGAACAGATTTATTCTAGTGAAGCAGCTATCTTATACTTGTATAGTGATTATAATGTATTAAATGTAATAAATGAGTTACATAAATATACAAGTAAGTATAAGATAGCTGCTTCACTAGAATAAATCTGTTCTGAAGCAAATACCTTTACATTTGTGAAGTTATTACTGTAAAGCTATCTTATACTTGTTTATTTGTGCAACTCATTTATGTTACTTGGACTTTATAGAATATCAGCTTTATTCAAACCAGGAGAAGCTCTGTCAGACAACTGCATGATATCAATATATCCATTTGGTGATGAATTATATACATTTGCTGAATCCCCTGTTATTCACAGGTATGTTCTAAACTGTATGTAAAATTAAAACAAAGCAAGAGTATTTGAGCATGTCAATTAATATCTGATATGAGCAAAGGATTTAAAAGAACTATATTGCTTATAATGAAATTTATTTAGAAGAGAAAATGTTTGAAACTAGATACACAAAACTTCTAAAAAAAGTTCCAAAATAAGTTTCATGGGAGGTGTTTGTTTTTCCAATGATAATATGTAAATTCTAATCACTTGTTTTCAAAAAAATTATCATATTTCATATCAAATATAAATATAGACAATGTCATAAATGTATACCAGGAGAGAGAAGTGCGACGCTCAGTATTATTTTATGGGAACCAATAAGATAACCAAGATAACATTCCTTAGCATATTGATTTGTCAAATATGAACTTTTTCATTATAAGAATAAAGATAAAAATAAATTGATATTTCAAGACTATTATTTAATCAATTAAGTAGTTTCTTTGATACCAAATTTGTTTTTTTATTTTATTTTATTTCAATGTAAACAAAACAGTCATAACAAAGTACAATTAATTACCTACATATACAAAACAATTCAAGGACCAAAAACTGTTTACAGCAAGGTTTACAGCTTATTACTAAATAGTGAAGTGCACATTAACAATTTCATATTGAAGTGCACATTAACATTTAATTGTTTTATTTAGGATCGATCCAGAAACATTGGAAAGTACTGGAAGGTTAAATGTATCGGATCATGTCTTCATTGTCAACCATACCTCACATCCTCATGTTGTTGAAAATGGTTTGTCTTTTATATATTTACAAATATTTTTTAATGCAGATTTTTCTACAATTGATATACGAAAATTCGAGAGAGAGAATTTCTAACACTCTGTTCAGTAATTATGATAAATATGAACACATATAATATTCCACAACAAATTTATTTGACTTCCGACGACCGTTTCGGCTTACAAGGCCATAATCAACTGGTGTTGAGTATAATAATAATAATAATGAACACTTACTTGCACCCTGCGCAAGTGGCGAGTTTATTGCCGTATGGCAATTTCTTCCAACTAACCAGTGTTTCCAGCCCAGAGAAGCAATATTTGCGTGAGAAATAAATTTGAATAAATTTCTCCTCTGCTGGGAATCAAACCCAGGACGCCCGCACAGAAACTAAATGGCTTACCAAATGTGCCACGGTGGTCGGCAACAGTTTTGATTAGTTTTATTACAAAATATACAATATGGATACAATAAGTAAATAGATAAAAGTAAAATGCCTTTAAATAATTATGTTGCTAATGGTGGGAAATTCTGGATACATAATGATGTACTAGGAAAGAGACAAGTGATGGGGTGGTTGTGTGAATGAGGGAGAAGGAGGATAAGCAATTACATTTATAATAGGCTATGTATGTATATAGGAACAGGGTTGTCTACTTAAATCTATTATTACAATTTATTTTTCTGATTAAATCAATTATTATATTTTCAATTACTAAATAAAGTATTTGATAACTTATAATAATTCTTATGTTTATTATACTTAGGATAACATAAGAATTATTATAAGTTTTCACCCATACTTTATTTAGTAATTGAAAAGAAATAATAGTTAATGATAAAATATTTTATATTTAATAGTCCACACTGAACATTGCATATGTTTTATTCATTTATAAATAAATACCTATTAATTATTCTTACTATATAATCTAACACTGAATTTTATAATTAGGTGATGTGTATAATGTTGGAATGGCTGTTACTTTTGGAGGACTAGTCTATTCTGTTGTACATTTCCCAATGGTTTCTGAAGGTATATACTCGTATTAATCTATTTCTATAATTGCATTTTTATATTCAGTAGATAAATTTCAAATATTCAAATACATATTGTCTTTTTCTAAACATTGATTTGAAAATTCATTTCTGGACCATTTTATTAAAAAATATATATAAATAAGCTGTTTATTCTGTTTTTTTTTTCATAATTGCAGGTAGTATGTTTGAGAATGGTGTCCGAGTGGCAGATGTACCAGTAAGATGGCCTTTCCATCCAGGATATATGCACACATTTGGTAGGTCAATCATAATTGCAGGTAGTATGTTTGAGAATGGTGTCCGAGTGGCAGATGTACCATTTGGATGGCCTTTCCATCCAGGATATATGCACACATTTGGTAGGTCAATCATAATTGCAGGTAGTATGTTTGAGAATGGTGTCCGAGTGGCAGATGTACCAGTTAGATGGCCTTTCCATCCAGGATATATGCACACATTTGGTAGGTCGATCATAATTGCAGGTAGTATGTTTGAATGGTGTCCGAGTGGCAGATGTACCAGTTAGATGGCCTTTCCATCCAGGATATATGCACACATTTGGTAGGTCAATCATAATTGCAGGTAGTATGTTTGAGAATGGTGTCCGAGTGGCAGATGTACCAGTTAGATGGCCTTTCCATCCAGGATATATGCACACATTTGGTAGGTCGATCGTTTAAAGGTATTTTAAATATTCATCTTTTCAATTCAAGTTGTTTTCTTAAATATTTTTATTAAAAATATGTAAGTTCTATTCCTTCTTTTCGAGTTATAAATAATGTTATAAAATAATTCAAGTCATTTATATTAAATGAAAAAAAGTTTCAATGATCTCGTATCTTTGATGAATGAAGTATATTTCTACAAGGATTAATTTGTGAAATAAAATAATTATGTCATACCTACAAATGACATTGTTTGTTTTCAGGAATAACAGATAATTATTACATAATTATCGAACAACCACTTTCAGTGTCACTTTATGAAGTAGTAAGAACACAACTTGTAGATGACCCAATGGAAAGTTGTTTAAATTGGTATCAAGGATATACTGTAAGTTATAAACATTAGTTCTCTGAGTACTTGTATTTTTAAAGTTTTTAATAATGCAAGTACTTGGTATAAGTTATCAGTCCACCGCAATGATCCCTGATGGGAGCTTAAAACACATTACAACCATTCAATATTGTGACTTGTCACAATATTGAATAATTTCTTTAAATACAAAATAAATATCTTAATCTCTTCATACAAGTATGTTATTCTTTTACAAGTTTGTTTTATTTTTAGTAGGTAGCGATGTTTTCTGTTTTAGACACTATTCCATGTGGTGCGCAGATCCGATGGACAAATTCAGAAATCATTTGAATCCGATCCATTTTTCTATTTACATATAATAAATCAATATGAGATAGATGGTCATATTGTTATAGATATATGTTGTTATAAAGATGCATCTGTGCTGCAATGTATGTATTATGAAAGTATGAAGGTAATATTATATATTTTTTTGCTGTCAATACAATATTGTAATTTTGGGGTTATTTATAAGTACATTTCTAAATATTAAAATTTTCAATTAAAAGGAATGAAATACTTTGTGATTTGACACGTTTGATACATTTTGTATATAGTCTTGGTAATAAAACAGCTATCGATAAAATATATCAAACATAATCATAACCAAAATTTCTCATTCTTTTAATTTATAATGGAATTCTACCAAATATTTAAATAATAACTCAATATGTAGAAATATTACAAATATAAAAAAATACTTGGTATTTGTTCCATTGAAATTTATTAGATTATTGACGCATATCGTGCAAGGCACATCGTCAGAATAACATTGCATGAAATGCGTCAATAATCTTATAAATTTCAATAGAACAAATACCAAGATTTTTTTTATATTTGTAATAATTATATCTACATAAAATGGAGTTCCATCAAGAATTGTCGATTGACAAACTAAACTTAATTACTCAATATTTAAAATTTCACTTTGAACCTCGACTTCAAAGAAATCTGCTGCCTTTGCTACAGTAAGTACTTTTGTTACAGCTATCAAAGATTTATTTCTTTTGTAAATTTCAGACAATGCAAAATAATCCCGAGTATGCGAAATTCTTTCGTAGTCGACCAATGAGATATGTATTACCATTGAAAGAAGATGTCATAACATTATCTGATACGGATGCAAAAGCACATAAAACTGGTTCATCTCTTGTGAATGTTACTCCTGAAATGTTGTGTGATGTTGGATGTGAAACGCCAAGAATCAATTATGAAAAATATTTAGGCAAGATATAAACATACTTTATATATTCTGCAGTATAAATCTTTATATATGTATATATTTAGATCTTGTAAATTCTTGAATGAAGATTTATGATTTTTAATATTCAATCATTATTTTTTCATACAATTCACATATTTTGTATTATCTAGTGAAATTTTCTGTAATGCCCTAACTGTGAGTTCAATTTATTCCATATTGATGTAAAAATATATATTCTATACAAATTTGGAACTGTAAAATTTTCCATACAAAATTGATCTATTTTTACTCCTCACTACCCCAAGGGGATACAATGGGAAGTTATTTATTTGCAATTTTAAAGGTTACTTTTTTATCGCAGATTTTCAACTAGTATCATGCTGAGATTGTATTCTGAAAGTTTCATCACAATGTATCTGTGTGTATACTGGGCACTATGTGCTATGTACGGCGTGTTTATTCTACTTTACCGATTATAGAGTAAAGTACTCATTCAATTCTTTTCAAATTTTGCAAATTTACATATCTAATACTCGCTTAAATAATTTAACAAACTCATTTTCCATACAAACTTTGAGTACTTTGTGAAGTGACTGATAGTTAGGAGTATAGTGTTGACCACAACCCACTCGTTTATGATTGCATCATTCAAATGAAAATGTGTCAAACACTTAACAAGATTTTACACATACTATATTCAGTAAATTGATATTATATTTTAAATTATAAAATATGAATGTCCGTTTTATTTTATAAAACTAGTTATTTTATTCCCAGAGCTGCTCGGGTTGGTAAATGTAACTCAATAAGCTAACTCATCAAGAATATTTGTTTTTGTAATTTTAAACTGATTATTTGTTATGATTAGAGATGTGCCGACTAGCCGACTAGTCAGCCGACTATACAGCCAAGCCGATCATAGTTTTGGGGGTATTTGGCAATTTAAGTGACGCTTCGTTTACATCTGACTCACGCACAAATCGCAATCGCCGCCTGCGAGCGTATTGGAAAATTATCATTTGGCACTGTTTACATTAGACTTTACGAGAATCATTGACCAATTGGTCAAAAAAATTCAACACGAGGCATTCTTTTTGACATAATAAAAAATTTAAGAATAAGAAGATTTAAGAATATGCTGTTTTATTAGTTGATTACCAAAGGAAAGGTTTCTTTACATTTCAAAATGTGTAAGACTTATTTTAAAATAAAAATGTTCAGAAAATCAAGATTTATATAAAATGTAATTGCTCCTACATACATTTTATGCAGAAATACATACAGAATAAGAAGCCGGATAGTCGGCGCTCTTTGCCGAATAGTGCCGACTAGTCGCCGACTACGAAAGTGGCCGGATAGTCGGCATTACCGACTATTCGGAACATCACTAGTTATGATATAAATTCAGAATGAGTAAAAAATATCCAACACAATAAATAAAAATTAAAATAAATAATTAAGTTTTTAGAAAAATCAATCCCCTCCGTCCATCCATTCAGCCTGAAATATTGGACTTTGGGAAGTGGTTTAAAATTAAATTTAATATAAGCATAGTTAAAACTGCTAAACTAAACTAAACAAACATTAGTCTTCGAGATCGAGAACGCAACAAATAGATCAGAGAAAGGACAAACGTTACCGATGTTGCATACAAGGTAGCTTCCTTAAAATGGAATTGGGCTGGCCATGTAGTAAGGACAGCAGATGATCGATGGACCAAACGCACCCTGGAGTGGCGACCGAGAACTGGACGCAGAAACCCGGGCAGACCGCAAGCAAGATGGTCTGACGACATAAAACGAGTGGCAGGAGGTCAATGGCACAGGGTGGCGAGGGATAGGGAAGCATGGAAGTTGAAAGGGGAGGCCTATGTCCAACACTAGATGAATAATGGCGGATGATGATGATACTTAAGACTGTAGTTTTCAGCCACAACTTGTTTGTTTTTTTTTACTTTCATCGGAAGCAAGTGTGCATAAAAAAAAGCAAGATTGGACTATGAGAAATGGTTTAAAATGAAATTGAATAAATGTGTTGGGAAAGAGTTTATTGTTGGACACAACCCCTCGTTTTTGTAAATCGTCATTGGATGAGAATGTGCATAAGATTTAAATTATGAATTAAGAAGATCTTATAAATATGATGTTTCTATTGGTTGATTTTGAAATTGGTTGATCTGTTACAGGAAAACCGTATCGTTATTTCTATGCCATAGGATCTGATGTTGATGCAGATATACCTGGAATAGTAAGTGTTACATACTATTTTTATTTATTAAAAGATCATTCTGTCTTTAACGATGAATTTTATGTTGAGCTTCATGAAATACATGTGCATACTGTAATTATTTTCAATGGGAAAATTTGGATGATGTAGTGTGGAGATACGAAAATACATAGAAAATAGTCACTACATATTTATATTCCATTTTTTCTAGATTATCAAAATTGATACAGTTGAGAAGACAAGTATTACATGGTACGAATCCAACTGTTATCCCAGTGAACCTATATTTGTACCAAAACCAGACTCTCAGGTAAAGAAAATATCAATTTCATTTTCCATTTTTGAGCCTCCCTTTTAAGGGCTTTCCAACAATGTGATTAATAATATTTTTTTTTAAATTGTTCCTGATTACATAATAATTTATAATAGTGAAAAAGAAATAGTATACCCAAGCATTTGATTTTAGCAATTGAGACTGTTCAATGACTGAAGAACATCATTATTATTATTTACTAGTTGCATGTAACACATGAGATCCAACTGTCGATAGCAATAGTATGTATAATTAAAGAATACGTACCAAACTATAAACCCATAAATACAAATTATTGAATATTTTGCTTTTTTATACAACACATGTAGGTATGTATGTCAAATCTATATCTACTTTTGGGGTGTATCAGCTTTTTTCTATATTTTCTGAATTTTTAGGCTTTGTGCATTGAGCGAATCAAAAGTTAGGGGGGGGGACACACTCAAACACACTAAATGTTCTATTCCGAATTCTGAGTAAATCCGTATATAGAACATATATGCTGCGAAGCCTCTAAATTGGTATTTCTTGACATCAAAGTTGAAAAAACCGTGAAAAATATTGACCTGGCATACAAATACACGTATCTTGGCTTGAAACTTTGTCAATATGTAAGAGAAATAAATTCTCTCGAACAAATCGACAGTTGGATAACACAATGATTTATTTTATTTTTACTGACAAACATTTTTTTTTTTAACATCTCAATAGAGACGAAGTTGGGATAATGAGAAGAACCAGGAACTCAAGGCACCTACAGGGCTTACGACCTGTCATCGGTTGGTTTACGTGATTTATATTTTTTTAATTGCATATGCAATTAAAAAAATATTCGATTTACAATGATTTATTTTTAAAAAATTTTAATAACGACTCTTTGAATTATTTTTGTGCTCTTCTTATATCATCTTCCAAGGACAAACTATTCTCGTATTATAAAAAGAAACAGGACTATGTAAATTGAAATTTTGCTAATCTGGCACGACAGATCATTAAAAAAAAACATTGATGTCATTCATATTTTATTAATAAAAAAATATGTTCTATTATTTACATACAAATATTTGTTTTTTTTATACTTATTTAGCCTATATTCTAGAATACGAGGTTTCCACTGATATAGGTGTCACCAAATAACTTGATTTTTTAACAGAGAAGGGTGGCGATTTGCACGTAAACCAACGAAGCAAAAAGACACAAATTTGCGATCTGCGCAACCGGAAGCTCGTTCAAGATATTCTTGTGTCTTCATTAGTGGATTAGCAAGGTTGTACTGTATTATTATATTATAAATTGAAATATTATTAGGAAGAAGATGATGGAATACTACTGTCAGCCCTGGTATGGGGTAGAGAAGACAATCACAAGGTAGGAATGGTAGTTTTGGATGCCAAGACTCTCAAGGAATTAGGAAGAGCTACGTTCATCACACCTTCTCCAGCTCCCAAATGTCTACATGGATGGTTCCATCCGGCAAAAAGAATACACAATGGGTGCAAGAATCAAGACTAAATAGGGAATTTGCTCCTGGAATCCCCCCTTCCACCTGTTCAATACTATCTGTCAATAATATATTATATACTTATATATTAATTTAACAAGTACATAAATACGTCCCTCAAATTATTTTATCATGGCATACATCCCTCGTATCATTAACATTCATGCATTGTCTCACACACGTTTGTTTAATATTCTAGCTCTTAATATGTATGGTTTGTATAAGAATAAATAATATATTTGTAAAGAAAATACCTAATAAGTACTTTCTTAAAAAGGATTTATTGTAGGTGTTCTAAATTCGAACACCTATGAAAACATGTGAAATGAATTTTGATAAAAATATTGTATTTTAATTTGACAATTGAATAAGAAACTTTAAATGTCGTTTCCTGTAAGTAATTATAAATAATTAAATATTCAGTGCAACAACAAAGAGTTTCATTTGTCAAACAAGGTAAAAATAATACGAAGTACTCTTATAAAACGACATTTTGTAGTTGAAAATGGAGAAATTATGTTTCGAATTTACCCTATTACCGGGTGATGAAAGTAATGAAAAATCAAATATTTTTTCAATTACTTCAATAACAACAACTGAAAATAAAGTGTATTCAATACCAGAAAAGCTACAATCAGTTAATCATCATAAAGAAATAACCAAAACATCTACATATAATAAAATAAAAAATAGTTTAAAAAAAAGATACCAAGTTAGACGAGTTTGGATTAAAATGACAGAAAAACTAAAAAATACATACATAGATGAGGATGATAACTTACAATTTCAAGATCAATATCTAGAAGAAATGAATCAAGAACAACATGTTACTGCATCTAAAAAAGGTACAGATACCAGTACATTAGAAATACTAATAGAGAAATTAGTAGAGAATACAAAACAAAATAAAGAACAAGATTCAAAACAAATATCAGAAAAATTCATGATTGAAAAGTTTACAACAAAAAATTCAAATGCAATACAATGGATAGATTTATTTGAAAAAGAATGTATTCGCTTAAAAATAACAAGAGATGAAAATAAAATAGAAATTTTAAGATTATTTATGGACAAAGCATGTATAGAATGGTACAGCTCAATGATTATGAAACTAACAATGAACTCAGAATGGTCAACTTGGAAAAATAAATTCTGTGAATCGTTTGCAAACAAGGGATGGAACCTAGTCACTTATGCAATGTTATTTAAATACAAAGATGGTTTATTATTGGATTATGCCATAAGGTAAAGAAAAATTTAATTAAACATGTAAACAATTTAGGGATAGAAGCCGAATTAAATGAAGCTGATCAAAAAAACGAATAGTAACACCATTAATAAAAGTCAAATTACGATTAAATGATGAATTAGAAATATATGGAATTTACGATTCAGGTTCAAATGTTTCTTTGATAAATTCAAAATTATTGAAATTAAAAGGAAAAAGAAACAGTTTGAATAAAGCTGAATTAATTACGATTAATGGTGTTAAAAAAACAAGTGGTTTGACAACTTTAAAAATAAAAATATTTAAATTAGAAAAAAATGTAGATGTATATATTATTGATGAAGAAAACTTCAGATATGAATTTTTGATAGAATTAGATTTGATAAAAGAGTTCAAACTAATCCAAAATGAAGATTTAAAAATAACTCAGAAAGAGAGTCTAAATAATAAAAACATAGTAGAAGAAATTTCTGCTGAAAATATAAATATAGTAGAAGAAATTTCTGCTGAAAATAAAGACAACGTAGAAGAAACTTCTACTTGTATCAAAAAAAAAATAAAAAATAATGAATTAAAAAGTATAGAAAATAACATAAACTATACCAAAAAATACAAAATAAATAATAATGAGAATGTAAAAAAGGAAGATATTGAAATAAAAATAAACCATTTAAATCAATATCAAAAATCTGAAATAAAAAGATTGATTTGCAAACATATATCAGTTTTTGCCAAAACTAAATACGATGTTGGCACCGTTGATGGATATGAAGCGAGGATAGACTTAACAGAAGACAAATATTGTAGTAAGAGACCTTACAGATGCACTGTAGAAAATAAAAAAGAGATAGAAGAACAAATATCAAAATTACTAGATAGAATTAATTGAATTAATTTTATTAATAAAATTAATTCAATCAATTTCAAATATATGATTTTTAATTCATAAGAAACCCTTTTTTAACATAAATGTATCTACATACCACCACACTATGATCTTCAAATGCAGGGCCGGATAAACGTGTTTTTGCGCCCGTAACAATATATATTTGAATCCGCCCCCCCTCCCCCATTTTTTTGGAATTTTAAATGTAGAACAATTTAAAATTATGTAAAATTATATCGGGTCTAAAATGACGAATTAGTTTGTTAATATTACCTAAACCTACTTATACCTATAGTAGTTTATAAACAAATAGCCACAACAATTGGAGATTCATAATAATATAACATATTTACACCATCATGCCGAGCCTCTATCCGGGTACGCAAAGAGAACCGAGCGCCATACCTGTGGATTTTTGATTTATAATATAAAATTTTTGAGTTTTAAGCGCCCTTTTTAAGACTACCGCTCTGACTTCTTGTTCCTGATTGTTCTATTATTTATCCGGCCCTGTTCAAATGATAACTGGCACTACACACTTCTATCTTTGTAAACATTATGTGATTCTCTCACCAGTTCTGAACTAATACCATGTAATAGATTAGTGGAGAGTTATTATTTAACAGCAATTTTCAATAGTTATTATGTAGAAAGTGCATACTATGATTTTTATATGTTTTACCAATATTTTTAGTGTTGATCACAACTCACTCGTTTCATTCCAGTTTTATTATTCAAAAAATATTTGGGGATATTTTGATTCAAAAAAGTGTATTAAAATATTATTTCTATTTAATAACAATTATTAACAAACTCGAATTACGTAATATAAATATACAAGATATTATTACCATCACCTTACATTTATATATAATCGCAATTATATATAGTTAATATAAAATGAATTCCACATTTAAAAGTTAACATTAATGTGGCAGTCTAATAAATTTTGTTGGCAGTTATTGAAATAGGAAAAATATGTCTCACTCTTTGCGTACATCAAATCCGTCATCTACCAAAGTATGCTCAGTGGCCCTTATTCTTGACTTCAAAATTGATCTGAATTTTGTATTATTCGCTTAGAACCTACCTTTGTTATGGTGAGTAATGCTTTAATCGTAATAGTAGATAATTTGAATGTACGTAGCTGACAGGTAGTTAAGTTCAAAACGAAAATTCGAAATTAGGATCTGATTTGAGTGTCAAGAGTAAGACTACAGATGACATCGGCTGGACTCGGCCAATCAAACCAAATATATGTAAAAAAGAGTGCGTCCACAACTACAACAGAAATCGTCCAATGATGCCAGATAATTAAAGCAAGTTTATTAAAGAAATAATTAGTTGTATTCATTAATAAGACACACATTGTAAAAGTTAAAATAATTTTGTTTACGATTGCTGTGTATGTAGATGAACGTCCAAGACAGACGTCTGAATACTTCCAACCCAAAATCTCCCGATGGATCAGATACAGTGGATTCGTACCATTACTGTTAAATATGTATTTTTAATTAGCCAACACAATTTAAATGATAAGACCACATGACTACTTTTGTAAAATCATACATTATACATCAGTGTCCCATCAAAATAGAAAAGGTTCAATTTATATTTTAAAATTAGTTTTGAACTCAACAATGTACATGTATATATTCAAGAAATATCATTAAGTTCTTTATTGAATACACAAGGGCTTCATTTTACTTTTATGACATAATATATTATCAATTTTACCAATACATTTGATACATAAATGCAATTGAAATATTTAGTTATAGTTTATTTATTTATTTATTAGGGCATATAAACTCTAAAATCATGTTAAGTAATATTTAGAAATCAAATTACTTAAATGTGTTCACACATTGCATTTTGAAAAAAATATATCATTAGTATTTTAAACATTTTACTGACTGGTCATCACCCAATTTTAAAATTTTTATAAAATCCACTTTTTTAAATAATTAGAAACACAACTTTTTACAGTATTTCTTTAAAATTACTCCATAACTATATGTTGTATAAAAAACATCATACAATAAAATCAATGCGATTGTTTGAGATAGTTTTTCTCATTTTAAATTTGTTCAGAAAATGCAAAATGAAATAAACAAATTTTTAATTTTAATTTCCGATCAGTTCATCAACTCATGAATCAGTGAAATAGTGGTTGCATTCTGATGGTCTTTGATAGACCGATACTAGTAGAGTATTAAATAAATAATCAGTTAAACTAAAACAAGAGTTTTATCCTATATCATTAGTTATAACAAGAAGGTACCTAATTCACAACAAAATATGTGCCATGACAACAATGTGTTAAATTACTGTGTTTCACTTAAAAGTGCAATAAGGGTAATGTTGGTATGACTGCCAGTCAAATAAATTGAATAATGTTGTCATATTGCCAAATTAAGTTCCTCGTATTTCTTAATTAAAAGAAATTGTTAAATAAAACAACCTGAAATTGATATTATAGAATGACACATGTTTTTTTTTTTTAACAATTTGTGTAGATTTATCAGAAATAAATTTTATGTATACTTATTACAAAAGAAGAAAAATAAATCCCTAATTGTAGGGAATATCCTGTTGTTAACATATAATACCAAATGCAATCATACCAACATAACCACAAAGTGCACTCTAAAACATAATATTTTAAATGAACTAAAACTAATATTTTTTTTTACCCAATTTAAAAGTAAAGCAATTTTGGCTCAGTAGGCTAAATATGGGACACCTATATAAGCTGAAATAATAGCTAAAATAGTTATTATTGTAAATATGCACTCAATATTTTGCTATACATAAATCTAATAAAATGCAATATTTATATGAGAATAATTTTGTAATCACATTTAATTTTATAATAATACTAATAACTTATTCCAAATTAACCTGTTAACAAGTATTTATGGAAATGTAACTTTTATCAAGTCAGTAATGACTTGCTATTGGGTTTTACAATAGCTTACAATCAAAACTCATTATAGTGCGTTCACTAA
Organism: Molanna angustata; assembly: GCA_963576475.1. NCBI lineage: Eukaryota > Metazoa > Arthropoda > Insecta > Trichoptera > Molannidae > Molanna > Molanna angustata. Next base: position 1,809,002 of record OY754971.1, on the reverse strand, counting down.
AATAACTTCTTTCGTGTTTTTGTATTGGTAAGATTTTTTAGTGTTGTCATAAGTAATAAACTAAACTTTACCAGATGTGACAACATATAGATCACGCTGAGTTGGATAAATTATTTCTGTAGTCTCTGTAAATTTATAGAGTAGCGAAATATTTAAAATGTTAGTAACTCGGTAGAACTAAAATCCCCAGATTGTCAACTATTGCAAGTTTACAAACACAAAAACATAAAAGAAGTGAATGCACAATAATTATTTTACAAAAAAAAAATCCATGCATGATTTGTCACAACAACCAACAAACTTTATATCGCATTAGAAACTAAGTTAGAACTGGGATATCGGGCATGTACAGACCTTATGAGCTGTCATCAGCTGGTTTAAGTGATAACTTTAAGCGCTTTCACAACATTCACCAATTATGCTTTTTTATTGAATTTGAAACTTGTATAATATATGTTGTGCGATTTTCTCTCAATGCTTGAAAATAAGGTAAAATTACTATTGCCATCTATGATAATGATTTAGAAACTTTTCTTCTAATGCCATCTATTGAGTAGTTTTTTTTTTCATTACTGATTTGTACTATCTTTAACCTCAAAAGGAAACCAAGATACATTAAGTTTCTATATAACTTGCCAGCATACATAGACAGGTTAATTATGTATAAGTGAAAATGATGAATAAAAATATGTAATTATAATAATTTCTAATAAAATCAATACAGAAAAAAATCTCTGTACATAATATTAATTATATATCTATGTTATTAATTATATGTCTCCTTTACACACGAGTGCTTGCACTCTAGTAAAGGGTAAATATGTTTTGTCTTACTGTGAATCTTTTCTATATAGTTTGTTTGTTTTATATTTTGTATATGTTATTGTAAACTTAATAAAATAAAAAAATAAATAAAAATATTGGAAGATATTTATATCATCGACCATAGAAAAGTTACATGTATAATTATTACGTAGATTTTTGAAATATACATACATTTAATATGTATTTATTATTTTATTTACAAGATAATTTTTTTATCACAAGGCACACATACATTATTAAACAAAAAATAATATAGTCAAATTTAATTGATTGAAATAAAATAACTATTTACAAAAATATATTAGAAAAATGTACTTATTAAATAAAGATACCATCATGGAGGTTTTTAAAAAGAATTGGATCCATTGAAATATGTAAATATATATTCTTATTTCAATATATAATTATATGTTAAATTATTGATTCAACATATACACACATGTCTATATTATCGAGACCACATTACATGGATTTCCAACGTAAAGAATTCAATGTGCAAAATTACAACTTAACAAAGGAAAATTAAATGCCAACACACAGAGTGTTCTATTTTTACTCCTCAGTACCCCAAAGTTTGAAGGATATCTGATCAGTGCTTCTAAATTTTTTTAACTGTCAAATATTTCAAAGTGACCACAAGCTCAGGAAAATTAATATTTGATATTTTTATTTTCAAATTGCTAAAAAGGCACATCACTTTGATATAATGGCATTGAAGAATCGTCAAGTTTTCATAATAAAATATTTAATAAAAAAATAATTTAACAAACTCATTTCATGAAAATGGGATAGCCTAGTCTTCACACCATTTTTTTAAACATAACCTACAAAAGTTTGGTAAAAATACCAATTTAGTCATTTATTTTAATATTTTAGTTACTTTTTTTTTAATATATATTGTAACTGACTCACGCCAGTCGCAATTATAACTACAAACAAACCTAACCAACCTATTTTTACCAAACTTTTGTAGGTTAGGTTTACAAAAAATGGTGTGAAGACTAGGTTATCCATGAAAATGCTGAAAATTTGCCATACTTTGTGGAATGACTTCAATCGCCCTCAACCCACTCGTTTTAATAAAATTAATTATTCTATAAACTACTTGATGTACTAAAATTTGCACTTTGAACTGTGTAACAAAAAACTACTAAGTTATACTTTAGAAATATTGTACGATAAATTACACAGAAAACAATATTCAGTTTTTAGATTCCCTAAAAATATATACCTACCATGTCATATAATATGAATGATAAAGTTCTCTTGAAGATTTGAATGCACATTATTCATATTATGAATAATAGAAGAGTATTATGGTTTTAAAATTAATATCTTATATAAAAACTTAAAGTAGTAATTTAATATACTAATAAGTTGGATATTTCAGGAAGTATGAAGTGTTACTTTTAAGAACAATACACATTAACTTTACTGTTTTATGCTTGCCACCAAATTTATTTATTTTATCCAAACTCATGCAAGACCTGTATCAGACCTTTATGAGGAGGATAGACAGATCTAAATGTACATTATCTAACTTTGCCTTTACATTATTGACATTTTTACAGTTTTGCAAGTGACGAATATTGTCCTAGCTAACTAAATCTTTCAATTATCATGATATTTCCTCTGATAACCCAACCCGACCCCACTCTTCATCCAAACATTGGTATAAAAACAATCTTCTCAAGACCATTCAACACATGTTACTCTAGAAAATACCCTTCTATATAAATATAGATATATCGATGGAATAATTGAACATAAAATATTAAAACATTTGTCTAAATATAAATATGTTAAGTACAAATAAATGCAAAGAGTTTATATTCTAAAAATGTAAAATCGAACAGGAAAAAATATTTTAGTGGTCAAAGATAACCTAATTGACAATTGCCTTATCTAAGCGAAAGAGAAATATAGGAATGTTGAAAGAAACAAGTCTGTCTGTCTACATTGCATGGCATTAAAATAATTTATGTATATTATTTCATCAGCTTTGAGCTCCTTATTTATTTATTTATTTGTAATAACTGATGGAAACAAGACATAAATTATATGGACATATTGTTAACACAAACCTTTTATATTATAACCCTTCTACCAATTAGGTTTGGCCTGTTGTATGATCCACTGTTGGTAAGTATTATTGGGATCGCATACGGCCAAAGACAACTGTTTAGTGTTAGGATGAACAGCCAAACACTTCTTGTAAACCTGATGAGATATCATCCTCGTGTCGGTGGAGAATGCCCACGGTCCATCGACTGTGCCCAGTCGACAGTAGGCTATCTTGATTCCCTGCGAGTCTGCCTCGATACATCTCTCCCCGACACCCAGTTGACCGGCAGCGTTGAGACGGAACAGCTGATTGTTGCCCATGCCGTGACAGACGCTTGTGCCCAAGTAAGCGGGAGCCGCCCTCCCCATGGTGTCCAGACAGACGCTCGCTGCCACGGATTTAACTGTCCCCCACTGTTCGTTGGGTGGCAGCTTGGGGAACTTATCGTACACGTCGTATGCCACATTTTCCATGAACCATGTGAAACTTTTACAGTTCAAAGATTTCTTCAACTCCAATTGTTCCGTGATATCCCCCATATCCAAAAACCGAGCCATCGGTTCCCGGGTGTAAAAGTACTCTTTGTGCTCTTTATCGAACCATGTCTCAATGACTCGTTTGTAGTTAATTGTTATCAAAGGTCCCTTCTTTTGACTGGCCAGTTTACCAAAACTATACGGCATAAATCCTCTGTACACATGTCCTACCCTAGAACATGGCACCCACTCGATACTTCCCCCACACTGCCAAATCTTAAAGCTGAGTTCAAAGTTTTCTCCTCCCCACACCAGCAGTCCGGGATCGTAAGCTCCGATATCCAAGAAGTATTGTCTGTTAATAGCAAATAGTCCTCCGGCATGAGTGGGACTTCTGTAGGGTTCTGAATTATGCGCTCTACGATTGGCCTCCTTTTCCGGTAACTCATTTTCTTTATATAGCATACCCCATTCAAATATTCCGCGATAATGTGTCCCCTTACTATATACTGGACGATATTCAAAATTCTTGTGATCTATTCCATCGATGACCGGTACAGTCATGACTTTGGAATCTCTGTAAATGGGAGCGAGGAGAGGTGGAAGCCAATTCAAATTAACTTCACAATGAGCGTCCAAGAAAACAATCACATCACCGGTTGCCTCCCGAGCTCCTCTAGATCTGGTTCTGATCAATCCTTCTCTTTCTGTATTTCTAATTATACGGACTTTTCCATTCCATCGTTCAATATAATTTTCTAATTTGGATCCTAGATCTTCTTTATCAGAAAAATCGTCAACCTGAAATTATTTATAAAATCTGTATTATCACAAAATATCATTTAAAATTTATCTTAAATTGGTGGTTTGAATTACAATTATTGATTATTATATAAAAATACAAATGGGCCCATCCTAATTTTGTTTTTTTTTAATTGTTGAGATGAAAATCTAAAACTGGAAAAACACCACATAAATTTATAAATATAATAAAGGTTTAAAAATTGTGTTTTTACACTGCTTTATTTATAGATTCAATATTCCAAATATATTTCCAGGTTGAGGTCCACTTATATTAAAAATGCTGTTTTACTATAAATAATAGCTTTTAGACAGTAAACCAGTCTTTGTAAACTTTTTATACATACCTACATTAAAAGAATAAATATTTAGAGCGTACGGAGCACATCAGACGGATTTTACAATTCTTAGTATAGTAATTCATACAAGTGCGTCTATTGATCGGCATCGGACGGAGTGCGCTCATCCGATCGCCAGAATGCGGACGCCGTTGCTAGGAGAAGCAATAATCCGCTCAGATCTGTCATTTTTATATGTGATTTTTTTTTGGTGATACATCGTCTTTTTTGTTTAAACTATATATAAATTCAAATCTTTGAATGCTTAGATGTTGTTTACTCAGCAATCACGCGAAAACGGCTGAAAGATTTTGGATGAAATTTGGCATTAAGATATGTTGGTATGAATTTTTGTTAAATATTTTGATTAAATAAAATAATCTACGAGCCGAGCATCATCAAAAGTGGTTTGCAGAAGAAGTCTACATCTCGCTTTCCATTTTTCTCTATCTTCTGCAGCCCTCTTCAGCTCAACATATGTGGCACAGTTCATGTCCTCGCACACCTGGGGCAATTACTCCCGTCGGGGGCACCCCCTGTGGTTTGTCCCCTCATCCATTCCCTCCATTAGGTCATGTAGGAGACCCTCGTGGCGCAAGATGTGACCAATCCAGCGAGCACGTCTCTCGAAGATGGTGTTGAGTAGGTTCCTCCTCTGTGTACACACTGCCACAAACAAATCCGTCTGATGCACTCCTTGTGCTGCTCCTGTATGGACGCTAGCCTTAAACCTGCCTTTGTAAACTTTTTATACATACATTTAAATGAATAAATATTTAAATAGAAGTGATTTAAATAATTTTTGACAAAATCAATATACATCTCAATATTTGTAATTGGTTGGATATACATATATTATATTACTGGAGAATCAAGTATAATGATTGTGGCTTTCATTGTTTATGAGTAAATTTTTCAATAGATGGCATTAGAAAAAGTTTCCATGTTGTTTTCACTTTATTTTCAAGCAACATGAAAATATCACACAATTTTTATTTTATTTTAGATTTGGTACACGTAATATTAGTAACATTGTACACACATTTGGTAAGCCGTTCGGTTTCTGTGCGGGCGTCCTGGGTTCGATTCCCAGCAGAGGAGAAATTTATTTAAATTCATTTCTCACGCAAATATTGCTTCTCTGGGCTGGAAACACTGGTTAGTTGGAAGAAATTGCCATACGGCAATAAACTCGCAACTTGCACAGGGTGCAAGGAAGTGTTCATTATTATTAATATAAGTATACATGTTTCAAATTTGGATTGACAAGAAAATCAATAAAAAGGCATTATTAGTGAAAATAGCGATTAAAGTGATCACATAATCCAGTTGAAGACAGGTTGTAAAACCTGTAGGTGCTTGATTTCCCAGTTCTCCAATAATATATATACCAACTTCATCTCTATTGAAATATAAAGTTCGTCAAAAAAATCATTGACTCCCAGCCAGGAGAAATTTCATAAAATATTTGATTTAAAGTATATACGACTCACCAGTAATACTTCATGAAGAAATTCAGGAGGAGATCGGTTGATGACAGAATGTACAGTGCGCATGAGAACACTGAAACCCTCATTGTGAAACACCAGAATAACCGACGTTGAGGGAAGGTTGGTCGGATAATTCCAGTGGCGGCATTCGTCCATTCTCGTGTCCAGCACAGATCTATCGAGAGATATCTCATCGGAGCAGACCATGTTCATACCGTACTGAGACTCTGACTCTGCGACGTCATTGGCTTGGTTCTCATGCAAGTTGTGCGCTTTGCCCCCTTCTCCCGGACCAGATCTGATGGGTAAATCTCGTGGCTCATAGTTACCCAAACCTGAACAAAGAAAAAATATGTTTATATTTTTTTATTTTATGTGAGATAATTTCTCTGTGAGTCCCATTGTCATACAAAGCAGTGAATAGCAACTTTTCTTAGTTGATTTGTATGAGTATTTATTTAATTATTTATTTATACATGGTACTAAACAAAAAAAATATTGATAAAGACATGGGGGTATAATAGGAGATAAAGACATGTTTATTTTTATGAGTAATAAATGTTCTTACAACTAATAACGTTTTCTTATAATAATTTTAACTTTATCATTATTTAAAAACTAATTGTCAATTTATTCTGGTTTAGTTTTATGAGCAGTTTATAAACAAACTCTTAGATTTTTAATATTCGTTAGAAGGTCACTGATAAAAATGTTCAGATCTAGAATAGACAACATACATACAAAGATATACTGCAGAACAACCTCGACCAGTGATGATAGAGGGAAGGAATATTGAAAGAGTAGATTCATACTTTTACCTCGGACATAAGGTAAAGCTAGGTGGAGACAATCAGGAAGCAGAGATCGAACGCAGGCGGGGCCTTGCATGGGCTGCATTCGGTAAACTGTCGTATATTCTCAGATCCAAACGATTTGCAAACCACTTGAAGAAAAAAGTATTTGATATGTGCATCCTCCCAGTACTGACATATGGTTTTGAAACTGTTATTTTTACAAAACGTACAGTACAGAAACTCCGAGTAATGCAACGAGCAATGGAGAGGAGGATGCTAAACATTAGTCTTCGTGATCGAAAACGCAACAAATGGATCAGAGAAAGGACAAAAGTTACCGATGTTGAATACAAGGTAGCTTCCTTAAAATGGAATTGGGCTGGCCATGTAGTAAGGACAGCAGATGATCGATGGACCAAACGCACCCTGGAGTGGCGACCGAGAACTGGACGCAGAAACCCGGGCCAAGACCGCAAACAAGATGGTCTGACGACATCAAACGAGTGGCAGGAAGTCAATGGCACAGGGTGGCGAGGGATAGGGAAGCATGGAGGCTGAAAGGGGAGGCCTATGTCCAACACTGGACGAATAATGGCTGATGATGATGATGATACATAGATAGTGTAATATATTGATGTTGCGCCTGATATTAGGCAAAGTGTATAACAAGTTACGAGATCATACGAATGATGATTCGGGAATATTCGGGATTGAATATAAAGGTAGGTCGGGGGTTTTGATAAAAGGCTTTTTGCTGTTTGGATTGATAAACGATAGTGCTCTCACATTGTGGTTCTTTGATATTAATTGTACTTTTCTCTGTTAATATAATTACTGTAAATTATAATAAAATGTGTTAGTGAAAACGCGTGTATTAATTTATTATAAACTGAGTATATTAAGTTAGCAGATACCACAGATAGTATGTTCTAAAGTGAACAATGGTTTGAATTCTATAACCCATGCTGGAAAAAATATTTTTAAGGAACCTCATTATAACAGTGTATGGAGACATACAACGTCACTTTTTAGCTAAAATGATCCCACAAAATACATACATACCATCACGCCATGTCTCTTGCGGGGTTCACTCTTTTCAATATTTTTTTTTTTTTTACAATATTGAAAAAAAAAATATACTAAAGATAACTGCTTCACTAGACATAGTCTGTTCCGAAGCAACTATCAGTAAAGTTTGTAAAATTATAACATTTTACAATACTACATCATTTTACACTGTATAAACATTATACAAAAAATAAAAAATATGTATATCAACCTTAACAATTAAAAAAAAAATTTACAGTAAGAATATTATTTATACACAAAAAAAAATGTGATAGCCAAAAATTCAATATGCAGACAACAATAATAACTTAACCCAAAGAAGTCAAGTTATTATTGTTGACACATTTGTTTCATTTTGGAGTCTACCCACTTCGAGTAGCCACCTTGTTCCTGACATATTATTTCTGGATATTTGTGGAACTTTGAACAAAGTTGTTTTTGAGGAGTTTTGCAATTAATTCAAAAAAATTTTTTTTCAAAAATAATATACAGTACACTTGGAATCCTACATTGTTAATTATTAAAATTATAGGTCTGAAAAAATACAATACCTAATCTAAGCCGGTGCCTCACAGCAAATCACGTTAACTCTTAGATAAAACAAAATCACGTTAACTCTTGGATAAAACAAAATCATATTAACTCTTGGATAAAACAATTTTATCAAAAAATCATGTTAACTCTTGGATAAAACAATTTTATTATGCCATCCCTTGGGTGGCCCATGCCGTCCCTTCATCTGGGGTGGCCCCTTCACTCCATCTCTTACAGCCATGTTTATTTTTTGGTCAGTGGTTCATCATTCATTGTTTCAATATGTCCAAACCACCTCAAAGCATTCACTTTCATTTTACTTATTGTGCACAGTAATATTATAAAACATAAAATTACATATAATACTCTTCATTTTTTGGAAAAAAATTATTTCCATCTTTCAAAATATCGTTTACATGGTCGTGCCATCCTTTTCTTGGGCGCCCCCGACCTCTTATTCCGCTCCTGTCAGCTTTGTATACTTTCTTCGTCAGGCGTTCTTCGTTCATTCTCCCCAATTGACCAAACCATCTCAATGTGTTAACTTTCATTCTGTTAATTACATCTTTCTTCATCTTACATTCTTTCCTTGTATCTTCATTCCGAACTCTGTCATACATCGTTCTGTTACAAACATTGTCCTTTCAGTGCCATTATCATATTATATAGTATCCTTCCATTGGTCAGACCACATTCCAAACAACTTGATACTGAGCAGAGCCAGAGAAATGAGACAACACCTAAAGAGAGTTGCCCACCAATGATCCAAATCGATAGGCTTTTCTGAAAGAGCGTGAAATCGTAACTGTTATCTCCCCATACTATCAATGCAGGAGTCCCTCAAGGGTCCATTCTATCTCCATCCCTATTCCTCCTACATATTAATGACTTGCTTTCATGCGCACCCATCCATTGTTATGCTGATGACAGTGCAGTCCATGACAGTTTTTTTTTTTGACAAACCTCCTAAAAAGAGTGATTTATCAGAAGCTCGGAAGGACCTAAATCTTATAATAAATAACTACCTCCACTACATTAATACTTGGGGTGAAAGAAATCTTGTCTCCTTTGACATATCAAAAACCCAAGCCTGCCTAATTTCTGCGAAGAGGAACCCTAATGAATTGCTAGTGTCTTTCCACGGAAGCACCCTACTTAACAGCAAATCTATCGACCTGCTTGGAGTATCTATAACAAACCAACTACACTATTGATACTAAGGTGAAGCTCGCCTCCCAATATTAACTGAATACCCTCGATGCTCTACAAAGCCGTGCTATATGTCTGATTGACGACCCATAATTTATTTATTTATTTGGCAACAATACATAACTAAATTATACATAATACAGCAGTACCTATTAAAACAAAATAATTTCAAGATTACAGTGATAATATATCCTAAATTTAATGATAGGTAACTATTAAGAGTATGTATTTTCTTAATTTTTACCATTGTAAAATTCTGTATTATTTTTATATTGTCTCATTGGACGTCCAACTAGGTGAACCTGTTTTAGGACATCCAATAAGTAAATAGGATTAGTATCAATAACTTAACCACATCATTGACTGATGGATTGCTATCACTAAACCACAGATGCAAGGTCGGTATTCTCAATATATTTTATAGATACTACAATGGGAGATGCTCAGAAGAACTTGCATCCTTGGTCCCTCTTCCACCCATTTACAATAGTCACTCGTTTTTACTCAATTTCAACACCCGATTATAGTAAACCTTCAATTTACATAAACCAATCGCTTCTCAAATTCTTTTATTAACACAGCAGCCCGGCTGTGTAATAATCTTCCGAATTCTGCGTTTCCACCTTCTTACAACCCGGGTCTTTTTAAAACCCAAATTCATATTTAATATATTATCTGAGCAGACTGTAAATCCTCCCCAACGCTACGTAGTGCCCCTCTTCGGAAAAGTAAATGGATCCAAATACTAATAGCTGGTGTCCTCTACATAGCCATGTTAAAAAAAGGCCATAACAATAGGAATCCGAGTCTGTTCGTTAACTATCCAAAAGAACGACGGAGATCAAAAACCAGGTGATCAGTGATGTGCGCTGCAGCAGCTACCAAGAGATGAAGAGGCTGGCAGACAACAGAGATATGTGGAAGAATGGGAGTGTGCAGTGCAAACCAATCTTAGAATCGTGACCCAGAAGAAGATCATGTAGTATCATATTATTAATATGCCTTAAAGTAATATGATGGAATTATACATATTTGTATGAAATGAACATATGTTTATTTTTTAATTAATGTACAGAGCTGTAAGCTGTAACACATGAGAAACATTTCAATAAATATTCAGAAGTAGAAGTTTATGAAGGAGAAATAGAAACATTTTAAAAGCTATACAGGCCTCAAAATTTCATAGGCTATACAGGCCTCAAAATTTCATAAGCTATACAGGCCTCAAAAAGTTAAATGTTCTGATTTATTGAGATTCTCCTATTAGTTAACCTCTGTCTTTTATTACAAAATTAACAATGTCATACATTGCTATTGATTACCCCATGACAGCATTTTGAATAATATTTACAATATCCTTTTCACTCATACATTAATTTCTAACACAAAAATAAAGAATAAACTTACGTAGGTAAAACCTATTTGTAGCTCATGTTAGTAAATAAAGATGTAGACATATAAGTACCTACGGCATTCATGAAATTGCACCCTTATTTAACATGACACATGATATTTAAGTGTACTAATTATAATAACTAATCCATCTTGACTCCACGTATATTTTTTGCCATCATTTTGTAACCTTTTTATACATTATTTCCGTTATCTTTGAAAAGTAAACAAAGAAACAAACCTTCAATTAATACAGGAACCTCTTTTACAGAAAGTTTCTCTGCTACCGGCGATGACAATAATCTACCACCGCGATCCCATGTCAATAATATATAGAGTATTACTAGGATCCCGACGGACAAACTCACAATACGAAAAATTCGATCTTTCCTTAAATTTGTAATTCTCATTTTAGCGAATTTAGATTTGAAGAACAAATAATGAAATATGAGAAACTTTCTTCATTTGAAAACAGTGGAACGTCAATGAAACGTCATGTCAACGTCACAGCTTTTCCCTCTTTTCTATGGCTTTTCCATGGACGACTTTGCCTATTAGGTTCTCGTCTTATTTAGTTGTCTTTTTGACTCATGGCTTTACGTTCTTTATATTTTTTTGCCATAATATAGCTACAATATCAATGTATTAAGAAGATTTTCCAATATACTGGAGAATGAACCTTGATGAGACCTCTCGTCTACCACGAGGAAACATCAAGCCAAGGTGTGGCTTCCCCACACCTTGGCTTGATGTTTCCTAAAGGAGACAAATAATGGTGACACTATGAAATTGTAGTAGTACGGCGCATTTATTCAAAAAATCATTATAGTTGGTCCATGGCAATAAAAAAATAATAAAAAAAAACAACAGACAACAAATAAAAACACGTGGCATCTACCGAAACGAACTGTCAAACACACGCGAACATACGAAAAGACGCCGACCAGAATATACCGCCCCAGGGTACAGCGACATCCTTACTCCAGGCATGTCACTGTCTTCCACGTGGTGACGGTAGATCGGTGGGGCCCAGCCTCTGCGTCAGGCTGGCAGGTCTTTCTCATGTCCAGCGTGGTTTCTTCTTCTCCTCCTGATCTCCTCCTCCAGACCGTCACCCATGGCTGGCTCTGTGCCCCACGGCACGCTATGACGGCGCATCTCGACAGAGGTGGCATACCAGTTGGGGCCTCACCGGAGACGAACCGACGCTCCAGACGACACGGATTGCCCTTCGTGGTCCAATCTGCGAGCCGCCGCGTTCCCTGCGCGGTGGCCCCACACTGCGCTCTGCCTCCAACCTCCTGTCCTGTTGATGCCCTCATCTTGGTTCTGGGGCACCATCAGCGTCCATGCGCGTGACGGGTCCTGTCACACAGACTTCCTCGCTGTCGAAAATATGGCCGCCATCGGGAGCACGTGTCGACCGATGACGGCGTCACACCAAATCGTCCGTCCTTCACCAGCGTCGAATGCCAAGAGAGCGCGTGCCATAGCGCGTGCTAGCTGCAAGTTCCGTTTTTCGCCCGCAACGAGCGCTAGCTGTTTTCCGAAATGTTGCCGTGGAACAAAATAAAAATCATTGTTTTTCGGCATTATTTTTTCGGGAATAACAACCTTACAAGATCATATTCTTTCAAAAATTATATTTGAGTTTGGAAATTTTTTTTTTTATATTAATCTTAAATTTAGAAGGGTCGGCAGAAAACAACTTTCCTAGCTCGGAAAAATTCGTTAGTGAACCGGAATTAGGTATGAAGAAGATCCGTTCCACACCACACAAGGCAGAGAGAGTTTCTTCCGAATGATCGCCTCGACAGGACACACGAAGAAGAAGAATCTTAACTTAATTTTGTAAACCAATTTTTTTTGTATTTTTCAGTATCTGATTTGGTGGCCTCTTTGGAGTATTTAGGTAAAAGCAAGTCAATATAATTTTCTTCTGGATTTAAACAACATTCATGTTGAAAGGCTTTTTTTGTATATCAAATATAATTTTGCACTTTTTGTTTCTCCTATATACAGGGAAGCCACTTTAAATTATCCCTCTACCTATCAGTATTGTCGCCAAATATCTTGAGCCATTTCGCTGAGAAGGGATGATGATTTTTACTTATACTAAAGAAGCAAAAGACACAAATTTACGCACTGCGCAACCGGAAGCCGGGTTCAAGATATTTGGCGACAACTATACACTTGACATCTGAAGAGAGCGGAGAAAAATACTAGTCCCACGTTGGGACGCGAGATTGATATAAGGAGGCTGGGAAGAAATATATTGGTCCCTAGTTGGGACGCGAAATTGATAACTAAAGAAGCTGAAAAGCATAATAAAAATAAACATTAAACTCTGCCCCTGAAAATAAAAATCAAATAAAACATAATCGGCTGCGATGTGCCTGAAAAGACAAATACATACAAATACAGGCATGGTAAAATAATATATACATAACTGGAAAGATCTTACCAAACTGCTGCTTTCATAACGGGACTGTAGAGGAAACACTTACACTACATATCACTTTTTATTAATTAAAAATAACTTAAAACTAGCTTAAATTCACCCCTCGTTGGTTATATGGACCTGAAACACACTTATTCACTATTATGCGATTATTTAAGTTATTTTTATTCTTAAAAGTTATTTTTAATAGTAACTTAAACTATCTTAAGTTCAACCCCGATGATAGGTAGAGAACCTGAAAAGAACTTCATTATACAATTAAAAAAAAAAAAATGCTAAGGCCGTCCGATAGCCTAGCAAACTCGCACTCTCGCACGCGGGTCTCTCCGACCAACCACTGACGCCTACCGAATGACAACTGATCGACTACCACCGACTCCTACCGAATGACAACTGATCGACTACCGCAGGGCGACCCAGCGCCCGTGAAGCATGGAGTAGGGGAGGGGGGGGGGTGGTTAAACCGAAGAATCAATCCGTACCGCCGGGTGCCAACCAAGCTTCCAGGAATCTGCTTGATGCATTTTACATTTATTTTCAATAGAAAAGACAATACTCAAATATATGAACAAGGCCTGGGGGCCCGCTATAATCCGTTCCTAGAATTAATAGAAGAAATACATTAGGCCGAAGTAAAATAATGGTTTTTGGGTTTCTTTGATATCATAATGCATGGAAATATATCGATCACAATACCTATGAAAATATCAATCGCCTCTCCTTTTATGATCGAGATAATCCATGCAATGACAAAAGAAACCAAATATCGTATAATCAGACAAAAGTAAACGCATTACCAGAGCAAGAACGTATACGACTAAACACGATTCTTCTTTCCACCGCAATGTTCTACATAATAACATTTTCTTTTTCGATAAACGTATATGTAACGCTTAATATCGCTTCCAGAAAACCGCATCGCGAAGAAGCTTCACCTTAATTATAATGGGGCCAATACCATACCGCAATCGCTTCCAACCATCGAACAAACAAAACCGTATAACAACTATCCATAATACAATTCGATTTCCGATAACTCAATGTCATAACGCATTTACACAGTTTTACGCTCGTATCTATCTTCAATCGCAATACAACATCTTCCGCAAGTGCCTTTATCTAATACCTCAACTTCGTCGGCTGATTCATTCGTGTCCATCCGTTATCTCATTTTCCTCTGTGATTTACTTAACGTTGTCCTCTCAATTAAATAATAAAAATACCGCACTTTTTCCCAAAGGCATATAACACACTAAAAATCCATCACGCTGTATTCTGCTATTTACCTATCAATTATCACGTCTTTGTCTCATCTTTTTAAATCATTATCTCATCCGATTACGTCATTATCTCATCCTTTTACGTCATTATCTCATCATATTGCGTCATTATCTCGTCTTATTATATAGTTAGCTTATCTTACTTCGTCAAGATCTCATCTCATTGCGTCATTATTTCATCTTATTACATTTCGTTAACCGGCTACTACTAAAACTTATTCCTTTCATCTAAACGTTCGATTTCGAGTAGTCTAATTCTGCTTTCGTTACAAATCGTTATCTCTTTGGGTCAAATGTCCATCCAAATCTGCGCGAATTAAACTGCGAGTGGCTGTAGAGTCTATCAATGCTACATAGAGAGAATCATCAATCGTCTAGTTTATCTGCGGGGAGGCTAATCCTACCAATAACACATGGATCGTCTATATTGTATTCTTATTCGTAATTCCGTCATTCTACTCCTCTTCGTACCTATTCATCTCATTACTACTCAGCGCAACTACTGGCGTACCTAACTCATGATCCGGCGCGACTACCGGTCTTCTCTCTTCGAATTTCTCAGGATCTTCTCATCATCCGACGTATCATCATCATCATTTTGCTACCTCTCGACGTTTCTACTTGCTTCCTTTCATCCGACGTATCTTCATCATCATCTTGCTACCTATCGACGTATCTGCTTGCTTCCTTTCATCCGACGTATCTAATCAACTATCAGCTTCCTAATGCTCGACGTATCTGGCGCGACTACCAGTTCTACTTCCGACGCGAATTCTGAACCATTTCTTATGATGCGTATCTTCTCGCTAGTAGCCTCCACGGTCTTTACATCGTCATCATCCTCTCTATGCACATACAGCCTCCACAACCACAACAGCAAAATCTACAGAATTGGGATCATCATTATTATCCTCCAAACAACTTCATTCTTCATTCACAAAATTTTTATTACTCTTCAAAACTATCTACAGATTTATTAATCACCTTCATCGTCAGAGTTATAAACCACCATAACTTCATCATCTACAGATTTATTATCCACCTTCATCGTCAGAGTTATAAACCACCATGCTTCATCAACTACAGATTTATTATCACCCTCCATCGTCAGAGTTATAAAACATCATAACATCATGATCTACAGATTTATAATTCACCTTCATCATCAGAGTTATAAACCACTACAACTTCATCAGCTACAGATTTATTATCCACCTCCATCATCCGAGTTATTTTAAATTCTTCACCTACAGAGTTATGATTTGCCTACAGAATTATAATCCACGAAACTTCGTCAGAGTTATAATAAATTCGTCACCTACAGAGTTATTATTCATCAATATTCATATACAGAGTTATTTTTCTAAAACTTCACCTACAAATTCAATAATAATTACAGCCTCCCGTGAGGTCACGATATCTTCAAACGTCGTTACATTATTACTATCATCATTATCATCATCAGGGCGCCAGTTCCACGTGTATAGACCTGGTGGAACACAGGTTAAATTTATTCAGATACTCGTTAGACCATCTGCAATAAAAATTTCCTTCGAGAAATTAAAAAATGCTATCATATCCTCTGCTATCCGACGTCGTAAAAATACAACGTACAAAAAATTCTATTAATTTAACATAAGTTTAAAAATAAAATAAATATCTAACTCCCGGGCTAACATATACAGCAATTCTATATTACCGCGGCTTATATTATCATTTATATTATTCGCTACAAATCTAGTCTCATATTTTTATAAGTACCTATACCACAAATTACGTCATCACGTTCTACTATCAAATAATTGAAAACATATATAACAACCAAAAATATATAAAGAAAATCATCCTTAAAAAAACATAACTATCAAAACATTAGTAAATTTCTTCAACTGAGAACCTCCACGTGGTCTGTGAAAACAACAGTTATTAAAACACGCTCAAGTATCCCGACAAATAGATATTTCAATATCAGTAAAATAAATATACCTAAAAATCATTCTTAAAAATTACACGCTTCAAAAAAAAAAAAAAAGCTATCTACAAACAAAACTTAAATCTCAGGGCGGTTCGTTAAAAACTACTGTTTTTAAAATGTCCCACGTTTTGGGGGCCAATTGACAAATGAAGAGATGGAGGAGAATATACTCGTCCCATGTTGGGACGCGAAATTGATATCTAGAGAAGGCGGAGAAAAATACTCGTCCCACGTTGGGACGCGAAATTGACATCTGAAGAGAGCGGAGAAAAATACTAGTCCCACGTTGGGACGCGAGATTGATATAAGGAGGCTGGGAAGAAATATATTGGTCCCTAGTTGGGACGCGAAATTGATAACTAAAGAAGCTGAAAAGCATAATAAAAATAAACATTAAACTCTGCCCCTGAAAATAAAAATCAAATAAAACATAATCGGCTGCGATGTGCCTGAAATGACAAATACATACAAATACAGGCATGGTAAAATAATATATACATAACTGGAAAGATCTTACCAAACTGCTGCTTTCATAACGGGACTGTAGAGGAAACACTTACACTACATATCACTTTTTATTAATTAAAAATAACTTAAAACTAGCTTAAATTCACCCCTCGTTGGTTATATGGACCTGAAACACACTTATTCACTATTATGCGATTATTTAAGTTATTTTTATTCTTAAAAGTTATTTTTAATAGTAACTTAAACTATCTTAAATTCAACCCCGATGATAGGTAGAGAACCTGAAAAGAACTTCATTATACAATTAAAAAAAAAAAATGCTAAGGCCGTCCGATAGCCTAGCAAACTCGCACTCTCGCACGCGGGTCTCTCCGACCAACCACTGACGCCTACCGAATGACAACTGATCGACTACCACCGACTCCTACCGAATGACAACTGATCGACTACCGCAGGGCGACCCAGCGCCCGTGAAGCATGGAGTAGGGGAGGGGGGGGGGTGGTTAAACTGAAGAATCAATCCGTACCGCCGGGTGCCAACCAAGCTTCCAGGAATCTGCTTGATGCATTTTACATTTATTTTCAATAGAAAAGACAATACTCAAATATATGAACAAGGCCTGGGGGCCCGCTATAATCCGTTCCTAGAATTAATAGAAGAAATACATTAGGCCGAAGTAAAATAATGGTTTTTGGGTTTCTTTGATATCATAATGCATGGAAATATATCGATCACAATACCTATGAAAATATCACACTTTGTAAAATATTTTTTACCATAGATAATTTCCTTATCCAACAAAGGCAGAGATAAATAAAAAAATAGAAAAACGAGTATTCGAGTAAATGTCAATGCATATGTCGATACGTTTCCTGTGTTGATTTTATTTCAAGTTTTTTTTCGTTATATATATATATGTATTTGCAGTTTTGACAATGCATCCAAACTGGATTGGATTATCATGTTCAGATATTTCGTTGAAACAATTTATTAGAGAAAAAGGTGTTCTACCAGAAAATCGCGAAGAAAAAAAATATGTGCTTCGGAGTAATAATGATGGTGTATCAATAAAGAATTTTTATTTGGACATTGTTTCGGGAGACAGTCACATTTCCAAATACAATCATTATCAACCGACTCCTGTTGTTAAGAAGAAAACAATTATTCCAAAAAGAAACGATGAAAAACCTTCGGAAAGAGTAAAATGTATGTTTCTTTCCGCGGCCCAAAATAACGACATCAATTCGTTGAATCAAATTCTACATAATTATCCTTTAGTATTGAACAGCACGGATGATTTTGGTTGGTCAGCTCTCATGTGTGCGGTGCAATCTAGTGCTGTAAAATCTATAAATTATTTAATCAATAATGGTGCAAATAAATACATAAAGGATAAAAGTGGAAGAACTGCATTTACTTTAACTAAATCGAGTGAAATAATCAAACTATTAAACATGGATCTAAGAAATGATGTTGAAAAAAAACAATTAGAGTGTGATAAGACCATTAAAGCAACAGTGTTTTGTGAAAGTTGTAAAGAAGAATATGACAAAAGTGATGAAAGGCAACATATAACATCAACAATACACATTTTCAATTCAAAGAAAAAGTTTCCGACTTATTATGGTATTTCTGAAACTAACCGAGGCTTTCAATTGCTGTTAAGAAAAGGTTGGAACAAGGAAATGGGACTCGGTCCTGATGGTTCCGGTAAAAAATTCCCTGTCAAAACTGTGTTCAAAATTGATCGATGTGGTTTTGGTGCAAAAAATAATATTTCTAAAATAACCCATTTCAATGCCAATGACACAGAAGCAATATCAAGCAGAATAGAAAATAAACGGACGTGTAACAAGAGACGCATTGCCAAAGAAATTAAAAAAGAAAAGCATTTGGAAAAAAAATTACGAGAAGAACTTTCATAAATTACATTATTTTAAAAAAACACAAATATATACCGTTCATTATAATAAGTCCTTTATGTTGGCAAGAGTGTATATAGGCCATTCACGCTTTACTTTGGTATGATTTATTGCAAAAATATGCTATCAACATGTAAACATCACATGTTTTTCGTGTTTTCAACATGTAAAATAAATCTGCAATTTAATATGTTATAAAAAAATGAAAAATATCGACGGGTGATAAATGTGTCGCATATTTTTATGATGAGGCATACCAAAGTTTATCTTGGACAAACTTTACATACAAATTTAGTGTACTGTTTTCAAAAATTGAGAAAACAGATAGAAATTTATGTGTGAGCACGCTTGCCAATATAAAGATACAAAAGGAGTTTATTATAATCATAGATTTTCATATAATATACTAGATGTAGTACTCTGTGCAAAAAGTGAGTCATGGAATATCGCGCGTTTGACGTTTTGTTTGTCAACATATTTCAGTTTTCCTTACATTTCAACACATCCTATATAACTGTTATCTTTATAAACAAAGTTTTTTTTTCGACAAATAAATCCGAAAACAATTCACATTAGTCGTTATTCTCTATAGAAAAACGAAGTGGTCTGCCAACCAAAACGTAAAAAACCTACTTCCATTCATACAAAATTTGCTATCTACGACATCTAGTGTATTATAATAAAAATTTATGATTATAATGAACGGTTTATACTTAACTGTTGATTCCATAGAAATTTATTTGTACCTATGCATCAATAACGTGTTATCCAAAAAAATCCTGTGTACAGGATTTTTTTGGTACAAAATCTTGTGACGATGAAAAAAAGACAGTATTGTGATTTGTAAAATATTCATTTCATTTTGTATGGCAATATTTCTGTAGATATACATTTTTGTTTCTATTGTTTTTGGAATATCTCTTTGGAATATATTTTTTACTGTGTATCTTTTTCTATATTTTGTGATTGTGTGTTATATTGTATAAATAAAATAAATAAAAAAAAGAATATTTTATTTTAGTAGGTAAGACTGTGTATTAATCATTCTATGTTTTTGAAATAAAATGTATGTGCTGAAGTTATGGTAAAAAAAAGTGGTAGTTCTGTGATAAATCGTTAAAGTCTAATCAGAACACGACTATTCGTAACAACTCAAATAAGAACAGTAACAAATAAACACATAGTCAAAACAGCACATTGACAAATAAGAATGATGATAATACTGTACATAGATAAAAGAGACCATTTCTAACACGATTTCAAAGAGATTATCAAATTAGACAACCTTGTATAATAATAAAATACAAACCCAGGGAAGTAACGAGAAGCTAGCTAGGCTAAAATGAATACCAATGCGCATGCGCGCCAAACTATTCCCGCTGCATTGTCAATTGTCAACCTATGTCTGTGAGTAGCGTCTAGTACCGGGTCTTATTTTCTGCATTCTTAGGTTAGGTTTAAGTTTGTCTATAATAATAATAGCGACTCGCGTGAGCGATTTGCTTTATAAATTGAATTATAAATTAAATTTATATATTCTTTTAATTTTTTGCATTTAATTTAAAAATTCACAGCTCATTTGTAGACTCTAGCAAAGAGTTTATAATACCTACGGACGGACTCTAGTATGTCTGTCTGTGACCTGTATCAGTGTTAGTGGAAATCATTTTGCGCGCATGCGCATTGGTATTTATTTTAGCCTAGCTAGCTTCTCGTAGGGAAGTATTTTGGTCAGATATGTGTTGTACCTTGGTTGCATATGTGTTATATCATGGTCACATATGTCTTGTGCCTTGATATGTGAATCAGTATGTCTATACTGAATTCAAGATAATAAGAGTAAAATTAAATAATCTGGAAATTTTTATTGTATGTAATTTAACATATTTTTTATGACATTCAAGGATTACAAAATAGTAAATTTAAAGGATAAAAAGACATGTGAATTTATAAAATATTTAAACTAACTTGTGAATAAGTTAAAAATTTTATGAATTGACTGGATATTTTGTAAAACTTTGTTGCTTGCGATAAATGGTTCAGTAATATCAATGGAAAAGAAGCATACATGATAAATTTATTTCTAACTAGACAAAACAATAAAGATCATTTCATGAAATCTTTAATTTTGTGATGTGTACATCTTGATAATTTATCATTATGCGTGAATATCAAGTGTCTTCATAATACACACACACAATCACGCCGTATCCCTACTTGGGGTAGGCAAAGAGAACCAAACGCTAGACTCCTCTATCTTGACATACATGTTTTGCCTCATTTACATCCATGCATCGCGTCATACATGCTCTCCTATTATTCTGACTTTGTATATTTCCATCTTTCAAAATCTCATTTATATGATCATGCCAACTCTTTCTCGGGTGGCCACGACCTCTCATTCCACTCTTTTCAGCCTTGTATACTTTTTTTGTCAGTCATTCATTGTTCATTCTCTCTACATGTCCGAACCATCGCAGAGCATTTACTTTCATTCTACTCACAATATCTCTTTCAATCTCGCATTCTCGTCTGATACACTGCATCATATTACTCCAGATGGCGTTCAGAATGAACAAATACAAGATACAATATTATAGGACATGAAATACAAAATACATTGTGCAAACTATGGATCACGTTTTCATGAAGTGTCCAATACACAATAAATTCGACTTTTATTCCAAGCTGCGTGTCCCTCTGCCTGTTAATATGTCGCATCTTCTCTCCCTTAATTCATTTAAAGTTTACTCAATCATATCAAAATTCCTTAATTTAAATTAAATAAATCTTTAAGAGATATTCTCATACAACAAATTGAAATCCTTATAAATATACCTACACATATTCGTTGTCATGGCACAAATCACCCTCCTTATAGGGTGGGTTGCCTTAAAAAAAAATACTAAATACTTATTACTAGATGAGATCCAACTGTTGATAGCGATACTATGTACAGTTGAAGAATACATACCTTACTATAAACATTTAAATCCAAATTATTGAATATTTTAATATATTTTGTGACCATACCATCTCATCCTAATTTCTTTCAGTTATCGGTGCCACTTTGAATGACCCTCTGACTTACTCACTGCGGATTCTGTCAGCATTTTTATTTCAGTTGTATGCTACTGTTGTTCAGTTGTTGCTCAAGCTTTTCGGATGTAGTCCAGCATACTATACCTTTTGTTTTATTAAGCAACCTTGTATCGCAGATACTACAAACTTTGTTGATTAGTTTTTTTAAGGTTTGTTATTCTGTCTGTCAAAACACTGTTATAGGAGAACAAAAACCTATTTGAATCAATATTAGCATAGTTTCCATATGATTTAGCTTATTTTGTCAACAAACCCTTAGTCATGAGGCGCGATTCTCGTTTAAATCCTTAACTGTTGTTATGGATATGAAATTATGGCTACTAGCGCTTGCGAGAGAATGCTATGTCAATAAATGCGATTCTTGTTCTCACGTGAGTGATAGGTGTACATACAGAATGATGTAAGGATTCTATGGATAGTATCCATATTTTTACCAGTAAATGCATGTGATAAAGGATTTATTTCAAATAAATAATAGGTATTTGAAGACATTGAAAGTATTCTAATTAGTTTTACATTCTTTATATTCATCCTAATTCGGTACTTGGCCTTTAAACAATTTTTTTTGCATTTTTATTATTATTTTTTATTTGTACAGTGATTTTTTCCTGTTATTTTTATCACGTTAGTTACAACTCCCTTCAAAATACGAGTTTACTCTAGGATGTTATTGAATATTATAGTGTATGAATTATTTTTATATTTGAAATTATGAACGTGTGTAAATGATTGAAATAATATTGAAATGTCAGTGAAGTGACAGATCGATGTTATGGATAGCGCTAAGCGTTAGTGACACCTCTAATGCCAGCGCTACGGTATGGATACCTGCGAGGGATAGTATCCCTTTTACTATCACTACAAATTGAAATGAGAATCGTGTTTTCTATAATTTTAAGGATTATAAGGATCTTATGGATTTTAAGGCGTTATGGATAGCTAAAAAGAACGAGAATCCCGCCTATGGTGTTGTTATTTTAATTTAACTATACTAAAGTATTGATTTATGAATACGCAGAAATTTGAGTTAAAATAATTATTTTTTTATTCTGCCTTTTCGGTGGATAATTGCTGTATATTTTTTTTTACAAAAATGTCCTTAACAAGCCAAATTTCGGTGTTATTTTCGCGTTATTTGAAAATAAAGTACAAAATTCACAAATAAAATTGGGTTTATTGCATTCGAGAATAATTCAGGTGTCTAATAATTCTATTGGCTTGTTTTCATTTTTAGTACTTACAACTCACATATGACATAGGTTCTAGATTATTATCTCAAGTGATGTAAACAATATTAAACTAAGTGTGCATAAACGGGTATTTCAATTGTCTGATGGTGATATTAAATAATATTTCTTAAAGAACCTATTTTTTTTATGCAACAAAACCTATCTATCATTAATTATTTTTAATCTTGACATTTAATATTTTATAATCACATAATCCCCAAACCTCACTAGGACTATGCATGTTTTGAGGTTGGCGATTTCACACAGTTGGTGCGACATTATTATTATTTTATTATATTCTTTATACAGTATTGCATGGAACGTACCACACCTCCCAAGTTATACTCAATCATACATAAATACTATATAATCAAAAAAATTAAATATAATAGTCTGACTGCTCCATGACAACTATGTAATGCCAAGCTTATCTTGAGATAAAGGTATGATTGTATAAAAAAACGTTGAAAATACAAGATTTCTCAACACACCTTTATATTTTATTACAACAAGGTAAGTATCGATGAAAATGTCATTGATGGATTTTTAAAATAAAAACTTTTCTTCAGAACATGAAGAAACTTTATTTTTAAATGTTAACAAGGGTCAACATCAACACACCAACATTAATTAATTACTTATATACACAATATATTTTGATCTCAAGCGCAAAGTGTAAATAATTTTCTAAATATATGTAACACATAAGATTACATAACAAGTATGTACGTATAGTCTTAAATAATATAGGTACATATTTATACATTTTTGTATGATCAAAAAAAAAATAATCACAATAATAATTTATCTTGTAAAAAGATGTTTTAACATACAGATAAGTAATATTTTATTATTTTGAGACTAGAATAGTTTTCACTTTATTCGAAAAGACCATTTCATTTTGATAAAATATCACAAAAAAATAACTTTTAATATTTTATTAATTTAAATACATCCATAATCCAATTTACATAAAATTTACTGTATTGTGTATATTATATGAAATTATTTCCTATCAATTCAATTCCAAATTGATAATTCCACAAACTTTTAGATAACGGTGGTATTGCTCATTTTAAATTTAAAACAACGAGCAACAATTTTTAAAGCTGTATGTATTATAACACAAATGTGAAATCTATTCAAGAAAAAGTTTTGGAAATAAATTAATATTTTTTCTACAATAAAGATGCAGCTCTTGATGCATTTCCAACACCATTTCAATTAGAAATTATTTCTATAATATAGAATATGTGTTTCATTTAAACACTCCCAGTTCCAGATTTTTTTTAGTATAAATAAATAAATACTTATACACATTCAATATACCTCCCTAATAAATTTAAATAAATATTAGTAATGTCGCCAACCCAAAAAAAAACAGTATGTTCAAAACAGATTGAAAAGGTACTTGAAATAGATTGACACTTCTAACTTCAATATTTGATTAAAATTTTGCAATAAAATGACGCATGAAAGTTTATTGAATCATTCATTGTTCAACACGATGGCATTATTCAAAATAAATATTTACAGGCCAGACGCTGGGAGTGTCAAAAAATATATCTTATGTTTTATTTGAATCAACTCATTGTTAAAAGTAAATTATTACAGCCATGCTGAATATTGAATTGAAGCAACACATTACGCTTTATGAATTTTAAAAATAATTTTATGTTTAATACTTTTTAAATACCATTAATCAAACTTTAATTTTTATAAACTAAGCCAACAATGGAAACAAGTTTAATTTTTAATAATGACCAATTTCAGGAACAAAATAACCATAGTTTGATCTTATCAATTTTTTTTTACAAGATAACTTTAAATTAATTAATTAATTTTCCATTAATTTAATAAGCAGACAAAAAATATAAGCCAATAACAATATCCTTCTTTATTATAGAAATTAAATAAAATTACGAGGACACCCTTTTCAAATTTTTCCTCACATATTTAATTTGTAATCGTTTTTTCACTATCATACTCAATCAATAAATTTTCCTTCATTTTAAATTAGATACCGGTTAAATCATGTTTAGAAATATATAATATGTTTTTAACTGTTTTTTTTTCCTTGAAAACATATATAAACAGTAAAATATTACTTTTGCATCTAACTGAAAAAAAAAATAAACACTCAGCCTGAAACGCATAATTAATGCTTTATTTACTTTGATGAAATAGAAAATTGAACATTTTGTTTCATCAAAGTTAACAGTTTAAACATACATTGTCGTCGAGTATACACAAATTCTGAAAGTTTTAGAGCTCTAAGTGGTCGAGAAGTCAGGACTGCAAAATTCCAATACAGACAGACAATTGGAGTTAAAGAAAAGGGTGTAAAAACTATTTAACAAATCGTTGGCTCATATCTATAGGATCCCTTTAAGATAACATGTGCCTACTTGTATTACAGACCTATTTTATAACAGTAATAAATGGTGAATGCTATCTAGATCAAAAATATTCTGGTCCAACATTTGCCTTGTAAAATGTAAGAGAGTAATAAGCGTTCAAATAATAAATTAAGTTAAGATATTCGTTGTATATTTCACTAATAAGTACATATGGACAGTTTATTTTCAATAAAAAAAATATTCAAGGTTTGTTAAGATCAACAGACAGTTAATAAAATGAATATGTCAAAGCAACAATAAAGAAATGTTTATGGAAGAACCCAAATCTAACCATTTGTGTAGTGTATAATTAACCAATTTACAAATTAATACCAAAAACTACACAATTTTCATCACCCCATACATTTATTTTTGCATAATTATGGTGTAAAATTAAACAAATGGATTTATTAATCTTATGCACTAATTGTAGTTGTCAGAATAAGTAAACTAAGAATTATGCTCGATTATTATTAGCTCAGCATTATTCACACTACATCATAAATTTTTTTTTCAGGATATCTTAAACTGAGATCACAAATTAACAATGCTTTAAAGGAATTGTACAGTCAATGAAAAGGGTAGGATTGTTTGAATCTAATAAATTAACCCCTGACATATTACATTGTTCCCTAGAGTCAACATTGAACAGCTCTACGTGATCATGAATTATTATTGACTATTTTGAGAAAGACTGGCCAAGTTTAAATTATTTATTGACTAAATATTTTCTATATGTGATTTTTATTTCACTAAGAAATAATCAAATATTCAATATATGCAATCATCCTATCGCTGCTAATATTATAATAATATGGATCTAAAGCCAAAAATAAATATAACCTCTGTATAATATTAATAGATATGCCTATACATTCTATCTTTGGTCAAAGAATACATTTTTAAGATTATAAAGTATAAAAAAAGCGAAAACATTAATAAATTTAAAAGTATACATTATGTTTCTTATAGTTACTTAAACAGAAATATGATCAACACAATAAATAATATGAACAAATTCAGTTAGAAAAATAGTTACGTAAATTATTGCGGTGTAAATCAAATATGTGTTGACTATCAGTACTACAGCACATAACATCAGTCAATATCACCAAGTACTTATAAAGGTGTTGTCTAAATAACTAAACAGTGATGTGTGACATCTGAATATTATACTATGAAATATACCTGATATTGTACATCAATTCAGTATATTCATGACAAAGTACAACATATGTAATGTGTGACGTTATAAGAAACATGACACAGCACCTGTACATTGGAAAAACCTTGGTACATCTTTATTCAACTGTCATTTAAAACATACATACTAGTAATACATTTTGTCTTGTCGATAGTATATGGTCAGACAATAACATATCAAAAGTGATGTAATAAAGTTTAACATATTTTGTAACATATTTTTTTGGATACTTACACCTACTATATAATTTCTCAAGAAACACTAGTTTTAACAAGTAGACAAATTTTAAAAATATATGATTATCAAATAATACTTTGTTTGAATAAATATTGTTCTGGAATAGATTATTGTGATGGTTAAAAGGTTATTTGACTTATGTGTCATAGCAAAGGAGAGCCATATAAAAGTTTTTTTAAGAATTGTTTTTAGAAAAGAAATAAATTTGTAAATAATACCCGCATACATTGGATTCCCAGATACATGATAAATATTTGAATCCCATATGATAATATTTTAACTCAAAAGCCTTCAAACAAATATTTCGATATTGAGCAGGAAGTGTTTCAAATCAAATAGCATTTTAACCATCAATTCAATGAATACAAAATATACCAACTACTATAATTAATAATATAATTAGTATTAATTTTACAAATAAATCTACCTTATGGAATATTACATCAAAACTTTTCACATATAAATCTTTGTTAGTTTTAATCCAAGCATGATACCTACAATGCATTTTGAAATATCATATTCCATGATGTAGAACCTCATATCTACATTGAGTGAATTTTAATGGGGAAAATTGATTAAAATAAGAATTCATTGAAATAAAAAAAGAATTATTTATATAATCACTACTACAATAATCTGAAGACTACAGAAGTAAAGTAGTTATGATTGGTAAGTAACTGCTTGAAAAATTTCAACTGTTGTAATTGAGAGCATTCAATCTAGTATCCTTTGTCACAATGGGACTCGTAGAAGATGTCAACATAAGAACCAAACTGTCTCACACATGATCTGTGAACAGACACAAATACCAGAGGACCACGTACGGTGAGACCCAAGGACTTAGAGGGCATCAGAGGATTCATTAAAGAGATCAAGCTGTTGTTGAGACGACACAGAAAACAGAGAAGCACTACAGATCAAAAATGGTCGCATATCAGAGAAAGCCATTCCATTCCTTAATAATAATAGTACCCTTTGTAGCAGAGGATTTCATTAAATTCTTATTTTCTAGAAAAACAATAAGTACATAATAGGAAACAAATTGGTTACAATAACAATTGTAGATAAGAGGCTACATGCCATGAATGAGGATATGTAATAATATTTTTTTACACAATTAACAAAACTATAATCTTTCATATATATCAACATTGAGAGCATAATAATCTTTCTTAATTTGATGACATTTGTCACAATGGAATGTAATGATTAAAAAAGCATATATTATATAATATATGAATTTGTTCATAATATTGTCAATTGGCATGCAATAATTTTATTTTAAATAAGGTTTCATAATCGACACCCCATAAAGGGGAGAATAAATATAAGCTTTATCAATTTCTCTAGACAGTAAAGGCCCCCATTCACCATCGTGCCATCCTTCCAAATGGCTTGCTATCACTCCAAAATGCGCTCGTGAATGTCAAAACCCACACAGTCCAATTGGCCTGACACACCAAAGTGGAATTCCAAACGATCGAAATTCCATAGTGCCGCGACAAACGGCGGGGCGCATCTTGTCGGTACAGCATGCTCATGAGTGTGAAAACCAGCGGTACAATGCGCTGAGCTGTTTGACATTCTTGTGAATGCGAAAATACAACATTTCATCTTTGGTTTTTTCTTTTTATATATAAACAAACCGCTATGGCAATTGTATAAAACTCATCAGAATTATAACTCATTTCTACTTGAAAATTTCAAAAAAATAGAAATTATTAATGCGAAAGCGCCGACCGCTTGTGTATACTAATTTTGATGGCTCAATGGCGCGCCCGTGAGTGTTATGAAAATTTTACAATGCTCCAAATGGAGCCGGTCCATATAGAGCGGCGCCGAATGACATGATCGTGAATGGGCTGCTTAAGAATCCTCAGAGGTAATAATCGTACCTACGTCATAATACAAAAAGTATAATATTGTATAACGTTAAAATGACAATATTAATGGCTGTGTATTAACTCTGTGTTTGGCTAAGACGACATGAATGTGTATCAGTGTAGATACTCATAATAAAAATTAATGAAAAATTTTTTTGCATGCTGATCAACAATATGATAAAATGAATAGTTGTTTTAAGTGGGTCTCGGCCTGGCAGGTAAGGGAGGTGGCGGGGGTTGTCTGGACGGGACTGGCGGCGGTGGAGGGGGAGTGTTGGGAGGCGGGGGAGCAGGAGCAGGAGTGGGTGGAGCTGGACGAGGGGGAGGAGCTCTAGCAGGGGAGGGAGGGGCCCTCGCAGGAAGGGGTGGGGCCGCCCTTAAGTGCAACTCTTCACACAGAGCTATCGTGTTGTTGGTACACAATTCTATTTCTCGCTGTGTGATTTTCCACCACTCTGGAGTTTTTAAAGAAATCAAAAGCTTCTCGGAGCACACTGTTAGTTCTTCATTTTTAGCTGCTTGCAAAGCGCTCTGACCCTCTCTAAAGGTTATCCACAAGCTGGCATTGTCATCGGCGAATCTGACGAGAATGACTTCACCGAAGGAATTTAAGTCTTGCAATAGAGCAGCCATCAGTGTGTCACTAAAGACACCGGCTTCATCGTCAACGTGTTCTGACGCAGGACGAATTATTACAGTTCCATCAGGAGGACCCAAATCTTTGACCACTTGGTTGATAACAATTTGTCTTTGGTTGGCATTAATCTGTCCCACTTCAATTTCCAGGGAAGCTATGACTGGTCTGTGATCGCTCTGTTTTAGTTCTGCTCTAGTATATATTAACAATTTGCCAGCGCCAATTTCAGATACAGTATCAGGTTCCGTAACAGCTTTTCTACTCTTCCAAAGAATACGATCTGTCCATGCTGGTGCTCTACATTTTTCGCTTGTATCAAATTCATCACTGAATATATCATATTTATAAGTGGGTGGAAATGTAATATCACCTTCGTAACAATTTCGGAAAACATTTCCTGCATTTTTTTCTTTGTTTAATTGATCGTGTTCTAAAATGGCTTGTAGATCGTTATTTTTGACATATTGTTTGATTTCATCCTTATCCATATCGATTCTGTAATTGAAATCACCGCACCAAAAGACGTAATCGTGCGAATTTAAAGTACGGCCCATAGGAAAAGCAATCTTTCTAGTGATTTCTGAATAATCGGCGTTTCTTTCTGTGACTTGTGATTGACCAGCAGCAAAATGTGCGCAAACAAAACACAAGGATGTCCCATGTAACACCAATCTAATGGCTGTGCCGCCTTTGTTACCGGTGGCTCCTCCTAAACCAGTCTTCACAGAATCTACAGCCACATCTCTCATGTACGGTGTCAATTCCGGTCGGACAAATATATAAAGACACACACCTACCAACTGTTGACTACACAAGAGTACATACGGTCGATCTCTACACAACACCTTTTCTAATTCTTCTGCCCAGGCTTTGGCGTTGTCTGAACTTGCAGCCATGATGTTACTTGCGTTCAAATCAACAATTTCTTCAAATCCAATAGCGAAGATATCTGTCGGTGTATCCTGAATATCCGCAGTGGCAACTAATGAATTTTGTGGAAAATCTAATAGCCAATCTGCCAGAGACACGTCTTTGTACACGAGACTTCTGAATTGCTTACCTCCGTTTACGTTATAGGTTCCAATTGTAACTTTCACTTTGGTCGGCGCAACATATTCATTATATCTTCGACAGACTTCCCGTAAGACTGGCGTTGAAATGTGCAACATGTTATTCGGTAGTAATATTCGGGTCCTGTCAGCCAGCTCGGTGTTCAATGTGGATCCTAACAAGAGAACGTCTATAGCTTCTTGCTTGGAGTTATCCAATAAGTTATTTTGTATAGTTCTCGCAGCTGACCTAGCACCGTCGATTATTTTGGATCCTCCCTGTATTGCGCCTGTTCCAGCGTATATTTTACTGATTTCATTGCCATTATTGATCCACATTTGTCTAAAAACTTCTTCAAAACGTGTTACATTCTGCTTCTTGTCACTAATATCTAAAAGCCGCAATTGTTCATTTAAAATTTCCAACCCGATGAACAGTTGAACACAATTTGTTCGATCTAAACAGTCCAAACAATTTGTTCTTATGACACCTTTCTGTTTCATATTAATATTGCCATTCTGATTATAAAATAATCCAATGAAATTGAAATATGGATCAATAATAGTTTTTAACTTAGTGAGAGCCCCGGGCATACCTCCTCTAACTTCTTGGTGGTAATCAAATATCACTTGACCAAGATCCTTGTGACAAGACTCAGATAGATGTTTCTGGAATGCATTACTTAAGAGTGCTTCCCCTTCACTGCTACCAATCAGACTGGACCCAAGGAGATTCACTATTGTTACATTGCCATAATTTTGTTTCATTTGATTGAAATGTCTTTCGAAAGCACATTGTGAAGCTCCAAAACTCCTGGACATTTTGACTTTGTGAGATCCAACTTGAATACCGGGTTGTTCCCAAAATATGGGCACGGAGCCTCGGGTCTGAATGTAAGAGGATACATTATTATCTAAAAGGATAGCTTGTTCAGTTTCTACAAAGTTGGCGACATTCCCATCGTCGTTAGAGCCTCGGACATTGAATCTAGTCCCGGCCCTCTCACAGCTCAGTCTAGAAATGAGAACAGCTCTGGCTTGCTTGCTACCAACGTATATGGTACGAATCTCCACTGATCCACACATGCCTTTCAATAACCACTCATCACATTGAACACCGAACCTCAACAAATGTATAAATAATGTTCTGTTCCAGAAAAATCTGTTGTCTGTAGTGGATGTCCGACTTTTGCGTTGTGCACAAAGTGTCAGGTCCAATAATGTTGGTGCGTTTGTTCCTCCTGACCAAGAAAAATAAAACGTACCCGAATTGAGTAATTTCCGTACTTCAGAAATACGATCTTCGTTCTGTGTTTGATAAAATAGCGGGCAGAACTGTGTTTGTGTTATACGAAATATTTCGATGTCTCCAACTTTACCAACTGAACAACATCCGGTCACTAACACCAGGTAAAGTAATGTATTGTCTCCGGCGTTTAACTGAAGAACTCCCAAACAGCCATAAGCGTCAACTATTTTTGTATAATTTTTTTTGATATTGTCAGCTTCTTGAGGGGTCAAAACGACAACAGCTTGAGATTCAAACATAAGAGTTTCATCTTTATTTCTATGTTCTAACAATATACTGTGGGGATTCGGTGGCGCACATTTCTCCAAGACTTTAAAACCCTTTGACATAGCCATGTTGGTAATACGAGAAAATATATTTTAGATACCTAAATAAAAACAGTTTCAGTTAGTTATTAGTCCCAACAGGAGCGAGTTATCGCTAACAATAAATCTCGCTCCCGTATGAACCTTTTCTTTTTCATTAGAAATAGGAAACAAAACTATTCTCGAATAAGCGATCGATCACTATTAACTTCATAAATTTATAAAATCTCGACAATTAACTTGCGGGTTATTAGCAAATTTGACAGATCGACGTAGATTTGTGTAGATTACAATCACGTCGCCTAAACTCTGCCCACAGATGTATAGAACGATAAAACAGAACTCTGCAAAGTATGTAAAGTGCAGTGGCAGTGCAAATGATTTTGACACCCCATATAAATTTACACTGCGCATGTGTATAAAATCAATTTTAATCATGGTAACATTAATTTACTTTTCTAAATTTCATTTAACTGTTTCTTCTTTGCCTATTCCGGTCCCCTGAATAGTTGATATGTAAGGCATTATCTTAACAAATGTAATAACGTGTTAAGATAACAAAAACGTGTTACTCATCCTGTCGCTGTCGCCGAGTATATAATATCCGTAAGGTATTATATACTCTTTGGCTGTCGCATAATATGTCCATACCAACGCAGCCTTGTTTCTATTCTATTTCTGTTTGGGGGCTTTTCACCGTAATCCAGTGTTCTCGCCCTTGTCTGTATATGATCAGAATCATTCAGAATCCGATGCTGATCCGAGAGTTAAGTGGGAGTTTGGACTCTAGCTCTTACACTGCTTAGAGACCAGTACTGCAAGGATAGAAAAAAATTAACAAAATTTTGATGTTTTGCTGAGCATTTGTAACCATCATGACATTTAGGCAGTCTTTGGTTCTTATGAAACATAACAATATAACGTAACAATGCAAGGTTATACCTTGTCAGCTTGGGAACACTTAGATTGTATTTTTAACAGAAAATAAATTATATAACATTATATAAGAAGAAAACATTATTTACATGTCATGAAATAACAAAATATTTAATATTTAAAATATTTAAGTAACAATAAGTGAAAGGATGAATATAGCTAAGTGCTTATAATGTAGTTTAACAATATAATTCAATTAAAAAGAAGAAATATAAGAAAAGTTACATAAAACATAATTGAAAGTCATATGCCTGCACAAATATAAACGTGCACACATACATACATACATACATATACACATACACATACATGCACATTACAAAGGTATGTGCAGTATTTAAAAGAAACCAAAATTAAGGAATTATAATATATAATAAATTTGATCAAAAGAAAAAATGTATACAACTTAACAAGGACATTACAACCAGAGAAAAGATAAAATAAAAAGAAAAAATAAATAAATGAACATGTGCCGATATAATAAATTGAGTACACATGCTAAATCAGGATATTGTTCTCACTAATGAATGACGCTAGACTTCTATAGATTGGAGGGGTAGCTATGGATAGAAGAAAAGACATATTTATGGGGAGAGGAATTTTGAGTTTGATAGCTTTGGAATAAATGGGAGCCTTATTGAATAAGGAGCAGCCAAGGAAAATGTGATTGACATCACCATCCTCCAGACCACAATCACAAAGGGAGGAATCTTTTACTCGGATTTTGTTGAGAAATACAGGAGTACAAGAGTGACCAAGTCTGATACGACTGATGATTGACACTTGTTTTTTTTTCATTGGTATATGTGTGAACCAAGGCTTGGTGGGAAGATTCTGCTGGATGGACGCATAAAAAGAGCGAGATCTGAAACTGATTTGCTTCCAAAGATGTTCCCAGCGATCATTCATTCTCTGTTTGAGGACTGGAATCATGTCCTCCAGAAAGATGTAGAAGTGTTTAGGGTCCCCATCTTCAGAAGCTTCTTTTGCAAGTTCATCAGCTCTATCGTTCCCTGGGATTCCACTGTGACCAGGGATCCACGCAATGGTGACACATTGGCCCAAGATTCCCAAATCCAGAATCTTGTGTTTGATCTGGAGAACAGTGAGTTGGTTGAGAAGGTTTTTGGGATTGGAGGATATGGCCTTGACTGCGCTAAGAGAGTCTGTTAGAATAATAGAGTTTGAAATGTTGTTTGAAGATATAAAATTAACAGCCTCTAATATAGCCAAACATTCTGCTTTAAAGATAGACGTTTCCGCTGGGAGTTTGTACTTTCCAGACTGGTTTAAAGAGGGACAGAAGAACGCTGCTCCTACAAGAGCTGGGATTCCCGCCCTCCTGGAACCATCTGTATATATGGGAACATGATTTACACATTTGGTGTTAATGATTTCTTGAAATAGAAGCGGAGTCTGATAGTCATGTTTATGAAGCTTTAAGTCAGAGATGTTTGGGAAAAAAGTGTTAGATTCATGGGGGCAAGAGAAGATTGGGAAGTTGTTGTCACTGAAGAAGGGAGTTTGGAAGGAATTGAGAAATTTGAAGCTATCAATGAGCAGGGGTAAAGATTTTTTATGTCTCCAGTATGGTTTAGAGATGGAGTATTCCGAAAGAAGCTTTAGTTTAGGAATAATTGGATGATTGGAGATTCGGGAAGCCTTAATGAAATATCTATCTGCTAGATACTGTCGACGGAGTGAAAGGGGAGCTTCCCCACATTCCACCTGTAAAGCAGAAATAGGAGATGATTTCATGGCTCCTATGATGATGCGAAGGGCACGGGATTGAATTTTATCTAATTGGGAGGAGACATATTTCGGAAAAGGATCCATTAGAAATGTAGCGTAATCCAAGTGAGAACGGACAAGGGCATTGTACAGGAGTTTGAGAGTTTTGGGGTGAGCGCCCCACCAGACCCTCGAGACTGACCTCAGAACATTAATCGCTCTCTCACATTTGTCGACAACGAACTCAGTGTGAGGAAGGAAAGTAAGTTTTTGGTCAATGACCAAACCTAGAAATTTTGTGTGAGGGACTATGGGGATACGAATGCCATCAAATGATACATTGATGTCTGGTACTGATCTTTTGTGGGAGAAAATCATGACCTGGCTTTTATGCGGGGAAAGTTGAAGACCGTGAGAGTCAAGCCACTCACTGAAATTTTGCAGGGCCAGGTTCAAGATCCCTTCAACCTTTTCAATCGATCTGTCTGACACATATATCATGATGTCATCCGCATATTGTAGAATTCTAGCATATTTGGTGATTAATTTTTCAAGGGTGCAGGTGTAGATATTAAAGAGAAGTGGGGCTAAAACAGAACCTTGAGGAAGGCCCTTCCATGTTTTGCGGGTTTTCTTACTTTTACTGTCAGCATTTAATACAATGTTTCTTCCACTTAACAGGTTTTGTACAAAAAGAGCTGTTTTATGTGGGACTCCTTTATCTAGGAGGGTCTTAATAAGTATGTCAATGTGAACATTGTCATATGCCGCTTTCATGTCAAGAAAGACTGCCCCTAGGACTTCTTTTCTTGATTTTGTAAGATGTACATCCGTAATAAAGATACTAAGGTTATCTGCAGTACTTTTCCCTTTTCTATATCCAAACTGCAATCTTGGGAGAAGGTTATTGGTTTCAAAATAATGCTCCATTCGATCCTTTATTAGGTGTTCAATAATTTTGCTCATTGTAGTGGATAGTGCAATCGGTCGATAGGAGTCACCATTATTGGGATTTTTTCCGGGTTTGAGAATAGGGATGATAATTTGAGTTTTCCAGTCTTCAGGGATGTTACCAGTGTTGTAAATGTTGTTAATAATATAGAGGAAGTATTTCTGGGAAGATTCTTGAGCATGAGAAATAAAACTGTAAGGGATGCCATCCACTCCTGGCGCTGAGTCTTTTACTCTATTCAATACAGCTTGTAGTTCATGAAGAGTGAAAGGGGAGTCTAGAGTGCAGTTAAATTCCTCTAGCAGGTAGGGATTTGGAGAGAGATTCTGAATGGGGACTGTAGGAGGGGCTAACGTGTTTAAAAATTCATTCTCCCAAGTATCGGAGGTAGGTTTAAGTGCAGGGGTACTCGCAGCCGATCTAAACTGTCTAATCTTCTTCCATACGGATGTAATATTGGTTTCTGGAGAGAGGGAGGAACAGTATTCTATCCATCCCTTTTTCTTTTTGTCTTTAAGAATCCTCTTGGTCTTTGCTTGAGTGTTAAGAAAAAAGTCAAAGTTTTCATATGACATTTGTTTCTTGTACCGAGACCTTGCTGCTTTGCGGTCCTGCACAGCTTTAGTGCATTCAGCATCCCACCACGGGGGAGGGGATCGATTGGACCTACGCAGGGATTTTAGAGGAATGGATTTCTCTGCTGCTGCGTATATGGATTGTTTTAGGAGGTCATAGCACTCGGGGATGTTAGATGGGGAGAGGGTGGGGAGTTGAAAGATGTGAGAATCCAGAATTTCTGTGTAAACCGTCCACCTAGCTCTGTTAACATTATACTTATGAGGGGAAGAGTGGGAGCACTCTTCTATTTCCCTCCCAAAGCAAATGTAGATAGGGAAGTGGTCACTACCCTGCGGATCCTGATCCAGGGACCAGGACGCAAGGGATGCAAAGTTGGGCGAGCAGATAGACAGATCTACCGAACTTGGATTCTGAAAGGGAGGGACACTGCGTGTGGGAGACCCATCATTTAGTAAGCAGAGACTGAGCTCATCCAATGTATTAACTAGGGTTCTGCCAGAACTATTGGGGGAGACTGACCCCCAGGAAGGATGGTGACAGTTGAAGTCACCCAATAAGAAGAGTGAGTCAGCAAATGGCTGGATAGTAGACCTCAGCTTAAAAATGATAGACGGGGTAGGATGGGGAATGTAGACTGAAAAAAAGGAAATGTCATTGATTTTGGCTCCGACCAGGTTTATTTGATCAGAGTTTAAATCAATGGGGATGGAGGAGAAGGGGATGGATTGTTTGATGAAAAGGGCCGAGCCACCCTTTCCATCATTTCTGTCATCTCGGACACAGGCAAATCCCGGGAGCCTAAAAGAGGATCCCGGGAGGAGCCATGTCTCCGAGATGGCAATAATAGTGGGGTTGAATTGATGGATGAGAAAGAGGATATCAGTTTTGTTGGAATTGAGGCTCCGGCAATTCCACTGAAGAATCCTCGTAATGGCTTGTGGAGCCATCAGGACATAAGAGAGATGACATAAGGGTTAATGAATGTGCTACGTTGGACGGTATGTTACTTTGGCTTTTTAAGATAGAAATAATGAAACTCATAACTGTTTTGATGAGAGAAGAGGTATCTAGAGGAGGTTGCGTGTTTAGGTTGGGGGGAAGCCCGCAACCGTTGACTGGGGAGGGGAGTTGGCCATTAGGGAACCAGGCTAGGTCTCTTTGGGCCGATTTGTCATATGCTGGAGGGGTAGGTATCTTCTTCTTTATCTGCTTGGTGACAGTCTGATGTTGAGCAACCCTTGACGGAGAAGCTTGAGAACAAGCCCGAGAGAGGGATGGCTGAATATTAGAAGTAGAGGGAGGATTCGTCGAGGAAGCAACAGCAGAGAAGGATGACTTCACAGAGGGGACGAGCTTCGATGCCTCCTGGAACGAGATGTTATTCTCAGCCATGAGGTGCTTGATAGACTTCTGTCTGGCAAGTTCAGGGCAGCTTTGGCTAACAGCCGTGTGCTTCCCAGAGCAATGCAGGCAGGAGAAATCAGGTTCTTTAATCTGGCATTCATCAGCTAGATGGTTGCTGCCACATTTGAAACACCGTGGGGAAGATTTGCATTGCAATTTGGTGTGTCCAAATCTACAGCACTTCCAGCATTGGATGGTTGGAAATTCGTACCTCTCTACTGACAAAGAGGTGTAGGAAATATAGACTTTGTCAGGAAGTCTTTGCCCGTCAACAGTAATGACTACCGTGCGAGAAGGCTTCCAGACAACAGAGCCTGAGGAGGTATCCTTGTAATTGAGTCTCCTACATTTCAGGATTTTCCCAAAACGATATGGAGTCTCAATCTCTTGGCAGAGGATCTCATTCGAGAATTCCTCCCCCACTGGAACACCTCTCACCAGGCCCATGCGGGAGACTTGATGGGTTGGGATGGATGAGACGAATTTGGGGTGGGTGCTATTTAGGAAGGAGTTGGCACTCATCATGGAATTAAATTCCAGACTAATTTTACTCCTACCAATTGACTTACAAGAGCCAATGACAATTCCCTTGATGGCAGTCTTTTTAAGTTGTCTTCCAAACTCTATGGCAGATATTGGAGACGAATCTAACGACGAAACATGGACCAAAAAAGGCCTTTGATCACTTTCGACATATCTATTTCTGGTGATCTTGGCAAAGTCTGAGTTATGTGGTAGTTTAGGAATATTTTGTTCAGAGAGAGGCGCAGATACAGGAGCAGGAGGCTTGGAAGGTGAAGCCTGGTCTGAATCACTGGAAGAGGCATGAATATTTTTGCGTTTGAGATTTTTTTTTTTAGTATGTACTGTGACAAACGTGCTAGGAGACGGAGGGTATGGCAGATCAGGGATGGTGATCAAAGATCCATTGTCTGAATCAGTATCAGTCTCATTTGTGTAGGTAGAAATTAATTTGTCTGGAGGGTCCGGCGGATCAGGCGGTTTGTCCGCCATTGTTTAAATATTTAAAAAAAAAAACACAACTTAAAATATGGGACACTTACCCCAAACAATACAAATTTAACACTATTTAAAAAGAAAAAGTAAAAACAAAAGAACAAGAAACCAAAGAATGCCGAATGAGATGACAGTTATGCAAATGTGATGTTTATACAAAGTCAAATCCAGGCAGCACAGTCCGCAGCGATGCACGCGTCCAGCTCCGACAAACACCCAAGCGGGAAAAAAACGAGGCTCAATGATAAATTCCCAGCCTTGTTTCTTTTAGTTTGTCCGCTATCGGTGGCCACTTTAAAACTTCCTTGTATATAGCTGTTTCTGATCTTATTTCTTGTTACATCACCGGCCCATCTAAGCATTTTCATTTCGGCAGTGTAAAGTTTTTGTTCGTGGTGACTAGTAATGCGACTTCTTTTGTTCGCGTTTTCTTCTTTGAATTCATCGCCAAATTTCCTGGCACCACAAACACCAACAATGAAAATATATATATATATATATATATATATATATATATATATATATATATATATATATATATATATATATATATATATATATATATATATATATATATATATATATATATATATATATATATATATATATATATATATATATATATATATATATATATATATATATATATATATATATATATATATATATATATATATATATATATATGTTATATTTGATGTTTTCACGGGTGAAATATGTTATAATATTTTTATCTCGGTTTTCCCGTGTCAGTAGGTCTTGACTAAGACCATTTGTCTTCCGACGTTTCGCCTGAATATCACCAGGCATTTTCAAGGACTTAACGAAAAGCACGCGCGCGACACACGTCTACTCACACTGAAAGCTCACCGTCAAGTGACTCGTAGCGTACAAGATGGCCGCTTATGTCAAATATTGTTAGCGCGACGTGATTGGCTCCTTGTGACACGCCCACCTGCTGTCGTGTTCGTTGGTAATAATATTTTATCATTATTTTTGTGTTGTGATTTATTGTTAATTTTAGTTGTGACATTAATATTATTATTGTTGTGTTTTGGGGTTATTTTCGCTATGATATTATTAATATTATTATTGTATTGTTTGTCATATAAAATGTTCTTCCAGGTACTAGGCAAACGAACTCCGTCGTCCCGATTGTTCATTATATCCCTTCTCTTATATATTTCTATAGCTTCCCTGTAAATTCTGAGAGGTTCACTGTTTAAACTTGCTATTATTTTTGAATGGTCAAAATCTATTGTATGTCCTTCTGTGAGCGAGTGTTGTACAAGTGAGGATGTAAGTTTTTTGTTTCTCATGTCGACTCTGTGCTCCGCTATTCGTGCTTCAACTTTTCGATTGGTTCTTCCTGCATAAGTCTTATTGCACGATCCGCACGGTATTTCATATACTCCATGAGCTTCAAGTGGAATGATGTCTTTCGGGTTTCTTAGAAAGGTTGATATTTTATTTGTTGTGCTGAAAACGGTACGTATGTTATTTTTGTTTAATAGACGGCTGATTTTATCGGTGACGCCTTTGATATATGGTAGTCGGGCTGTTGATAATGGTGTTTCATTGGATTTTTCTTTCACTGTTTTTGGACTCTTTAATGCTTTGTTTATTATATAGTCTGAGAAACCATTACAACGTAGAGCATTTTTCGTGTATTCTAATTCTTGTTTTTTATGCTCGTGGTCTGCAATTCTTTTTGATCTTGTTATTAGTGTTTTTGCGACTGAGCATATTTGTGCGATATTATATATATATATATATATATATATATATATATATATATATATATATATATATATATATATATATATATATATATATATATATATATATATATATATATATAATATATATATATATATATATATATATATATATATATTATATATATATATATATATATATATATATATATATATATATATATATATATATATATATATATATATATATATATATATTATATATATATATATATATATATATATATATATATATATATATATATATATATATATATATATATATATATATATATATATATATATATATATATATATATATATATATATATATATATATATATATATATATATATATATATATATATATATATATATATATATATATATATATATATATATATATATATATATATATATATATATATATATATATATATATATATATATATATATATATATATATATATATATATATATATATATATATATATATATATATATATATATTATATATATATATATATATATATATATATATATATATATATATATATATATATATATATTATATATATATATATATATATATATATATATATATATATATATATATATATATATATATATATATATATATATATATATATATATATATATATATATATATATATATATATATATATATATATATATATATATATATATATATATATATATATATATATATATATATATATATATATATATATATATATATATATATATATATATATATATATATATATATATATATATATATATATATATATATATATATATATATATATATATATATATATATATATATATATATATATATATATATATATATATATATATATATATATATATATATATATATATATATATATATATATATATATATATATATATATATATATATATATATATATATATATATATATATATATATATATATATATATATATATATATATATATATATATATATATATATATATATATATATATATATATTATATATATATATATATATATATATATATATATATATATATATATATATATTATATA